>JAOTQQ010000003.1:24631597-24669476 GCA_026546715.1 Gallinago undulata | reverse complement strand
CTGGCTGCCCCTCTCCTTGCTGCCCGGGGGGAGCTCCCCCACGTCCCTGCCCAGCACCCGCAGCTGCTCCAGGCTGGGCCCTGGCTGCAGACCCCATCAGCTCCATCCCAGCCCTCCAGCTGCTCCAGGCTGAGCCCTGGCTGCAGACCCCATCAGCTCCATCCCAGCCCTCCAGCTGCCCCGGCACTTTCCCTCTCCTCCGCTGCTGCCCTCGGTGCCCCCTCCAGCAGCACAGCTCCTCCTGCAGAGCCAGGCCCCCAGGGGACCCAGCCCAGGGCAGCAGAGCCGGCTCCAGCAACCAACAGGCAGAATCTCTGCTCCAGGGGACTGTCCTGTTCCCTTCACCAGAGCAGGCTCCCTCCGATGTGGTTGGTACTCTGCAGTCCAGAGGTCCAGGAGATGGGACCTTGCCTCACCAAGGATGGCATGACACCCAAGACCAGCTCCACCTCTCACCCTCACTCCTGGGCCAGCTCAGCTCCAGCCACAGCTTGGACAGCCCAGGACCCCAAGGTGCTGCTGGATTTTTGCTGCTTTGCCAATCCCAAGACCCTCTACAGGACCTTAAGCTGGTGCTTGTCATGAGTGATCCCCAAACAGGTAAATAGGGCGATGGAGCATCTGTGGAAAGATCCCACTTCCCTTCCCTGGGGGACCGATGCCCCCAGGAGGAGCTGTGGGCCTTCCTCCACTGCAAGTCTGCCTCACTCCAGCCTCCGCTCCCCATCTTGCCTGCTCCAGGGCTCATGTGCTGCCAGAGCAGATCCCCATGGCAACGAATGCTCAGGACCTCTCTGGCTGTTACAGAAACAACCCACCCATCACCCTTGTCACCTCCTCTTCCCCAGACGTTTATGGTGGGATTTCACTAGTGGCTGGAGCATGCCCAGAGAGCAGTGCAGAGATGATGGGACAGCCCAGACCAGGTCCATCCTCACCCCTCCTTTCTCCAGCCAGTGGGAGAATGGATACATTTTCTAGCTCAGAAAACCAAGTAGAACATGAAGCTGCCTTCTGTGGGAGATGCCCATGGTCAGAAGAGGGTTAAAGTGGGCTCTCAGGTGGGCTCAGTGGTCCTGGACCCATGCGTGGAGGGGATCACTGGGATCCCACCTCTACTCAGAGTGCTCCTTATATATGAAACCACTTCCCCTCACTCCCTGTTGGCCCATGAAACGCGCCAGGGAGAAGACACACTTCAGCAGGCGGTTGACGGTTCACCCCTTGACGCAGAGCTCGTTACCTCCATCCCCCTCCTCCTTTATTTATGGGCCTTCATCGCCAGCACATCTTCGCCCTGATGGACGGCGTTTGCACATGTCCTTCTTATCCAGAACATGGGGCTTTGCAGCCACTTCTCTATTTACTGTAATTTTTAGCTCAGACACAACCAGAACTCCCACCCTGTCTGGGCGTCTCAGTGCAGAAAACAAGACTAAACTATTTTGGGATGTTTTTCCTTTTCCTCATACTTGGGTGCTTTCCCATGTGGCTAAGTGGAGCCTTGGGAGGGTGAACCTGTTTCGCACACTCCCGAGAGCTGCCTCTGGACCTCTCCCCATGCTTTAACCCTCCTCTGACCAAGGGCACCTCCCACACCAGGCAGCTTCATGCTCCGCTCGGTTTTCTGAGCCAGAAAGCATATCCCATGTCAGGGATGAGTTCAGAGCACAGCGAATGGGAACAAGCCTCATGGGCTTCATCAGCACCATCCTCCTTGTCACCTTGTCTGGTCACACCTTCCCACAGTGTGCTGCTGCCCTGGGGAAGGGTGTGGAGGTGGGTTTGGCCCTGTTTGTCTGGCACATGGGAAAAAGGGCCTGGAAAATGCCCCTTTGCTTCCGTCGCTCTCGTTTTATGCACACGCTTATAGCGTGGCACTGGCTGGGGAAAGGCCGGCTCGGGGCCGAAGCGACATGCAAACCTCCCCCCTCCTGCCTCTCACAGCCAAGGGTCTCTCCATTGAAGTTTACTCAAAGGTCTAATAAAATTTCCAAACTGGAAAAATGTCTATGCAGAGGGTTTGCTTTGTTTAAAGGAAGGGGACTATAAAGATAAAGCCTGGCCTGCCCGTCACTCCCCTCCTGCTACCAGGGCGAGGGGCTGCAGCCCAGCCCAGCTGCCGAGGGAGGAAGAGCTTGTTTTCCTAACGAGAAGTTTGAAGATTAAAAGGGGGAAAAAAATCAGCCATTTGGAATCCTCTACTGACGCTGCAAATACCCTCGTTAATAGATATGTCTCGTTTTGTTACCTCATTTTAATTAATCATTAAACAAAGACAGCTGCCAAATTTTGGCTCTGGCTCTGAGCCTACAACTGACTTGGAGCCCTTGAAAAATAGACTATTTATGGTGCCTGGGTTTAAAGCTTAAATTTCTTATATAAACTTTACCCTTCCTAAGAATAGCGTGGGGAGCGCGTTGCCGGCTGCACCCGCGGTGCCCCATGCCCCGGTCCCCAGCCCCACCACTCTGCAGCACGGGAGGGAGAGAGCAGGGTCCCGCTGGGAGCCACCGGCCCCTTCTGGCCACAGAGGAGCTGCCCTGGTTCCAGGGGTTCCCTCACAGAAGTGCTGCCCTGAGCTGCTCCCCACGCGTGGGCAGGTGCCTTCAGTGAGGGAGGTGCCCAATTCCTACGTCCTCTGCCTTGGGGCAGAGCATCCTGATGCAGGGGATCATCCCTGCGTCCCCTAGGCCTGGCCAGGTGTCCAAGGGGAGTATTGTACCCACCAGAAAAGGCAGGGTGTGGGGTGAAGAACCCACAATATGTGATAGGGTGCAACTGCTCCATCCCTGCCGCTGCCCCTCCAGGACTGGGGTTCCCGTCTCTGCTTCATATCTACACCCAGTACCAGAGCCCTTGGGTTTTGCATCCTGGTGGCTGGAGCTGCTGAGGCTGCCCACAGCAGGGACCCTTGGACGGTGGCTTGGGGCTCTGCAGACACTGAAAGGTCCTTTTTACTCCTTCATACTTTTTTTTTTTTCTTGTTTCTTGTTTAGAGTATCCTGGGGACAGGCTCCAGGCTGTCCCCCCCATCCCCTCAGAAGGAGTTTTCCTAGGAGGCTGGGGCTCAGTGCAGCTCAGGAGGGGACACGGCAGCACAGAAGGAACAGCCCCAGCCCACAGTTTTGACCCCCTCACTCTGTTCCCCTGTGCCGGTGATGCTCAGCGGGTTATCGGTTGAAGCGGGGAGCAGTGAGTCGTGGGGTGCTGCTGGCAGAGCACCCCGCTGCAGAGCTCCCACTGCCCGCGCTCCCACGCCCGTGGGAGAGCCTACACCCCCCACCCACGCACACACACCACCCAGAACTCGATGCAAATCAATCCTCCACCTTGTGAAGTGTGGCATGGACGGCATCACCCTGACACCTCCCTCCCTGCACGCCCGCACAACTAGAGATGTGTGGGGACACAGGGCTGCCTGCTCCAAAGCCGAGCCGTGCTGTACCATGATCAGAGCATCCCGGTGGTTCTCTGGCCACCTTGCACTGCCTCCCCTGCCCTGGTTTGGGGTAGTTCCCCTGCAGCAGCGCTGGCAAACCCTGGGCTTTGTTGGTGGGGCCACACCACTGCCCTGGAGCCCTTTGTGGGGTCGTGACCACTATGAGCTCCCCGGGGGCTGGGCTGGGCTGTGGATGTGTGTGAGATGGGGTACCGAGATGATCAATAAACTGGGGTGCACACACTGTGCATGCGCCTGTGCACGGGGCACAGAATCCATCTGGGTGCTGAGCAAGGGACGTTTAACCCTCTCAGCACCTCAGGAGCAACAGAGATGTAAGGGCTGGGATGAAAACCCACCCTGCATGGCTGCTGGCCACGTCCTGGAGCTGGGCAGAGAGCAGGCGAGGGTAGTGGGTTCCCCCACTGGGCCTGGCCAGGGCTGAGCTGGTGCTGGGGTCCACACCGGCTCCTGCTGCCCCGGAGAGGGAGCAGGGCCAGGCTGCCAGACAGACTCCTCCAGCTGCGGCCAGGAACTTGCCGCTCATATTTCACCCCGCTCGCAGCTCTCCCGCGCGGGTGACACCGAACGCGTGCCTCAGTCCCTTTCCTCCCCCTCCCCGCCGCGGCGGCTGAAGCAAAGTGTCTGACACGCAGCCGGCACGGCGCTGCAAGGCCGAGATGGGATGGAAACCCTGCGAGGTTTCCCTCGCCGTGCCAGACACCCCAGGTCACGTCCCCTGCATCTGCCTGGATCCGGGGTGCTGCCAGATCCACCCTCTGCATCCCACAGCCCACCTGGCAAACCCCACCTGGGTCTCCTCTGGTCTCCCGGTCCCAGGAGCGAGTGTGGCAGCGCAGCCATGCCACCACCATGCTGCCACCACCCGGGGAGGACTGCGATGCCTGTGGGCAGGCAGGAAGGGTGGCACAGGCAGCAAATGACCCTGAGCACCTGCACTGGCTGCTCCTGCGCTCCCGTGGGATTGTCAACAAAGGCAACCTGTGTTGGGAGTGTGGCCTCATCACCTCCATGCCACCCACTGCTCACTCCATGCCACCAACCCGCCCGTCCCCCCGGGGTGCCAGAGCTGAGCTGCTGTGGGTGCTGTCACAGGACAAACCCACCCTGCGGGGAGCGGGCAGGGAGGAAATTCACCCTCCGGTCCACAGCGAACCGAGCCGGCTGGCAGGCACAGGACTCTGCCGCACAGCTGGCACCCAGGGCTTCCTCCAAAAGCCCCACCACCACCATCCAGAGGTCCCTCTCCTCGCCCTGCTGCCAGCACTGCACCATGGCTCTGCTGGCACTGCACGCTGGTCCTGCCTGACCTGAGCTCTTGTGGCAAAACTGGTGTGAGGAACTTCCACTGTGAAGCCCGTCCAGTGAAAACTGAACTGTCCCCTGTCAGCTGTGGCAGCATGGAGGGCTTGAAAGAAAGCTCAGAGAAGTTGTTCCACTGCCTGGTGTGGGCTGTTAACTCTGAACCCTAATGATGACAGCCTAAATAACAGAAGTGTTACTACACAGCCAATTAGTACAGAAACACCTCTCTGCTTCAGAAACGTTGCTGTTGACAATTCTTTGCCTTAAAAACCTCCTGCTCTGAAAGGACACTTTCTAGACCATAGGTCTGTCTTGTCCAAACGTGCTGCGAGCAGACAGACCTCTCCCGGGCAGAGTGACCAGAGGCGATAGGAGATGACCTTCCACAGGGACCGCGGTGCCTGTTAGGTTTTTGGTGCAGACCCTTTAGGATCCCTGGCTTAGATCTCTCCTAGACCAGGAGCTGCTTTGCCAAAAGGGCTCTGCTTACCGGCTGCCATGTGAACAAACCTGGTGGGAGCCGAGGATTTATGGAAGAACTGGTGAAGGGCTGGGGGACATCCCCCTCCTCCGTGTGTCTGCCAGGCCAGCGGCTTCTGCACAGAGCAAAGAGACACGTTAGTACGAACAGCAGGTTCGTCGGAGGGTGAGTTTACAACAAGACAGATATAAATAAATAGAAGAAAAAGGACTTTCCCTGCTCAGGGGAGCGGCAGCATGCCCGCCTGGGGAGGGCTGCCCTTGGGTAGACACCAGTTGGGAGAGGGTTTTTCTTCAAGGGAGGTGCCTGCTGGTGTCAAAAGCAACACAGTGATATTATTTTTTGGGGAGGGTGGAAGTCTGAGGTGGGGAGAAGGGAAACACCTGCCAGCTCTGTGCCCAGCACACAGCACAGCAGCAGCACCCATGGGGTGGGTGGACATCATTCTGCTCTTTATCAGTTGGGAGAAAGCACCAGGGAGGGGATGTGTGGGGCACAGGCAGAAGAGGCATGAAGAGCATAGAGAGCCTTTGGGGTGTTAACGGGGAAGAAAGGTACACCCTGAACAGACACGCTGCCTCCTGGGCTGCTCCTGTGTTCAGAAAATGCTATTTAGCTCAAGTGGTGACGACTTGGATGGCAACCACATCCTGGCCTGTATCAGGACCAGCGTGACCAGCAGGAGCAGGGCAGTGATGGTGCCTCTGGACTGGGCACTGGTGAGACCTCATCTCAAGGGCTGGATTCAGTTCTAGGCCCCTCACCACAGGAAGGACATTGAGCTGCTGGAGCGTGTCCAGAGGAGAGCCACCAAGCTGGTGAGGGGTCTGGAGAACAAGTCCTGTGAGGAGAGGCTGAGGGAACTGGGCATGTTTAGTTTGGAGAAGAGGAGGCTGAGGGGGGACCACATTGCCCTCTGCAACTCCCTGAAAGGAGGGTGGAGAGAGGTGGGGGTTGGCCTCTTCTCCCAGGGGAATAATGACAGGAGCAGAGGAAATGGTCTGAAGTTGGGTCGGGGGGTATGTTAGATGAGATATTAGGAAGAATTACTTTCTTGAGAGGGTGGTCAGGCACTGGATCAGCCTGCCCAGGGAGGTGGTGGAGTCACCATCCCTGGAGGGATTTAAGAAAGGTGTAGATGTGGCACTTCAGGGCATGCTCTAGTGGCTGGGATTGTTGGGTTTTGTCTGTTGTAGGTGGGTGTGGTGTGGTTTTGGTTTTGGTATTGTTTTTTTTTCGTTTGTTTTTTTTTTTTTTTTGTGTGTGTGTTTGGACTTGATGATCTCAAAAGTCTCTTCCAACTATGAATATTTTCTGATTCTGTGACTGCACTGGGGAAGAGCCTCTCTCCATTCAGGTTCCCTTCCCAACAGCAAGAGCCTGTAAACCTCCAGGCTTCAGGCAGGCACTGGGACCAACAGGGAAGGAGTTGATGTGGGCACTGGTGAGGCTGATCTGGCACAGCTTACCCCAGCGCAGCTCTGCAGGATGGCCTAGGCCAGCCTAAGCCCCCAAAAGGGGTTTTATAGGTGGGAAGGTGATGTTTTCAGGGCTTTGATGCATAGGGGAAGCCAGGGGGCATTTGGCAGCAGTTCGTTCTTCAGTCCCAGGGACCAAGTCTGGAGAAATCAAGTCCTTTGGGACCTGCTGATGCAATGAACGTGATAAAGAGAAGCTCCGTTCCTGAGATGAGGCCATGTCCCCAGGGGACAGAGTCTGAAAGCATCACCTTGCCCTTTCCCTTCTCCCTTCTCTCTCCTTCGCTTTCCCCAGCCAGTGGTGCTCCCCAGCACTGCTGTTAGCACCCTTTGACTACACTCTGGTGCCTCCATGGGTATGAAGTCCATAGAGTGGGGCCTGTCGAGGCTGTATGGACATGTCTCATACCCCAAAAGAAAGCAAAGAGGGACTGATCCTGGGGTCTCCAGTGCAGGGAACCTGCCTGTCAACAGACCCCTAGTGCCCAGCCAGGCCTTTCTGCCACTCCTGCCCCTGGTTTCACAGTGGGTACGTGCCGCACCGGCTTGGTGACCAGCCTGGGGACAGAGACAGCTCTGCTCGAGGTGACAGACCGCTGGAAATACTGGGCTGGTGCTCGGTCACCTGGGGATTAGCTCTCGGGGTGCCCTGGCCAGCCTAGGCACTGTGACAGGAGCTGCAGAAAGTCCCAGTTCATCCAAACCCGGGCAGTTTGTAGTGCCAAGGATTCCTGCTTCTCTACTCATCCAGGCTGGCCTCACCAGGCAAATGGAGGTGCCCAGGGGATGGGGATGTAAGGCACTGGGTCTGGCAGAGACTGACATGTCACTCGCCTATCTCCTGGCTGGGATCCCTGCCCTACTCCTCTCTGCTGGGGCAGGGCTTTTCCATTTGCTCCTGCTCCCCATGATGGAGATACCCCATGAAGGGGTGCAGAGATAAGGAGGGGGGGCTGTGCGTCGTGCAGAAGGTGGCAAAACCCTGGCACAGCTCGGGTGCAGCGTGTGGCTCGGCACTCCTGCCTGCAGCTTGGCTTGTGGTGGGGTGCAGGGTCCCCTCCCGCCAGCCCTGCTGGTCAGCCCGGGTGCATCCTGCAGGAAGGATGTCCGGTGCCCCCGGAGCTTTCCTACCCTCAGGTAGAGCATGGGTGTGCGGGCAGGGGTCTGCGGGCAGCGGGGCAAGGGCAGGGGTGTGGGGGCAGGGATGTGGGGGCAGGGGTGTGCGGGCAGGGGTGTGCGGGCAGCGGGGCAAGGGCAGGGGTGTGCGGGCAGGGATGCGAGGGCAAGGGTGCGAAGGCAGGGCTGTGCAGGCAGGAATGGGTGGGCAGGGGTCTGAGGGCAGGGATGCGAGAGCAGGGATGTGCGGGCAGGGGTCCGAGGGCAAAGGTGTGCGGGCAGGTGGAGGGGGCGGCCGGAGCGAGGAGGCGACGCGGGGCCGGGGAAGCCGCCGCCGCTCTCTGAGCCCGGGCCGGGGAGGCTCCTCCTCTTCCTTAACCCTTGCGGGCCTGGGCTGCAGCCGGGGGCGCCCAGCGAGCCCGGGGCCGGGCCGGGCCGGGGGGGACACGCTTGGCACCGGGCGGCCCCCGAGCTCCGCGCTGTTCCGCCGCCCCCGGCCTCCGCCTGGCGGGGGAGAAGGCGGGGACGGTCCCCCCCGTCCCGCCCCCCCACCCCCCCACCCCGTCCCCTCTCGCCGCCCGCCCCCAGGATGCTCTGCCCACCCCTCACCTGGAGCCGGAGACGGGCAAGGTGAGACCGTCCCCCGTCCCCGTCCCCCGCCCCGGCAGCCCCCGGCCGCAGCATCCCCCGGCCCCCGGCCCCCTGCCCGGCCAGCCCCCGGCCTCCCCCCCTGCGCTCCGCGGGCTGCAAGAAGTTAATTTATTTTTGGAAAAGCATCTCTCAGAGTTTGTCTAATTCCACCCGCACCAGCTCCTTTCACTCTATTTTAAACCAGTTCTTACTGTGCTTCAAGTTTGTAAAAACAATCACTGCTCCCTGATAAACGCAGCCCCAATTCACGGAGAAAGCAAGGAGTCACAAAAGCAGCATCTCCTCCGGGACGCTAGCTCAGCCGAAAAGTTTGCAGGTAATTAATGTTTCCTACTTAATGTCTTTCTGTTCTTCTGGCTGCCTTCTCCCATAGCGTGTTTGGTGCTGTTGACACAGGCTCCTACGTGCCTCCTACGTGCGGGGGACAGGGCACACTCGGTCATCGCCACTCCCTGCAGCTTCCTTGGGGGTCTTGGTGTGGCCTCGGTGGCCACCTGCACCTGGTGGGTCTGGGACCCTCTGCAGACCTAACAGGGCACGGCACCCGCGTGGGGACAGGCACAAGGTGCATTTAGCAAATGAGGAGGTGGCCTTCCCAGAGGGGCTAGCAGGGATCTGTGGAGGGGACGTAGGGGCTGGCTCTGCGCAGGGAGGATGATGGTGAAGGGCCATGTGAGATTCCTGAAGGCTCTCGCTTTGCTGCAGTCGTCTGGAGGCTGCTCTGGTGGTTACTCTGGTCCCACCACCCCAGCCGGAGCAGAGGCTGTGGGATGGCACCTGCTTGGGTTCCTCTTTCTCCTGCTTTGACAGGAGGACGGTGTCAAGGCTTCATTTCAACCGTGGAGGGTCATTTTGGTTGCACCAAATGCTCAGCCGTTTAATGCAACTTCTCCATGACTCACCAATGCAACCCACAAAAAAGGTTTAGAAAAAGCTCCCCGCATCGCTCACGCTCAAAAATCGAGGGCATTTACGGACCGCTTTGTTTCTTTTAAATGAATGCGTTGCAAAACGTTGCCAGTCATAAACTACTGCTGTCATTTGCTGAGCGCCAAAGCACTCAGGGGAGGTTTTGTCAGACTTTCTGCTGGTAATGCTTCGAAAGCACCGCTGTGGCAGCCGCGGGACGGGCACATTCCCAACGGAGTTCCACGACGTGGAAGCTGGATGGGTGTCAGCGCTGCCAGGACAGGGCTGGGCTGGTTCCCCTTCCTCACAGGCTGCCTGACCCGGTGCTGCCCATGGGCGACCTCTCTCCTCCCCAGAGCGGCCGTCAGGGCATGCTTTGGAAAAGGGATGAGAGTTCAGGTTTTGGTGCCCTGTGTAACAATTGCTGCTTTGCTAAGATCCATCTTGGCCCTGGTTTACTTCTCCCTGTTGCCTGTTGATGGAACGCGCATCATTTCAGCTCTGAGTGGCAAAAAAAGCTGAAAAAAAGGCCAAAAAATTAAATTTTTATTTTAGGATTTTGTGACCTGATCTCTCCTGTACATGTCATTTGTCAGATGGCCCCGGGGGGCAGCAGGACTCAGTGACCCCATGTCCCCCGCTCCAACACTGCTCTCTCCAGTGCTGTCCCTGCAGTTTGGTGGTCCAGCATCCAGGGGAAGGGAAATGTGGCTGCTGCGTGGAGCATACAGACTAAAAATAGTTTCCCTCTCATGCTCCATCTGAATGGGCAGCCACATATGACTGTACATGGATTTGTCTGATAGTCCCGTTTAAGTGTAAGAGACAAAATATCTTAGTTATGGCTTTGTTCTTCAGCTAACAATGGGTAGCTAAAAATATCCAACTTTGTTCCACTCAATAAAGTTTTCTCAAGGGGAGACACTAACGTTACATTTTTGCCAGATCTGTGCAAAACGCAGCCAAAGAAAATGCACATTTTTGCCAGCAACTTTTCATAAAAGATGTAACTAGCAGAAAACTCCATACTGTTCTGCGACTGGGGCTGCGCGCAGCATCCCGGGGCTCCTGCCTGCCCTGCTTTCTGGCAGTATCAGAGGAGGGCAGGGGATGTGGCTTCCTTCCCATCCTCATCCTCACCCTTGGAGCTCCACTGGCTGTTGGTGTCTGGGCTTGTCAGGCAGGGGGTGATGTGTTGCTGCCTGCTCCTGCCTGGCCGGGGGTGTGTGTGTGTGTGCCCCGGTGCTGCCAGTGGCGGCTGGTTGGTGGTCGCTGTGGTCTTGCTCCAATTCCCCTATTTCCCGTTTTATGGCAGCCGGGGCTGGAGGCCGGCCAGGTCAGCCGGTCCCGCTGTGCGAGCACTGTGCTCGTGTTAAAAGCCTGGCAGCGCTGCCACAACACGCTCACAGCCTGACAGCCAAGAGGAAACCAGCAGGGACCTCACTGGTCTGGCACGGTCCCCACAGAGAAGAAAGAGATGGGCTCTCCTGCGCCCATCCTTGTCTCCAAATAAATTGTCTGCCTCCCTGCCGCTGCCACCCCAGTGCCCTCTCTCTGGCTGTGATGGTGGTTACTGCACCCAGAAAGGGCCAGGGAGGCAGGAGACCAGTCCCATCGTAGAATCATAGAATTGTCTGGGTTGGAAGGGACCTTTCAGATGGTCTAGTCCAACCATCAACCTAACTGATAAAAACTGTCACTAAACCATGTTACTAAGCACTATGTCAACCCATCTTCTAAATATCTCCAGGGATGCTGCCTCAACCACTTCCCTGAGCAGCCCATTCCAATGATTAATAACCCTTTCAGTGTAAATTTTTTTCCTAATATCCAATCTGAACCTCCCCTTGCCAACTTGAGGCCATTTTCCCTTGTCCTATCGCCTGTGACTTGGGAGAATAGACCTACCCCCACCTCTCTACAACCTCCTCTACAACTTCCAGCCTTTATGTTGATGGCGATCAGCTTGCTCCTGGGGTAGCAGTCCCCTTTGGGCTCCCTTGCCTTGTAGCCATGGGCAGAACAGATCCGGCTGACCCCAGCTGAGAAAGTGCCTCTTCCCATGTCAGAGATGGTTGGGATGAGTAAGCAACCACACGGGTTACAACAGGCACTTCTCTTTCTCAGTTAGAAGTGACCAGGCTCAGCAGGAGCAGAGAGCTTCCCACCAGGTGCTTGCTGAGTGGGACTAAGTCTTGGTTTAACTTTGGCCAGCATGAGGAAAAGAGGTTGGGCTTCTTCTATCTTCCATGGTACTGCAGTTTCCAAGGCTGCAAGTCTTTCTTGTAGTTCTTCTCTGAACTCACTCCCATTTTCTGGCATCCCCCCTGTTGTGTAGACACAATGACCAGTAATGTTCTCCCTAATTCTGGATGTCCTTCTCTGTATTATATTTTCTCTCCAAGCCTCAGTCCCAAGTCCAGAGCTCCTACTCAGTCAGTTTTCACTGTGGCCCTTCCTGCAAACCTTGTCACATTGCTGCTTTTCTCCAGGGTCCCTCCATTTGGCACGTAGCCACGTTAAACCCTGTTGGCATTCAGGGACATTTCAGAAGAACAGAAAGTTTGTGGGTTGTGGCAGAAGCAGTCCTCTGTGCCAAAAGCACAAAGGAGCTCTCAAGGCCCTGGAGGGATAAAGGCAAGAGTGGGTTTGGAAAGAAGCACTGTGGTGGTCGCTTTACAGGGTGGGCTCAGGTGGCCAAAGAAGAGCTGGTGGAGCTGGTTTAATTCCAGCAAGCAGCTGAGTTTTCTGATGGAGGTGGGATGCAGCCAGAGGAATGGGCATAGGGACACTGTGAGACTCTTCCATCTGTTGTGTCTGAAGCAGAGCCTCCCTCTGCCTGGCTCGTTGTCCTGCTCCTTCTCCACCCCTGGTCTGCAGGACCTGTCTCCTGCTTGAAGGCTGAGCTCCAAAGGTGGGCTGCTCACCCCAGGTGGACAAGTGCATCTTTTGGGATGCCTGACTGCCGTGATTCATGCAGTGTTTGCTGCAGCAGCATTCCCAGAATGTACCTGCTTTATTTCTTGGCCTTCCCGCCTGTTATTGGAGAGGAGCTAAGTCACTGTCCTGGGTATGAGATGACGAAGAGATCTTGCCCTTGGGTTTGGGGTATGTGTGCACCTCATGAATTTGGGGAACCTTGGACCAGGGGTGCAAACACAGGACAGAGCTCATGCTGAAGGACAGGGACCTGCCGGGATGTTGTCCTGGCAGATGGGACATGTTGGTACACAGGGTTATTTGTCACCTTCCCACCTGCCTTTGAGCTCCCAGCAGGCTGGATGTGTGTGTCCTCCAGCACAGGCTAGCGGTTGAGTGCAGATGGTTTGCAGATGGTCCCTTGCTCCTGGAGAAGCTCAGTGATGTCCCATAGCCTGTGGTCAGGGACATTGCTCATGGTGCCAGCCTGAGACTTCCCTTGCCTGTGGACCCATCAGCACGGCTCTGCTGGATGGTGGTTCAGAGGTGCAGCATGGACCCTTGTACCCAGCAGAGCAGGAGTAAGAGGCACTAGGGCTGAGAAATCACCTCTTCTGCTGGCCTCCTTCCCTGGCTCCTCCATGAAGCTGCCTGGCCTTCTCCTGTGCCCCACAAAAGCCATCAGCCCTTGCGTTTCCCCGTGCTTGCCTGCCTCCCACAGGGAAGGCACTGAATAGACAACATGGCTTGTCAGAAACTCCCCTCAAGCCCACCTCTCCTGCCAGACCCCTTCCCCGGCTCTCCTCAAGGACCCATGACCACCCTCAGTACTGGGAGCCGGCAGGTACCTCGGGTCCAGGCATCAGACATGGAGGCTGTGCCCAACCTTGAGCCCCCATGTGGGACGGCTGGAGAGGAGCAGTGAGCTGACAGCTGGGACACAGGGAGAAGGGCACTTCACATTGTGGTGTCCACATTGTGGCTTGGGAGACTTGCAATAGCACTGTTGTGGTGAGTTATGAGCAGGACCTTTCTGGAAGGGGACAGGAGGCAAGTTTATAAGTTCTTTGACTGAGGTGATCCAAAGATGGCATATTTCCCTGCTGAGTCTGCAGAGCCTGAGCCTCCATCCATCTTCTGTGTCTCTTGTAGAAGCGCCTCCTTTTTGAGATTGTCCAAATGGTGCATGAGCCCCAGAGGTGGTATTAGGCTCTGATGTTCGGGAGTGTGATCCTAAACACTCTTCCCAGTTCCCTGTGGCTCCAGGTGTCTTCTTGCAGGCTAGAGGTAGAGCTTTTGTGGTCTCTGTGGTGACTCATCGTTCATTCACTTGAATATGTGGGTCTCCACATATACCCCCTGCTTCCCAGGAGAGTTGTTTCATCTGCCACTTGTCTTGAAGCAGGGACATTCTGCAACCAGGAGTGCTGGTTTCATGGGACAGACAGAGAAGGACGCTCCATACTCGTCCTTCATTCTGAGCCAGCTCCTATCTGGTTTTCGGTCCCAGAGACAACAGTACAAGGAACGTAGTCAGGGCAGGCCAGGGGAGGAATTGTGGCCATGTCCCCTCATTGATATATGGGTGAGGGAACAGTCTGGCAGTGCAGACCTTGCCTGCTCTGCACCTACCACTAGGAAACACAGGCTTCTGGCTGTGGACATGGGGCATAAAGCATGGGAGTGGTTCATCCAGCCATCAGAGGATACTCTTTTGGGATCTTCTAGCTCTGTGTTGGTGTCAAGATGGGATCTCATGAAAAAGGGTTTCTACATGTTGACCTCACCATGACCTGCTGTGGTTATCTCCTGTCCTGCCAGCTGGTGCAGCTCATCAGGTGCTAATGATTTAGTTTAAGCTACAAGGTAATTACTGAGAAACTCAGGTGGGGGGTGAAAGATCTGTCTGGATTTTCCAGGCTGTGCTGTGTGTGTGGTGCACACGGTTTCCTGGTCAGCACACTCTTCTCCTTAGCATGTGTCATGGAGCACATGGGGAATTCTGCTCTCAGGACTGTCCCATTCCACACACTGGTGCTTGGCATGTGACCCTGCAGCCAGAATGCCCAGTGCAGTGACCTTCACCATCCTTTGGCCGCTGCAGCTGGTGTCCATCATGCTGTGTGTCAGACACACAGCAGCCACCATCTCAGTGGCAGCAGCATTGTCCTGGACAAGGGACCAGGGCAGGGAACATACATCTGCCTTTAGCTCCATTTTGTGTCTCATGTTATTTATGTCCCAGCCTCAAGCCAAAAATACCCCCCGCAGCAAGGGTGCTGTGGGACACATGCAGAGGGCTTATCAGCTGTCCCCAGGGACCTCCTGGCTCTGGACCTCCTCATGAGGGTGTGTTAGCCACCAGCACCCTCAGGAATGGGGGCTTACCCTCGCTTTGAGCTCTGGGGCATGGGGTCTGCTGCCTCTCCTGCGGACCTGGAAATGGGATGGCACCCAGAGTGTGCTGCATGCTGTGGGTGAAGTGTCTCTCCTGAACCAGCCTGGTGCACCTCAACCCCCATGGGTTCCTGCTCTTCTCTGGCTCTATCCCAATATTGCCCAGTGCAGGCAGCAGTAGAGCTTAGGGTGCCAAAAGCTGCTCTTTGGGAGCCATAAGGCAGGTGTAGGACCTGTGACAGCTCTGAGCTGACCCCATTCAGACTGTCACTGGTGTTGCCAGTGCTGAGCTTGTGCCCAGTGCTGTTCCTCATTGTCTGACCCCCAGGACTCTGCTTGGGCGGGAGAGAGGACCTCATGTTGGCACCGTATATCTCAGTGGCACCATCCAGTCCCACAGGCAGGCTCTGACCTGCAGAGGGGAAGCCTGCCCATGTCTTTGCACATTAGCAGCATGAACGGTGTCCAGTCTGCCCAGTATTCTCCATTCCCAGTAACTATCTGGGACACAGCTGGGAGCTCACTGTGCTTCTACCTTCTGGCAGCCTGCAATGGCAATGTTCCCTTTGTAACATCCCTCTTGCCCTTGTGCAAAGCCATTGCTGCTCTCTGTCCCCATCGCTGTCAGGAAT
Source organism: Gallinago undulata (assembly GCA_026546715.1). NCBI lineage: Eukaryota > Metazoa > Chordata > Aves > Charadriiformes > Scolopacidae > Gallinago > Gallinago undulata. Next base: position 24,654,125 of record JAOTQQ010000003.1, on the reverse strand, counting down.
CCCTGTCTCTCCTGTGCCGCTGCCCAGCCTCCTCCCAGCCCTGCATGAGGCTCACCTGGGAGCTGGGGTGGCTCTGCCCTGGAGGATGTTGGGGAAAGGCAGGACCTGCAGAAAACCGCAGCTTTTCCCTCTGGCTCGCTCTGGTTTGGTTCTTCCACCTTCTCCAGGGGCGTGCATACGTTGCCAGCCACGCTGCCCAGGGGCTCTCCTGCAGCAAAGCTGTTCCTGAGCCCTCAGAAATATCACTCAGGTGCAGCAGATCACACCTAGATTCTGTGTGTCCCTGGACCAGCCCCAGCTCTCTTCTCTCCTTGTAGTCCCCCAATCCCATTAACGGCAGAGCTGGTTTTACCCTTTACAGTATTTTTCAGGCCACCCAAGGCCAATCCATCTCCACATGGTGCTGTAGCCACTGGGGAGGAAGAAAAGTGGTTATGGCCTATTGAGGATGAGTGTCTGGAGCTTCTCTGCTTTTAGGATGAGTTTGTGAGCAACAGGGTGATGCTGTTCCCACAGCTCATTACGGTGTGTTACTCCCAAACTGAGTTTTGCAACTCCCCAGTGTTTCTAGAAGCTCAGTTGCTGCTGAGATGGGGCAAATGATTGGGAAACAGGGCTGCGCATCTCACTGAAGGAGCCGGTTTCAAGACATTCCTACAAGGACTTGCTGAAATGCAGAGGGACCTGGGGATGAAAGAGCTGAGGAGAGCACATGGACCCGATGGGGTGCAGATCCAGACCCAGCACATGTCTGTGCGTGATGTTTCCTATCTGCTCTGCAGGCCAATGCAGTAAATCAAAGCGGATCACTAGGAGAAGGCCTGTCAGAGCAGGTCATTTCACAGGGCTTTGACATCGGCCAGCCAGCTGCCGGACGGGGCATATGGAGTTTGTTTAACTTCCAGCAGCAGCACGTATTGCCTTGGGTCCAACAGCTTGCTTCGCAGTGCAAGTAACAATAACATGCATTTGCAGTTGACAGAGGGCTGCAGTGCCATGTGGGATTCTCTCTCAGCTCAGGAAATGTTCCTGGGAAAGTCTTTTCCCTCCCAGTGTTAAAGAAGGGGACTGACTCCTTTCTGAAGTGGGACAATGAATAATAACTCCCCAGAGATGTAGCAAATGCTGCGAAACTGCCTTGCAGAGCTGCAAGCTCCAGCTCAAAGGGCCCCGCTGCGTTCTGTCCCTGGAAAACGTGCAGGGTCTTGTTTCTGCTCCACAAACAGCACGTAGGCATCTCCACCAGCGGCTGTCATCACCACCCTGAGGAGCCGTCCCACCATGCCGTACAGAGTCCCTGGGCCCCAGGCTGACAAACTGCTCCCTCCCCAGAGATCAGCCCTCCCTGCTGCTCCAGCACCCCTGTCCCTGTGCTGCACAAGTTTCCCCTTCCCTGGTGGCTCTGTGGTGGCCTGGCCAAGGGCAGAAGTGATTGTGAACAGCTTGTGGAGTGCTGGGATGCTGCCAGCACAGAGTGACCTGCTGGTCCTCCAGCCTCTCCACTGAGCGGGGTTCCAGGGACATGAGTGGTCCTTTAGGTGCTGTTGGAGCTTGAGAAATCCTTTAGGCCATTGCTTACACATCCTTGTGCCACTGCTCCATGCTCTCCATTTCTCTGGGGCTTTTCAGGAAGGTGGCTCTAGGCCTGTGTCCCACCAGGCTCCATCATCAAGTCCAGCAGAGTGTCCCATGGTTGTATCCATCTCCATCCCGCTGTGGTTCTTCCCTGTGTTGGTGCTCCCTAGCGCAGTCAAACCAGACATGAAGAAGGTGCATAGCTCCTTTATCCCCAGCAGGGTAGCAGTTTCAGGGCCCTCCTGGAAGGAACTGTCTCATGTCCCTGTGTTACACGGTGCTGTGGGGCCACCAGGGTCCCGCCAGAGTCCAAGAGGTTGGATAATTTTGCTGCACGGGACTCTCCACATCATCCCAGAGCTCTGTTCTGCTGTCACACTTCATCTTCAGGGATGCATGTGAAAGGCGGACACGTGGACTTTCAGAAGGGTTTCTAAACTCACTCTTTAGTTCAATTTGAACAAGAAAGATACCAAAAATATATATGTGTCAAGCAGCAGCGCCATCCTTGGCTTCCTCCTGAGGAAATTCTGCTACTCCAGACCTCACTCCAGGTCTGCAGAGCTGTAGAGAACAGCAGAGGCAGAGGGCTGAGGGGCAGTGGTGGCCCATGACTGCTGCCTGAAGATGTACCTAGTAACTGTTCTGTCCCACCTCAAACACCTCCCACCAGTCTTGACTTGGAAGAGGCATTGGTGGGGTCCTAAGCCCAAGCCTGTGGCTCATGTGGGCTGAGCACAGGGCTGAAGGGTGGAGAGGTCCTGGGAACAGCATGGTCAGGGCATCTGGAAAAAGGGACAGGGTTGTCGTTTGGGACCACGGCAGATGGTCTTCTCCAAGGGGTGGTGCATTTGGCTCAGCTGGGATTAACCTGCTCCTGGGAGTGGAGCGTTACTGTTACCAGAGCACCAGGGACCCTTGTTAAAGCGGGGACACAAGGACTGCCCCAAGGAGCGATGCTCGGAGCAGTTAACCCATAGTGCACAGCCAGGCCTGGAGAAAGAGATAAGGGATGTCTGAGTCAGGAGTGGGAGGCAGCAGCTCTCTGGAGAAGAGCGGGATGTGCCAAGAGCCCTGGGTTTGTACTCTGTAGCTACACAGCAGCCTGACAATAAGTCCATGCAGGCTCTTCCTTTGGGGATTTTCACCCGTGTAGTGTGTTCTTGGTGGTATCTCCTCCCCTGTGCTGCCTTCCCCGGGGCCATCCAACTGCAGCACACATGCTCCGGCTGCCCATCTCCCCGGCCATTTGTCACTGAGAAATTTAACTTTCTGAAGTCTGCAAGCTTGCTAAGAATAAACTTAATAAATTAGTGAGCATATTTAAAGTGCACCATTGCTCGCTGATCTGGCATTTTAATCTACTCGTGAAGCTATCCAGAGTGTTTGCTCAGCGTGTGGCCAAGTTCTGAAATATTTGCATGCTGCTATTGTCAGTACATCTTCTGACCCTTTGGAAAAGGATGGCAGGAGGAGTGAATTTATAAGAATCTTCCACTGGCGAAGGTAGCGGAGTCGTCCTCCTAACACACTGGGTAGAATTATCTCCCTGAGATCATCTTCTCTTGTTATTCTGATCTGGTGGATGAGATACTATTAAACAACACAGCTGTATTTTATGTTCTGCAGGGCTACGTATCCTCTTCAGTGACACACATTCTTTGCAGGTCAGTTGTAAAATATGTTTGATGTTGGCACATAGGCAGCCACAGCAAACTGAAGCCACTCTTTCCACTTGGAAATGACGGCAATCATAGCTGCAGGTTGGACTGGCCCCTGCCCTGTTAAGGCAAGAAGTCTCCTGCCCTGCCACGTCCCTGTGGCTGCAGGCAAGCGGGCAGGGGAAGGGGGGGGTTCATGGAAGCCAGACAAGGGCCAGACTGCTGTGTGCAAGGCTCCAGCGGGTGGTTCTCCTCCCCTCATCCTCTGCCTTCTTGCAACACTGTGGATAATGGCTCCTTCATGGGCTGACTGTTCTACAAGATGCCTTCTTCCAGCAGCTCATGGTGGTTCACAGAGACCTGATGAAATGGAGCAAGAAGTCATTGTTGTGCTTCTTCCTGGGACCATCTCTTTCGCCATCCTCACAAAGTGTAGACTTGGGCTCTGCAGTCCTTCCACACCTCCCGGAGCTGTCTCCACTGTGAGCAGCACAGATTTCCCATTGCTGGGCAGAGCCACAGGCCTCCTGGCTCCAAGGCACTGGGAAGACTTCAGGGTTTATCATGCTGAGACGTGCAGGGAACCCAGGGAACCCTTCTGTGCTGTTTCACTGCACAGAAGCTGGCATTTCTAGGCAGTGGATCATTCACCCTATTTTAGATATCCACTTAGTGCAAGATTAAATGCTTTCTAAACACCACTGACTATAGAAGCTATCCCTGCTCATCCAGGTGTGGGGAGGGACACAGCAGCCTGACCCCAGAGGAGGATGACTCCCATCCTTGCAGCTTTGAGAAGTCAGAGTTTCTGGAAAACTGTTTTGTTGAAAATTCCTGACATGTCATGAAGTAGGGATGACAGTAGCTCTTCCCACACTTGGGATCCAAGAAAAGCATTAATGGCCTGGTCAGTCTTCAGTACATGGTAGGGGTAGGAGCAGCCAGGCTGTGTACAGCTGAGGAACCAAAGATGATGTGAGCATCTGGGGAGGTGGCAGTGCTAAAGTAAGGGAGAGAGGAAGCGGACAGGAGAGGATGTCAGATGGCAAGTTAATAAGCTGGGTTTTGACCACCATGAGTCAGGTGTGACATCTAAAGAGAATAAGGCAGACTGAGAAGTAGGATTAGGGGAAGTTAGAGCTCAGTAAGAGTACACAGAGCCAACCTTTGTTTAGGAAGTCCAGCTTTCAGTTAATTTGGGATCAAAAAACCCTAAGAGTTTGAAAAGAATTCTTGTGAAGAATAGAAGCCTTATTTTTGGAGAAAATTATTAGTAAAAAGTTAATTTGGAGAAGGTTGGAAAAGGGGACTCATGGAAGAAAAGTCAGAAGAGTTAGAGCTGTAAAGGGTAGAGGTAGAGGCCACAAGTGCCCTGGTGTGACACGTCAGAAGGGGCTGCCCAGTGCTCAGTCAAAGATGCAGCTGCCCAGCCCTTCCTGAATTCACAGAATCACAGAATATTCATGGTTGGAGGGGACGTTTGAGATCTTCAAGTCTAACCACAAAAAAACCCAACCCAACACTAAAAACCCACACATCACCCCCACCTACAGACAGACACAAACAGCAATCTCAGGCACTAGAGCATGCCCTGAAGTGCCACGTCTACACATCTCTCCAGGGATGGTGACTCCACCACCTCCCTGGGCAGGCTGATCCAGTGCCTGACCACCCTCTCAGGAAAGTAATTCTTCCTAATATCTCATCTAAACCCCACCCTGCCCCAACTTCAGACCATTTCCTCTGCTCCTGTCATTATTCCCTTGGGAGAAGATGCCAACCCCCACCTCTCTCCACCCTCCTTCCAGGGAGTTGCAGAGGGCAATGAGGTCCCCCCTCAGCCTCCTCTTCTCCAAACTAAACATGCCCAGTTTTCACAGCATGTCACCTTCCAGACTGTTTGTCCCTTCTAAAATTGACCACAGTGGACCTTTCCTGTTGGAGGTCTGGTCAAAAATTCTGGGTCCAGTAAGTGACATAGTCCCACCATGGGACCACATGTCTCACTGAGTTCACAACACCTGTGCCCCACAGGCTGCTGGCACAAGGAGGTCCTAAAGGGAAGGTCGTGGAAGTAGGAGAGGTTGCTTTTGTTTTTGCTCTATAAGATCCTTGCAGGTATAAGAAATGGACATAGGGTTGTTTTTTTTTTTAGAAAACTTATCACTGGGAAAAAATGCCTACTTTGAAGATTTTGCTGTCGGTGAGGCATGACTGAATGGGCCCACTGGGATTTGGTCCGGCCTGGAAGTATGAGCAGAGTCAGCAAGAAAGTGATTGTTTCATTTTCAGAGTTCCTTTCCATGGTTGTTTGGACTGAGAGGCCTTTGGATACCTTTGTGATTATGTTGTCTGGCTACCAGGTATAATCCCAGCCCAGATTTATTCCTGCTTGAATCAGAGCAAGCAGTGGAGCATGAACATTTGCTAATGTTGGAGAGTCCCACCCTACCTTGGGAAATTGTTCCAGTGGTTAATTATCCGTGCCAGCAAGCATTATGCCATATTACTAGTTTCAGTTTGCCTGGCTTCATCTTTGGGACATTGGATCATAATAAAGTTCTGTCTGCAAAGCTGGAGAGTCTTTTGTGGGGAAATATGTGTGATCCAAATACCTCAGCACCTGCTTTTAGCAAGCAGAGTACATCGAGCTCTGGAGGTTTCTCACCACAAACTTGGTTCTCTTTAGTCATCTTTAGTCTCTCAACACCCCAGAACCAGGTACTGAGTGGACACAGACACCTGAATGCAGGGTAGTGTAATTTCTCTATGGCTCCTGGCGCTGCTGTGCAGGGAACGTGGTGGTGTTTTGGCCACCTTCATGTGCGAGGAGAGTGCAGCCAACTCAAGCTCTACCAGACTCCCCAGGGTGTCATAGTCACCACTTCCCAGGACCGTGCCTTCTATGTGTGGCTGGTAATCTGCATTCTTGTTCCCTAGATGTATGACTATATTTGGGTATATTAACTATCTGCTCATGCCCAGTTTAACCAGCAACACAGGCCATTCTGCAGCAGTGATCTGGCTTCTTCTCTATTTGCCGGTCTCACAATCTCAGTGTCATCAGCAAACTTTACCACAGATGATTTAATATTTTTTCAGATCATTGATAAAAACGTTGAATAGTACAGGGCCAAGAGCCGACCCTTGGGGAACTCTGCTAAATCCACCCCTGCTGGGTGAGGAGTTCCCATTTACAACTGCATCTGAGACACGTCACCCAGCCAGCTTTTAATCTATTTAATATGTGCCATGTTGATTGTGTATTGTTCTAGTTTCTTAATCAAAATGTTGTACAGTACCAAGTCAATTGCCTTGCAGAAGTCGTATATTACACTACCAATATTATTTTTATCAAACAAACTTGTAATTTCAGGAAAAAGATGAATCTTAGTTAGATGTATTTTATTTTCCATAAGTCTATGTGAATTAGCATTAATTGTATTTCTTTTACTTAAATCTCTATCTATCGCATGCTGGAGCAGCCTTTGGAGGTGAGGCCCAGAGCTGATGCCAGGCTTCAGCTCTACCAGTGTCTGGTCCAGCCAAATACTTCCATAAACATTGGCAAACATCGGCTTTCTTCTGTCGCTGTTGATTGCTCTCGTGCATCCTTCCAGAGACAGGCTAACACGACCAGCGACTTCAGAAGAGCTATATTCATTTTATATCAAGAGAAATTGCTTCTCATTAGCCTCAGGTTTAAAACCCATGCAATGTCCCCAGCTCTTGGCTTCCCTTACCAGTTTTTTAAACTTTCTCACTTCTCATTCACTATTATCAGTTTCCACTTTCTTAAATTATATATGGTTTTCTTATTTTTCACAGTTGTCTTCACTTTCCTCTCAAGCTGAAGTCATCTTTCTCTTTAACCAACGCTGCCTTCTTTCTCAATTGTGGGATTGTGGTTTTGGGGCAACGAGTAAAATGTTTTTCAACAATTCCCACTTAGCATTCACATTTTTCTGATTAAATTCCTTCTCCCAATTGATTTGGTTCATAATTGTTTTCAGCTCTGTGAAACTGAATCTTTTTAGCATTAAGTAGATGTATTTTCAGAACAGAGCCTCAGTTGAAATATTCACTTTATTGTCATTTTGCTTTTCAGTTGAATAAAATTAAACACTGACTCTTAGAGACATTTGGCATGTGTTTTAGGGTCACAGAACTGGGAAATGGAAATTTTTCCTGAGAAAAGTTGTTTTCATGAGTAGTTTTTTGTCAAAATATGTGTTAATTTGAATAAAATGAGGCTTGTCTAAAATCCAGCAGCACGAAGATGGCATTGTCCCTCTTTTGGCAATTGAAGACTGAGCCTCATAGTCTAGAACTTTTTTGATTTTCCAAATTTCCCCATCATTTTGAGTTTGGCAGCTAAAATGAGAAATTCTGTAATCACTTTGGGGTTGTTCACATTTCACTGGAAACCCAGTGTCCGGTTTTAGTTTTTTTTCTTTTTTTTTTTTTTTTTTTTTTTTTGGTAGGAATTGTACATCTTCTTTTGAAATTGTGAATTTGACGTCCAAAATACCACATTTCGTTGCCAAAACATTTAAGCAAGCAGTGGTGACTCATTCTGTGGAGGATGCCTACAGCTGGAAGGTCTCTCGTGTGCCGCCCAGCCCATGGCAGGACCCCTCTGTCCCAGAAACGGCTCCCACTGGTCACTCTTAATCCAGGGTAACGGTGCCACCGGTGACCATCTTTTTCATCCACAGAAGATGTTGGGCGGCGTGTGCTGGTCCAGCAGCTGAACCAGCCTGCATGTGCTGGAGAGCTCATGCAGTCCTGTGGGAAGTGAGTGAAGACCAGCAGGGAAAAGATACCAAACCTCCCCCTCCACCTTACCTGGGCTGCTTCCAGCTTTGCATGTCAGGCAGTGCACAGAGGGCACGTCCAAAGGGGTTTCACTCCATGGCTGGGTGCTGTCACCAGGCTGCTCTATGAGGAGAAAGCAGGAGAAGGCAGATGGTCATGGATACAGCTGGACAGGCCACTGCAGGCACCTCCCTGCCTGAAACCCACAGAAAACCATGTTGCTATGGACTGGCCACTCAAGCTGTGGAGTTGGGTATCTGCTAACCCACCAGAGATTTCAAGATGACCAGGTGAGGAGGTCTCAGCACACTCCCTGTCTGTGCACCCTCCTGGTGAGGATGCTTTGGTTGAATGGAGCCTTTCCTTTACCCCCGTCTGGCTTAGACTCCAGGGTAAGCTCAGCTCTGCCCTGCAGCCGTGCTCTGCCCAGCCATGGCACGTTCCCCCTGCAGGGAAGATTGCAGGAGTTAACATGTCTTATTCTCATGAGTCACTTTTTCATTCACATGTTAAGTATCTGCAGAAGCATTTACTGGCTTTCAAGGACAGAAGGAATCATCTGCTCTGACTTCTGCAGAGCAAGTCAAGGACTCTCATCTGCTGATTCTTGCATCCTGCCTGCAATTTCTCATCAAGAAAAAGCATTTCTTTTACAATGAGGTACCCAATCTTGTAATAAAGCCACCCTGCTGCAAGCAAATCTGCTGCATTCCCAGCCAAGTTGGTCCAAGGGGCCAATAGTGCTTAGTGTTAAAAGTGCATTGCATATTTCTGTGCAGATCCTGGGCTTTGCCTGCCAGATTGAAGAGCGCTCTGCCAGAGAGGTCTCCCTCCCAAGCTGGTGTTGCTGGATAACTGGAGATGCTCCTGCTTGCCTGCAGAAAAGAAATCCCGTTATTCCTGGGAGAGCTCCTGGTTTTCTCCAGACCTTTCAAGTTCTATTGGTGCTCCCAGAGCCCAAGGCAGCCCAGGCAGGCTTCTCTCCCAGATCCCATTCTTCTCTTCTTCTGTTTCCTACCCTGAGGAAACCTACAAGACTAACACATTTCCTAGGGCAGCATTTCTTTGATATGATGCTTCCTCGTGGCTTCCCTTTGATATGATACTTCCCCCGTGGCTTTCCTGTCCCTAGCTGGGAGATTTTATTGACATGTCCATAATGGACATTCCTTCCTCAGCTGCTTCACCAAATGCTTTTGCAGCTCACTGTTGTCCCTGGGCTCAGCAGCAATGGGGCTGCTGTCCTGGCGATGTACAGACCTGAGGGACCCTGTCACATTGGCCAGTTCCTCCATGCCACCGAACTCCTCAGACCCTGAAGGCCAGCTGTGCCGAAGCACCCTGGTCACACTGTGGGGTGGCAGCAACCTTGGGGCAGCATAAAAGCAAAAGCAGAGCTGTAATGACATGGTCACTCTTGCCAAATTCAGGATCCTCTTGGCTAACCCTAAGAAAGGGCCAGTGCATGTAGGACATGCTCCCAGGAGTTCCCCCATCCCAACATCCAGGTCTGCTCATTCTCATGCTCAGAGCAGGCCAGACAGACTCTCTGGCAGACTCTCTGGCATCATTTTTTCAAGCCTGATTAATGGGGCCAACTCTCCTCCAGATTGAACTCAAGAAAATACCATTATCTCCTGCGCAATGGCTCAGATATTGTATTGCAACATCTTGTTGGTAATGTCAGATTGCAGGCAACGATATAAAAAATGAGCATTTTACCCTGGACAGGTTATTAACTATGAAATTAAATCTGTATTTATTGCCTTTAGCCACGAGCATCTAGACTCTTCCAGAATAAATGTTTTTAGTTCCATGCAGGAAGATTGTGGCATTTATAGGCCAGACGGTTCTAAGGTTCTACCCCATGTGCACACCCATGTGGTACCCTGGGCTGTGGGTGACCATGCTGTGGCAGATATGATGAGCTCGTTACCCTGAGCTGAGATGAAATATGCACTGTGCCCCATGGCCACTCGTTTCTGACCAAGTGCACAATGTAAATACCAGGCATTTGCTTTCGTGCCTTTGGCCAGTGCCCAGTGGGGAGCAGGTCCCTGCAGTGAGGATGGAGGGGGCTGTCTGTGGGGTGGGCTCTGTCCCCAACAACAGGACACCCCATGGTGTGGGGCAGGGATGGGGCTGGCGTGACAGCACATGTCAGCAGCAGGAAAGCAACCTTGTTTCTCGCATGGCAGTATCCTGGTGTCCCTGGCATGGGAGTGTGTGGCATCCTCCAGGACAGGAGTAAGCATGGTTTCCCCAGCAGTGGGAAATCCCACTGCCGTAAACCCCCTTGCTGTCCCCCTGCTCCACACGCGGGAGGCGCAGCAGCCAGGTCCACAGATCTCATTTGCCCTGGGTGAGTGAGATGACTGTGAGCTTGGCATGTGCCCAGGGGCAGATGCTGGCCACCTGCAGCGTACCCAGTGCCAAGACTCAACCCTCACCTGGGGTGGCAGCAGCCCCGTGTCCCCAGGAGGGCACAGAGTGGTGGCACCGGGGGGGCTGCAGCCCAGCACTGAGTTGGGGGCAGGAGGATGTAGGTCCTGCAAAAGGCAGGATGTACAGCCCTGGGGTGGCTAGGGCACCAGCCACAGGATCCTCTCTTCTTGGGCTACTGGGTCTGGTCCTCAGCCACCTCCTCCTCCTCTGCTTCTCAGGCCAGGAGCTTTTCTGCTGAACAAGAGAATTTCACTCAAATGGATGGCTTGCACAGAAAAAGGGGTGTTCTCAGAAATCTTGGAAAAAAAGAAAAAAAAAATTTTTGTGAATTCAAGTATCAGAATCAGACCCAGGTGGCTTTGTTTGCATGCAAATGGTTTATCAATAGCATTTTTCATTTGAAAACCAACAGAAGGGAACCTTTAAAAGGACGATGAGGAATTACAATGTTCAGTTTGATTCAGCTTGAAGGTCTCTGTGTGTAATTTCTCTTTTCTTTTTTTTTCCATCTTTAATTTGGACAAATTTCTGGAATGGCTCTTAGATTGGGTTGAGCTTTTGTTCTGGATGAGTTTCTGGTTCTCTTGCTGGTGTTCCTGAGGTGTGCTTCCTGGAAGGTGGGAACCCTGCACAGCCATACAAAGATGTTGCCAAATACACCTGCGATTTCCAGACTGGCAGTTCATGATGAAATCCTGCCAAATCGGCTTTCCAGAGCTGTGGAGAGGCTTGAAGAACAGCAGATATGGCCAGCTCCTCACTCAAAGGACCTTAACTCTGTGGTCATAGTGAAAGGGAAGAGAAAACAAAACACTCCAAACTTTCTTTGAAAGTTGGCATGATGTAGTCTGCTCTCCCTGTCATCGCAGCTCCCCAGGGATGGGCTGTGGCTGAGCTAGGATGCTTCCCAAGGTGGCTGCAGTGAGGGACCCCTGGGTCCGCACGAGGACCCCCATCCACGAGCAAGCCACAGGGTTCCGCTGCTCCACAGGTGCCCTCTCATGACACAGGTCTGCCCGCCTGTTCCCATGGTGTGAGAGGTGCCAGGCTGCCTGTGGCCCCCCCAGTGACAGCCCTGAGGTCCTTCCCTGCGCCCTGACCTGCTGGGGATCCCCAAGGTCTGAGTTCAGGGCTTACACCAGCAAGAGAACCAGATGCGCCGCAGCACCAGCACCCACCTTGGCCACAGCTCTCTCCCTCTTTCCCATCAACAAGCTGAAGCTGCAGCTCTTGGCTTGCGTTCCCACCCTCCTTCCCCCCCTGCGGCTCGGGGTGCCTGCTGTCCCACGGGACATGAGCAGCTTGCCCCAGAACATCCCCCCCAGGCAGAAGCAGAGCACAGGCAGATTGTCATTTGCACCCCTTGGGAGGGCAGGATGGGACTGATGGATTTAAGGGCTTTTCCAAAAGGCATCGAGTCTAGAGAGCACATACTTGTCGTTAAACACAAGAATACTTCATTGTTGTCAAGTGTAAAAATCACTTTCTGTTGTCTTGTGCAAGCGAGCTGTGCTGGCCTCACACGGAGCCTGCTGGCACGCAGCATGCCTGGGAGAGAGTCCGCCTCTAACAGCCCCGCGGGGCCGCCTGACCCCTCAGGAGATGACAACCCCACAGGATGCAGATGCAGGCCAGCCCTTCGGATGGGGCCAGCACGCCCTCATCAACGCCCTGATCTGGAGAGCGTGGTTCTCAGGCCATCCCTGCTTCCTGGGACAGCTTAAATCAGGCCCAGGCCCCTGGCAGGAGGCTGCCACGGCCACCCTTGCTTCCCAGGGCCATCTGGAAACCCTCAGACCTGCTGCTCCACCAGCGACTGCTGGAGTCTGGGGCCGATTGCCCGGGGACAGGCAAGGCCGTGGCCCATGGGTCACTCTCTGGCCGTTAAAAGCCCCTGGAAAGAGGGCACCTGGTGTCACCAGGCATGTAGAGGACCACCAGCCTGCTCTGAGCACAAGGCTGTGCCTTGGCTGACTCTACCCTGGCGCTCACCAAATTGTGGCTGGACAGGGCATCCCAACCCCAGGAGACTCAAAGGGGAAAAGAACCCATAAAGGGTCCTCTAGAACCCTGCTGCTGGGCTACTTTACCTCTGCTCTGCCACTGCAGGTGTAGGCACCGCAGGCTAGGCTGACCTGAGGGTCTTTTTGGGACACCTGGATTCCTACAGCCTACAGCTGCTGCAGCCTCCTGGACATCCAGGACTTGTGACTGGTGGCCACTGTGGAGCCATTTAACAGGTTATCCTGTGGCTGCCTTTCGCCTGCTCAGAGGATACCCATGGGGGTACATAGCCATGGCACCAGGAGATGTGCTTAAGGTGGGTCTGGTCATCCTCCTCCAGAATGAGCAAGAGATGCCCCGGTTCTTTCCCTTTTTAGGCTTCTGGGGGTGCTTGAGAAGGACAGGGACCCCTTGGGCAAAGCCACTGGCTTTTGTCCTCTGAAGTATCCCTGGGGCCAGGGGGTGTCACCCACCCTCTTGCTGGCAGCCAGGATCCCACAGGGGAGAGCCCTCTGCTGCTGCCTGAGGCTGTCACTCTGTGAGACCACGAACTGCTTGGTCCTCCCCATTTTCATCATCCCTGCAGGGAGAGGGGACCACATCTAGGTGGGAGGCTGGAGCAGTTCTGTCCAGAGGTCCCTCCCCACCAGCAGTCTGATGCTGTGGCCACACGAAAACAAATTCTGAAAATTCTGAATCCTAAAGAGTACGGGACAGAAAGATGCCATTAGTCCTTTAAACGCTTCCTCTGCAAGGTGTCCATGGATGCTAAACCCCGCTGAGGAATTTTTAGGCCTGCTTTAGGGTAGCGTCAGACTCATCTGGGACTGTTATCTCTGCATATCCCTGGCATTGGCAGGGTCTCTTGGGAGTTTAACCAGGAATTTCCTTTGCTCAAATAGCTGGCTGGGGAACTAGAACTTCTGTCTTGTAAGGTAGTTTACTCTGAATTATCGGGATGTACTTACAGTACTGCAGCACAGAGTGGCTTTTGTCTGATTTTTTTTACTAATTAAAAAAAAAAGTCTCATTGGAACATTAAATAAGAAATGTGAAGGGAATGTTCCTCCAGCGAGGACATCTCTGTGAAGTGTTCTAACTCTCTGGAGCTACGAGTACCAAGCTTACACTTAGAAAAAAAGAGTGAATGTGCAAATTTCTTTGATCTTCTTTACTCGGGGTCAGAACAGAGCAGCTTTCACATAGCTGACCAGGTCAGGCTTGTGGTGTTTTAATTTGCTCTGGCATATTCAGAAGAGATGCATCTCCCAAGCCTTTGTTGTGTTCTCATGAATGTGCCCTTTTGCACAACTGTCTGTCTCGTCTGCTCCCACTCTCTCCCTTCTGTAATATGACTTTTCCTCAATAGGTAATATTTTTAAAGACTTCTAGGCTTAATGGTCATTTTTGCTGTGACTGTTCATAACGCCATGAACGAAGAGCAGTAATTGTCAGTGGCATGAAGAGGCAGCTGTGTGCTCTGGCAATTGTTGGGCAGGGACAAAATGGCAGTTCTTAAGAGAGAACATTTTGGGAAGAGCAGTGACTCAGGGAAGGCTAGAAATTGTGAACAGAGTAGGTTTCTCCTGTGTTTTGATGCCCAGCGTTTATGTAAAAACAAGATTTTGTACACATTGATGGTAAGCAGGTGAGACATTATGAAAGAAATATCTGAGTCAATTGCTGATGCTTCTGTCTAATAGTGCAAACCTATAGGGCCCCGGAGCTTGACTCAGTGTGTGTGTATCATAGACCATTGCCTGGAGTGAAATGTCCCCAGGAGGTGCCTCTGGCTTGGTTTCGGATCCCAATGCAATGAATGGCTGGGAAAAGCAGCTGATAGGAGAGCTTTTAGCTATCAGCTTGAGTGGACCAATTGCTGCCAAACTTATCCCCATAAAAAAGAGGCTCTGTGATCCAGATCTGATACCAGCTCTTGATGTATGGCTTAGAGCCAGGCAACTCTCCGAGTTGGCCCAAGCAGAGCTAAGAGCTGGGGGGGAAAGGGAGAAGAAAGAAACCCCACCTGAACTGGCAGAGGGTCTGCAGCGACTCAAGTGACGAATGTGGCTGAGTATTGACGAGGGCTTCCAGGATAAACTTGCACTGAGCAAGCAAATAGTCACTCTGTTGGGGTTGGAGATCCATGGAGGAGGCCAAAGGCACTCAGAAAGCCTTGGAGTTTGCCACAGATTCCAAATCTTTTCTGGCAGGGACACACCTGAAAGGGAGGGAGCTGTGAGCAAGGGAGATGGACACTGGTTGAGATATGGCTCTGTGTCTGTTATTAATGGCGGAAACCCATATGCGGGTCCTGGCCAGAGAGTCCTTGAGCAATTAGAAAAAATGATATGCCCTGTCTGTAAATCAAGAGGACTGGCAAGAAGGCAAAAATTAAGAGAAGCAGTTGAGTTAGGTGCTGGCACCTTCAAAACTCACCATTTAAAGACCCTTTCTGGTTTGCAGGGCTGGTCTGAAGGACTGGCTGAGCCTTCTGAGAGAGGGCCAGCCCCACCAAGGCTGGAAAATGACTGCTGCTTGCTTCCTGGCTCCTGTCACAGGCCCAGGACCATCAGAGCTGTCTCCTGTCCAAGCACTGCTGATGACAGCGCTGCTTTTAGTGATGTGAAGAAAACATAAACCTGATATCATATTCACACCCCACAAGCAAAGCCTGCAGGTCACAGCATGGGCACTCCCAAACAGCAGCCTTGAGGACTTTAACCCTTTTCTGCCTCCACAGCCTAGAGAGCATCACACTGGGGTTTCTGGGTGTTTGTAGTCCGTAGTCCCCGTGGTGGGGACAATTGCTGCCCAATCACATCTGGACACCCCCCCCCCCCCAAGGTACATCCTTGATTCTTGAGAGAGGGGATGAGGGTCTCGCTGCAGAGTTTGCAGTTGTTCCCTGAGGATACGTTTCCAGCTGCTCCCCAGCCCCACTTTGCTCATCCCAGGCAGTTTTCCATCAGCACTCTGCATCTGCTCTGCTTTCTTGACAACATTTTCCTTGCCCTCTCCCCTTTCATGCCCAGCACTGCAGAGATGGTGAGGGGATGAAAGCATGGTGTCTGAGCTGAGGAGCGGGAGGGCAGGCAAGATCAGCCATGCTGTGAGGTGTATGAGTTCATCTGCTTTCTCCTCCTCTCTTTGCATCTCAGTTCCTGAAGAGCAGAGACAGATCTCCTCCTGTGTTTTGCCTTTCCCCAAGGCACAGGGCTATGGGAAAGTCAGGGTCAGGCAGACACAGGGAACGGGGTCAGGGACTTGCTGGTTCCCACTCAGCTGCTGTACCTTTGCCACCTTTGGGTAGTGCAGACCAACAGGAAGGTTTGGAATTTTGTTCACCCTGGGATTCCCTTTGCTGCCTAGAAGTGTTGGGAATAATCTGCTCTCTGCCTGGAGCTCTTCTGTCTTTTTTCTTGGAGGTGGAGTTGTTACTTCTCGCTCTAGGAGGTGGAGTTGTTACTTCTCGCTTTGGCCCCAGAAGCCTCTTCTGGCATCGTGGGTCTTGTCCATCAGCTCAGAAACCCTTAACTCCAGCAGGAATTGTGAGGTGCCACAGGATGTGGTAGCAAGTCTGAGTCCACCAATACATCCGTTAATCCAGGTTGTAGTACAATCTTTTCCACTGATTCATGTGGCTGCAATAATGAGGTCTTGAATTGCCATCTCGAAGACATTTGTCAAAGTCAGTCACACTTATATTATGGTCTCTTATCTCCTCTTCACTTATTTGGTATCCCATGTCCACCGAGCGGTGATTTACAGTGTCTCCCCTCGCTATGTAGTGCCTTGTGCACGAGCTACGTTTAAGAATAGCTTTCAAGCTGTCAAGATAATCTTGCATTCAGCTGAAATGGATCTGCATCAGCCTGAGCCAGGAACCACAAGGGACCTCCTGTGATTTCAGTGGGGTTTCAGCTTTCTCTGTTCCTCCCTCATGCTGGCCCAGAGCAGGATGAGTTGGATAGAGGAGATGGCTTTTCATGAGCATGCCCAGGAGATGATGCAGAAGCTAGATGAGCCTCTCTGAAGTGCTTTTGTCATCCTGCCTTCCTCAAAGCTCATGGCCAGGGCTGCTTGGCACCTGGCAGAGCATTAGTGCTTGGCCTTGCCGTGTGTTCCGGGACTTTGCACAGCACCTGTGTGCTGAGTGGTGATCCGGAGCACTGGGCTGCATCTCCTTCCTTGACCATCCCAAGCTGTAGCTAATTTTTTCAGAGCACGTTTCACCTTCTGCTCTCTGGACAGGCTGCAGCACTCATCTGCCTGGAGGTGGCAGAGTGAAGTTTGCTCCAGCTGCAGCCTGAGATTCCCACTCTGCCTCTCCCATCTCTGTCCCATACCGAAAGCCCTGCTGGCCCTCAGCAGCTAGTCCTGTTGGTGCTTGTTTGACACATACACCGAGACCCCTGATCTTTCCACGCTGCCTGCCTGGTGCTGTGCTTCCCTCGGCTATGTGGACATATGCTTTCTCTTCATCAGCATGCTATGGAGACAGCTTTGCTCAAGGCTGGGGGTCTGGATCACCCCTTTATTTGGGAAAGCTTTTGCTACATCATTTTTAGGGTAAACCATGAGTTTCAGGGAATGTGCATCACAGCGCAGGGGTCCCTGCCACACAGCCAAAGGTGGTTCATCCCTCTCTGTGTTTTCTCCCCATCTTGTGCTAGACACCTTCCTCCAAGGATTCAGCTGAGGCGGGTGGTCAAGAGCCAGGGCCACAAGTCACAGCAGTTGTAGTTTGGCAAAAAAAGCCTGACAGCTCTACCCACAACCAAACTTGGGCACAATCCCCCATCCCAAATCCCAGAGCGGCAGCCAGCAGTTGGGGAACTTTCCCTTTGCTAGTGATGAGCACAGGTACACAGATGCTTTTCAAGCCTCTGCCCCCAGCACTTGTAAGCTGAAAGCCGTGTTTTCCTAGGAGTTATGTGCTGCTTCCACAGGGAAGCCCTCCTGCCTTCGCTCCGGGCTGCTTCTCTCTACGCTGCTTCCTGGTGAGGCACACGCTCACCTGGCTCTCCAGCCGCTGCCCGGCTGCCAATGTGGCTGCTGCCAGCGCTGACTTTTCTCCTCTGCTGCATGAAGGGAGCCGCTGGCAGCCGCCTCCTGGGTGATTGCAGGAACTAAAAATAAAAGCCAAGGCAGCGTGGTGCGGTCCCCAGGAGTCTGGGCTGGCTGGGAACGCCAGGCTTGGTTCTGCCACCCAGTTTGGCGCTGAGCTCTCAGACACCCACCGAGTTGATGATTCCTACAGGGCAGCCGTGTCTGGAAGCAAGGGGTGGTGTGTGTGCTGTGCTGTGCTTGCACTGAGCCCCCGGGTCACGTTCAGCTGCAGGGACATCCCGTGAGCTGCAGGGTGCTGGGGAAAGGCTGGAGGGGACGGACTGAAGAAGCAGCAGATGGATGCTGCGCTGCCCAGCTCTCCTCCCTCACTTGGGGGTTGTCACCCTAAGGCCAGCAGAGCCCAGAGGCTCAGCAGAGCTCTCATGGTCTGCGCTCAGGGCAGAGCTCAGGCAGGAACGTCAGCAGAGCTCTTCTGCTGGGTCAGCGTGAAAGCAAGCAGCCCCGGCAGAGCAAAGGTGACGTGACCTGCAGAAGCTGCTTGCACTAATGCTTCCTCCTCGGGAACCACAGGGAGCCTTGGTCCCACTCCTGCTTGGAGCTTCGGGTTGGAGGGAAGCCAAACGTGTGGGAGCTGCAGTGCGCATGGGCAGCAAAGCTCCCACGGTCCCTCTAGAGGTTTGCTAGTATGATGATTCCAAGCTGCTAGTGATGATTTCCAGGATGAGAGATGTGAGTACTACTGAGCAGCACGAGGAGTGCCATAGGCACGGTCCTTCCACCAAACACCCACATTGGGGCTGCACTTTCTGCAGAGCCTGTGTCTTCAGCGAGGAGATGTTTGGTTCCTTCAGTAGCATCCTTCCCCTTCTCACTGGAAGGGGGGCCATCCATCTAAGATTGTCACTGAGAACAGGGCAGTCATACACCTTCAGCAGATCCCCAACACCCAAACTAGGTGGCCTCTGTCCTCCCGCAACTCAGCCCCAAGGAGATCATGGGGCCAGTCAGTGAAGCTGAGATCTTCAAAGCTGAAAGACATGTTATTGCCTGGTCCTGAAGTTCCTGAACATCAGGTATGTGGAAAGAAGCTGTGATGGAGTGTCCTTCTTCCCATGCCCTTTTGTTCTAGCCTGAGGCTGAGGTCTCCTGCCATTCATGTGGCACCAAGGCTGTGTTCTGCAGCTGTTGGAGCAACAGGTAGCAGTGGGCTGCTCCTGGAGCACAGGGGTGGAAGGAGACCATCTGTGGGAAGGTTAAGGGGAGCTGCCTCCCCAGGATAAGCAAATCCAAATATATAAGGTATGCATTTTTCAGTGTCATATGGCCAGGCCACGCTGTCAGCCAAGCAGGCCACAACCACAAGGATTTACCACCTACCCTCAAGACGTACGCTCCCATCGGACGGCACAGTGTTAGGCTGCAGTGGGTTTTCAATTTCCCTTGCTCTCAGAAGGATGCTGTACAAATTAGTGGAAACACTTAGAATTGGCACACTTTGCAAATCCTGCTGCTTGTGCCAGTGCACATTTCTCAGATTGATTTAGGGAGAGGGGTATTGTAAATAATGCCCGCTTCTGCCCTGCTCAGAGCAGCTGAAAGGCACCGATGCAAAGTTGCATAATCCAGTGCTGCTTGTGTACATGCTTGAGAAGAAACAGCCATGGAAAAATCCTGTAACATTCCTCGGCTGGTCCATATCCTGGTATCAAAGCATTTCCTGCTGTGCTTTTACCTTTGAATTTTAATCCAACAGCTTTGTAGGAGTTGAGCAAGCGGGTAGGTGAGGGCCCTGGGGAGTGAAAGACCCCTCACAGGAGAGGCTGGAAAAAAGTTGAGTCAAGTTGTCTTCCCTGGAGGAGCAAGAGATGGCTGGTTGTGTCCCTGTCTGGAGGAAATCTGTCACCTAGGGATGCTGAGCTGTGGCCCTGGTCCTGGTTTGCAGTGTCAGAGCTGATGCTCCTGCTAACCTTGCCTTGGTGTCCTCTGTGCCCACAGCTCTGACTCCCTGTGTTCCCCAAACTCCTCCTCTCATTTAGCAGCCAAAGGCAGTTCACTGGCATCTCTAGAAAGGCAGTTCTCAACTGCTGCTTTTAGATCAGCAGAGCTCATTTCAGCTCTCACTCATTAATAAACTCCTGTTTCTGTGAGCCACTGTGCCCATGTATAGGTGGCTGGTTTGTAGCTAGAAGCGAGTCAGTTTATTTTTTTGTGTCCTCCTCTGTTGTTTGACTAATGGCAAGGTTCTACAGGGAAATAACAATACACAGAGACAAAGATCAGGTCTTTTTCCTTTCTGGCCTGGGCTCATGGGATCCAAACTGGCAGCTCTTGGGCAAGTTTTCTGGGCAGAGCTGGGCAGGCAAGCTAGAGCAGAGCAGAAATTTCCCAACCTAGGAAGATTGACTGTCCTCTGCAGAGTTGCCAGTGCCTTTTTCTGATAGTGTCCAGGAGGGCAAGGAGAGCAGGATGGGTCCTCACATAGTGAGCAGGTCAGTGGAGGACACCAAGTGTTAGCTCTGCATCACCCCTGGGGCAGCACTTAGCCAACAGCAGTAAGATTCTTCTGCCATCTCCAGGGCAGTTCAGTGCCCACCTCACAGCCCACTCCCCACCAAGGTGCATGGTGAGGTCTGGTGAGGAGGGAGGACAGTCCCCATGATTGTCCCCTGGAATGCTGGTCTGAGCTTTTTGAAGGAGTGGCTGGTATCCAGCACTGAGCCTCCTCTGCTCTGGGAAGCTGTCCTGCTTCTCTTGGTCCTTAGCCTTGCAAAGACAACTATGTTTTTTTCTGAATGCTTGCCCATGACATGGGTTAGATGTATCTGCCTGCCTTTGGGGACCACAACCTGGTTAGATTAGTGCTTTGCTTTTACTCATCTTCCTGGTATGAGAGTTTTGGGGACTCATCTAAAGGAAGGCCACATGCTGTGGTGACACCTCCCCTGAAGCAGCAGATGTGCCATACAGCCCTGCCCTGCCTGTCTGCTGGTATGGACCCTGCAGGTGGCAAAAGATGGGTGCAGGGAGCCCCGGGGACATAAAGTACTGTAGCACTTTGGAACCCTCTTCCTCCTCACCCTTAGCTGGCTCAGCATCCTGTCCAGGACAAGGAAACCAAAAGTCTGAAGCAATCTGGGAAGGAACAAGGCTTTATTTCCTCCTGCGGTCTCACATTTATGTCACATCTCTGCAGCTTGTGCAAGAGTTGCCTTCCCATACAAGCAGCACAGGCCTGTGTCCCACTGCTTCCAGCCCCCGACCTAATCTGCTAGTGCTTGGCACTAAACATGCCAACGTGGGGGAGCCCACGAATGCCTTGGATGGAAACTCGGCTCAGCCCTTGCTGAAAGAGCATCAGCCATCAACCCGCAGCAGCTCCCACACTGTGTGTCAGTATGTGTAACAAAATCTGTGGCAGATCTATAATCTCTGCATCTCTGTCGAATGAAGTAGGTGTGAGACAGGTTCACTCATGTGATCTGGTCCATGCCCAGCTCTCCAACAGCCCCACATGAGTGAGGTGACACCAACTGTATCTTCTGCCACTTCAACCAAAGCAGACTCTGCTTGCTTGGAGAGGAGAGATGTCTGTACATTGCCATGTACCTTGAGTGTGACGTTTAGATGTTGCCAGTCCTCGCCGAAGCACAGCAAGTTGGCTCAATTGTGTAGATTCACTTTATGACTCATTCTGCAACTTGATGCATTATGTCCAGATAAAGGATACTTTATCCCTATGATAAAAATGGACAAAAATGATGTCAAAATAAAAGAATGTTTTCTCATCTGAATAAAAGTTGAAGCTGCTGTTCTTGGGGTTATTTCACATGAAAACCTCCAGACAAAGCAATACTTTGAGTTTTTACCATTTATAGTTAGTTTTAGAAAATTCAGCATATGAAGTTTGCTATCTGCCTTTCTCCCCTCATTTGGATAGGAGTGTTTTTGTGCTGGTTGCCTGGGACCATGCTTTTACTGCTGGAGATGTGGGGGCGTACATGACCACCCAGGATGGGCCCAAACCCTTGGGACAACTCCCTCTTGGGTAGAGTGGGAGTAACTCTGTGCTGGGTACTCATGACCTACTGCCAAGGCAGCTGGCCCACGTGTTGTGGAAGAGCTGGCACCTGGAGGACATGCAGTCACAGTCTTCAAGAGTTCACCCAGCTAAAGAAAGACTGACTTGCCTGTGTCACCATCAGCAGCTTGGGTATTCCTGCAGCAGGATCGCAGCCATGCATGTGAGCAGCTGGGCTGATGGACACCCCAAGCCCTGGGGGAGCTGTTTCTTCCTGGCTGTGTTTCATTGAGCAGGAGGAGTTTATTTTTAGCAAACAATGCCAATTAGAGAGGGATTGTTCAATGGCTGCATCTCAATGGAGAGCAACAGCTGCTGGCGCAGCTCTGAAGGACCCTGTCTGTGGAGGGATCCTCTTGGGGCAAGGGAGGGGGCAGCTGAGCCCTTCTCTGCTGCTGGTTCAGCTTCTGGTTCTTCTACTGCTCTGAAGTTTCCAGGTCACGATTCCTGTTCCTTGAGAAGTAGAGATTGGGCTCACTGAATGTGACCAGGGTCCATGGTCTCATGGAGGGCCTTGGAAGTCTTCTCTTGATGCACTGAATCTAGAGTCATTGGTCTCAAAAGAGCCTGTGCTTCTGGCCACTCACATTAGGTGCAGTTGGTGAGGGTATACTTCTTGGTGGCTGGTTTGCAGAGGTGCCGAAGGCTCAGAGTAGGATAACCGGGTCTATATGCACCAGCTGAGTTGGTGAGAAGGTCTGGGAAAATGCAGAAGAATTAAGCACAAGTAGGAATCAGGTACGTGACCATCCTGCGTTGAATCTGAGTTCAGATATAAAATGATCACATTACTTCAGTTAAATCACAGAATCACAGAATCACAGAATCACGGTGGTTGGAAGGGACCTCAGAGATCATCAAGTCCAACCACAAA
>JAOTQQ010000003.1:24609720-24631497 GCA_026546715.1 Gallinago undulata | reverse complement strand
GCCCCTTGTCCTATCGTCTGTCACTTGGGAGAAGAGACCAACCCCTGCCTCTCTACAGCTTCCCTTCAGGTACTTGTGCAGAGCGATAAGGTCGCCCCTCAGTCTCCTCCTCCCCAGACTGAACAACCCCAGCTCCCTCAGCCTCTTCTCGTAAGACTTGTGCTCCAGACCCCTCACCAGCTTTGTTGCCCTTCTCTGGACCTGCAATCCTTCTTATTAATTAAATCAAACATTTTCTGGAGAAGGATCATGGATCACCTACCTCCTCAGTGTACACATCCATTAGGCTGTGTCAAGGGAAACTACTCCATGAGGACGCAGTGGGGAGATAAAGTTGTAGGACGGATGTTACTGATGACCTCAGTAGATGAGCAGATGAAATTTTCTGAATGCATCCTAACACTAAGCCCATACAGGTTTGCAAATGCAATGTCCTCCTGAGGAAAACAAGAAAGTCACTGTTGCTGGCCAGAGGAACTCGCACCCCCAGTGGCAGGCTGTGTGCAGGGTGAACAGAGTGCGCAGCCCTTGGTTAATTTGCCAATGAAACAACTTGTAAAAAGGGTGGAGAGACCACAAGAGGGAAAGGAACAGAATTGCAGAGATTTTGATCTGCCTCATTTTGGAAATGAAGGAGCCTGCTGGCAATGGCAGAGCTTCACATGCTGAGCTGGAATTGCAACCCAGGGAAAAAGGCAATGAATTAAACAGAACAAGAACTGAGGGACTCTAAATGCTGTCTTCAACATTTCAATGGAGGCCTCATAAATCTAGACAATTAGGAGATGCACTTAAAGAAGCCCAGCTCTATTATGTTGGGGCAGAAGGCTGATTTTTTTTTTTGAAACAAAGCTCTCTGCAGCTCTAGCATGAGGACACGCTGGGGCGGCGTGACCTGTGTGCCACTTTAGCACCTGGAAGGTACAAGCTGGATGAATGGAGTGGGCTGGAAGGAGCAAGTCTATTAACTCATGACACACAGGGCAAGACAAATGTTCCTTGGCTTCAGACTCTTTCCTTTTGTGTATGTTCACCTGAATCCCGAGTAGCCAGTCCTGGAGTCACCTCTGGGTGTGGAACTTGGGAGAGGAGCCTCTCAGTCGAGCTCCTCCAGGCAGCTGTGCTCATGCAATTGGTGCTGATTGATTTTCCACCAGATACTCTGGTACAAGGCTCAGCCTCCATGGAGTCTCCAGGAGAGTGACCGTCTGCCTGCCTTTACTGAGCTGTGCAGAAGACTTTAAAGAAAAAAAATAGAAAAAATACATATCAACACCATCTCTTGTGTGTTTTTCCTTCCAGACTGTAGTGAAAAGAGCACTTTTAGGTTATCAGACCACCATGTGGAGTGGAGTCAGACAGGAAGAGCTAGGTGGGATGAAGCAGTGTAGGTCTTCCCATGCAGGGTAGCCCCAGGGGTGTGTTGTGGGTGAGGGACAGTCTGTTGCTCATGGGGCATCAGCAGCTGTGCTGGTGGCAGTTTTTCTGGTACCTGTTCCTACACCTGGGTACCAGGAGGGATGCATGCTCATGGTGCAGGTGCAGGGCTCCATCCCTGGGTAGCGTGGTTTGTGCCAGCAGCCCCACAGAGCCTTCTCCAGCAGACAGGCAGCTCTGCCTAAGGTGTCCCCTCACTTGCGAGGCAGGAGTTTGGCATCTTCCTTGGTGTGGTCTCCCACAGTTAGATCTTTTGCAGATCAACAGCATCGCTGTTCCTGAAAGGTGGGAAAGGGAGGGGTGTGCTGAGGGAGGCACTGGAAACTGTAGTACTTGGAGTTGCTGCCATGGAAAGCTCTGTTTTGGGGGACTATGATGGGGTGGGCAGTCACGCAACAGCCACCGCTGCTCCCAGAGACCAGAAATGGGGTGTGTTGAACCCTTTACTTGCTCCCACAGTGGACAGAGAAACCCACCGAGACCCCAGATGAGAGCTGGCAGAGCAGCTAAGGCTGGCAGCAGGGGACTGCATGTTCCCAGGCTCCAGGCAGAGCCCAAGCCCTGGTCCTGCTCTGCAGCACCAAGCCCACCCGCATGATGCCCACAGCCTGACGCATGGCTTGTGAACCTAGGACAGCCCAGATGGTTCCTGCCACGACCTCCTGCCTCTGCAGAGCTGTGAGCTCGGGGTGTCTTGGCGTCCCTTTTGCTGAGCACCTCTCCAGCAAGGGCCAGAGAGGTGGCTGCTGCAGAGAAGCTCATCTCTGGGTTGCCTTTGATGTGCACGGCTGCCCAGAGCTTCCCCGGGATCCAGCCACAGCTCGGTCAGAGAGGGCAGAGAAAGAGTTCGCTGGGTGCTTGCTTGGAAGGGAGCCTTTCCCTGCTCCCCTTACATAGGAAGGTGAATGAACCAGCTGCAACAAAGGTAATTAATAAAGTGGATGGAGGTCAGGGGGATCTCAGCAGGGGTCACAATGCCCTGTCTCATCCTGGAAGCTTGTGCTGGGCATGATGGCAGGCACAGCCCCTTGGCAAGGACCTGCTGGGGAAGGATGGGCTGTGTCTTTGCACGCATCTTGCTTACACCCCTGCTCATAGAGCAGATCCAGAGGTATTTTATCCTCTGTACGTTTGTTTAAGGAAGTTTAAAAGCAAATTTGGCCCCTGACTTTGAATCCTTGCTCCTATAAATTCAAACACCTTGGACAGAGCATGTCTGTGCAGTCTTACATGTGACATTTAGCTAAAACCATTTACAAACAACTTGCATTACAAGTTTATTCATTCCCTGCAGAATGTTGGCTCCGCTGAGCGTCTCGCAAACCATCTGCTGTGGGCGAGCTGCTTATCTTTGCTATCAGAGCCCTCTTCTAAATATTATGACCAAACAGAATTCCAAGAACAACATCCATCCCGCTGCACTGCAAATGCGCAAAGCTGATAAACTGTTTATATATAATCAGCTAAATAAGTTGAGTTTATCTGGAAGGGTTTGCAAAAGAAAGCCTCTTGGGGTGCTCGGAAAGAATGCTTTTTGCTGGGGGTGCTGGGTGGGATGAGGAGCCCCTTGGGGCTCTTCTTGACATCCCACCTTTGGTTGCGGTAGCCCCATGATGTCCACCATGCTAATGAGACAGGGGCCCGTGAAGGTCAACAGCTCCTCCCCAGGAGTGGGCCCAGGAGCCTGATCAGTTGTGGTGCAGAAGAAGTTGAGTATCAATTTCTTACATTGTGTTCATCTGACACCTGGGACTGACTGACCCTGCCCTGTCCCCGGAAATGGGGGGACCTTCTGCTGCTCTGGGTACCAGCATCCACCTGCTGCTTCTTGCTTCTCTCCTGCTCCACACCTGACTTCTTGCAGCTTCAGGTTGCCTTTGGTCAGTCATGCTGGATCAGCCCTCAGGGCAGACATTGCATCTGACCTGGCAAACGAGGACCTCTGTAACCTCCATGCTTGGGACAGCGTTGGGAGCCAGCTAACCCTGGTGCCTGGGACTGTCCCCAGAGCCACTAACCCCAGTGTCCCAATATAAATTATCTAAAGGCTTGTGAAATCCACCCAAAGTTTCTCTGCCTTTCCCAGTGTCCAGCCACCCAAATTGGGTATCATAGACTATGTTTATTCTTCCACACTGGCTTTTCTTGATGCCTTTTGGTGTCAAGAAGCCTTGGGACAAGGCCATGATCAGAGGTCAGTGTGGGTCGGTGTGGCAGACCCTGGCCATCCCAGCAAATGGAGAGCATTTATTCTCCTCAGGGGACTTTAGATTTAAGGACATTCTGTCTGCTGGCTGCCAGCAAGCACATCTCACAACTCGAGTAGGTTCCTGCTGGCCCCAGCTGCCCTGTCCAAGAGCACTTCAGCAGAGCTCGCCCATGGCAGTCCAAGCAGCTGTGAGGCACTGAGTGCCTGGCTGATGGCAGCTCCTGCAGTGGCCCTGTGGGGCCAAGAGCTGCTGGGGGGTGGAAGGAGAGACTGTGGCATTGAACACCAGCAGGGCTACCCAGTCCTGGCTACCAGGTTCTGTTTGCCTCCCTATCCAGGGAACGGGATGAAGTGACCGACTGTGCCTTGGGTGGAGGGATGTTGGGCTCAGTGAACCCTAAGGCAGATGTATATCAGTTTGAAGAGGAGGAGTATGGTATTGTGGTTTTAGCAGTGATCGTGAAGCAGAGCAGTTCACTCTGGTGCAGAGCAGTGCTGTGTGGATGTGTCTGTATGGGTTACTATTTAGTTGAGGTTCCAGCACTGCTTCATTGACCCAGTAGTGGAGAAGGAGTTCTCCTGCTAACACTTGCAGGTGACCATAGCGCCTGGAGAGGTATGGAGAGGGCTGGAGGTACGGAGGGAGATAGAGCTCATCCAGAGAAGATTCATCATCCAGCAGCTGAAAACTATCTTCCAAGGGGGTTCCAGGATGCATGTTGTGCCAGCCAGAGAGGAGCAGAGACTTTGGTGAGGAGGTGAGGTTAATGCAAGTGGGCTTGCTGCAGGGAAAGGGCTGCTGCTTAGATGGGGATCAGAGCAATGAGTAGGAGCTGTGCGTTCTGCACAGTGTCATGGGAATGTCCCTATAGAGGGAATGCCATTTGCTGACCTGAGACAATGCTTCTCAGAATGTCTGTAATTAGGGGAAAAGTCACATATTGACTTCAAGGCTGAAGAAACTGCCCCGGGAAGTTGCGTGGAGTTGGGTGATCCAGGGGAGCCCTGAGATGCATCTGCAATATGGGTTAACAGCTTTTAAACAGGTCAGCGCCCTGGTGACCAAACACTGCAGGTGGAAAAGTGGAGACCTGCAGTTGGGTGCACACATTTTCCAGGAGAGGATGAGCAGTGTGTGGCAGCAAGAGACCATGGAGGGGCCATGGCTGCAGCGGTGACAGGTTCTCCTCTTGGTGCCTCTTTAGAAAGCAAGTACTCTGTATAAAACTCCAGTTTCATGGGTCTGTGTGGCAGTAAGGAGTGAGATGTGGTGCAGCAATGACTATGGGGAGAACACTTTAGTCACCTAACTCATCCTAAACATAAATGTTTTACAAAACTCCCCATGGTTTTATCCTGTGTATTCAAACCATATTTAAGGCCAGCAAGGGGTTCAGCAGTGGCTGCATGTCCCTTCCATCAGCCACTGTTTGTGGGCTGTTGAAGTGACAGGACTGTGGCTGTGAGCTGTTTCCAGCTGAGGCCCTCAGTCATGGCAGGGCTGATCCCCCCCTGCGTTGTCAGATGGTGGGGAATGATGTGGTTCCTGGCACATCAGCCATATGTGGGCACTGACACCTCTGTGCCTTGTGGTTGCCCTCCTCAGGGTATGGCTTCTCTTCTGGCAAGTTCATAATATTGACCTTGAATGACTATTTTCAGTGGCATATTATTCCCACATTGCTCTCATCGAGAAACAACTCATTACACTGATGACTAGAAACTGATCGAGGGAGGCAACTGCCTCTTGATGCTTGCTAGCACTTGTGACACTTGATCAGGGCAAAGCTTGTGATCCAGGATCCAGGATCCAGGATGGAGACAGCTGGGGCAAGCATGAACTCAACTTCCCCCCTGAGACGCCACCAGCCTACATCTCTCCACCGCTCATCTCTACCCTTGGCTGTAAGCATTCAAAGCAGAAAGATGTCACTGCCTCCTCTTATAGCTGTGAAAACAGACACTAAAAAGGGTCACAGTTTTAGGAAGACTGTCTGGAAGAGAAACCAGATATCCAGGATTCATCCTTCCTTTTTCCTTCATACTTTAGCATACTTTTTTTCATTCTTGAAACAAAGTCTGAAGGAGAGGCAGACGGTGCCTAATTTTTTGTGTGCCGGTATTATGCCAGCCAGGAGAAGTGCTGTCCCCGTGGCATGGAGGAGAGGATACTCTCTGACGAAAACATCAGAAGGGACAATTGGGAGGAAAGCTGGGCAAATGCAAAGTGTGACAGGCCTGGGGAAAAGGAACGCTGTGGAGAAGAGCAGTTCTCTGAACATTGTTCTTGGCCCTTCAGAAGGAGGGACTGAGCATTGCAGTAGCACTTCTGGGATGCTCAGGCCTCTTCACCAGCTCAGTCACTGTTGGTGACACTTTGGGTCACCAAAGGTTGAGGGGGGATCTGATCAATACTTATAAATATCAAAAGGGTGGGTGTCAGGAGGATGGGGCCAGTCTTTTTTCAGTGGTGCCCAAGGACAGGACAAGAGGAAATGGGCACAAACTTGAATATAAGAAATTCCACCTAAACATGAGGAGGAACTTCTTTCCTGTGAGGGTGGCAGAGCACTGGAAGAGGCTGCCCAGAGAGGTGGTGAAGTCTCCATCTCTGGAGACATTCAAACCCACCCGGACACATTCCTGTGGGACCTGCTTTGGGTGAGCCTGCTCTGGCACGGGGTTGGACTAGATGATCTCCAGAGGTCCCTTCCAACCCCATGTGATTCTGTGGGGTCATTGTTGTTTTCTACTACTATCCACCACTGAGGGCATCTCCCCTTAAGTCACTTCTCAGTATTGCAGCTCCACACGGACCCTCTTCACTCAGTGTCCACCTGGAGCTTCACTGGAGGCAACAGGCTACTTGTACCCCACCTGCTGCTCAAGTGGGCTCTCACCCTGCCACGCCCAGACCTCCTGGTAACTACTGGTCCCACAACGATGCTGTCCTTTTCCAGGTTCCTGTTGTTGGAGTGGAGACATTTCCTGAAGCAGACCTCCAGTGTACAAAGGCACTCCTTGCCCTGTAAGTTCAGGCTGAGACACATCGTTCTGCCTATCTTGTATACATGAAGCAACTCCTTTGCATAAAGATAGGGAGTTTATTAGAGCTTAGGAGCTGTCAGGAGTGGAAGTTAATACTGTTTCTGACACGCAAAGAGCCTTTTATAGGCTGGAATGGGCATGGGACAGCAGCTGAGTCCCCCCTCACCCTTCCCAGGCACCACCGCTCACTGGAGCCTGATACTTGGACTTCCTCTGGTTTGAGTTGGGCTCCCAACCCTTGTCGTGAGAGATAACACCACAATCTAAGGAATCTCTTAAGCTGAACTCCTTTGAACATACCCACACAGACAGACTATGTTCTCCCAGGCTCCTCTTCTTCCCAATGTGCTCATTAACCCTTGTTTCCTTTCCTGGAAGCTTGAAGAGGCCTCAAGAACCTTGTGAGCATGGATGGCTGTGAAGGAGTATTGGACACTGTGCCCTCTCTCACCTGCATCATGAGGGCTGCAGAAGCTCCTCTCCTGGGGCTTCTGTTAGCCTGGTACCCCAGGTCTTTCCCATTTGCTTCACTGATGCTCTCACAGAGCACAATAATCGCTTTCCTTTGCTTGGACCATATACATGCACTTTTCTGCATGCAGGAGATCCTCTCCTTGGTCATGTAGTTACTCTCACCGTAAGCATTATTTGCTTTAATGTGGCTTTTCTCCATCAGTGAGGGGTTTTGCATCTTTCCAGCCTTTTGCCTTGGTGTCATTCCTCAGGGTCCTCAGTCCCTTCAGTTACAGAACATCCTTACACAGTACAGATGTCCCTCCCTTTCTGTCCTCTTCCTGCTCTGACCTTGCTACCCTGACTCAGAAAAAAAAAATAGCAAGTGATTATTTATTAATTTTGTGGTCATGAGATTCCTTTCCTGGCCTGGACTCCTTGCAGGACAGCTATGTCCACGTGTCTTCCCAGGGAATCCCTGGGATTGCTCTTTTTTCTCCAGAAATAATGAGCCGCATCTTTCAGTGGCGAATGTCATTCAGGGACAGTTCAGGGATAGAGCTTATTCAGGCTCAGGGTCCCCAGCTCAGCTATCCCAGACCCAGCTGCCCAGGTCTGACTCACCTTCTGATGTCTGTAGATGGTGCTTCACCTCTTCCTGGCTGGTGGGGGTGGGAGCAGGTTTCAGGCATGTTCTCCAAGCCCTACAAAAGACTTGGAACTTCTGAAACCTGAAAGCCCTACACCCAAATAAAAATTCTTGACTTGTTTTCTGAACTGTTTCAAAGGAAGTTGCCACTTCCTACTACACTTCTACCAGTGTTCAAGGTTTCAGCTGGAATTGCAGGTCTCTGTGGCCCAGGCTGTCTGATAGTCCCCAGTAGGCTGTAGTTTATGTTTCAGACATATGCCATCTTCTACCCTGACTTGCTGGAAGAACACTTTCCTCTGGAATGGTTTTTGCCTGGGTGGAGCATGCCAACGGAGCCCAGTGGCAGAGGTCGGCGGTTGCATATCATTGAAACCTGTTCCCTGGGCAGACTTTTCTGAACAGAGGCAAGACTCTGAGCCAAAACCTTCTGCCAAAATTTCAACCAGGTTTCTGCTGCATGCCTGCTCCTTGGGGACAGAGCCCTCCAAGCACTGCACCGTGGGCGGTGGGAGACTCCAGCAAAGCCGGAGACACGTCACTGGGAATCTCACTTATTTGTAGCTCATTCCAATTGCACAGCTGTCTCCTTTAAACAAAGTTTACTTTACGTTACTTAATGCTTCAATCATGCCTCTGCCAAGAAGACTTTCAGCTGCAGTGTGTGTGACCTTTACCCACCAAGCTAGTTTGATCTAGGTCCTAGAGGGGGATGCCAAGCCCACAGGGGTTGGGCATGGTGGTTGGTTTGGAGCTGGAATGGACTGTTGGGACTTTGGCCCAGCTATCCCACTACTCACACACACCAGGGACATGGTTCACCAGACCAAGTTGTCCTGGGCTTTCCACAAAGAGTCATCCTCACTCCATCTGAGCCCTTCTTTTTTTCAGTCCTGCATGCATCCCTTTGTTCTGGCTTGCTGGCCAAGACTGGCAAGGTTGGGTGCTGGGTGGGTGGGGAGAGGGCACCAGGAGGGGACGGTGTTGTTTGGAACCCCACAACTGTGGCTGCAGGGTCTGAGCACTCAGATAAGCCTTGTTCCAGTGTGCTCCATGGCACCCAGTGGTGGGGCACTGGGGTCTGCCTTGGCCCCTCGTTGGTCCATGGTACCAGGAGGGATTCAGGAATAGGCTGTGACTCAAAGTCTTGTGCCATCCAGAGGAAGAAATCACCCTGGGCTGTGCCTCAGTTTCCTCACTTGCAAAGAAAGAGAAGTGCTCTGAAAACTTTGAGAAAAACACACTGGGTCCTCACATCATCTCGGGTGCATGTAGGTCCTTCTTTTGAGGTTCCGAGGTGCTCCATGGTGCTGATGAAGCTTCCCAGGTGCCAGGCTGTAGGGCATATTCCTGTAGGATCCTTCCAGCTCTCTCAGACAGTCCCTTCGTAATCTTTTTTTGACACTGAGCTCCCAATCAGACCATGCTGGGGTTGCCTTCTTCCATCCCAGTGATGGTGGAAGTGCTGCACAGAGCAGCAGCCAACAGATTTACAGCCCTGCCATCTAGACCAGCTCCAACCTGCCTGGGAGGACTGGTACATCCTGGTGAAAGACAGGAGGCCTGTCTCTGGCCGTCTGGCCCTTCATCTTTCAGCCAAGCAGGAGGAATTACACCAAAAAAGCCCTCTGCAGCACTGTCCAGGGGCACGGGAGGGTGTTGGCCATCAGTGCTGCCTGCAGGGGGATATAGACTGTTAATGACACCAGCTCCCTCCCCGCTGTGAAACAAAAGGGATGGCCGGGGTCAGAGTGGGATCCTGGCCCCAGCAATGGGTCTGCAGTGAGCCTCTGAATGGCCCCAAGGGGCTGCTCCATCCTGTCCGGGGTCTCAACCCCACAGGGCAGAGCTGGTCTGGGTGTGTGGGGCTGGGGAGAGGTGTGGAAAGGCTTGAGAGGTAGAAACCCCAGGTGCCCAGGCACAAAGGGGTATTAGAGACCACCAAAGGAGCAATCCTCTCTATAAAGGTGTGCAACGGAAAGGAAGGCAGCTTAATTTGACAGGGCAGGGTGCTCAGCTGTGATGCTCAGGGGTGCTGGGAGCAGTGGCAGAAGCAGGGGGACATCTCTCTCCTATGGGAGAGGTGGGAGCCAACAATGTTGGTGCCAGTAGATATCCTCACCCTGCCAGCAGATGGTGGCTTGTGGCACATCACAGCTATGCTGAGGGTGTCTGTGAGGCTGGACTAAGTTGGGCAGCAGCAGAGATGCAGGACCACCCTGGCGACAGGCTCTGAGAGGACAGGCCCCACTGCAGCCGGGTTGCTCCCTGCCCACTGGGCTGGTTGGCAGATGCAGGAGCACCAGGGTGGGTGTCTGGGGTGGAGTGTGTGTGTATCAGCTTTTCAGCTGACTTTCCTGTAATTGCCATTTCATGGGGCACAGAATGGGTGGTGGCACCAACTGCTGAGTGGAGAGGTCCAGGCATGTGTGTCACCCTGCAGATGTGTACACACATGTGCTTGGTGATAAGCATACAGATGTGAATGTGAGGAAAAACGTAAATATATACAATAATTTTCCTCAATTAAGGATGTTTTAGAGCAGAAAATTTCCATTTTAGGCGTAGGAACATCAATTTTATAAATAAAAGATTTAAATAAACATTAGCATGGACAGATCAACACACATACACGCTCACACATGCACTTAAAATAGGCTCCCACACTATAATTTTAAATAGTACAAAACAAATGAATTCTCCAAATATTGTTTAAACTGGCACAGGGGGTTATGATGTCATCTCTGTAGTAATCATAAACTTGTTTTCCTGCAATAAATATGATTGCTTTTCCCATTAACAGTTTATTAGGACTTTTGGTCTATGTGAGACCAATACCAAACTGGAGGTTTTGATTGCTGAAGGCTGCATTAGGTCTCCACCCTCTCTGCTGGCTCGCTAACGCTGTTGTCAATAGTTGCTTTTATTTTCTCATCCTGCTCCTCTGGGGAAATATAGAGTGGCGCCTCACTCGCTCGCAGGATCTCCGTTTCTGCGGCATGTGGTGGGACCCTGCCTGGGAGGACTGGGGTGCCAGGGAGCCTGCCCCAGACAGGGCTGCAGGGGCTGAGGAGGGCATGGTGGCACCAGGAGGGTGTGGAGGGACCTGGACTCTCCGTGTCCGTGCAGCCAGCCAGCACCCTCCCAGAGGCTGATGTTAATGAGCACCCACTGATGAGGAAGTGCCCACCGCGGTGAAACTGCTGTGTCACCTTGTTGCACCGAGTCAGGGCTGTCACTGCCGGACTCATCCCCAGGCAAGATGTCCACGCACGCCGGGTGAGCATCCTCACCAGCTCTATCGGGCCTGATCCTGACACCTTGACATCTCCACTTGGTAGAAGTCCCCGTTCCCCTGCTGCAGTCCCGGGGCCCGAGTCCCACCTCATCTCCGTTCCTGTGCACAGCCCTGTGGGGAATGCTGCTGGAATGCGCCGGCTCTGCTCCTAGAGCATGTTCATTCACACTTATCAGCACCAGTACATGGTGTCTCTGAATGACTTAGAATAATATTTGGAAATATCCATCTTAAGTATATTAACCCACTAAGCCTTTAAGTCTTCACAAGGGCCTTAATTCCAAGGACACTGGTTCATGCCTGTGCCAAGGATTTTGCAATGCAGTGACACACAGGCGGCCATTCTGCGCCCTGTCCTGCTGCCTTGAAAATGGTTAACAAATGTCTTACTGCTAGAAATCTGTTTCTGCTTAGCTGGGAAGCGGTGGGGTTCTGAACCCTGCTTTGTAGCACCCTGCTGGCAGCTTTTGTCATTCTCAGGCTTGGCATATTATTGGAACTATTAAATGGTGTTGCATTGCCTCATTGTATTTAGATTTTAAACATATTTGTAAGGCTTTGAAAAAAATATAATTGTTCTCATTATTAAAGCAATGTACCAAATACCTTCTAGTAAATAATCTGTCCCAGAAGTGCTCTGCTCACCCAGAGCAGGCTGGGGAGCAATAAACCAGCAAAAGGGAGGGGAAAAAAATAGCATGGATGTTACAGGGGTATAGAGCCAGCAGAAATGAGAAGTGGGAAAGCATGGGCTGGTGTAGCTGAGCTTCTCTCCACATGCACAGCCACCCCCTGGGGGGGTGTTTGACTCCCACTGAGAAGCCAAAGGCAGATTGCTGAGAGCCCGGCACGGGCCATAGCCAGCTCCAGAGGGAGGCAACCGGACACATGGGTTTTGCCCTGTGCCACTGGCTCTGAAGCTGCTGGGAATAGCTGGAGCCTTTGGCGTACAGCGTTAGGCAGTGAGGGATGTGAGTCTCCCTGAGGGCTGCTGGGGAGCAGCTTGAGGAAACACTGTGTTCTGCTGCCTTTGCTTCTTAGTCTCCTGTGCTTGAACAGCTTCAGGTCCAGAAAACAGGGTGAGAAGCCTTCCGCTCTGCAGGGTCTCCTGTTGGAGCTCCCAGGGTGGCTAAAATCAAGAAACAGAGCCTTCCTGCCTGCCCACATGCACATCGCACCGTGGAGATGCAGGTGGAGATGGAGATGCAAGTGGAGGTGGAGGTGAAGGTAGAGATGGAGATGTCTGTGTTTGGGAAACTGTCTTAGCCAAGTCACTTTTTAGCAACCTTTGCTTGCCTCTATCACCATGTACATTATCCATCCTGGAAGATGACCCAAAACCAAAGCTCTCTTGAAGATGTTTTTCCAGAGTTTGACTGCTTCCTTGCAATACCTGAACTTAAGTGTGCTGGCAAATGTTTCTCTTCATCCATCTATTCAGAGCAGATCCCTGAGGGCACAATTTATCTTATTCCCCTCTCTCTTTCTGGTGCCAGTGGCCGAAGGGGCTCCGGCAGCAATTCTGGGACACAGCGGGAGAGCCACAGTGTGTCCCAGCTCTAGGCTCCCTCCCCAGAGAGGGATGAGCTGTGTTGGAGGAGGAATAACATGGGTCACTGCTCGCTGTTTACTTGCAGTGATGTAAAACCTCCGCACCAACATCCCCAGGCTACGGGGCTACGTAGGCATCGCTGAGCTCTCCCCAGCTACCAGCCTCCCAGTACTCGAGCAGCAGAGTGATTTGACTAACAGTACTAGCCCGGGCCAAGTATATATTAGGTCAATCTTCTAGAAGCTGGGAAAGTACCAAAAAGCAAACAAAACCCAAAACAACAACAACACAACAAAAAGCCAAAGAGAAAGGAAAATAGCTGCGATACTGTTGTGATGTCTGTACATGAGTAGTTTTGCACCGAAGGAATGCAGATGCATTTTTGCTGTGTTACAGCAGAGCTCTAGACAGACCAGCAATGATGCACTGTAAACAGACCATGTTAAAACACATAGTTCTCTCTAGATCTTTCTGCAGTATTTTCTCTAAATAGTTATTTTGTAATAGGCACTTTATTTGTTTTGCAGAGTCCCTAAATAGTATGAGCCTGTATGAGGAACATGCATGTGCTGGCATTTATTTTAAAGGACTCTTTATTTAGTAAGTGCTGGGGCAAGCAACATCCCCTGCCCGCGGTGCTGCGCTTGTGTGGCAGTGCTGGGGGTCACTGGTCCCCGGCCCTGGCTCTGGGAGAGGTTGGTGCCAGCTCAGGATGAACACCAGGGCCAGGAGAGGAGTGACAGAGAGCCCAGAGCAACTCTCCCTGCGCCCAGGCACGGGCCAACATGAACATGAACCTGGCTGAAAGTTGCGAGGGTTGGAGACCTGTTGAATCTGGGAGAATCTGATTGCTCCTTTAGTCTGCTCAGTCACCAAGGGGTGAGATCTCTCTGGGTACCTGAATCCTGGCCGTGTGTTCCCCCCAGGGAGCGAGCAAAGTCCCACAGCAACCAACGCCCTCCCCACCAGACCCTATCCTCTCGCCTACAGGGTAAGGCAGGAGCTGAGATTGTCTTGCTGTGTCGTCCATACACCAAAGTTTTCTCAGATATATATTTCCTCCTCCAGTGAACAGGAAAGGGACACAGAGGATGGAACAGGCAAAGACATTTGAGATCAAACCCCTTTTGATTTGTTTCATAGACTGTTAGCCCATGTTAGGAGGTAAAGCCAAATTCTGTACTCTGCTGCCCCGAGAAGGTAGACAAAAGAATTTCCCTCTAGATTATCCTAGAAGAAATGGGGCTTTTGTGGTATCTGATTTCCATCCAAATCAAGGTGATTTGATTCCTGAGAGACTGGAGCATCTCTCAAAGTGATGGACTGGTCAAATGTGATGCTCCAGAGATAGCAGTTACAGACGAAGGTGCACAGGGCACCCAGTGCAGGACAGATGGAGAATCTCTGTGATTTCCCTCTGGGCTCTCAGCCCCCAAGTGAGACCAGGTTGTGGCTGTAGGAAGGAGGAAACATCCCTGAAGTTGTAGACTGAAAGTCAATTATCCATCTGCTTCTCCATGCTAGTTGCGTGATCCCTTGCCAGAGAAACTTTTTGAGGAGGGACTGGACCTTGACAGCACCATCTGTCACTTGGCTGGAAGTGGGATGGAGCCAGAAGGAGTCCCGGTGTCAGTGCTGATGCTTCCAGCGAGCTGGAGGATGCACAGAGGTTTGGACATCACCCAAACTCTTCTGCCTGCCTTGGGGCACAGTAAAGGTAGCCCTGTGCTGAGCATTGTCGGGTAGTTTAATCACAAAAATCAGTAAGAATTTAGGAATTTCCCCTTGTCTCCCCAATATTACTTTTTTTGGTAAGGAATACAATTTTAAAAATTTAAAAACTACCTTTCTTAAAAAAAATAAATCGTATTTCTCAGTTGTTGTTCTTTTATTTCCCTTTTCCAAATCTCCCGGTGTCATCACCAGGAATTCCTTTATGTTTTGTAGAAAACAAATTGGAAACAAACTACAAAATATTATACTTTTGCGAGAAGGGGGAAGGGGAAACAAAAGTTAAAAGCAATTTTCTATACTGGCCTCATTTACAGTGCCAAGTTTTACCCATTGTGTAAAATGCAGCTCATTTACTCAAGTAACGTAGATGGAAATCCAGCACTTTGGGATGGGTGAAGCTGTTTGGGTTTGGAGATCACGCTATGTAATTGTACGTGAAAGGAGAGCTTGCCATTGTGGTTACCAGCTCCGAATGGGAATGGTATGAATAGCCAAATTTTTCATAGGCGTTGTAAATTGTGTTTCCACAAACCAACTTCCAGGAATAACAGCATGCTTTTCTAAACGATGTTTGTTTGCTCTCTGCACCCCTTCCAGCCCTCCCCCTTCTCCGTTCTGCTTTTTATTCTTTTATTCATTCAAGTGATGAAAACTTAGTGAATATTTTGGTGACTTTCACAGACATTTGTGATTTTTCCTCCTGAACTGCCAAAGTAAAAGTTGGCCTAGACCAGCCAAGGCACTTCCATTGGGATTTGAGGATGGTAAATCAGGAAGAAGCAATAGTGTAGTGAAATCTTGGTTAGAAATTACAATGCCATTTCCCCCCTTGCAATGAACGGAAAGACAGAAATAACTTCAGGAAAGACTTTCCTGCCTCCACAAAGCTGGCTGGAATTTGCAGCAAACCCAAAACCTTTCCTGCTCGCACACGCACCACATTTTACTTGTTAGTGAATCCTGGACATGAGTCCTTGGTACTTTGTCTGATACGAGAAGTGGAGCAGCTGCTGGACATGAGTTACAGTAATGGCCCACCTAAGTCATGTGAAAACTGGTGCTCTATGGGAGCTGGGGCAAGATCATGCAAACTCTGATTCTGAATCATTCTTGGAGCTGTTTCTGTGTAGGCCACACTTGCAATGAGGCTGTTTGCAGACCCGACTCCCAACAGTCTGTAGCTGAAGACTATTGTTAACAGCAGTTCAGTTCTGTACCACTGACGAGACCCTGCTGTCACTCTCAGTACAAGAAGAGGATCTCTGTGAGGGTTTCTCCACCTGCCCCCAGCACAAGGAGGCTGGAGATGTGTCTCCTGCTGGTGTGTGCATCATCATGCTTCATCTGCCTGGGATCAAGCAAGGTGGTTTTCTGGCTCGTTAGTCACTGCAGTCATAGGAGATGCTCTAGAGCAACACTGAACCCAACATCACTGACCTGCCTGGGGCACCAGTTTGCAGCTGTGTCTTGATGATGAAGGGAACCTAGACAGGACAGTGGCTAGTGGGTCTGGCTAGAAGAGACAAGATGGTTGTGATGTTGAAAGGAGGAATATCAGTTTGGAAAGAAGCAATTGGCAGGTCTCTTCAAAGAAGCATTGAGATCTCATACTTTGAAACTACTTTAAGTAAAGGTTTTGCAATAAAACGAGAATCATAGAATGGTTTGGGTTGAAGGGACCTTAAAGATCATGGAGTTCCAACCCCCTGGCCTGGGCAGGGACACCTTCCATCAGACCAGGTCGCTCATCCAGCCTGGCCTTGAACCCCTCCAGGGATGGGGCAGCCACAGCTGCTCTGGGCAACCTGGGCCAGGCTCTCACCACCCTCACAGTGAAAAATTTCTTTCTAGTATCTCATCAAAATCTCCCTTCTTTCCATTTAAAGCCATTACCTCTCATCCTATCACTACACTCCCTGATAAAGAGTTGATCCTCCAAGAAGGGAGCATGAGGGAGAATACTGTGCTAAAAGTGCAGTCAAAGAACTGTCAGCTCCCAAGAACTTAGGGATGGAGAGTCCGTCTGCCCAGGTGGGACTCAAGGGTTGTCTGACTTCTTCAGACAGCCCAAAGCAAAAGCTGAGAAGGGTTGTGACTCCAGAATAGAAACAGAAGGAGACAACTCTGGGTAGAGAGAGGGCTATTGAAACCATAGGAGATTGCCATCACAAGAAAATCTAGTCATGAACATTAAAGAGAAGGTGTTTTCTAGCCATCAAAGCAGGAATTGCCAGAAAAGATTCCAAAGATGAGAAATAAGGAACAAACAGAAAACTGATGCCACAGAGCTCATCATAGCAAGGAATAGACTTGGGTAGATGCCTACCATATCCCATGAATCCTAGGTCTGTGAAAATGCTGTGTTTCAGAGGAAGAGGAGCACAGAGCTGGGGCTGGGCTATCACAGACAGAGCAGGTGACGCCGGTTGTGTTGACCTTGGACAATACCCACTGGCAGGGTACAGTGAACCAGCAGTCACATTGCCGTGACATGGTACTAGACACCCAACAGCCAGAATGGACCAGATTCTCCCTTGACAAGCTGGACTATCCTCCTTGTTTAGTCTTGTTTCAGAGACTTTATGTGTAGGATGATACTGACAGGCGCAAGGGTTTTCCAGAACCAGACCCAATCTGGTGACTGAAAGGTGAGTGGGAAGCACAGGACAGATCTCACAAAGGAGTCATGGTTCCTTTCCCAGAATTTCTTCCATGTAAGCTGGGAAATACTGTTTTAAATCTGAAATAGGCCTTGGCTTTTGAAAGAGAATTAAAAGAATCCATTCTGGGGTTCTGCTTTGATTTGTTGTGCCCAAGCCTTTTAAAGGTGTGATTTTGAGCCATTCTTTGAAATTCAGAAATAAAGCAACTTAGTTTCTCTAAAACTTAGTGTCTCCTATATTCATGAATGTTCAGGACGCAGCGCTTTAAATAAAATTGCGTAACACCAAACTGGGTGGCCAGAGCCTTCTAATGAGGTGGTGAGTGTGCCCATGGCACCTGGTGTTGCCTGGGGCAGGGAGCAGAGCCTGGTAAGAGAAGCACAGCCCTGATGGTGGCAGGAGCAGTGTGTGGTGATGGGTGAGGAACGTATCTGCTCTCTCCTGCACAGTTGCCCCCCAGCAAGCCCAGCTGCCTGCAGACACGTTGCTTTTCCCTTTGCAGAACAAGTCAATCCATTGTCTGGGGACTGGCAACTTCATATTCTCTGGTGAATTGCCCTGCTAGAAAACCCAGTCCTATGCATGTTTCCATTTCTATACCCACTGGTATAACATCAGGTCCTGGGAATGCTCCCTCCTCCTGTACTCTTTCAGGGGGTATCGATGTTTCCATTTAATGTGGGGTTTTTTGCCCTCACTGAGGAATTTTACAAATAGTTTGTTTATTGTGTCAATCTCTGCCTTTGTGAGCAGAAGAGGGAGCATCTGGAGAGCATCATGAACTCTTGGCATGGATGCTCCGAGGAGGCTCTACTCTCCCCAGCGTGAGAGAAGCAGCCCTTCCCCACTCGTCAAAGCCCCCATCACATCCTCAGGTGGGGTCCTGCCTAAGCACATGGTTCTGCTCCCAGCCATGAGGGAGGTGATGGCAGGGTGTGGGGACAACCACATTGGCTCTGCTGGTGGGTAGTTGTTTGCCCTGCTCTGGGCCAGATTCTCCTTGTGGATTCACCTGTCTGCTTCACAGAGGAGGAGGATAAAGGTCTTCAATTGTCTCCACTCTCCTGGGAATCAGCTTGCTTGATGCAGGAGATAAATGCCTGTCTTTCCACATGTGTAAGAACAATGCAGGGCTGTTGTGCCCACCCACCCCAGGGATTCAGAAGAACAGCAGCCTACAGCCGTGGTGTCGAGCCTGGTTTCAAGCAGCAACTTCACCTCTGCGTCAGCTGGGGATTTTCCATCACAATAGAGTTTTGTTGGGGAAAAAAATGAAAGAGTTGATTAATCAGAAGGAAAAAGTTGCATAGGAATGCACCAGTTCAAGTTAAAGTCTTATCTGGAAAGGTCACCAGAGTTTGGGAAGGAATGTCTCATTAAGGCAGAGGCAGACCACCCTGCAACACCAATCACCTACTGGTCAGGACACAGCTGGGAGGGGGGGAAGATGGCAAAGTAGAGACTTGACCCCAGTTCCTCGTGTCCCAGGAGAGCACAGCACTCGTTACACTCCAGGACAAGCACATGCCTTTCCTGTCTTGTTGGAGCTGCTCAATTGTGTACAGTAAATTAATATTCATTAAGTCAAAGGGAAAGTTGGATTGCAGTCTGCTCGTTAAGGTACTGACTTGGGCTCAAATTCAAGTGATTATCCCTTTATTTATACTGTGGAAAGTTGCAGTGGGACAGGCTGTACAAACCCTGGTGATTCGAGTGCTCAGCTGGGGTCTGGGGGACTTCCAGCCAAGTCCCCCTTCTGCCAGTGCTGGAGAAGACTGTGGCTCTCCTTCCCACACCCCAACTGGTTTCATGCCACAGCAATCCATTTGGGAGTGTCTTTGGTTTTTCATGGAAATTGCTCGCGGTTTTTGTCTGCTCCTGGTATGGGATGGGAACATTTTCTGATGCTTTTAGAGATTTTGTCAGAATGGCGATGCTCTTCCTGCCCAGCTCCTACTGTGAGTGCTGGCTCGGCAGCCAAGGTGCAGGAGCAGCGTGGTGGTACTCAGAGACCTCAGCACATCGTGTGCACCCTGACGTTTGCATCAAGCAATGCCACAACCCAGCAGCAATCCCCCACCCTCAGGAGGAAGGAGCGTCCCTTCCTGGGAAGCCCCAGTTAGAGCCAGGGAGCTCAGCTCTGGTCAGGGTGTCAGCCAATCATGGTGGATGGGAATGCCTGAGCTGGCAGGGAAATGCCCTTGGAAGGATCTCCAGGGCTCAAGGAACAAGCATAGTCCTGCTCTGCCCTCATGCCCAGCGTGTGTCATGGGGAGGGACAGTCAAGGCTTTTTTTTTTTTTTTTTTCACTCAATTAGCCTTCAGAAAAGCAAAGCACCACATGGGGCACAGCTGCCTCCTCTGTGGTGGACTGGAGGTGGAAGCTGTGGCCTTTTCGGGTGTTTTGTGCGGGTGAAATCTATGCCCTCCATCCATGGGTGCCAGGTGGCTGTTATGCAGTCAGCGCAGAGGCTGACACCAAAGAGAGGGGCATCTAAACCCACAAATACACCTATCAGTGCCTGATATTGACTCCACAGCCATGATGGATGGAGTTGCATACCCTGGGAGGCCATCTGATCTTCTGCCCAGCTCAGACTGGAAGGACTGGTTTGGCAAGGAGTGAACTACAAAGCCCATGTACTCATTTCCGTGCCCCAAACTGACAGCAGGGATGCCTTCCCATGGGCTGGGCCTGGTAGACATCAACAGCAGATGACCCAGCTCCCCTGAGACCCTGCTCCAGTTTGAAGTGATCCACTTGAAGGTGGTTTATAGCTCAGTGGCTCCATACTCACCATATTATAACAACCAGGCAGATAGCTGGATGTAGAGCTCAAGTTCAGCTCCACAACAGGCATTTCTAGGTGATGAATTTGAGGAAGGCATGAGGGTGCCTGTTTGTGCTCAGAGGTGGGTTGTGTACCATTCCTCCTTGCAAAAGGATGTATAACCACAGAGACAGCCTGTGCCCTGCCAGGAGAGCTGGTCACACTTTTCTGCCAATTCATCTCAATGGAAACTTTCCATAGGAACTAAATTTGTTTAGAAAAACTATTGAAATGAAACATTCTGCTGATGTCAAGATGTTTGACTTTTACATTAGCTGGTGAAATGCTCTGATTTTTTGTTTTGACTTTTTGTTTCTATATCCTATTGACTTTATTATTCCGCTATACCTCATAAAAATAAGAAGTAAAAGAAAAAAAAATCAAACCAAATTACTTCAATTGGCCCTGGTGCCATTCTTCAAATTACACGTGACTGGCCAGTTGAAAATTTGTTGGTTTTATCCTGATTAGAGACAAAATCAAATCTCTGAATGGCAGAATTTTCTTTGAAACGGGATTATGACCCTGCCAGCTTGAGCTGCAAGCATCCACACCTCGCTTGCTGTGCCCTTGGAACAGAGCCGGGATGGGGCTGGCATGGGTAGTGTGTGTGTCCCCCCCCTCAGGTCAGCGCAGATGCCTTCAAAAAGACTTCGCTACCTCCTCCTGAAACAACACCTGAGGAGGCTCAGTGAGCTGTCAGGACACTGTCAGGACACTGGTGTGCCAACGAGTAGCCTCCACCCTTTGAAAGCATATAGTCCACCCAAGGTCCCCTCTCTCCACCCTGTCACCCACCTGGTCCCCATGTTTGCTGAGCTCAGAGGTGACAACTCACAGCCACCTTTCTCACCCTCAGCTCGCCTTGGGTCCGTCTTCTGATGTCAGTCAGCGGAAAGTACTGTGTCCTCCTGGAAGTGCCCAGATATGTCCTTGCTTCTGCTTTGGCTCACCTTGGGGGGCTCCTGTGGCAAACTTGTCCAGAAAAAGTTCCTGTGTAGGCTGCTCTAGGAGGACCTGCTTTGGAAGCAGGGTTGGGCTAGAAGATCTCTAGAGGTCCCTTCTAACCCCATATCATTCTTTGATTTTGTCCAGGAGCTGTGTGTCACTGCTGCAGGAGCAGGGGACAGACTGGCCACACTGGACTAACATGTTAGCATCCAGATAATGACACCTCCCTCTGTGCTGCCCCATTCCCCAGCATTTTCCAGCTCCTACCTCCCTGGATTTCCTTGGCTTTTGGACTTTGCTTCCAGCAGTCCCTGGGTCCCAGCACAGAATCACAGAATCAAAGAATCACATGGGGTTGGAAGGGGCTTCTGGAGATCATCCACTCCAACCCCCTGCTAGAGCAGGTCCAACCAGAGCAGGTTGCACAGGGACGTGTCCTGGCAGGGTTTGAATGTCTCCAGAGAAGGAGACTTCACCACCTCCCTGGGCAGCCGATTCCAGTGCTCTGCTACCCTCAAAGTAAAGAAGTTCTTCCTCATGATTAGGTGGAACTTCTTATGTTCAAGTTTGTGCCCATTTCCTCTTGTCCTGTCACTGGGCACCACTGAAAAAAAAGCCAGCTCCATCCTCTTGACACCCTCCCTTTAAGTATTTATAAGCATTGACCAGATCCCCCCTCAGTCTTCTCCAGACTAAAAAGACCCAAGTCCCTCAGCCTCTCTTTGTGAGAGAGATGCTCCAGGCTCCTCTTCATCTTTGTGGCCCTTTACTGTACCCTCTCCAGAAGTTCCCTGTCCTTCTTGAACTGGGCAGTCCAGAACTAGAATCATAGAATCATAGAATCATTTGGGTTAGAAGGGACCTTAAAGATCATCGAGTTCCAATCCCCCTGCCCTGGGCAGGGACACCTCCCACTAGAGCAGGTTGCTCAAAGCCCCATCCAGCCTGGCCT
>JAOTQQ010000003.1:24540543-24609620 GCA_026546715.1 Gallinago undulata | reverse complement strand
GTCCCATGGACTTATGCACCTTCAGGTTCCTTAAGAGGTCTCAAACCTGATCTTCTCATACTGTGGGCAGTTCTTCACTCTCAGAGCCCCTGTTCCTGCCTTCCGTGACTTGGGCAGTGTGGGTTGAGCCCTTGC
Organism: Gallinago undulata; assembly: GCA_026546715.1. Taxonomy (NCBI): domain Eukaryota; kingdom Metazoa; phylum Chordata; class Aves; order Charadriiformes; family Scolopacidae; genus Gallinago; species Gallinago undulata. The sequence continues at coordinate 24,609,485 of JAOTQQ010000003.1, read as the reverse complement.
CAGTGAAGACTGAGGCAAAATATCGTTCAGTAGCTCAGCCTTATCCATATCCTGTGTGATCAGGTCTCCCATTTCCTTCCAGGGAGGACCCACAGCTTTCCTTATCCTGCCTTTATCCCTGATGTATCTATAGAAGTTCTTTTTATTCTCTTTCACATCCCTGGCTAGATTTAGTTCTGCCTGGGCTTTTGCTTGCCTGATCTCATTTCTGGCCACTCGGACAGTTTCTCTGTATTCTGCCCAGTCTACCCGTCCCTGCTTCCACCCTCTACAGGCCTCCCTTTTGATCCTGACTTTGTCCAGTAGTTCCCTGCTCATCCATGCAGGCCTGCTGGCTGTTTTGCATGATTTCTTCTTTCTTGGGATGCACCTCTCCTGAGCTTGGAGGAGGCAATCCTTGAATATCACCCAGCCCTCTTGGGCCCTCTCCCCTCCAGTTCTTTTTCCCATGCTACCTTGCCAATCAGATCTCTCAGGAGACCAAAATCTGCTCTTCTGAAGTCCAGCGTAGCCAGCTTGCTGCACACTCTCCTTGCTGCCTTATGAATCTTGAATTCTATCATTTCATGATCACTGCAGCTGTGGCTACCATTGAACTTGACATTTCTGACCAGCTCCTCCTTGTTGGTAAGGACAAGGTCCTGCATGGCTCCTTTCCTCCTTGGTTCCTTGATCATTTAAAGAAGAAAGTTGTCATCAACGCATTCCAAGAACTTCCTGGATTTCTTGTGCTCTGCTCTGTTGTCCTTCCAACAGATATCGGGGTGGTTGAAGTCCCCCATGAGGACCAGGGTGTGTGAGGGCAATGCTGCCCCTCTCTGTTTATAGAGGGCCACATCTTCGCTGTCACTTTGATCTGGTGGTCTGTAGCAGACTCCAACTATAACATCACCTGCCCCTGTGCTCCCCTTAATCCTGACCCAACTAGACACAGGACTCCAGCCGGGGCCTCCCCAGGGCAGAGCAGAAGGGGAGGATGGCCTCCCTCCACATGCTAGTCACATTCTTTTTGATGCCCCCCAGGATGCCACTGGCCTTCTCGGCCACAAGGACACATTGTTGGCTCATGGGCATCCTAATGTGCACTGTGTGCAGCCACAGTGCAAGGGGTATGGGAACCAAAAGTGCTCCTACCTCTGAATCCTCCCTGCGTCTGTACCTCAGGGTACTGTAGCCACTGTCACCGCTGCTCCAACCTTTCTCCTTCTCTCCCTTTGCGCACCCTCCCCTTGATGCTCAGCTGTCCTGCCCACCACTGCCAGGGGCTGGGCACCATTCCTGGGTCTCAGTTCTGCTCCAGTCCTCTGGATGGCCATAGGCATGTTTTCCTGCCACGCACCGTGGAGGCTTCTTCTAAGAGGTTGGTCTAAAGGCTTTCCAGCCAGAAATCACAAGTACAGTGTGAACTGAACATCCCACAGGACCATTTCCATTTAGTTGAGGAGACTGACAGCACTGACACACTTTGCTTGAGGCAGAGAGGAGCCCTGGGCTTTGGCTTCTTGCTGCAAAGTCGTGCGCTGTCCACACCTTGTGGGCAGAAGCTGCGGGATGTCGCAGTGCGGGATGTCACAGTGTGCGGTGTCACAGAGCAGGGTGTCAGAGTGCGGAGCATCACAGTGTAATGCATTACAGTGTGAGGTGTGACAGAGTGGGGTGTTGCAGCACGGGGTGTTACAGAGCGGGGTGTCACAGTGTAATGCATTACAGTGTGAGGTGTCACAGAGTGGGGTGTCGCAGCATGGGGTGTTACAGAGCGGGGTGTCACAGTGTAATGCATTACAGTGTGAGGTGTCACAATGTGGGGTGTCACAGAGGGGGGTGTCGCAGTGTGAGGTATCACAGAGCAGGGTGTCGCAGTGCGGGGTGTCACAGTGTAACGCATTACAGTGTGAGGTGTCACAATGAGGAGTATCACAGTGCGGGGTGTCACAGAGTGGGGTGTTGCAGTGTGGGGTGTCACAGAGCGGGGTGCACCAGGGTGCAGAGGCGTAGGAGGGAGCAGTGTGTGCCCACACCAGACTGATGTAGCGCAGGGCCCCTGGGGCTGCTCTGAGCCCTGTTTGCATCCTCGTTTACCTCCGCATTAATCACTCCTGAGCAAACCCTATCGGGAAACACCAGCACAGACAGTCTGGGGTGGCTTCTGTGAGACCTTTCCAAGGGCTTTTTAGCTCAGGGTCCACTGGACTTGGTCAAAGCCTTTCCTTTGCCGTGAGCTGGCACCCTGAGGAGGAGCTGCTTCTCTTGGGATGCTGGAGAACAACTCCAGCCACTGCTCAAAAAATCTGGACTTATTTTTAATTGGTTGCTATGCAGAGAGTAGCTACCAGTTAATTCATTGTTTTATTCACCATTCATCTTCTGCTCGCACATTGAGGAAACAGCTCCTGCCCTGAAGCTGTTGGAACTGTTGAAGCGGGCATTTGCAAACAGGTTATTAACAGCTCTGCTGGGAAAGGGTTAGATATAGACCACCAGTCCCTTCCACCTAATAAGGCTGGGTCAGCACCATCTGGATGCAGCCCTGCAAGCCTGTCATGGTGGCCAGTCTGGCTCCTTTCAGAGCAATTTCTGTCCTCTGTGCAGAAATTATGTGTGGTTTCTTCCCAGGAAGGTCCAACACCCACTGCCTGCCTCAACCTGCATCATGCCGCTGTGGTAGGGAATCTTCCTGCTTGGAAGAACAGGACTTTGGACTTGTATCCTTCAGCAAAACACAGTGCCTGTTTATCCACTGGCTGTCTGGGTCTGTTGGTGGGCCTTGGAGACAACTGCCTTCAGAAGGCTTGGGTAAGAGAGTTGACAAGTCCTATATGTAAAAGCTGAAGGCTGATGACCCCTAGAGTCAGCCTAGGAAATACATCCCTTCCTGAGCTAGTCCTGCATGCGGTTGTTGGTGTCCACCAAGTCCCATCCTGGGGTGCTGTCTTGTCACCCCGAGCTCCTGCCCCTCCCTTGCCTGCAAACAGCACCCTGGCCCAGCCCAGCTCCTGCAACAGGGATGATTCCTCGAGAGCTGGTGTAGCTTATCCATTGCTAAGAGACCAAAAAGAGATGTGAGGACAACCTCTCTGCTGCCCAGCTTTCCCTGGAAAGATGCTGGGTGAACCCAACACAGCTCTGACAGCCCAGCCCCTGGCTGCTGTAAGGAAAGACAGGTCCAGAATGGGCCACTTGAGACAGGGCAGTCTCTGTTGCCCTCACTCAGCCCAGACCAGCCAAGAGATCCTGCACCCACTGATTGCAGGCCACCCAGGGATTGCAGAGAGGAAAGGAGGAACTCTGCACTCGTGGCATTGCTGCAGGAGGTGCTCAACCCCAGGCAGGATAAGATCCAGGGGCTCTAGCCTTTCCATGTTCAAAGAAGGGACACCCCCACTGCCCTGTCAGGACAAGGACCTCCCAGCAGTCAGTGATGCCAGGGAGACCACCTTGGTTTCACCTGGAAGGGATTTACCAAGCAGCCCCTGGCACTGCTGATGCAGAGACACCCCACTAGCCATCACCTATCATTTAGGTCTCAGCCAAAAAATCCCTTGGCTCAGGGTGGATGGAAAGTCATCTTCTTGTTGGAAGCAGTAGACCACAGTAGCGGTAATTTTCTCATTAGCATGACGGAACTGTCGGAGTTGGAAGGGACCTCTAGAGACCATCCAGTCCAACTCCCCTGCCAAAGCAGGGTTGCGCAGAGCACATCACTCAGGACAGCATCCAGGCGAGGCTTGAAGATCTCCCCAGAAGGGGACTCCACACCCTCCCTGGGCAGCCTCTTCCAGGGCTTGGGCACCCTCACCAGAAAGAAGTTCTTCCTCATATTTGAGTGGAACTTCCCATGTTCCAGCTTGTGCCCATTGCCCCTCGTCCTGTCACTGGGAACCACTGAAAAGAGTCTGACTCCATCCTCCTTCCACCCATCCTTTAGATACTTGTAATCATTAATAAGATCTCCCCTCAGCCTTCTCTTCTCTAGGTTAAAGATTCCCAGGTCTCTCAGGCTTTCCTCATAAGGATGCTCATCCTCAGTTATCTTTGTTGGCCTACACTGAGTTTTCTCCAGTAGAGGCCATGGGATGCCCATGTCCTGCCCTCCCTCGTCACTAGCTCGGAGAAATCTGTGATGCTGTGATACTCTGCCAGGTAGTTACTCAACCTCTGTGCACTACAGGTACTGATTTATTGCACTATCACCTTTTATTTAGAGTATATCTGCTCAAATGGGGTCAGAAGCAGCATAATATCTGACCTACAAAGTGCCTACAATATCTTGCAGCAAGGGGTTCCCCAGGTTAATTGCCTGGTGAATGTGCATGTGTTCCTGTATGCAAGTAAGCACGTGTATTTTTGTGAAAATGTATTTTGTCAGTTCTGGTGGCACCTGTTGAACTTATTCCTGTATTAATCACATTAAATCAAGAAGCCGTTGCCTCGGGAATGGCTCAACCCGAGGCCAGTTGCTCTTTCTGATGCACGGCCTGAACAATGCCAAGGCCAGAGACTGGCCCTGCCTCTGGAGCGTGTCCCATGCAAACAGGCTAGAGAGACAGGAGTGTGGCTCCTAGGAGGGAACTGAGGGACATTAGGAGAAAAAATGTCTCTTTTTCTGTTTATCTTGCATGTAAAGAGAACATGTTTTGCAGAAATAATTAGTTTTCCATTAAATCTTTCTAATTTTTGATCAAGAAGTGAATGAGCAGTTTGGTCTCTCATTACGCATCTCCTGGCAGCTGAACTGCTTGGATGTCCCGTCCCCATTCCTGTCCTCCTCCAAGGTCCGTCCCTGCCAGCCAGCCTTGCCTGCGAGACTCTGTGGCCAAGGACAGGCTCAGCACAGAAGCTGGAGATTTTGCTCTTCAGTCATTTCCTGGGAATCAAAACTTTCTGTGAGAGATAAGAAAAGGGTTTTAAGCAACTTCACTTTATTCTTGAGGGCTGGGCAGAACTCAGAGTGTTGCAGGAGGAACAGGCCGGGATGGGAGCTGGCTCACCATGAGGAACAAGATGGGAGGTTTTGGAAAAGGTTGACGTTGGAACCAGAGCTCAGATAGAGCAGGATAAGCCTGCAAAAGAGGCCGTTCGATATGTGCTGCAGCTGTGGGCGCTGAACTTCATGTACTTTGAGGTTTCCTCCAGCCTGTGATCCCAAAACTCAGGGCAGGATTATGAGCAGAAGATCCTTCCTCCTTCTGCAGGTGGTCGTACGGGGCAGGGAGCTCTGCTTAGTGGTGGTAGATCTGAGAGTGTCCCTGGTCCCATTTCTTTTTGAACTGTCACAAGTGTGCCAGAGGGTTATGGAGGTAGTGCTTGGCTGGCCAGGGAGTGACCATGTCCCCAAGGAACATCCCTCTGTGTGGGGAGGGATGACTCCACCTGCATGGGGAGGGGCACTGCTGGCTGCTCCTGGGGTCCCCCAGCTCCCCACGACTGAGACACAGGGACACCTGGGCACAACTGCTGCAGGAACAGTTTGTTGTCTCCAGTGTCACCGTGGCACATAGGGAGGATGGAGAGGAGATTGTCAGGGTGATGGCATCGGTGTCATTCACCACAGGGAAATTGTCAAATGGGGAACACGATCCCAGGCAGTTGGACAATCATGTGACATGGTTCACCTGGTGTGAAATCCCACCCAATGCTGAGAGCCACTGCCACATACATGGGCACAGGTCTGGCCCAGGGGACCATGAGAACAGACCTGCCACCACTGTCCCATCCTACACTTGTGGGCACAGCACCCCAGGCCAGGCAATGATGCAGGGATGGGCTCGTCCCCTTCATGCTGGGGTGGCCATGGGTGGGCCAGGGTCTTGACAAATCCGGCAAGAATTTTGCCCATGACATCAGTGGAATGGAGACTTTGCATCATTCTATTTAAAGAGATTATCTAGAGCAGCCCTCGGCAGCCCTGCAAGGGTGGGATGCCAGACTTTTCCCAAAATTAGAGGTGAAATGTGCCAGTAGAAATGCAATGAGAGTTTGCTTCCCAACAGGCTGGCGAGCTGCTTATCAAAATCCATCATTCAGGGGAAGCAGGGAGATGCCCACTGCCCTGCTCCAGGCCTTGCACCTACCCCAGCACCCGTGGTGCTCTCGATACCCGTAACAGCCTCAGCACATCAGGGCACAGTGATGCTGTGCCCATGGGGGAGAGCTTGGCTTTCTCATCTTTCCCAAGGCCTGGCTGTATGTTCACAAGAAAAGTGAAAGAAAAAGAACAAACTCAGAAAATAAGTGAAAAACAAAAATTTCCAATTAAATATGCTGGGAACTGGAGTTGAGATTTTCTATGCCACTGTATTTTTTTCCTCCTTCAAGGTCTATGTGTTTTCCCCAGAAAATTTCTAGGAAAATTTGGCAAGAAAGGGTTTGTGCCACAGGAGTGTGTGGCCAGGGAGGACTGAGGGGTGCTCAGCTCCAGGGGTCCTTGGTCTCAGGGCTCCTCAAGGGCCTCCTCACGTAGAAGTTTCGAGCTGAACATTTTCCCTGTGGGAGCTGCTGTGGGAGTAGATGGAAACAGCTTGGTTTCCATGCTCATTATTGTTAGATAAATGTCTAACTGCATCACAGAAGTTTTCATGCTTTATATGCACAACTAAAACGTTAGAAGAACTTCAATGCAAAAATGCTGTTTCATTAAGTAGATTTGTTTTATTCTTATTTTTATTTTATTCTTGTTTTATTTTATTTTTGATCTCATAGTATTCCATTAGAAGTTATTATGTACTAGGCATCATGTTATTTTTCTCATATTACCTTTGGTGTAGTAATCACACTATATGAAACTTACTTGTTTAAGTTTTGACCCAGTGAATGTCCAGACTTTTACATGTTAATTTAATGAGAATCAGAATAAAATTTTCAGTGTTGACATCTTCGATGGGTGGAAATTTGGCATTCTTGTGCTTTCCTTCTTGCAGCCTGATTTACTGGTACTCTGATCTGTCAGGATATAAGTCATTAATCCCCACTGTAAATTAGTGTAGGGGAAATTTTGAATTGACCTGTGCACTGTAGCCCATGTAAACCAACATCTAAATATCTGTTCTGCTAAACCCCACATTAACAGTCACTTTTCTCTCTGTATCAACAACCAAGCAAGGTTTATTTTGCAAGGAAATTTATAAACACTGAGCCTAGAAGAGGGAAGATGCCTGTCTGTGTGACTGAGGGGAGCAAACCTCCTCCTTTACAAGCGTGAGAGCATCATCATCAGGTCCTGCTCAGGGTCAGCCCTTCCTAATCAAACAGCAGTTTGCACTGTAAATCCGGGGAAGGGAGACCCCGACATGGGTTTGGAAAGTGTTTGTAGGAATCTTCTGCACAGCCCTTCTGAGATTCCATCTCTTGTGCAAAGCTAAACGAAATGATGAGATGCTGACAAGCCTAAAGCGCAGACAAGCTAAAAGTGGGAAAAACAGCTGACCAGAAAGGTCACTGCAAATAGGCAAATGCTTGAAGAACCGTGGAAGTAGATGAGATGTAACTGCCTGTGGCAGCACAGCTGAGAGCCCCACAGTGAATACAGCCGGAGGAAAATGTGGGCTGGATATCAGGAAAATCCTGTCTTCTGGGCAGCAAGATCTATGGGAGCAGCGTGATTTCCCAGGGGAGAGAGCAAGAGCTCTATTGCTGGACTAATTTAAAATTGGATGGGACAGAGTGCTTGGGAACATGCTGCAGAGGCTAATTGTGGGGTTGGGACTGTGTGAAAATCTAGTGTGCATGGGAAATAAGTGTTTGCTCTGGAGGGGTAAATCTGTGATCAATCGGTGGTTTGAGGATTTGAGTAAATAGAGAAGGAGGGAGGCTTTGGGTCTGGGGGAGATGACCTGCACAGGGTGCTGGTCTCTGTTGAGCCCCAGGGATGCTTGAAACGTGGTGGTTCCTTGGGCCAGGGGTCAAGGGGCTCCACTACTTCTTGTGCCATCCTTGGGAGGGGGTCTCTGCTGTCCCTCCGTCCCCTTCCTGCTTGGGTCCTGGCCTTTATGTGCCAGTAATGAATCTGGAAGGGCGTTATTACCCGGGGATATGGTGTGATCTCTATCACCAGCTCAGCTCCCATCTCAGCCTGGCAGCGCCCCCGCTAGTGGCCACAGCAGGGTCTTGCCCCACACCATCACCTTCTTCTTATCAGGCAGACCTGTCCTGGGTCTGCTTTGGCTGTGAGGGACACGTGGTACCGCCTTGGTCCATAAGGGACTTGTGGTACTTCCTTGGGCTGTGAGGGACTCGTGGCACTGCCTTGGGCCATGAGGGATACGGGGTACTCCATTGGGCTATGAGGGACTTCTGGCACTCCCACAGGTGTTGTCGCAGCGGGAATGGCCGTTCTGCTTCCCCAGCTGGTGTGTGGGCTGCTCTCCCCTGGAAGAGGCTCCACAGCGTGCTGTCCCTCCACTGTGATTTACAGCACTCTGCCCAGCTCCACTAAGCTCTCTGTTTCTCTTTCAAAACATCATAATAAACAAGCGGAGCTGGGAAGCGCCAGTGGAGCTGCAATGCTGGGTGATGGCCGTGGCCAAGCCCTGGCCCTGCATGACGGGAGGAGAGGGGGGGCTGCGTGTAGGCCTTACTACGGGGTGAGCTGATGGATGCAGAGACCATTCCCCTGCCCTCTCCTGGCAGCAGGGCAGTGTCCCTGCAGCTGAAGTCAGGCTCAGTGCAGGTTGTGTAATGGGGGAAGCACTTCTGTACCCCACGCAATGGTCGTCAGTAATGGCTTCAAACCCATGTGCTGGAAGGGCCCGTTACCCTCACCCACATGGGGCACCCTGTGGCACAGGGGCAAGACCCTTCATGGTCCTGCCCTGCTAGCTTTGGGCTGGATGCAAAGCTCCTGCCATGGGATATCCCCTCCATGGAGGCCAACGGGAGAGCACCCCACTCCCAGCCCCTGCCTCTGCCCCACCATGGAAAAGAAAGTGTCTTCTAGTGTCTCCCGGGCACCTGCAGCCATGTGCTGACCTCTTTCAGTGGCACCTTTCTTGCTGTTGGCAGTATTGCCCTCCTGCCCAGCAGACCTGGAGATCTGTCTGGGTCAGAGCCCACTCATGCACATGTCTCTGGGGGCAGGTGTAGGTTGTGGAATATGAGTGAGTGTAATCAAGTCTGTCAGGGCTGTGGATTGTGCCTTTGAGCTGTTTGTTACCAGTCCACTGGTGTCAGCTCTCGTCCCAGTCTCTTGGGCTCCATCCTCCCTTCCTCTCCTCCTGGAGAGTTGCTTCACCACCCCCATAAGGGACTGCCCATCTCTGCACGCCGCCTTGCCCGGGGACAGCCCTGTTCCAGGCTGTGGTCAGGCTTCCAGGCATGGGATTTATGTTCTGCTTCTCCTGGTTTCACCCCACTTCATTGCTTCACCAGAACAGTCTCTTCCAGAGCCTGCTCCCGCACTGACCCCTCTGTGTTAGAGCTGGCGCCCGTGGGATACCTTGCTTTCCTACCATGCTGGCTCTTGGGATGGCACAGCAGTGCCCCGGACAGTCTGCTGGGAACAGTGCCCTGGCAAGTTCAAAGCTCGCTGGGCAGAATGACTTCCTTACACCCCTCACTCCCCGCAAGACACCCCCTCTCCTAGGCCTCGCAGAGTTAAAAATAGAGCCTTGCTTATGGAAAGTTCATGCTGGATAAGAGACTTAGCAGGACACTGCTGAGATCCTCATCTGAACGTAAATCAATTGCTGCGCTCCAAGAGGACCGGGCAGGCAGGACATGCCCCCAGAACACAATGTGTCTTCTCTAATTAAAAAGAGACCGTTTGGTGAACACACTCCACTTTCTCTTCATCAATGGAAGAGCAGGGCAGCTGCCAGGTTATCACACCCAGGCTCCGGCTGGGCCTGGCCACCAGCAGGGTGGACAGAGCCGCTGGACCACTGTGCTTCTCCTGGCTGTGGGCACTGCCAGGGTGAAGGGACCTGCCTGGGGCAGGGCGGGGAACGAGACCCCCACTGTTGCTGGGGGCCCGTGAGTGCAGTGCTGGGTCGCTGCTCCCCCTGCAAGCACAAGTTAGTATTCTCACCCATGGGTTTCAGCAGGGCCCAGGGGGAAAGAGTATTGGGGATGCTCTCTGCCAAATGCTCTCTCCTCCCCGTGTGACACCGTGGGTGGCTGGGGTGCAGTGGGAGAGGGGTTAAAGCAGTCTCCGGTGTGCTGGGGGCGGGTGCTCAAGCCACTAACAAAGAATAGTAATGAATGGAAAAAGTGAAGTGTTTTTTCCCTAAAGCAAACAGCTCGGACAGATTAGAAGCTTGCAGTGCGCTTTACCCAACTATTAATACATTCCTCGCTCATCTCAAACTAAACAGCCGCGCTGAGCTCCAAGTTCATAAAAACAGCATCAAATCCATGAGAGCACAGTACATTTATAATGTCAGCCAGTAAAACTGCCTGCTGGAGGTGATAGCACTCTGGCTCCCTGCTGGCTGGGGAGGGACAAGCTGGGCCAGGTGAGAGGAAGCTGGGCAGCCCCAGGCGAGCGGACCCCTGCCCTCCTCAGCAGAGACTGCTGGCAGGCGTGGGGGAATCCGGGAGAAACCCCCTGACACTGCTGTGCTGGAGCTGCCCTGCTTAGAAATAGTGAAACACATCACGCTGGGGCTGTCAGAACCCAGGGCTTATGTCTGTGGTGGCCAGTACATGCTCTGGAATTGGCGGGGGTGTCCGATGGGCTCAGTCTTCCCAGGAAACACCCTGTAGGCATGTATCTTGTGATGGCGTGTTCATCTCCCCTCCTGCCTAAGGAAGGTGTGGAGGGGACAAGAGCCTCGGTGAAATCCCAGTGTGGAGCTGCCAGTGCAGAGACACGGGCAGGTTCACATGTCCCCGTCCTCCCTCATGGTGCCAGAGACTGTCCACATGGAGGACCCCTGCCCGGGCAGGGGCAGAGTGCTGGGGCAGGTGGCTGTGCTGGGGACCCTTGGAGAAGAAATCCTTGCTTGTCTCTCCTTGCTAACAAGCATGGGAGCGGCCAGCTGCCTGCCAGATCCCCACAGCTGTGCGATCCAGCTGCAGCATATGCCCCAGGCCAGCTGTGGCCCCACACGCACGGGAGCAGGGGGAGGCTTGCAAGCAGCAGCATCCCCTTTGCCTTCTGAAGCCTGGGCTGGACGGGTGGTAAAAGCCCTGCAGCTGCCAAGAGAAGTGGCAGGATGTCCCTCAGGGGCTTTGCAGGGTGTATGACCTGGTGCACCTCAGACTCAGTCCTTGGGCACCAAGCACCCCTGGCCTCCATAGCACCCAAAGCGAGGCAGATGCAGTTTGTCTCCAAGCCACGGAGCACTAGGGGTCTGCAGGGACAAGGTGCAAAGCCTTTCCACATCTGGCAACCAGACGAGTCACCAAAAATGGGATCTAGTTGTGCTTTACTTCTCATGCTATCTTTCCATTGGACTGGTCTATGCTCAGTGCTTTATCTGTTCAGCTATGTCAGGCTGGGATTGTTAAAGATGACAAAGCCTGGGGTGGATGCTTCAACTGGACATCGCCTGGGGGCTGCAGCTACTGAGAGTGAGCCAAACAGAAGCTGTGCCAGAGCACAGGAAACCTCAGTAGGTTGTTTTTCCCACAGCGTTCCTAACTCCTTTAAAGTCAGCAGAGGCTGTGCTGGGGACCCACCATGCTTTGCCCATGAGGAACAGAGCTCTGACATTGTGACAACAGCATCAGTTTTTCCTAGGTGCAATTGCTGCTGTCTGCCCCTTCAGCAGAGCAGCTCTGTAGGCCACTGCCTCAAATGGCAGAGCCACTTGGCAAATTTGGGTGCAGGCTGGCCTGTGGGTCTGGTGGGGTGGCTCTAAGATTGCCAGGATCATCCATAAAGTCCCCTGAGCAGCACCAGGCTGTTGCCCCAGGGCAGTGGTACTGAGACCTCCTTCTCTTGCAGCTGGAGCTGAGCAGCAGATTGCTGGTTTTGAAGAAAGCTTTTACTCTTCTTCTTTGTCCTGACTCAGTCTGAGAAACTGAATCATATCTCAAAAAGTGAAACATTCAGGAAAAAAAACAAAACAACAATCAATCCCAGAAGTGAAAAAATGCTTTCTTTTGCCTAGACTGTGCATTACACAGCGTCTGCCTTGGCACGGCTCTGCCCCACAGAGCTCAGCACCTGTGCCCTTGCTGACCAGGTAGCTCTTGGGTGCTCAGTGGCCATGTGGCTCCCACAAGGCTCATCTAATCTGTTTGGTGGCTCGTGACCATCACAGGGGATAGATCTGGGCAAGAAGCCCAGCTGACTGGACAGACCAGGAATGTCGAGGACGCAGTGCAGCGGCTGAGGCAGATGCAGGGTTAATGTCAAACAGAACTGCTGGGAAACAAAAGAGAAAAAAAAAATCCCTCGGAAAACTATGATTTTGGTTTTGGAGAGGTACATTTTCCTGCAGGAAAAAGATAGCTGTGGCAGAAAGCAGAGCTCACTTGTCCTGCAGAGGAGCTGTGTTTAGTCTGGTTTATTCTGTATTTAGCATCCAGCTTGTGAGCAGGGTCCACTTCTACCTGCACCTCCACAAGCACAGCTGAAGGCCACCAAACATTTAAGGAGAGTTAAGCACAATGTCCTCACCCATGTCCAATGGCAGAACTCCACAAAAACACCCATGTGCCAGGGTGGCTGTTTGGAAAAACAGCCTTTTGCTTGCTAACCGCTCCTGTTAGGGAAAAAATGAGGCTTCTTTGATGACAATTTTATACAACTTTTCTGATCAATAACAGTACAGCCACTTCACCCTGCCAGAGAATATCCCCACACTCCAAAGGTTTCTTGGTAAAGCTCTTTATACCTAATACATACCTCATTGCTGAAAAGATCCTATAAAATGTGCCAGGACACAGGACTCATTCCAGAAACTGTTGCTTACTAAACCATCTGGGTGGCAGAGGAAGAAGCTGGTCAGAGATGAACTGATAAAGCATGGCTCTGGGAGCTGACTGACCTCTGTGTCATGTTCTGCCCCTTTTTTTATCTTTCCCACACATTGCAAAAAGACCAAGTCTGAAGTGGTACTATATATACGGTTTACTGTACCATTCATCTGGGCAGCATGAATACTGGGTTTATACGGATCTGTCTGGCATTAGAGGATCGAAAGGTTATGTTATTGGTACATTTCTGCACATCCAAACCATGAGTCATCATTTCCAGGAAGCCAAATACTTACTTAAAGAGCTGTGATGCAAATTGTGTTTCCCAAATATTTTATTCCTAGTGCAACCCTGGACATTGAATCTGGGCACACAGTTTATGTGCAGCTGATCTACAGCAAAAGGTTGAGGTAACGGGTCAAAGCTGCCTCTGAGTTTAGCCTGATTTATGGAGAAAGTAATTCTGTTATGAAAAATAAGCATATAAAGTACTTGGATGCTACAGTAAAACCATAAACAGTGTGCTTTGCCTCCTGCGTACTAGAACTAATGGCAAGTGTGCACCAAAGCGGAAAACAGGCTGAGATGCTCTTGCCAGTATTTCATATTGAGATATGATTGCTAGGCTTTCATATTGCAAGTTGTTGTTATTCTTATTGGTGAAATAGTTTTTAACCAGATGTGTTTCGAAACTCCCACGGCACTTCCTTCTCCAACACTAAGCCATCAACATCATCCCTCTAAGAGTCATGAGGAAAAGCTATAAGAAAAACCCAAACACAACTATCCAACCAGAAAAAATACAGGGAGCAAAACCCCTTCCAAAAACATGAAATGTCAAGAAAGTGGAAGCATTTTCAGGGTGGCTGTTTGCACACAGCATCCACACCCGCGGGCACGGCCGCTCAGCTGGGCATTTTGCTCTCATGGCAGTAGCTGTCCCACTGCCCCGGAGGGCTGTACCCAGGAAGAGAGTGGGAGTTGCCATGTCCCCTTCCTGTGTGGAGCAGCAGAATGGTGTCCCAGGCCTGTTAGGGTACAGGAGGGGACAGGACCGCACTGCAGAGGATGCCATAGTGATACCGGAGTAAGAAACACACCTCTGCAGATGGGAGACACCCATCAGTCTCAGCACTCGTAGCTGAGACTTTCCAGTCTATGTGCCAAGGGGACTAGATCTAGGTCCTCTTCCAAAAACTTCTGTCCATAGTTCAGAGCTGGAAAGCGCTGAAGTTTTCTCTTCTTCTGATTAAAGCTCATTGGAGCTGCCAGCTTGGCTATATTGCTCCTAGCAAAGATAAGAGCAGGACATCCTGGATTTGATGGCTCTGTGCACTGGGTGGTGACTGAAGATCCACCTCCTCCGGCTCAGCACATGCCCAGGCTGAGCCTTGCTGCCCAGGTCCCGGTGTGTGCAGTGTCTGGCTGGGCTTGAGGGTCAGGGCTCCCCATCCTAGTGGGGACAGCCTTGGCTCTGTCCCTCTGCTGGGCAGATACCAGCCCATGTGCTGAGCTGCGTCCATCCATCACATGTCTATGCCTGTCCCCCAGCACAGGCGGTCAGGGCTCTCCTGGGCAGTGTTGAGGCAAGAGTGGGTGGGGGACACTTCCCAACAGGCAAGACAGAAGAGACTCTGTGTTTTGTGGAAAAGAGATTTTAAGTGTTTAGATACAGATTGTGGCACTCCAGTTGTCCTTAGGGACAGAGAACAGACCATGAACTTTTATCTACTATTTGTCTTATTCAGCAAAAGCAGCCACCTCTCCAGGAGTCTCTCCAGTCATACCCAGCCTTGTCCTCACCAGGCCTGTGCTCAGGTAGGCACATGGACCAAGACTTGGCAATGCTTGGGCTTATATACAATCACTGCAAGTGATGAATAATAACTACCCTATGCTTGGCTTACCCCTTGCCAGGCTGCTGCTCCCAATTCCCACGGAGCCAGCCCTGTGATTCCGCAGCCCGATGTTTCTCAGAGCTGAACTGAGTAGAGATGACTGAGGGTGTGGATAAGCCTGTTTCGTCTCTTTGGGAAGGTTTGCTGTATCAGACTCTGGGAATGAGCTGGAAGGCTTCCTCTCGGGCTGCCAATGGTCCCTGGGGACGTCGTGGCCACACATATGGCCATGGTCCCTGATGGGTGAGATGCTGCTGAGGCTTTGCTCAGACTGGACCTCCAGCAGGCTGTGTGCTGGGCACCTCTCAGCTCTCCTGAGACTCCGGAAATCAGGCTTCAGACTCTGAAGCTCTTAGGTACATCTGTTATCTGGTGTCCTGCCTGACTAAATATCACCTTGCAGCTTTAGAATGCAGGTCCTGGGGTAGGTGCCTGCCAGGAAGGCTTTCCCCAGAAAGTACGTGCAGTGTTTCTCTGGACGCTGGTGATGGCGTTAGTCCTTTTAGCATTTACTTTGCCTGACACATAGGTGCACAGATGCAGGTGTGCAAAAATCTGGAGCACATTACACCTTACTTAGCACACAACATAGAGAGTTTCTGAGACGGAGAAGTTTCCTTTCCTCTCCTCTTGTCAGGGAGGTTAAGGCACCATCTCTGATGGTGTTGGACCTGCTGGACCACAGAGTCTCTGTGACTTCTGCAGGCACTGTCTGTTGGACCTTGCTGGACTCATGACCAAAGAAAACTTCTCCCAAAGAGCCAAATCCTTCTAGGACTGAAAGAGGAAAGAAAAGGAAAAGAAACAAAGAAATCTATCCTGAAGTTTAATTTTAAGAATGGGAACAAGATAAAAATACAAAAAGTAGTTAAAAAGGAATTCAAAAGAAAAGCTAAATGGGTAAAATATTTACAGAAGACATAAAAACTGTTTAAAGACAAAGTATTAGAGGCTCAGAGTAAATATATACAACCAATCTAGAATGTGCTAAAATATCCAGAAAAAAACAAACCCTACCATGCTTTAGTAGTGAAAGAAGTTATAAGAAGAAAGAGAGATTCATCAAAATTGAAATAATTTCCAAAGAAGGAAGATAGAATGGAGTACACAATATGTCTGTTAGATGTAATATCTATAATAAAGACAGGCCAAAAAATATTTTTAGGAAAAACTTGTTAAAAGCATAAACGCCAATAATAAAACATTTCTCAAAGCATAAATAGTAGGAAGCTCATCAGAAAGTGTCACTGACTCAGATCTGTGTAGGAAAAGACAGAAGAAAGTTAATGTTGCAGTTCAAGAGCTAAATAGCTAAACTGATGCTCAGTGGGAAGGAGAAGGAAGTGTCTTACACTCTGCTCATCCTTTACACAAACCTAGATCTTATAACTGAGGAAACAACAAGAATCAATGATTATTTCTCAGACTGAAATATCAAACCTGGAAGTACTCTTGAGTGCAAACTTGAGCTAAATCTGATGAAGGGTTTGGAAAGATGGTGGGACTAAAACCAGCAAGGTCCTGTTCAGTGCAGTTACTTGCCTCCTCAGGGAGTGTGAGCTCCTGCCCTTCCTGTGCCTTGTGTCTCTCCCCACCTTAATGCCAGCACTGCAACTCAAGTTGTGACACCACCATTGGCTCTACCTAGCATGGGAGCTTCCTGTTCTTGCTTCGGTGACCACTTACGCTGCTGCTTGGCCAGCGTGGGACAGTTAGGCACTGCATGATTCCCCTTTTCCTATAGTAGAGGGTGTGAATGCGGTTGCTAGTGAATCCTGTGGATGCCCATCACTGCCCATTCCCCACCGCAGTCCTCTGGTGTATCTCACTCACTTCATGTCCATTGCCCCCTTAGCTCCTCTCACCAGTCCTACTGTCACGGTGTTGGCACCAGACATGGCAGAACACGGCATGGTGTCTTCTTGGCAGCGTGCAGACCAGGGACATAAGAAAAGCTCTGCTGGGATGGGAGAGGTGCCAAGGATAGGGGAACAAGTGGCAGGGGCTCGTGCCCATCCTTGGCTGAAGCTCTGTGCTGTGGGCACCTCGTGTGACCCTGAGCCATTTTTGCACTGGAATGCTCACATCCGAGCCCAAACTGGAACAGAATGAAAAAAATGTTGCGGTTGGACTCCCTGCTAACTGAGCACTGGGCTCTGAATTAGCGATTACCATTGGGGAAAGAAATCTGGGGCTCTTGGGTTAAGTCACAGAAAACTCAGTAGGGGGCAAGAAGAGGAATCAGATTTTGGGAATGACTAGAGGAGGAACTGGGAACAAAACAGACAATGTAGTTCTGCCTTGGTAAGTCCACAGCACCCCCACACCCCAAACTGGCTGCTGTATCCATTCCTGTCTCCTCCTCCTCCCTTCTCAGGAGAGTTCAGAAAACCAGAAAAGAGCAACCACCATCCACAGGCATTTAATGGTTTCCATAGCAACCATTAAACAGACGAGGATGATTTTTCTTCAACAGGAGATATCTGAGCGGGGCATCAGGGGCAGTGTACAGTCTTCTGGAGCAGTCTAGTGAGGTGACCAGGGGACAATCAGTCACTGCTTCTTTCTGTTCAGGAACTAGGAGGCACTAAATTGTCAGGTAACAGATTTAAAACAAACATAAGTAAGTACTTTTTCACACAACTCATAATTCATCATGAAGTTCATTACCATGGGATAGTGTAAGGCCAAAAGTATAACTGACTTCAGAAAGCAATTACATTCAGGAAGAAAAATGATTGAGACTGTTAAACATGAGGGTCCGGTGATAACCTTTCACTCACCAGATCCAAAGGTTGGGAATTCCACTGAGAACTGTGACAGCAGAGATCCTTCCTGTCTTATATACTCCTTCACCATATACCACTGGCCACCAGTGGAAAGGACGTGCTGGCACAGGAGGATGTAGGGCTGCCAAGGTATAGCCCTTGTATGTTCTCTCCTATTCAAAGCTCTCCTCGCCTTCCTGACTATCAGTCTGAGGAAAATTAACTTTTGTCTTCTTTTTCAGCTTTGTCCTCTAAAAATCCCAAAGATAGCCATCCCTATGAGAGAGAAATGAGCCTCTCCAGTGCATGATTCATTTGACTGGGCGTAGATGTGCCCATTCCCCAGCCCTCTGCTGAGGAGCTGGAAATCCTCATCTTCCCAAAGTTTTGCCTGACCTTTTGTTCTGGGCAAACAGGATCTGCTCAGAGTTTTAATTACCAGCCTGTTCTCTGATAGGTGCACAGGAGCCATCCCCTCTCCCTAGCAACAGATATGTGAGGCCAGAACACAGAATCAGTCCCTTTCTGGTTAGCTTCTGCTAACCCTTCTGGTTAGCAGAAGTTAGGAACTGGTCTCAGGAACTTCCCTCTGAGGCTTATGTAGAAAAAGGTGTTAATCCTCAGACTGATCCATTTTACCTGCCATAGCCTTCAGATGAGCTGAATCACTCTCTGCAGAAGGGCACCTTAACTTGCCATCCCCTTGCCATCAGGTTGCTCATGCTGCAGGCTCAGAGCCCAGTCTTTGCAGAGAAGAATCAGAGAATCACATAGGTTGGAAAAGACATTTAAGATCACTAAGTCCAAACATAAACCTAACATTGCCAGGTCCACCAAGGAGGAGAAGGTATCCAAGATGACACCAGCTCCCTGCAAGGGAGTGGCAGGCTGCTGCCTTCTGCTGGGGCAAATGCTACCTGCTGGTGCTATGCCAAATGGCAGAGCTCCTACAAATGGCACTAGTGCTTGGACATGAGTACATTTGTCGGTGGTTACTAAAGGCCAGGGAAACCACAGAGACCCTCACACACATGTGGGCACACATGAACATGTGCACCACCATGTCCCTGCTCTCCTGACTGGCTGGGAGGCACTGGGGGCTCTGTGGGTGTCAGGGCAGAACCGTCCCCTGAGGGTGTCACTAACGCTGTAATCACACGTGATCATTGCAGAGGGAGACACAGCCAGCCACACAGCTCTATAGTAACGAACACAGACATCTTCCAAGTACATTCAGTTCATTGCCCTGCTTCCCCTCCGCCCCCACATTGGTGAATATGTAAATAGAGGATATTCTTAGCAGAGAGGATTCCCAAGAAAATGCCACGACTCTTTGATGCAAGCAAGGATCTAGTACACTGACATGAGGAAACACTGAGGTCTTCCTAGCAACAGGAGAGCCTCCGATGCTCTGCATTAGGCCCAGGGATGGGGTGAGGGTTTGGGGGGGCTTCTCTGCTCTCTTCTGCACCAGCAAAATTAGAGGGGGTGTGGATGTTAATCAAGCAAATGAGCACTCAGTTCATGAGACAAAAGACAGAACCAGAGCTGGAGGAAGTTATCTATCTGGGCTGGGGATCTGCTCCTAGTGCTTCTTGCTCCTCCCTGGTCCCATGATGTCTTGAGGACCATTGGCACTCCCTGCATACAGCAGATAACTGCTCCAAAACAGAGGCGAGATCCCTGTTCAGCTGGCCACTGGCTGGTGGCCTCTGGTGTGACAGTGCACTGCCAGCCCACGACATGCTGCCCCAGGCCACCCCAGGTGTGATGGAGAATGGAGAGGAGCGATGGGGGACTGAGGTGAGAGGCCTCTGATTCCCGGCGTGTGCGCTGAGCCTGGCCTGGAGGTGTGTACAGAGCTTTCTCGGCTGGCACAGCCCACGGGGTCAGGGCAGGGCAGGCTGGGACCCAGCTAGGCTTCATTTCAAGCCACAAAATAGGGACCTTGTGACTGCCATGCAGGGACCACAGCAATAAATTCCCCAGATGAAAGGCATATCATGGAAGCTGTGAAATCTGGGCACAGTTTCTCCTCAACGTGCCTGACAAAGATAGACACAAAACTCATACTTTTCTCTGATGTAAAGGGGGCAGAGCTGGGATGCACAGACACAACAGCCTGTGGGGCATGGGGCCTTGCTCCTTGGGGACATGGCACTTCTTCCAGGCAGTGATGTGGTGCAGTGAAGCGTGGCTGGAGCGTGGAGCCAGCGCTCAGCGTGAGAGGATGCCTGTGTGTCTGGGGGCAGAGAGATGCCTGTACATTTCAGTCCCCAACTCCACCCACACCTGGGACTTGCTGCAAAATCCATGCTGGGACTGAGCTTGGTTTGGAAATAAGAAGGACATGAACCTGTTGGAGAGGGTTCAGAGACAGCCAAAGAAATGATCCCAGGGCTGGAGCCCCTCTGCTGTGAGGACAGGAGGAGAGAATTGAGGGGGTTCAGCCTGGAGAAGAGAAGGCTCTGGGGAGACCTTAGAGCCCCTTCCAGTCCTTAAATGGGCTCCAGGAAAGCTGAGGGGGACTCTTGATCAGGGAGGAGAGCCCTAGGAGGAGGGGGAAGGGTTTGACACTGAAAGAGGGGAGATGGAAATGAGATCTCAGGAAAAAATTCTTTGCTGTGCGGGTGGTGAGAGCCTGGCCCAGGTTGGCCAGAGAAGCTGTGGCTGCCCCATCCCTGGAGGGGTTCAAGGCCAAGTTGGAGGGGGTTTGAGCAACCTGGTGTGGTGGGAGGTGTCCCTGCCCAGGGCAGGGGACGGAACTGGGTGGGCTTTAAGGTCCCGTCCAACCCAAACCGTTCTGTGATTCTGTGATGTGCTGCAAGCACAAGGCTCAGATGGGTGTTTATATTTGTTATTTGTTACAACAAAGTCCCAGGCTGACACGTAATATCACAAGGAAGTACCAACCACTGTCCCAGTTTCTGCCCTGGCACTGGAGGTTATTTCAAGCTCTGCTGTACTGGGCTGTGCTGCCTCCCCCTGCCCTCCAAAGCCCCCGTGCAGACACATACGCCACTTCCCACCCTGCTGCCTCTCTGAGCTCTCTCCCCTGTGTGGAGGCGTGATGGGAGGAAGGTACAGAGCACACAGCTCCTCATCGTCCAGGCCCACGGGCACCCACTCAGTCCTGCACCTGGCTTGCAGGGGGCACGGGTGGCCGTGGGGGCAAGAGAGGCACGTGGAGCACTGATGGGCAGCCATGGATGACCTATCCTGCCCTGGGCTTGGCCACATACTGCTCCCACACCCTCACCCCCATGTCCCACCGTCACCCCTCTGTCCCACTGTCACCCTGCTGAGCTGCACCAGCATTCACCTCACAGCTGCTCCACACTGAAGGTCCTGCACAACTGTTTGCAATATACGCTTTCATACAGTTCCATGTGTGCTGCTTTTCAATATCCTATGTAATGTTTAGTCACATTTAATAACAATAAAAGTCTCCTTCACAGCTGCATTCTGGAGAATGGGACCGATTTTACTAAAAACAATGAATGTGAATAGTTCATGGTCTTCTCGCATTACCCAGAGATTTATCACATCTCTTGCATAATTTAATCTCTACATCTGTGGGACACAAATGTTTTACATTTCTTACATTTATGGGCAGACATAGAAAACATCTGTGCAGACCCAACACACAAAAACATCTGGAAGACATCTCGGCCTTTTTATGACATACATCTCCTGATCTTTTGTCTGGAACAAGTGTGTGCTGCTATCAGTAGTAGCTTTACATGTCGGTTACTGGGCTTCCCATTTGGGCTTTGACAGGCACAGGGGAAAATGTGATCAGGTCTGAATTTCAGCCCATTTCAGCAAGTGGGGAAGCAATTCAGGGAGCTTCCCACCCACCCACGCTGTGAGAATTTGGACCAGGATGGGAAAAAGGCAGCCAGGGTTTGCTGCTGAGCTCGTGGACAGGACTGTTTCCCGAGGCTCGGAGCTACGCTGAGCCACTGCTGTCATTTCTCTGGGGTGTCCCAGGCTGGCACACAACGCAGTGAACTTTTCCTCACTACACAGTTTCTGTAGGTTCACAGCAGTGTGTTTGAGACCTGCTGGCTGCATCCAGGTGAGCAAAGGGACCAAGGCAAGTCCTAGGGCAGAGTTTGTCAGGGCTCACCAGCCATTCCCGTGCCTGTACCCGGCTGCGGTGCCTGACTGAGTCCAGCCACCTATCTCACTTTGAAGACAGCAGCCTCTTCAGGGTGAAGAGAGTTTAGTCATCATTCCTAGAGATTTTAGGCCCTGCCATTTGATCATGGGGCTAAGGAATAGGCCCTAGCTTTTTCTTTTCCTCTAGGACTATGGAAGGAGCCATTGTGACCCACAGATGTGCTGTGGCTATTGCTGTTTGCATGGGAGGTCTGGTTGGGAACTTGCTGTGGTGGATGTGGTGCAGAAGATAAATCAAAAAGTTGCTCTTGCCAGCAGATACATGATGCAGAGTAGTGACTGATGGAAAGATCCAGACAACATAGCGAAGTGGCTTTGGGGCACTGAGTGGAGTGAGCACAAAGGTGATGTGCTTCTTTGCATGCCCCTACCCTCTGCTGGTATGTTTCTCAGGCCTGGTGTCTGAGCAGGAAGGGTCATGGTGATGTTCAAGATGATTCCCTGGGCTGGTGACCCACCCTGAGACCCCCAGAGAGGAGGAGAGGATGGTAAAGAGCACTGTATCACTGGGGATTTGAAATAAGTGCCAAATGTTCCCCTTGCCTTTTACAATGTTGTCGTAGTTTCAGCTGAAATCACTGCAACCAGACCAACAGACGGCCCTACCTTCTTCCCCTCTCCCACCACAAAAAGGAGGAGAGGAAGAGATAAGGAGATTCAGAATTTAGAATGAACTAAACTACTTTAATGAAGAATTAATAGAAAAAAAATAAAAAAGAAAATAATGAAATAGATACAATATATACAAAACCATATCAAGCTCCCGAGATGATAGTCCCATCACTGGGAGGCACTGGGGAAGTCCCAGGCTGGACTGAGCAACAGATGGGAACTGGGTTCCAGCTCTGGAGTCAGGAACGCTCAGATTGGGATCAAAGGCAGATGAACACACAGGGTTCTCTTTGGACATCAGAAAGAAGGGTCCTCTTCATCCTGCGAATCTCTCTCGCAGGAAGAGAGATTGACCCTTTGATCCCTCAGCTTTTACACTGAGCATGGGGCAGATGGGATGGAATACCCCAGTTGGTCAGGTTTGGGTCACCTCTCCTGTCCATTCCTCCCCGCAGGTGTGACCCCTCTATGTTTTTTCCATTTCCAAGCCTCTAAGGGGCAAATAATGAAAATTGGCTGACCTTGGTTGTGATAGCAATAAGTATAAGCAAGAGCCTCTCTGCACACCATCCCTTGGCATTTAGCACAAACATTGGCCTGATCATTCTGAGAATGAGCAAGGGTTTTCTCCACAATATGCCATTAATTTCAGAGAGTTAGAGGAGGCTTAGCTAAAATGTACAATTCCAGAACACAAAATTCGTTCGGTTTTACCTCAAACCGGGACAAATGTGAGAGGTTGTGGGGGAGCAGTAGTGCCCTGTGAGCAGTCCAGGAGATATCCATGGCATCTGGGTTTGTTCAGGAGATGTGAATTTTCTTGGAAATTCCTGAACTAGCATTACAGTTGTCATGGAGTGGAGGAAGGAGGCAGCTCTTCCAGCCTGTGAGCTCTCCCCTTCTCCCTGCTGACAACAACAAAGAGATCTCAGCAATGGTGAATGCAACCCAAGAATGGGCTCCAGAATTTGCCTGTGGCCAAAGGTTCCACCAGGAGATCTTCTCCTGCTGCAATCAGGCTCTGCATTATTTAGACTAGGGGGGGGCTTTTCCCTGTGCTGGGAGCTGCTGGGCTCCAAAAACATCTACCTATCCCATGCCAAAACACACTCGGGAATCCATTCAGACAAGCCTCCTCAGAACTTCACACTGTGCCACCCTGAAACATCTGCCCACTTGGGCTCACTCACCAAGCCCTGTCCTGACTGTGTTGGTGTGCTCTCACTCAGCATCTGAACTTGTTCCAATTGATGGTGGCTCCAGCATATCCCTCCCTGGCTCAGTAAGGACATGTTTGTAAGTAAGTGTGGGGTTGAGACATGTCCCACCAATACCCCAAAGAACAGTAAATCTGTGTGTGAGAGAACCACATCTCCTGGGACTGTGTGTTCCCAAAACCCAGCACATTGTCCTTGCACTTTGCCTTTCAGTCGGGTTTCCATCCTGCCCTCCCCACGGTTCCCATTTCTCCGAGCAAGAGCTGCTCAGGCTCCGGACAGCCCCGTTTCATGGCTGCAGCTGGGACAGTGATTCCATTTGCTGCTCTGATCCGGCAGGTGAAGCATGTGGTGTCCCAGCCACTGCCCTGCCGTGAGCCCCAGGGTCACGGCTCAGGATACCTGCACCGCTACTATCATAGAATTATAGAATGTTTTGGGTGGGAAGGGACCTTATAGATCATCCAGTCCCAACTCCCTGCCCTGGGCAGGGACACCTCCCACCACACCAGGTTACTCAAAGCCCCCTCCAACCTGGCCTTGAACCCCTCCAGGGATGGGGCAGCCACAGCTTCTCTGGGCAACCTGGGCCAGGCTCTCACCACAAAGAAGTTCTTCCCCAGATCTCAGCTCAATCTCCCCTCTTTCAGGTTAAAACAGTTCCCCTTCTTCCTGGGGCTCCCCTCCCTGATCAAGAGTCCCCCTCAGCTTTCCTGGAGCCCCTTTAGGGCCTGGAAGGAGCTTCAAGGTCTCCTCAGAGCCTTCTCCAGGCTGAACCCTACAACTCTCTTTTCCTGTCCTCATAAGAGAGGTTCTCCACCCTTCTGTTCATCTTTATGGTCCTATTAATCACGTGCAAAGCAGCAGAAGCAGGCCATCCCTAGAGGACCTTGTCTCTTTGGTTAGGAGCACAGCAAGAATATGCTCACAGCTTGATTTAAAGAAGGCCATGCGTGGCAGCAGTGGATGGCAGTGAGCAGGGGGGCTGCGGGATGAAGGTTGTGACTCAGGTGTCACAGCACTCACCCATCACAGAGCTGAGTACTGAAAAGCACCATCCAGGTCTGCTGGCTGGGTCAAGAGCTAGGAAGGTGACTCTCAAGCAAGTGACCCTTTCTGACATTTGTGTTCCAAACAAAGAGTCAATATATGTGTTTTTTTGCTCACAACTGGACACTTTAAAAAAAAATGCTCAGGTCAGAACAGAAAAAAACAACTTTATATTTCAGAAAATTTGAAATATTTCACATGAGTTTTGGTCCTTTTTGTCATTTTTAAAAAATGAAAATGCAGCAATCTGAAACTTTAAACAATGTGTCGTTGTGAGAGGAAAACCTGGAAAGGTGTTGTACGGGAGTTCTTTCAACATCTTCAAATTTATACCTGTCTCAATTTTTAGCAAGCAAAATAAAATTAAAAAAAAAAGTTAATATGTTCTTGGAGGTTTAATTTTTGGCAGACCTTCATTTTCCAAGGCCAAAATATTTTACTTAAATTTTGTGAATAAAGTCTCAAATTTTTCTGATTTCCTGGGAAATTTCATTTGCCTGCTTTCTGATATAATGTGGGATTACACGAACAGATGTTATTTTTCCATGGGACATGATGTTTAAACTCAGACTTTTGGAGACATGTAATTTGATCAAATATAGCTGAATTTTTCCAAAGACAACTGGTTGTGCACCCTTGCTCCAAAATGAAATGGTTCAAACTTCTGAATGGTGGTTTTGAGGAGCTTTTCATCATGGATAAAGCAACGTATTTTTCCCAAAGCCTGTTCTGAGGATTTGCTGACCTGATTAAGCTGAGCACTTGCAAAATCTTCGAGTGGAAGCAGACGTCCTGGCAGTCAAATCTGGGGTTTGGCAGACTCTAAGGCATGAAGGGTTTACACCAGAGAATTGAACGTTGTTACCTGTCTGTGTTAATCACAGAACTTGTATTTTCCACGGTTGTTTATTGATACTTCTGAATTCCAGGATGAAAATCAGAAATCAGCACAGTAGCTTTTTCCATCTTCCTCCACAAGTAGAGGGAGATGTGCCGAGCACATCATGGCTCTAATAGTAAGGAGGTACTGGCAGGGGAGGAGACAAGTGCCCATACTGTGCCTAATTTCAAGATACATTGCAGGAGCCAAGGCCAGGGTTGAGTATGGCCAGGGTAGTGAATGTGGTGGTAGAGGTTCAGAGCAGCAGTGTGGGCCTGCTGCTGCTGGTGGTGGGCTATGGCTGTTGACTCTACTGCTTACCATGGAGTAATTCGCCCCCACAAGCACCATGTTTGATTATATCAGTAGGATCGGACTCTTGGTTGTACCAGGAGAGGCTGACTTGTATGTCCTCCTCAACCTGGGCCAGTGCCTGCAGGCTGGAGCAGAGTCCAGAGCTTTGACAAGCTTTGATGGCTATCTGGCTTCTGAATCACAGCTTTAAAAGAATTTGCAGTCAAAATGCAGCCAACTCCCAAATAACACCCTCCAAATCCCCAAGCTGACAGGTCAAGGTGACAGAGCCAGCCTTCCTGTGGCTCTGCAGCAGGCTCTATGGGAGCAGGATGGTCGCCAGGTCCAAAGTGTTGTGAAGACCAGGAGGCTGGGGACATACCCATCTCAGCCTCCTGCAGAGATGGGGCCTCCAGGGCTTTGGGAGCTGGCAAGAAAGATCTAGTCAGAACTGAGACTTGGCAGGAAAGGTCTGCAGGAGGAGAGCTCCCTGGGGAGCTCTCCACTGCTCCCCCCAGACACAATACTCCACTGCTTCCAAGCACATTTTTCTCAGGCAGTGCTGGATAATCTGCGGGAATGTTAAACACCAGAGCGAGCAACAAGCCTGGCTGGAATTTCTCTGCAGGACAAGCAATGATCTTGCGTTCAGGAGTAAGCGAAGGGTGGTGGAAGAGGTCAGTGTTCTCAGGTCACCCAAGTGGCTCAATCCGTGTTGAAAGTACCTCGGACGCTTTAGGGGATGGATAGCCTGGGTGAGAGGAAACTGGCAAAATCACCTCTGTGTGTGTTGCTGCTTTGCTTGGGAACAGCAATTCTCCTGCAAGATGTGAAGGTTGCTGAGTCCACCTTGCTTGGCAGTCCTGCAGCTCACACAGCTCTGGAAAAGGCTTTTGTGCCCCCAGTGCCACCAGTCCCTGCTGTCCCCCTCCACAGCCAGGCTCTGTGCAGGACAATAGCATCCTCAGCTTGAGGAGAGAAGGATGGAGGGTCTCCTCCCTGGGGCACTTCCTCCCAGCAAAGGAGCAGAGTTAGGCCCCCTGCTGTGGTGGTTCCTATCCCCATCCCAGCATCGATGATGCTGGGTAAGGGCTCTACAGTCTGGATCTCAAAAATCTTGGGGCACAAGAACAGCACCTCCAGTCAACCAGGAGTGACCAGGTTCTGCTGTCAAAGCCATAGCCATGCATCTCCCCTTCTCACACTGTGGGACAAGCAGTGCCTGAGCCAGTGATGTCCCATCTCATGGCTGGGGGATGTATCCCTTGTGAGGGTATTTCTCCTTCTGAAGCAAAGCCAATCTCTGGGTACAGCAGGCAGGAGGTGGGGACCCAGGTCACCATGTGCCAGTGGCACACCAGGAAGGTGACACACTGCTTGTGCAAAAAGGGTCCCTGGTGTCCACAAATATTGTGCCCAGGTAGATTGCTGCTGGCCACCCCTGAGCCATGCATGTGTCCCGAGGAGGTGGTGTCATACAGTTTCCAACACTGCAGCATGGAAGCACATCCAGTCAAGGCCAAAAGCCTCTGGGACCATAGGGAGATAGCGTGGAATTAATTTTTTCTTTCACAAAAACATAGCTTTTTCATCTTTTTAATAAAGATGTTCCTGTTTACATGGGAATACAACAGGGGTTGTTTTTTTAATTGCTTTTAATAACTGAGAAATGTTTACTTCTGAAGGGTTCTCCTGGTTTTCTTCCATGAAAATCCTCCCCAAAGTTCAAGGGGAGAAAGATGAGATGTTTGTTTTGTTTGGTTGTTTTTGTGGGTTTTTTTCATTAAAATTTCTGCTTTTGAAAAAATACCACTCTTCAGTAAGGGAAGAAATATCTGCCCAGCCCAGGGGATCAGTGCTGTATGACAGTTCTCTCTGGTGCCCATTGGAGCTGCAGGCATTTGCAAATGAGCAGCTACTCCCTGGTTCGCGACTCCAGGGCGCAGGGACCAGCATGTCAAGGTTGTTCATACTCTGAGCCACTTCAGGAAACCTCCCTCAGATTCTTGGCGTGGGCCTGGGCTCTGTGATCTGGCATTGACCCCCCCAAAAGGCATATGGAGGCTCATTATCATTTGCTGACCCAATTCCTGTTTTCATTCCTTGTGACAGGAATCTGCACAGTGTTTCATGCAAACAGAGGAAACACATTTATTGCCTTTTCTAAAAAATTCTGATGTTTCAAAGCCACGTTTAGAAAGCCGGAGTGACTAAATTCTTCTGTCTCTGCAACCCCAGCTCCAAATACTTTATGCTCTCTAGTTGGGAAAACATCTTAACAAATCTGCTGAGGAGATATTTTTTTTTTACACAGGCTGGACCTTCACCGAGGGGCTGCTGGGCTCAACGTAAGGTCAGTTGTACTGTCTGCTCACGGGAACAGTCAGTTCTGTGCAGGAAACACTGCTTCTGCTGTAATTCTCCCCCGCAGAAACTAGATTTGACAGTTTCTTGATCTTCTCATGGGCTTAGCCAGACGTGTGAGTCTCAGCTAGCCTGAATGGGCATAGGGCTGGTCATCCTCAGACAGCACCCCAGCAAATATGGGCTTTCCCATCTTTTAAAAGAGCAAATAACCAATACAGCACTGCTAAACAGAAAGCAAACATGACGCCAGGGGCAGGATTCTGGTGAGTTAGTGGAGCTGCTCAATGAGCATGGGCTTGGGCAGGCTTCAAGGAGAAGACTTGGATTGAGTGGGATCGAGTGCACTCTCAGTAAGCTTGTGGATGACACCAAACTGAGTGGTGGATTTGATGCTCTGGAGGGAAGGGATGCCATCCAGAGGGACCCGGACAGGTCCTTGACAGAGATGTGGGCCCTTGCGAATCCAATGAAGTTCCACAAGGCCAAGTGAAAGGTCCGGCATGTGGGTTGGGGCAATTCCAAACAATTACAGGATGGGTGATGAGTGGATTGAGAGCAGTCTGGCAGAGCAGGACTTGGGGATACTGGTGGATGAAAAAATGAATATGAGCTGTCAGTGTGTGATTGCAGGCCAAAAGCAAACCACATCCTGGGCTGCATCAAAAGAAGCATGGCCAGCAGGGCAAGGGAGGGGTTTGCCCCCCTGTATTCTGCTCCTGTGACACCCCACCAGGAGTACTGTGTCCAGCTCTGGGGCCTCCAGCCTAAGAAACACATGGACCTGTTGAACTGAGGCCAGAGGAGGCCACGGAGATGATCAAAGGGCTGGAGCCCCTCTGCCGTGCTGAGAGAGTTGGGGGGGTTCAGCCTGGAGAAGGCTCTGAGGAGACCTTGAAGCCCCTTCCAGGCCCTAAAGGGGCTCCAGGAAAGCTGGGGGGGAATCTTGATCAGGGAGGGGAGCCCCAGGAAGAAGGGGAACTGTTTTAACCTGAAAGATTGAGCTGAGATCTGGGGAAGAACTTCTTTGTGGTGAGAGCCTGGCCCAGGTTGCCCAGAGAAGCTGTGGCTGCCCCATCCCTGGAGGGGTTCAAGGCCAGGTTGGAGGGGGCTTTGAGTAACCTGGTGTGGTGGGAGGTGTCCCTGCCCAGGGCAGGGAGTTGGGACTGGATGGTCTTTAAGGTCCTTTCCCACCCAAACCATTCTGTGATCGTATGATTCTAAGAAGTACCTCAGCACAGCAGCACTGGAGAAATGATCCTCTCTTGAGAGCCGTTCTCCACCTCAGCATCCATCTCCAATCCCCAATTTACTCCCTCTTCTGAGGGCTTTGACCACAGCCTGCTTGCAAGATTACATCTTAAAAGAGCTCCAGCATTCACTGCATCTCCATCAGGACACTGTTGCATGAAGGACAGCCAGATCACTTTTTTAAGACACTGTTATCCTGGGGTGTCTCACCTGATAATGGTCAATGCTCAAGGCCAAAAGTAATTAGGAGGGCTAGAGCACATGTGCTTTATTGATGCACTCAAGGAGCCAGGGCTGAATTACTTTATGTGAAGCTCCCAGTTGATATTCAAGGAGTGCTTTTAGCAGGAAATGGATGAAACTCAGTACCAAAGAGGCTTTGGAGGTTTTACAGAGGGCAAAGAAGTTCCAAAAGGAGACTTTTCTGTTTTGTAAACACTGTAACTAAGTGGATTGAGCTCTAATCTTATACCCTTTTTATTCAGGTTTAAAGCCATTGGTTGATGTGGAGTTAGACCTCCTAGGCTCAGATGAGATCAGGATAGGATCCAGTCAGCACAGATTGTGGGGCATCCTCTGCCCTGGCTGGGGAACAGCTGACAGGGAGCTGGGCCACAGTGTCATTTCACCTGCCATGTGCCGGCACAGAGCTTGGGACCTACCCCAATGATTTGCAGTCTGAAGCAGATGTGAAAGGAAAACAGTATTATTTCACTTAAATTAAAGCTCTCTGCTTTGCTGCTCAGAGCAGCCTGAAGGATAACACATTGTTTTAGAGGTGTTTCACTGCCGTAAGTGCTGTGACCCATTAAATCACGTCAGAACACCCATTTTGAGCAGCTTCAAATAGGTCTGCCATCTTTAAGTGTTTTGTAATTTACAGTTTATCACAGCAGAGCGATTTACTACCGCATCCTTATAGAAACTGAGAAACGTTGTTTAAACAGTCAGCATCCTGGTCTACCTAACATTTGCCAGGCCTGACAGAAAGACTCAGTCTCTTCCTTGAATACCACAGCATTGCTGATCTTGGGCAGTAAGCTGGTACTTTTGGTAAGTCTGGGCTGACACAGCTCTGCTTTTTGCTGTACAAATGAAATCTTAGCCCAGAAGACAGCAACAAGTCTTAAATCAGGTGAAGAGTGCTCTAGCTCCAAGATGCCCATGTGTGAGACAGGCTGGAAGCAAGTTACCTCTGGATACACGCGTGTTACAGACAACCTCATAGACACATTTCCCACCTTGTGCCCACCTGTAGGAAGGTGGGCTGCTCAGAGCTTTGCCTTTTCTCCCCATCACCCCATTGCTCCTGTGTCTGCAGGACCACTAGATGCACTGGTGCTTATGGGGGCTTTGCAAAGCCCTCCATCTGGGCCAGCCCATGGCTGTTTGCTGTTACCAGTTGTCTTTCTACGGGGGGGGGGGGTGGGGGTGGGGTCTGACAGTGATGGGCAGCACTGCTAGTCTGTGTTGCTTACAAAAAGAGTTAGGAGCACACAGCTCAAAATCCCCACTCTTCAGTTAAGTGAGTTGTGTATCTTACCAGGACTGCAGATGAAATAAAGTGCCGTCGTGCCGAAAGGGGCTTCACAGTCTTACCCTGTCCTCAACATAAAGATTAAGGGAAGCAGTTCTGGTTCAAGTGTTTAAGTGGGTGCCTGTATAATTGAATTTCATGCTTGTTCATTCCCTCTGAAGTGGTGTACACAGGCAGTCACTTGAAAGGGGGAAAATCTTACTCAAACCCTCTGTGACCTTTCCTACATTCAGTGAGATTTTTAATAATGGACAAATCCTGCTGCAGACCCCTTTAACCGTGGGATGCTGATGACAAAGGACTTCTTTTTGTAAATGTATTTTAGGACAAGGGGTCACTATGGTCTCCTTACATCCAAATGACCTGAAATGTTTTGCACCTATCAGAAGTGATGCATATATATAAATTAACTGTGACCAGTTTCTGTCATTAAGTAATGGATTGAGACACATTATGCACAGGTCTCCTCTGCCCATCTGGGCCTTGCAAGAAGCATTGATGTCTTCATCTGTAACCTCCTGAACAAGAACCAATGTTTCTTTTATTTGCAAGCACTGCACATCAAAGCCTTTGTAACCACACACCTGAGCCGCGCGTTCTGATGGCACCAAAGGTCTCCTCGTGGGTGCTTCTTGCTGTGATGGCATCCATGGGCCACATGTAAGCTCTGTGTCAGTGATTCTCTGGGAACATCATGAGTTCTATGGCTGTGAGGTGTGTCAGCCAAGCAGTGTCACACTGCTGCAGTCCAGTGTTTGGGCCACATTGGCCACTAGAGAGTTGCACCAGGGTGCAGGGTTTTCATACATCAGAACCTCCAGTTTATGGAACTAACAGGTAAGTGGTGACTGGGAAGGATGCTTGCACACTAATGAATCATTTTCTTTGCTGGTTGTCAGGACATTGGAGTACACTTGACCATAGCGGCCATCAGAATGAGATTCATCCCACCTCCTCTGTGTCAGTGCCCATCTGCAGCCGCAGAGCAGGTGACCGGAGCCCCACTGGCCACATGTGCTGTGGGTTTGATAGGTGGAAAGCGAAACAACAGCAAGAGCAGAGGGAAGGCCTTGCAGGCGTGTGCATGCTCAGATGGACAGGCACTATGGCCCGGGATCCTGCTCAGAGGGCACAACATTGCCGGGCGTTAGGGCAAGTGGGTATATTAGCAGCAGGAACGTGGGCTGTTTCCAGTCTGCCACAATAACATGTTGAGTGTGGGGAGCCTTGGGCTGCCCTTGGGTTTATTCTTACTGTTTCCATAGGCTGGCTGGAACCAGTGGTGGTTGCAAACAGCTAATGTCCACCCCAAGTGCATTTGTGT
Source organism: Gallinago undulata (assembly GCA_026546715.1). Taxonomy (NCBI): domain Eukaryota; kingdom Metazoa; phylum Chordata; class Aves; order Charadriiformes; family Scolopacidae; genus Gallinago; species Gallinago undulata. The sequence continues at coordinate 24,577,244 of JAOTQQ010000003.1, read as the reverse complement.
TCAATATAAAGGTGAGTCCTTTATCCAGCAAATGAAATATATCCTTTTCCCGCAGAGGTTAGTGGAGATGTACCATCAGGGGAGATTCCATTCCCTCTCCAATTCCTTCTGGGGCCCAGAAAGCCAGGTTTTCTGCTTCTTTCCAGGGAATATTTAAGGAAATCTCCCCTGCTCTCCATGACTGGAGTGTGCACGACACAATCCTGCAAAGTCAGCTTGACTGAGCCAAGAGTTTTTCCAAAATAAGAGCACGTAGACCAAGGTCCTCACCACAACCCGGAGGCTGTAAGTCCTTCTTCAAATCTCTCTTCACAAATCAGACCCTTTCATCCCAGTTATCTCCCATTTCTCTATCTCTTTCCGGTGTTGCTTAAACAGCAATTTTGGGTATTATCACACCTAATGGATGGAGTCTGCCCAGTGTCATTTTCCTCCATGCTGGGCTGCAGGACGTGATGTGGCCCTTGGGCTTGGAACTGTGTGCTCACCTGAGGAAAACCTTTTTCCCTCCAGCTGAAAGATGGCTCTGCATGCCTTGTGCTATGCCCAAAATGAGATGGTGATATAGCAAGGAGCTCTAGGGCCTCCTAGTTGAATATATCCCCTTCAATGTGTGCATTTACATACACACATACATGTGTACATATGTATGCCTATATATATATATTCACTGCATTACTGATTTCAGATCTTACATCTTTGCATGCTTTCAAGGTGATGCAGAGTTTGAGGTCCCTGTGTGCCCATGTTGGTTTTCTGTGTGGATAGCTGCCCGAGCCTCCTCCTGCCCTTTCCCTTTGAGGCAGTAAGACAGCAGCACTGGCTGCCATGAGGATGAGGATGAGGGTGAGGGTGAGGATGAGGATGATTACAGTGCACTGCTGCAGGGCAGATGTCACTGCAGATCTCAGTTGCAGTTGTTCTTCAGGGCCTGAGGAAGACATGGGAACCCAAAGGAGTTTCCCTGGCACACCCAGAACATCTTTGGGAGCTCACTAATATTCAACATGCCCCAGAAGAATGTGTGGCTCACAGAGTCCTGCTGGGTTATAGCTTCAGCATGTCTGACGCGCTGAGAGACATGGCAGTCATGGCGTCTTCACTTTTCCTGGGGAGCTTGTAGGATCTTTCCTCAGCCCATGCCTCTGGTTTGTCCTCGAGTGCCATTAGAACTTCTTTTCCAGGTTGTTGAAGAGCAAACAGTTTGGTTCAAAGTGGCAGCTCTGCATTTCTGTTTCTGTGTATGTTGTCTCTAGGCTTCAAGTGAGTGCAGAGCGAGCAGGTTGGGGTCTGGGTGTTGGGGTTGGTGTGGACAGACCCCCATGAGTGTGCATAGTGGGGAGGATCTGGGAGTGTGGAGGGCTGTGCACCCATATGGGTGTTAAGGATGTGTACAGGTGATGATGGGCTTTGGGGCATGTGTTTGTGAAAGAATTATGTAGGAAAGGCTTGTCTCTCAGTGGAGTGAATCATCATCACTTGTAAGAGCCTGCTCCATAGCAGAGGTGTTCATCTGCCCTGGTCCTGCCCCTATGCCCACTGCTGTTCCCACCTGCCTGGTATTTCTCTCTTGCAGCAAAAAATGGCTGCAAAAGCCATTTGCAGCTGCAAGTATGCTTGCAAGGATTCATCTCCCCAAGGCTGAGGGAAGATGAATTTATGGGGTATGTGGGGCTTGTGCCACAAAGAGCTTTGGGTGATAGATGTGCCTTACACCCTGGTGCTGGAGTCAGTTAGGAACAAGTGCAGCCACAGACTCAGGGTCTCAGACAGAAAGAGCAAAAGCTGGGCCTGTTCCCAGTAAAATGAGACAAAAATTATCTGACCGTTGGCAGAAGGAAAAGGTAATTTTTGCCTGTTGTGGCATTTGGGCAGCCAGCAGCAGCGAGGGATCCAGGGATGACAGGACTGCAGGTACCGTGGCAGGGAAGAGCAGATGCTGTTGACAGAGCAAGATGCTGGAGAGGAGTTGAACTCCCAAGTGCTTCCTTCTGCTGGGGGAACTGGGAGACAGAGGTGTGTGGTGTTGATATTGGCCAGACACCAAGAGATTTCCTGTTCCTTGGAGAGCCCTTGTCAGCAAACCGCAGCCCTGCCAGCAGCAGCAGCATGGTGAATCCATCCCGCGGAGCCGAGGTCTGCAGGGCTGGGGTGCTGCAGGGGCACAGGAGGGGATGGCTCAGGGCAGGAAATGCCCAGTCTCAGATGTCTGAGAGGCGAGCATTGCTGCAGTAGCCTGTCCTGAGGACCCCAGCGGTGGGAGGCACCACAGGCAGGTTTCACACTTCTCCCAGTGTTTTTTCTGCCATTCCACGTTCTTCTCACCAGTCCGCATGCATCATCATGGAAACAGGCTGCTTCAGCAGGGGATGGCTCCAACAAAAGCAGAGCGCAGGGTCTCAGGGGTGTTCTTCTCTGTTGGCCCCCATCACCAGGGGGACAAGCTGCGGCTGCAGCCCCAGGGCATCTCCCTGAGCAAACACAGAATCACAGGGTCACAGGATCTTCATGGTTGGAAGAGACCTTTGAGATCATAGAGTCCAACCATACACACACAGAAAAACCCAAACAACAATCCTGGCCACTAGAGCATGTTCTGAAGTGCCACATCTACACATTTCCTAAATACCTCCAGGGATGGTGACTCCACCACCTCCCTGGGCAGGCTGTTCCAGTGCCTGACCACCCTCTCAGAAAAGTAATTCTTCCTAATATCTAATCTAATCTAAAACCTCTGCCTCCCTAGAGCCATGCCTGCTACCAGCAAAGGTGAGTCCCTGAGGAGCCACCAACTCTTCTTGCTCAAGGGCATCCCGACAGCCACCCCAGGCAGCGGTGCCGGCAGTGCTCCGTGGAGAGGCCAGGGCTGATGCTGGCACACAAAGATTCAGTTGAAATCCCACCGCTGCACCTCCTTGTTCCCATGCCCACAATAACTGCACTTTTCTGGCTCATCGTCCACACCGAGGGCACTTGCCAGGCAGGGGGCTGGTGGTGGAGCTGGCATTTCCCTCGAGAAAGGCAGAGCATCTCTGTGCTGAAAGCAGGGTGATACTAAAGTCAAGATTTACAGCTGTGTTGTCTTTTTGCCAGTAGACATTTGACTAGCACCCCTACGCATGACATTTGTTTGTTCAAATGTAACACAATTCATAGACTCTTTAGGACAGTGTTGATGCTGTGACATTAAGCAGCTGATTACTCCAGTGCTTGGCAGGCTCTCAGTCCTGCTGCGATATGGCTCCTGCCCAGCACCTTCCCCAGCAAAGTGCACTGGCATAAATATGTGAGTAATGCAGGTAACAGGCACTGTGGCTCTGGCTGATTATCCATCGCTTTTATGTAATTTATGCTCCAAAAGTAACTGTGCTCATTCTTGTCCATGAACTTGATTCCTTTCATGTGGTTTTCTGTGCTAACAAGATTAAATCAGTTCCAATAGGCACCGTTTTAATGGAGATGATAAACTTTTATTGAACTCAAGCACATTAAAATGAAATGTAAGCAATAGGTGACTTTAGCATTAGTCTACAGTCTTTTCAAATCTGGATCAAGCCAGCATACCTTCCCTGTTAAGCAACAGCCAGCACCCCAGCACGTTTTATGAGCTTCTAAAAGGGCCAAAGAATTCTTCCCCCTCCCTGCTTCCAGGAGGCGATGCTGCTGGAGCTGAGGCTGGGCGTTAAGTGGAGCCTCTGGGTGACCTGGTGGTGCGGCCATGAATTGAGGCATAAACACGGCTAAGTACAGGACTTCACATCTCACAAAAACAGGAAAGCAGGGGATGGGTAATTTGGTGTTTTACAGCAGTTTTGTCTGCTGATCTGTGATCTGTTTGGTCTGCCAGTAGGATTATTATGGTGGGTTTACTGAAGAAGTGCCAAAAATGACGTTAAATAAACTGTTTACACAATGTAACTACAGGCTGAAAAGCTAAACAGAGAGTCCCAAACTCAGCCCCATAGCAGGTTTGAAGAAAAATAAACTTCTCAACACTTTCAACTGGACACTGCCGCTCTGCAGAGTCTTCTCTGTTTGTTGAATATTAAAACGTAAAATTAATGTGTTTCCCCCCTCTCTCTGGGGCTCTTTCCAAAGGTCTCATGGTTGGAAACATGATCGGATCATTTTGAGCTCCTTGGCTGTCCTTGGAATTTTCTGTGATCATTTTATCCGTTATAAAATATTCAAGTTTCAGAATGACTGTAAGAAAGACTATCATTCTTTAGAAGGGGGTTGTGTAATATTATTTTTAAGAGGGCAGGAAAAGCTCGTGCTTGTTCTTTGCTCTCCAAGGAATAAGGGAGACCTGGGGGACAGAAGTTCATGCTGCTCTCCCATGTGGCACATGGGAGGTTGGTTATTCAAAGTGTCATCTTCACCAGTGGGTGGGTGATGTGTGAGAGTTACCCACCAACTTAAAGGACAAGTTGGAGGGATGCAGGAGCTTTTATGTCTTTCCTCCATTTTTCCTTGTCTTTGACATGGGTGTATTCATTGCTGAGGAAAAAGCTTGACTGGAGTTTCAAAAAATTAGTGGTGTCAGCTTTTTGGCTAAGGCATTGCGTGCAAACCGCTCTTGAATTGTGATTGTTTCTGTTAGCCATAACCTTCCCCCAGCCGCCCAGGTGGTTTCTATAGCACATGGGATAAGCATGCAGTCTGTGCAGGACCCACCAGTTACAGTCCATATTCATTCCAAATCCTTGCTTTAGTGTCTGAGGGTGTGGATTTGACTTTTTAACTATGGTGAGATGAACAGGGTATAACTGGCATTGGCAACGACCTTAGGCCCCCATCTGCGATGGTGCTTGGGTCTTGTGCAGGGTTTGTGGGTAACAAACTTCATGGACATCAAGGACCCAGACGTGTGCTGGCCATCAATGATAGTGTGGTAGGACAGCATGTGCCAGGCACCATTTGCATGAAGATTGTATTAATGTTCTCTGATCATGTCAAAACAGTGGGCAAAAAAAGGATTGCAGATGAAATAATTTGCATGGGCTTTCGAAAATCCCTCATAAGAGGTTGCTGAAGGAACTGGATCATCCAGCACAGCCAGGGATCAGGGGATGCAGGAAGGGAAGTAAGACCTCTTTGTCCTGGTGCAGACCCACAACAGGGCTTCCTGCTGGGTTCTGTGCTGTCAGGTATCATCACAGATTTTGTACAAAAATTAAGTGAGTTAATATGAAGGCGAAATGTAGAAAATGCCATTTGAACCTGCCCATGCAGTTTGGCTTAGTCTCCTGTGTGTGTGCTTCATGAGATAGTTTTAGTCATATGAAGAAACAATATTTTTTTATAAGAACCATCTTTATTAATTGCACAGTCTTATTAGTTGCCTGAGATCTTGTGATTAGATAAAGCAAAGCTGTGGAGACATCACATATGCAAACACACAGACACTGCAGTATATGATATATTTTAAAATGGGAAAAAAATTAGCAATTAAATGCAATTTCATTTTTTAAAAAAACAGCAAAACCAGCAGATCTGTCCTCATAGTCATGTACAAAAGGTCACTGCAGAGTTAGTTTCCCTCCAGCACCCAAACTGATGGAGCCAGAGCACCAGGAGGAGCATCATCCACAGTCTGGGCCAACCAGCAAAACCTTCTCTTGATCCCTTCCCAGCAGCCTGCTGACAGCAGAAGAATTTGGAGACGTGCGAGTCAGGCGTTGCAGTGTCCCAGCACCAACAGTCCAGGGACCTTGTTGTCTGCACTGATGGCTAAGGCCAAGGTGGCCTCCTGCCATCAGGGCTCAGTAGCCGGGGCAGGATGCCAGGGGCTGGGGCTGCAGGGTTTGTCTGGGCTCGGTGTGCTGCCGTTGCAGCAGTCACAGGGACATCCTGGCACAGCGCTGTTTCAGAGGCGCTTGAGAAAACGTGATTTTCAGGCCCTTATGTAATTGGATGGATTTGTCACAAGGGCCACAGGGTGGAAACACAGACCTGGCAACAAGAACTGGAGCAAACCAAGTGCTTCCCCCTGATTTTGCTTTTCAAAAGGACTGAGCTTGTTCTTGCTGAAACTATCCCAGATTATTCAGTCCAAAGGGTTAAAGTTTGGCAGTGTTGTAAGTAACAGAACAATGGGTCATATCATGGAAACTGTCAGGCAACCTTAAATATAGCTGTTATGATCTGCATAGTCTGCAATGTTCTGGAAACCAGGATGAGCAGTAAGGGGAAAAAATTCATAGAGGCCATAGAGTTGTTTAGGTTAGTCAAGAACAGAGCGGGCTGCAGGGAAAGCCAAAGGGCGCCTGGGGAAAGGGGTGGGTGGCGGGAGGGCAGAAGCAGGGCAAGGAGCCCACTGGGAGGAAGACAAGGATGAGGCAGAGCAGAAGGCAGTCAGGGAGGGGGTGATGCTTGGTGCCTGGCTGGTTTGGTTCAGTGGGCTTATCTGATGGCAGCTGGTGACTCCATCTTTCCCCCAGCCCTTCTTCTTCTCGTCTGGCCTCTCCAGTATGCCCACCCAGACTCCAGAGAACTGATTGAGTGTTTGCATAAACTGATCCAACAATGACCCAGGAGTTAGGATTAGGCTTAGCATGGATGTGGGGGTCCCAGATCCTCACAGAGGAGCTGAGATCCACCCCTTACCATTCAGTAGGGGCTGCAGTGTGTGGATGTCTGCTCTCTCCCGAGACAGCATCCCAAGTATCCCAACTGAAGCAGCCAGCAAACATGGACTGAACTCTAAGCCCAAAAGCTTCAAAGTGAGTCGGAAACTATTTTATCACAGCAAGATCAGTGCAAGCCGCAGCACTGGATGTGATCAGGATGGGGGCTGAGAAGCCCTCTTACGGGAAATGGCTTGTAATGTGCTCTGTCTGAGCGCGAGCCTGGCACAAGGAGGGAGTTGCTGAGGAGCACGGCGCTATGTAGGAGGTCAGAACCAACATCTCTTTGGCCTCCAGCTCTACAGGCAGATGCTCAGCTGGAGTAGTGGAGCTGGATGATTTATACCACTAAAAGAGTGTTTTTCTTTCCCTTCTTCCTCCCCATTGCCCTCCTCTCCTTCCTTCTTCATAAGCATTGCTGGGCAGCTGAAGAACAAGGGGAGCATCCAAGTGCCCACCTGCACCAGTGGCCCCAGGTCAGACATGTCACAGCCTCATGGGACACTGCTGCCCTGCTGAACCCCACACAAGCACCAAGGCCATGGTATATCTGGTGGTTCATGGACTGTCATTTGCTGGCCATGTCTTCAGAGCCCCTTGGGGACAAAACAGCTCTGGCTGGGTATAGAGTCAGCACAGAGACCTTGGGAGGGGGCTTTGCCTCCTCAGTGACCTGGGTAGCTGCCTGTCCATTCCTCCCAGCATCCTCATGTCTCTCCCCTGTGAGCTGGGGTCATTGCCCCTATGGTCTCCCATGACACTCCTGCCATCCTGTGACCCCACAGACTCCCCTCATACCTGCTTGCTCCCCTCACCTCTAGCTGCCATCACAGCTAAGAGCAGTGTCCCTCATGCCAGGCAGGGATAGGAGCTGCTCTGGGACAGACCCTCAGTCTCAAGATCGCTGGAAGATTTGCCAGGGTGGGTGTGGGGCAGGTCCATGTCAGGGGAGAGCTCCAAGGCGCAGAGGGACACCCCCCGTGCTACATGGCTCAGCGCTGACCTGAGTATTTCCACTGGCCTTTTCTTGACCATTTTTGGTCCCTTTCATTTGTTTTTGAATCTGTTCTTCCTCTTTGCCCAAGTTCTTTGCACTAATTGGGAGCTGGCTCCTCTCAGGGTGGGAGGTCTGTCAAGGCTGCTTTATGACAGATTTACTTTGTCTCTCTGTCTCTGCATTTTGGCAGTTTGGTTCTTCTGCAATGTTCTGGATTTGGATTTTTCTTCTCAGTGCTGATATCCTCACAATAGGCAGCCTATGGATTGACTAAATTAAAACATAACGAGCTAGAATCCAACTGGCAGCTCTGCAAGATCCCCATCAGCACGGCAGTGGCTTGTGAGCACACAGCTGAGCTGTACCTCTGGGTGGGTGCGAGCTGATGGCCACAGCCCTACGTGGGTGGGTGAGACCAAGGTGGGGTGCAGGTTCCCTGCTGAGTGTGCCATGAGCCATGGCACTAATGCCTTGGCATGGACACCCCACAGCAGGCAGGGGCTGCTGGTGCTCAGAGGAATGGCATCATGAGCTCCAGCACAGGGCTGGCAGGTGGGACATGTTGGTCAGTAGACATCAGGGAATGCAGATTCAGAAGGAGGTGAAGTCAATGAGCTGAACTGCTGTTGATAGAAGGCAGGAGATGTAGCTGCTCCTCTTCACCAGTGCTGGTCCTTGCACCCTACATGTGCTGGGTGCGTCTGTCCTCTTCACTCCATGACTGGAGCTTCTTCTCCATCCCATTGCCATGTTCTGAGTGCCACCAAAACCTTCGGCAGCTTAGTCCCTTCTGCTACATGGTGGCTCTGTGTTCATGCCAACCTTTCACCTTGGAGAGTGGTGTCTGCATCATCTTTCCTGCTGCTTTGCTTCCCCCCACTTCAGCAGCAGAGTGTCCATAGAGGGGATGTATCTTTACCAGTACACTCTTTCCTCCTTTTCCCCTCCAAAATTGCTCCTTTTGTGAGATACCAATTCCCCCAGACTCATTTTCAAGCCCAAAGGCCTTTCCTAAACTGTTGCTAATGTGGCTCAACCTAGCATATCAGCAAATCTGATGGCCTCAGAGGAGAGCCCTGTTCCTTGTCCTGTGCTTGGAGGTGACACACAGAACCTCTTTGTTTGTGAAGTGCAGAAGTGAAGAGAAGAAAAGGAAATCCTGGGTGGCACTGAGTGTGGGAGTCCGTGGCTGGCGTGGGATTGTGAGAATGCTCATCCCAGCTTGCAATGCTCCAGAAGGACATCCAAACCCAGGGATGGCCCTTGAGAAATGGATGTAAGACATGGGCTAGGGTGAGAGCTGAGAGTGGCTGTGATGGGAACCCAGGCAGGGAGCAAATGGGAAATAGTGAAAAAGGGTGAGAAAGCAGTTTGCTCTCCCTCCTGAGGATACTGCTGCTCACTGCAAGCTGCCTCAGCAGGCTGTGACCTGCCTCTGGCTCTGGTGGGGCTCGGCAACCTTCCTGCCTCTCCTGCATGCCAGCACCGGCAGTCACAAGTGGGAAAGCACTGCGGAGCATATGGCATAAGTATTGTTTAGTTTGGGTCAAATGCACCAATCAGCAGCGTAACAGGAAAATTAATGTGACACACACACGCGTCAGAGCTCGCTTACATTTCCTGAGAGAGCTCTGACCATCAGGCTGCGAGCAGGGCTGGTTAGCATGTGCTTGTAATTAGGCCACAAGTCTTCCCCAACGCCTGTCTGTAGTCACTTACAGGAGGAGAAAGACAAGCACATTAGCAAAATCCACAGGAGGGGATAGCCTAGATCTGCCCACACAAGGGTGAGACAACCACTCTTTCCTGGAAGGGGAATAAGCAGGCTGAGGATGAGGGGCAGCTCCCATGGAAAGGCACTGTCAGGGGGAAGGGCAGGAGGAGGTTGGCTTCAGAGCAGTGGGATGAAGATACTCCCCCAGGGCAGTTTCTCTGGGTACCCTGAGGTGCATATTGGGGCATTTTCCTTCTCATTTCTCACAAGTGTCTCAAAGTGAGGCTCTGTGGTCCTTAGGGATCTGAGCAAACTCTATGTCCCCTCTCCCTCAGATCTGGATACCCACCTTGCTCATGGGAAGCATGAAAACCAGTTCACCTTCAAACCCAACCATGCTCCTCTTCCAAGATAGTGGGACAATAGTAGGACCATAGGTAAATTTCCAAGATTGCTCTCATTTATTGACTGCAAAATATCTCTAAATCCTAACAGCAAGGCAGGGAACCATCAAACCTCACCACTGCCCATGTAATGCTTATTAATAACTGAAATAGGTAACTAAGTAAAGCCAGAGGGATGGTTGGAGAAGGGGCTCAGAGATTCACTGCTGGTTAGACCAAGAAGGGACGTCATCTGGCTTGTCTTCCTGCGCAGAGCAGGCCAGAGTGTTTCCCCAAGTGAGTACTTGTAGAACACGTATTTTCAGCAATTTTTTTATTTGACTTTTGAGTTGGCAGTAGTAGAAACTCCTCCCACAGCCCTGGTTGACTTTTTCCAGTGCATCTTATTCTACATCAGATCATCAAATTAACCTAATGATCAGCTTGGTTAAATTATAGTAAATCAAGTAACAGTTCTGTGTCATCTTTCTGGGAAGACATCAGCCTTGCTTAGCACTGAACTTCCCAAATCAGCTATTATTTGCTAGCTATGTCTTTTCCAATGGGGATTTTGGCCTAGACGCCCTCCTGAAGTCCCTCCAGCCAACACTACTTTGTTTCTATAAATACCTTGTTCTAGGAGAATCAACCCTTTACACGGGCTTCAGCTTCTCCAGGGGACTACTCTGCTGAGGTCTGCTGCCAGTTGATGCAGTTTGACCACAGCAGCACTGAGGATGTAATAGTCTCTGTCTTTAAACCTGGTGCCACCAACACAAAAAAATAACCTATGATGTCACACTTTACATTCAAATGACAGACCTGGATGAAAAGATTGTGATTTCTTACATGCATTAAACATATAATTCATTACCTACCCACCATGCATGTGGGAGAGAGAGAAAGACAGAGACGAAGGAAGACGTTTCAGAGAACAAAGCTGTGGTAGGTGGTGGGTGTCACTGCACTCACAGCTAGCTTAGTCCCAGGCAGCTGAAAAGGCTAACGCAGAGACCAGGATTCAATGCTAAGGTTGAGGCAATGCTGTTTGATGGTAGGGATTAGGAAAAGAAATATGACTCTGAAGGTTCAAACCTGTGGGTACTGGGCCTCTGGAGCTTGGCTTGCTGTTGAGAAGATAAGCAGGTGATCTTGAGGACTCTGCTGCTTTGTGTCAGTAAGATCATTGACCACCTGGAGATAACTTGCTTTGTGAATGGGATGATGAATCATATTTGTAAGCTGAGGGATGCCTTTAGCCTGATGGCCAATTAGTGAATATGAGACTATAAGCACAGATTTTTTTGGTCAACTGTGTTGGCATGAAGAAGCTGCAAGCCTGCAACCTTAGTTGTTGTCCATTAGAGGACATGAGCAGCCTCTTTGCTGCAAGAACACTTCCTTTGCCCATTTTTGAACTGTTGTCCCAAGAAACGGCTTTGTCAGATGTCCCTCAGTGGCCACAATGGGACATCACTGCACTGAAGCCATGGGTACAACCCAGTGGATCTAATTAAGTTTCATTTCTGCAGTTAGGAACAGTATCTTTCCAGGATTTTAAGGCCCTTGGATCCAAAAATATTCCCAGTACATAGGACTGTGGGTCATCTGAGACCCTTTAGGTGACAGGACTCTCAGCTACCTTTAAGAGACCATTTCAAAAAATGATTCAGAAATGCAAAGTTTGCATGTTTTTCTGTGATTTCTTCTCAGCTTTTCACAGCTACACTTGAGCAACCTTTTCAAAGCAACACACTTAGTGCAGCCAAGGGGAAGCCCTGGGAGTTTCCTATTTATTTTGCTTTTTGACAGCTTAACCTAGTTATTCTAACTGCTTGAATACCCATCCACCAACTACTATGGCAGCCTTTGCAGCTGGAGTGGCTGTCCATGCTGGAGTCTTCACAAGTTGTCCTAGCCCTCGGCACATATGTCTTCCCTGAGCCCCCTCGCTAGTGTGGCTATCTGCCCAGCCAGGGGTTGTGCTGGCTTCTGTACTCCTCAAGTGTCCACAGGACTTTTTCCAGGGAAGGAGTGACAAATGCTGACACTTTGCAGGGTAGGAACTCAGGGGAACATCTGGCTGGGTGGACAGAAGAAAGGGGGCACCACACACGTCATCACTGTGGAAAATTGCCAGGGTACGTATGAAGCCACTAGAAGTACCTTGGTTTCACAAGGCAATGATTGTGTGGCACCTCCTGCCCCTGCTCACCTGGGGTGGACAGTCAGGGCAGGTGGGAGAGGCAGGAAGGGTAACTTCTCCCGCTGGTTTGGAAGAGAGTCCAGCTTTCAGGAACATTACTCACACGAGCCTTCAGGCTCCCGGCTGATGAGCCCCAGGGGCGTCCGGAGGAATGGAGGTGGGGCCGTGACCCGGTGCTTATAGGGAAACTCAGCAGGAATTAGATCTGTTCCATAAAATAAACAGTGCAAGTCTCTAATTTCCAAACAAGCCCCAATGGCCCCTTTCCCTCAGCAGTTCTGCTGTGACTAATAATACCGGTAGGTGCTGGGTCAAAATCAACAGTGATTCTCTGCTAAGGTCACTCACTTTCTCTGTTTACACTGCTAATTTTATCACTGCTCAGAGTCTCTAAATGGTATTATTTATACATTTAGCAGTGATAAATGTTGATGCTAAATAAAGGCTTCCTAGTGTAGGCAGGTTGAGGGCTGATATGGTACATCCAGATCTTTATCATCAAAGGAATTAGCACTGTGGGTAAGAGTTTTCCTGGTTTTCTGCAAAGCTGAACACTTATGAATGGGAAATGGTGTCAGCAATTAGCCTTGCCTGATAACAAAGCTCATTGCTAATAAGCAGTGCCTTTAAGAGGCTGGATTTCACAAAGCTCCCAGGGACACCAAAGGGAAGTCCTTGCCATGATGAAAAGCTGCATCTGAAAATGCTCTTACCTTCAGCTTTGTAAAACAGGATCTGTGGGAGAGCAGAGACAGGGATGATCCTGGCAAACACACAGCCATCCGTCCAGAAGCCCTGGCAGCAGGGATGCACAGCTCAGGAACCCAGGGTGGGCAGCCTGAAGGGGAGCACCAAAGTTACTGCAATGTTTGTATGAGGCTTTTCATAAATAAGGCTTTTTCTCTGGAAAAGTGTTTACTTTCTAGTGAAAAATCACAGCCCAAATTATTTCAGTGGAAAACTGGCTAAAAGCCAGGCATTTTGACCCAGGGATGCCATGGGGTGAGTCACTGGACTTGTAGTTTTGGAAACTCCTGTCACCATCATCTTGTCTGGGACAGCCTTCCCAGTTTGGACTACATCACCCATGATACGCCAACAGGTCTTGCCTATGAGTTGGGCTGATGCATGATGAAAAGTCCTTGGCTACAGTCCAACCTGACTCAAACACCATGAGGCCCTGACATGTCTTTTCTAATTAGAAAACTCACCCTTTTCCAGTGAGAGATTATATTTTAAGAAACCTTTTATGATATTTGATTCTGTTTTGAGGGAAAATATTTGGCCGCCTTTTTCATCTTGGAAAAGGGACATGGGAACATGAAAGGGGTCTCAAGGCAAGGGAGTCAGGAAGATTTGTTTTGGAGGCATCATGACCATGGGCAGCAGAGAAGGAGCAGCACTTAAATTGGATTTTAGAGAGAGGAACAGCAAACTGTGGAAAGGCAGCAAAGCAAGCAAAGAAAGAGAGCATGAAGGGCCAATGGGCAGGAATTGGACTGCACATCAAGATGGAGTCCATAGCTGTAGTGGGAAGGCTGGTGGATGTGCTCTCAGTTCCTCATTCCTCTTAGTGCTCATAACTAATGTGTTGTGATGCCCACAGCATCCTAAATCCAAAACTTAAGCATACTAAGGAGTCCTGGATCCTGATCTTCATTCAAACTAAAGCTGCCTTACATAGCTTATAACTATAAACTATATATATATATATATATAAAACTATATATATAAAGTGCTTATATAGCACTGTTCTCCCAGGTTACATAAGAGTGAGCACAACTTAGTTTTGAATCCTGATTGAAACCCCTGTGCTGTCTGCACATCAGCTTGCATTTCTGCCTTTAATACCGTTTTCCCAGCTCCTCCTGTATGGTGAGACAGGGAAGGTGACTGCAGGCCCATGGGCTGGAAAGGAGGCAGGGAGCAGACACCTTGTTTATGGCAGTGTATTTTTTCACAAATACCTGTCTGGATGTAGCGTGTGGTTCTGGACATGCCCAATGGCCAAGGATTGGGGTGATTGCACAGACTAAGGATGTCTCATGGAGGATCTTGCCTCAGTGGAAGTTCGACAATGTGCAGTGCACTTCGCTGGTTACTGTGGTGGGTGCAAACAGATACAGTTTACATCCTTGTTTTGAACAAATTCACTTTAGGGCAGATTTGGCTGAAGGGAGTTAAAGTGGTGTCAAGGCTACATGCTGTCCTTATCCATGCATGAACTCATCAACCCCCAACCCAGTGCATCATGCAGAGGTGAGTCTGGGATTTGACTGCTGTAACTGGTGCGTGGCCTCTCCATGGATCCATCTGAATTTATTCATGCCTTATATCAGTTTCACTGAGATCAGGATTAGACTAACAAGGGGCTGAATTTAGTTCAGGGGGTCCCCTGGCCATGGGTTTCCCTTACACAGGTTATATGCTGCTCCCAACAGGGTCTAGTGGCTGAACCACACAGCTCATTTTAACGCCACAGGCAGGCTACATGGGGAAATTTGTCATGTCTATCCATTGAGACTTCTTGTGGCAGTGGTCCTGCCTGGCATCACAGATTTTGGATTTGCTGAGAACCAGCCAATGGCCTTGGTACCACACAGGAAGGCACCTACACCTCCTATCAGCCTTTGAGAAGACAGGACTTTCATATTCTCTGGACACCCTCTGATGCTGTCTCACAGTAACTCCAGAGTTCTCACAGATGTCCCCATTTATTGCCCCACTGATGTGATAGCAGAAAGCAAAAACCCAGGAATGTGATCACCCATGCACTTCACATGCCATGCCACATGTGCTTAAGGGACATTCTCAAATGTCTGTAATGCTGCTGGTTCAGAATAAATGATTTCCAGTTGTGAGAGAGGCACCAAGGTTGCATATGTCAAGCTTTTGGGTTTCAAACAGATGGCTACCACCAATTTCTGAGTAGCCTTTCCTCTCCTATCACAATGAAAGCACTAGGATATCCTCCAGAGGATCGTTGTTTGATGTCAAAACTGGATGCCTAGTGGCATTGAACCCAGATGACAGTTTTTGGAGGGAACTAGGGTACTTGTAAGTAAGGGAATTACAGTTCTAAATCCAAGTGAAGATGCATCTATTTCAGATTGTGATGCTCCTTCCTTCCCCTAGTGTGAGAATCTGACTGAGCAGGGTGTTGTTGAATGAGGCAGCCTATGTGTTCACTGCCATGCGATGCAGCTCTGATGGCCCATCAGAAAACAGAGGGGTGTTTCAGTGTGGCTGAGAGGTAGAACTTAAAGATCTTCTTGATTTTGTAGACTGTAATAACTGTTAGCTGCTTTGAGTCATGTGAAGATGCTTTCACTGTGGTAATAATGAAACTTTCAGAGATGGTTGTTTGATGCTGTACTTGGATCCTCTTCCTCTTGGAAATGGTGGCCATGTCCTTGCCCTCAAGTCGTTGAATCTCAGTGGTGGTAGAGTGCATAGCAGTCTGGCATGATGCTGGCTAAGGCCTTGTCTTGGGGCTTCATCAGAGTTAAGAGGTGGAGGTGAAGAGATTGAGGAAAGTCAGTGGCACAGAATGGGAAGTCCTCCTCTGTGAGCTCTCCCTGGACAGACGATACCTGCAAACAGGGACAGTCTGGGCATGTCCTCTGTCTTACCAAACACCTGAGAGAAGGTGCTCTGCCAGGGGGAGATGCAGTTGCAGGGCAGCCCAAGAATCATTTTTGTTGAATGCTTCCTCTGGGTAATATGGGACGGCTGTTCTTGGTTCCTATCCTTAGGACTGGAGTCAAGAGCTATACATGCTGCTATGTGAGTTAGCACATTAATGTAAACAGCAGTCTCCAAAACAGTGGCAGGAGAATTAACTGATGCTATATGCTGCTGCTTCATGTTTTCTTTGGAGTTGAGGAATAGCTTTTGGAGAGATTTTCTTCCCCGTTTTCTACTCCTGCCCTTGGACACAGCTCTGTTATCCCCAGCTGACTTGCCTAAGCCTATAATCCCTGGTGCTCAAGAGAGTGAGAAGAAAATAGGATTGCCTTATGTGTCGGACTCTAGAAGATTCTTACCATATGCTCTGGCCACCAAGCAAAGGGACTCAGCTCATTTTGTATCCTGTCATGCTGTCCATAAGAAGCTGGAAAAGCCGTGGTAAGGTCTGTCTGTCACAAGTTTGGCATGTGGACCTGCTGAAGCATTGGGAATGCAGCACAGCCCCACAGTCAGCTGCCCCTCATGCAGCACAGTGTCTGACAAGCTCCTGTCCGTCACCCCATAGAAACGTGGCAGGCAGAAAGGCAGGCAGATCCTGTGTACCCACCTCAAGCAGAGATCTTCTCATTTGAAAGCATTTATCTCGCACGCTTGAAACTGAAAACGTACAGCAATCGTTCTGCTGTCTGAGGAGAAGATAACTAATGGCTCAACGCATTTACTCAGAGCAACCACTGACATATGAAAGGGCCTCCAAGATCATGTCCAATCTCTGCTTCTGGCCAGCTAGAGACCAGAAGCACCAGTGCTGCCTCCCCCATGCAATGCCCACTGCCGTCATTCCCCTGGAACGCCCAGCTGGGGACATCCATCTGCTTCTCTATCCTGTGTATTGCCACAGTACTTGAAAGGTGTTACAGTGTAGCAATAAGGGTAGACCCCTATTACTTTTGATAATCTATGTTGTTTTGGTTTGCATGATTGGGTACTACCTGCAAGCAGCTCTTGGCATGGAAGAAATGTTTATCGTTAGCTGAGACAAAATTCTCTTTCGCGATGTCTCTCTTGCCAATGAACTCCATTGCTGCCTTATATTGCAGCATAAGATGATTTCACAGTCTTAATTAATATGCTGTCACATACCTGGACTCAGTGCAGTCAGTACTTACAATAGCCTGCAAATTCAGTCTTCTCCAATCCCTGTTTTGCAATGGCAGCAGCCGTCACTGATGGAGTCTAATGCAGCGGAGTTATGAATCCTGAGGATGTTTTCCAGAATCAGAGTATAGTTCTGGGGAACAGGCAGCACAACAAGCCTTTGCTTTTCTCAACTGATTCACAGATCCTTGGCTGTAAGTCAGGGGCAACTGCAGGGCAGAGACACGATGCCCAGGAATGTCCATGTGCAGCCTCCAGCACTGGTTTCGTTGAAAGTGGGGTCCTGCCACACACCCCATGGAAAAGGAGCAACCACCAAATCCCTGAGCTGAGATGCTGATTTCGTTGAGCTGGACATCTCCTGCACAGCTGGCATTCTCTCACTTCCACCACCAGCCAGTAAGCCCTGTTCTTTATTTTTCTACTAAATCAAAGATTCTTTTTGCAGAAATGTAGACTTATAAACACTGTTCAGTCACTTCATCATCTTTTCTTGAATAAGTTAAATTAATTGACCTACTTTAATCTCTCACTAAAACATGCCCTTTAGATACAATGTCTTTTCTGTAGCTCTTTTCTGAACTGTTTTTTTTTTTTTCATTTTTCAGTATCTTAAAAGAAACACATAAGGCTAAAAATGGGAAGACTCTTCCAGTACAGTCTTATTAATGTCATAAACAGATAACTTAAACACACTTCCCAGTGTTACCCAGTTTCTGCAGGCAAGATTGCATTCCCACATATAGACAAAGCATCATTTTGGCAATTTGAGCTAATAATATAAACACTGACCCTTAGGTCACTTTCAAGGTCATGGCTTTCCAGGGTACAGACCACTGTCGTGTCAATGACATCTTCATCTGCCTTGAAAGTATAAAATCTATCTGGCTTGAATGATATTAAAATGCATTTTAATGTGCTTCTGCATGGTCAGTAATGCCTAGTTAACCAAACCCTCAATTACTACGCTGTTCAAAAGCTGCATACACAAAATACTTGTTTTTAACTACAACACATTTTCTGAACTTTGCAAACCACAACAGCAGATATTTTTCCCCAACAGTAAATAGTTTTCCCTGGCCACTGATAAAGAGCTTGTGTTGTGCAGGGTTTAGAGCAGGACACTAATGTAGAAACTCCTGCAGTATCATCTAGTGATGACACCCTATTAGCATTTCAAGATCTGCCTGTTGGGCAAATTTAATTCCATTTAGCAGAGCAAATGTCATTTTTGGTCAATGAGAATCTCAAGCACAAAATACCCCTCAATTTCAGGTCTTCAGAGAAGGCCAGCATGTCAGCTGTTACCTTTACAGATCAAACTCCATAAAATTATATATTAACTTAATTTTAAGAGCAGAAACAGCTTTTCATACTCTCTGCATAGTCTTGTATCAGCTTGCCACAATTTAATCTGGGACTGATGTCAAGTTAAGAGGCTGACAGTTTATTCTGTGCTCTGTAAATATTTGTACACTGTTGGTCTTTTCCAGTCCTTTGCAACAATATTCCAACATTTGTTAAAAATAAACATTAATGGGGCGGAGCTCAGGGCCCAATTCTTTATAAACTCTTGTGTGCAGATTTTTAGTTTCCTGCCATTTGTAAGAGACTTTCTGCTTCCCATGTCTCAGCTTTCCAACCTGAACAAATTTGACACTAGTTGCATCAGTGTTTGCTGTTTTCAGCCTGAAGCTGTCACCTCAGGGTGTGGGCAATGGAAAGCACCCAGCAGATAAAAACCCTGCTGCAGGTGGGTACACTGACCCAGGAGACCTCCACACTCTCAGGTTACTTATAAGTCTCAGTTTCCACAAAGAGACTGCCAAGAGATGAGACCTGCAGACTGGGTCAACATCAGACAAAGGAGAGGATGGATAGGAACCCCTAGCAGGTTGGCCAGAACATAGGCAGGTTTGGAGAAATGTCATCTAGCAGGAGTTGGGGATGGGATCAAGGACGTGTGAGGCCTGGGGTGTCAAATATGTGGGTGGGAAGACAGCTTGGTGTCTGAATCCATCAGCATTCAGGGCTGAGTTTTTCCCAACTTTCTCATTACTGATTTGGATTCCATGCCAAAATGAAGAACTCCAGTTATACACAGAGGCTGAGCAAGCCTGAGAAGCAAAGAAGGCATTCCCTCGCCCCGCAGGAGATGCCCTCCATAAGATGTCTTGCTTAAGACTAGGCACTGAATTTTCCAGAGTAACCAGAAGAAGGTGGGAATTCAGATTCTTTTCCTCCCCATCACTTGTGTAATGAAACTGTAATCCCCCAAACAGCCAAGCTGGCTGCAAATCTGTTGGAGCAGCCCAGGGAAGCAAAAGGGAAGGTGGAATGCTCTAAGATGTAAGAGGAGTCCTCCCCTGCCATGGACACCAGGACAGTGATAGTGGCTGAGGAGGGTGAGAGCTGGTCTAATTGTTCAGTGTTTCCATAGAGAGGGCCTGGAGCAGCTGTTGGCTTGTGGGGTCACCTACCAGCCACTGTAAGGCACAAACCCTGGCCACAAGAGGAGAGGAACATAAGGGAGCATTGACACCTTGTAGACCCAGCTCCCTGAGGCAGAAACAAGGCTTGGATATGTGAGACTCCTCTGGGTTGTTTCTTGGGTTTTGCTACAGACCAAACCAGAGAAGACACCACCATTTTCTCCTCTGGCTTTGTCTGTGTGATTATCACCTCTGGCCTTGGTGTGAATGTGAATTGCTGTGCTGCAGCTGGAAGATGTCCTTCCTCCTTGTGGCACAGAGGTGCTAACAGCATCCCCAGTGCAGAGTGGAGAGAATGCAGGCTCGGAAAAGACTGACAGAACAAGGATAGGAAAGCAAGCCTGCGTCAAACCCCAGGGAAACACTGAGCAAATAGTCTAAGAGCCTGGCACTATTATTCATTATGTTTTTAGTATTATATAATGGCATGAGGTTAAAATAACACACTCAAGTAAAGAAAAAAATGACCTACAAGATACCAAAACAAAACACATAGGGAAGACAAGCATCTTTGGCTCTTAATCCTGCAGAGGAGGTTTGATGGGGGAACCCTCCTCAGCTGCATGTCCCCAGTGGTTTGCATGAAACCCTGCTGTGGGTTTAACACGTGCAAATCCAGATGGAGGTGTAAAACCCTGCAGAAAACTAGGGGTGGGCAGGGAGGCAGGCAGCTAGGCTTGGGGGAGAGGAGGAAACTAAGTACAGACCCTGACACTGAGGAAGAAGAAGTTTCAGCAAGAGCTGATTTTTGGTGCCAGCTGGAGCTGAGTGCCAGCTCAGTGGCTTTTGTCAGGGCTCTGAGAAGTGGACCATCAAGCAGATATCCCAAGGCAAGGCTTGTTACAAAGGCTGCTCTTTTCTCTTGGAGTACTTGAATGCCAAAAGTGAGCCAAAGACCCACTGCCTTGGTGTGTGTGTGGGGGGGCATTACTGCTGGAAGAGTCATAACCTGCTACTGAGAACTTAGGAGATGTCTGAGCGGTCAATAAACCCCCACCCTTGGCACTGCAAGGCATGGACCATGGAGTCTGTGCTGTTTTCCCAACCCCCGGCACGGCTGGATCCAGTCCCTGGTATGTATGATCCACATCCAGGGCTAGTACATGTGATTTTCAGTAAGCGGCAGATGGCAGTACAGGGGGCACAAATGCACTGTGCATGATGGCAGTTGGTGTGGACGGCTTGTCTGGAGATTGTGGCCATGTCTGATGAGGGGCAGGAGAGTGGCAGGTTCAACCATGCTCCCCACAGCAGGGACGGCTGTGCCTGGTGCTGTGGCTGTGCTGAGGAGGCTTTCCCAGGGACACATTCCAGTCCCCTGGGTCATGGCAGCTTGCTTGGATGTTGTTTTGATAAAGTTCCCAAGTGGATCTCTGACAAAGTGCAGCCTGAAAAACAGCAAGTGAAACCCTCACTCCTTTGAAGCCAATGGGATTTTGGCCTGAGAGCACAGAGATGTGAGGATTTCTCCCGGCCTCTCCTCACTCTGCCTTGGCTGTGGTGTCAGCAGATACAGATACACCACACACACACACAAAAGACCCCCACAATCCCGGGCACTAGAGCATGCCCTGAAGTGCCACATCTACACCTTTCTTAAATACCTTCAGGGATGGTGACTCCACCACCTCCCTGGGCAGGCTGTTCCAGTGCCTGACCACCCTCTCAGAAAAGTAATTCTTCCTAATATCTCATCTAAACCCCACCCTGCCCCAACTTCAGACCATTTCCTCTGCTCCTGTCATTATTCCCTTGGGAGAAGAGGCCAACCCCCACCTCTCTCCACCCTCCTTTCAGGGAGTTGTAGAGGGCAATGAGGTCTCCCCTCAGCCTCCTCTTCTCCAAACTAAACATGTCCAGAAGGTGGCTTCAATGCCCTTTGGTGCTTATTCTTCCAGACATCTCCATCTGCTCCTGGTTCTTGGGATTGTGTGTGGTCAAAGTTGTGTTTAGTGGTTGTGCTGCACCTGTGGGCGCTTCCTCCTTGGACTCCCAACACAGCCCTGTCCTGGGTCCCATCATGAAGCACAGCTCAGCTCAGAGAAGGGGGTGTGGGCAGCAGCGTTCTCCCACCGACCTAAGATCACTCCAGAGGAAAATAACTCCCTGCCATAGGACCCGGGCACTACCTGCCAGCTCTGCCACAGGTCAGCTGTCCCTGTCACAGCCTCCGTATCTCACGCCGTATGGTGGTGTCTGCAAAGCTGAGGTTCTCTCCCTGACCTCTTTCTCCTTTTCCCCAAGGTAGGCAACAATTTTTTTGCCTCATTCTTGGATGGAAAGTCTTTTCCTGCCACATAAGATGAGGTGTCACTTCCATGAACCCTCCTTCCTTTAGCAGGAAATATCTCCTTGTTTCAAACTCTCCTTAGCTGGACGATCATTTATCTTTGGGTTTCCACTGGTTTCATGTTTCCTGTTTTCTTCTTCCAGATTGTGATCCCTAACTGCAGATATTGTACAGCTCTGCTTTGCTTTCCACATATCACTGCAGAGATAATCTCTGAGCAGACAGTTTCTTTTTCCTTGGTAGTTATTAGAAAAAAGTAACTGGGCTATCAAAACACAAGTGTGCCTTTGAAACGAAAAAAGCTCCTCTCTGACCATGCATCCTCTTGACCCCAGCCAGCAATTGGGATCTCTGTATTACCCAAGTATTTACTTTCTGTTCACTTCTCCTTTAAACCGTGTGGAGCCTGCTGGCAGCGCTGGCAGGGCTGACACTGCCTTACCAGCAGAGAATGCCTTGCACTTAGTTTTGTTGATTCCTTTAATCTAAACTAAAAGTCATTCACTCAGAAAGTTCAAGGCTCTGGAAAGGTGACGCTTTGGGCCCCATCCCAGGTGAACGTTCCTGTGCCCTGCCAGCTACCAGAAGGGTAACGGCTTTCCAACTCCCGGCAAGTCCAGCGCGGCTGGAGTCAGCCATTATAAAGCTGCCACGGGGGATGAGACTTCATGAAAGAAAAAAGAGCCTCTTTATTGTCTGTCTACTTGCCTGCCTTCAGTGCTGCTTCCCATCACTGCACTTATCTCAGTGCTTCCACAGAAGATGTACAGCAGCAGCAAAACCATGTGTGCACAGAAATATTCTTAAAGCAACTGAATCAAACCCGGGTCATTTAGCCCTGTCACTGGACCCGTCTCCAGCATTTCCAGGAAATTACTTCCCCTCCCTTTACTTTCTCTGAAATAGAATGGTGACAAGTTTTCTGAACTATCTTTTAAGAAGGAAGGATGGGAGACATGGAAAGCTCTAGTCCATTCACTGGAGGAACGCAGTTGGTGGTCTAACCAACAGATGGTTGGACTTAATGATCTGAAAGATCCTTCCAAATGTAGGCAATTCTATGATCTTATGATTTTTCTAGAAGATTAACTCAGTTGCTGTGATACTGGGGTCTTTCCACTACTACTACTCATTTCTGAGTGGAAGTTTTCTTTGGATTTTCACATTTTTCCCCAGAAAGTCCTAGGGTGGATAGCAGAGGAGGCAGGGAAGGAGGAGGACAAATCTGCTGTCAGATTATCTTTTAAAAAAAAACCAAAACAGTATCTCTTTGCATGAGAGTCCTGCTTCAGACGTTGCTCCTGGTCATGTTTGCATCTCTGCTGTTCACATATGGTCCACCTGGATCCTGGTGCTGAGAGTCAGCCCAGGTAACACTACAGACACAGGCAGAAGATGTTGGATTCCCATTTTCAGAGAGTTGGGGTTCTTCTTGTGGGTTGGAAGGCAGATCACGGCACCTTTCTGAGAACAGCCTAAGAAGTTTTGCAGACCAGACTACCCTGGTGGACTGGCTTTCATGGATGCCTGGGCTGGAGTCCAGTCCTTGCTCCCATTGACTCAAGATCCACCACCCTCTTCAGAAGATGTGAAGCCACAGGACACGCTGACAGTCAGTGACCATCCCTTCATTACAACCTGTGTGGCTTCACAGGTTATTTAAATCCATGATCTTGAGCCAGCCCCATTCCACATACTATGTATCTCCCAGCCCTACCGAGTCTGATATTGATACTTTTCCTTGTCAGACTCAAAGCTTTGATTTGGAAAGACCAGTAGTTTGGAAGATAAGTGCTGGTACTTAGTGGGGTATGGGAAGAGAGGCTGAGCCTGTACACGAGTAGGATGTGTGTTTGTAGGATCACCAATACACTCATCCAGGCTTTTATTAAGAACAATTTTCATGCATGTCAGTCATTTCATGCCTTGCATCTTTCCTTACTATAAAGAGGTCTATTTTCCCAACTAATCAAAAAAGTTCCACCTTCAAGGCCAGGCTGGCCAGCAAGACCCCGAACCAGCGCTGCCCTCAGCCCTGGGGTCCCCGCTCACCCGCTGGGGGGCTCAACCCAGAGACCATGACAGTATGTTCTGATGGGGCATAGGTGAGGATGAGCTGCAAGCTTGCCCTTCATCCTGTGCTAGACGCTTTCCCTCCTCAGGCCCTGCTCAGGGCTCTGACACTACAGCTGCATGCTACCCCACATCGCTCTGTTGCTATACTGATAGTTTAACAGGGGTTTAATTAATTAATTTATTTAATTAATCAATGAATTTGTCTAATTTCTTTCTGAACTGCTGATAGGATCTGCCTTTACAAACTCTCATGGCAGCCCAGTATGTAGTATTCATTAATGGTTGTATAAAGAAGTGCTTTCATACATTGCAAACTGGTCTCCTGGCAGTCTCGTCCTATGCCCTGCTTCTGGTGCAGCAGGGATGGGGACAGCAGACCTGCCTCCATCATCCATCACCTCCATCAGCTTGTAAATGCTGCTGCCTCCTGCCTCAGTCTTCTCCTGTCCAGACTCTCCTTGCAGGAATCTGCTCATACAGCAGCAGCTTCATCCCGTCTTCATTTCCATCACTGCTCTCCAAGCTTTCTCTGACTCCAGTGTGTCCTTCTTGACACTCAGAGATCCTGCTCGCTTTCTGTTTTGTCCTCTGCACTGTCAGAGCTGCCCCAGGCTGGGATATGTGCTGTGAAGGTCCCTGCAGCATGCCAGCCCTCAACACTTGGCTACATGTGCAGGACCAAATGCTTCCCACACCAGGACCAAATGCTTCCCACACCAGCCCCAACGCTAACAAGCTGGCTGCCCTGATGCCACCAGGCTAGTTGCCATGCAGTGTAGCCCAAGAGGCTCTTGCATGCAGCGGCTAGCACCAGTGTAACCCAGTGTTCCCCCCCACCTCCTGGATTTGTGCTAGACCCTACAATAATCCGTGTTCATCAAGTGTCCCACTGAGGGGAGGCAGCAGGAGGGACAAAGATGTGGGTGGCTCTGCACAGTGACACAGGTCTTGTATTACGGGCTCTTCTGTTCCAGCACACAGAGAGGTGCAGCCCCAACAGTTAGCCCCATGTCCCCTTCCACTGGCCTCTGCCCGGTGCGGGACCGGGAGGTGCAGTGAGTACATCAGTGCTCTGCAGCTCAGCCAGGAGCACCCGCTGGCTCACCCCGGGGCCAGGCACAGGCGCTGTGGGTCTGGCACAGGGCACGGACACAGCGCATGCGTCTCTGTGGAGCAGAGCCCCGAATTCTTGGCAGGGCTGGCTTACACCTCCTACATGATTATAGCCTGTGCTGCAGAACTGGAGCTGAAATTTCCACACATGGTACTTGTCGACTTGTTCTCCAGAAGCTTTGGGGAGCCGTTTCTGCCTCCCGTCATGTAACTGTTTGCCTGGAGGAATGTGCTGGTGTTTCTTTCTGGGGATTACTAGGTCTTTCCTGTCCTGTTTTTCCTTGGAAAAGCCCTTTCTGTCTGCAGGGCCCAGGCAGGATCTCTGGGCTGTGTAAAGCTTTGCGCCACACAACACATGCAGGGCTCTTGCCTTCTGTATATCTGTGTCAGCAGAGAGCAGGGTGCGGGGATGAACAGCCCTACTGTGGAGAGGAACCACCTCCTGCTGCTGTCACGAGCAAAGTTGACAGTGAATTGCACTGAAACTGCCTGCTCTATTCCAGCCGCTCCGGGAAGGCAGCTCATCCAGAATGGCTACCCTCTTCCTGGGCTGTCGTAGAGCAGCAAGTGGGGTGCAGGAGCCGGGCAAGCACCTGAGGGTGCACAGGTAGGTGGTTACTCATGGTCTGAGCTCCTCTGAGGGCCCAGGAGATAGGTCTCACTTGGCAGTGCTGTGCCAATAGACAGCAGCTTGGGTGCTGCCTGCACCCTCCCAGAGAAGAAGGCTCAAGCCACAATCCTCTGCTTCCATTCACCGTGAGGAGTACCCATCCTTCCTCCAGGTACACAGTGTCAAGAGCTATTTGACTTGGCAGTTGAGCTGGACACCATCCGTTGCTGGATGTCCCCACACCCAATGTATACTGAGATTCTGGTGGCTGGGAACATATACCTGGCATGCAGCAGAGGGATAATCTGGAAATTCAGAGTTTGGCCATCATACAGTAGCTTTAGGTCTAATGTTAAAGCTCATCTTCTAGGGAATTTATTTTCTGATATAAATAGCAGGAAGCAGAAGACCCACCTTCTTATCTGGAACTAAGAGATGTTTTCCATGGTCTACCTAATCTGACTGTCATTTCTGTGGGGTCCACCAAGCTCAGCTGTGCTGAGTCGCTGTGTCAGTCTCAAGAGTCCTTGCACTCAACCTCAATGGGAAGGAGCAGGAGGTAATTCAAAGGTTTTGTGAACTCCAGGCTAAAGAATGAACTACACTCTCCACTTTTATTCATGTAGCCCTGGGGGAGCTGATGTGGGCCTATGTGGTGGTGCCATCAGGAGAGGTTGTGGGGCCACCCTCAGAGGAAGGCAGAACATCATGAGGATGAGCAGTCAATACCAGGGCTGCTCCATGTTCATGGGGACAGGGTAGGCTGAGCACCTGCTAGAACTTTCCACAAGCCTTGGTGGCTCTCAAGGTCGGTGGCATTTCAGCAAGGAGCAGTCATGGATTGTAAAGACTGTCCATCCTGCAGAGAGGTCCCTGTGTTGAGGTGTACAGACCTCGTTGCAAGACCTGCAGGGCGGTGAGAAGGGGCGACGCTGCCCGTCAAGTCTGGGCTCCGCACCAGCCTGCCCTGCACAGCTGGGGGTGTCTCTGGGCCTGCTCCCACCCATCAGAATGATGCAACTCCTCAGACACTTGTATCCCTCAGGCTTTTGGATTAACCCACAATGAGGTCCTATTTTTTCATGGACTTCTATATGGTACTCATCTTCCTATATGCTGACTGCCGAGAGACCCTTCCAGTCAAGGATCCCTAGAAAAAAGTCCTTGTTTACAAGACACTTGTAAGTAAGGATCAAAAAGAATTCTGTTTGCCTTACTAGTACGGAGATGAAGTCAGCACTAGCTGAGCTCATACTTCTTCTGGATAACAGGTTTGTGGAGCAAAGACTTCACATTTTCAGCCCCAGAGATGTAGAGAAAATGCCTTAGTCATTTCACCATTTTGAGGAAGACTGAATCATAGCTTTCCTATGGGAAATTGCCCCACCTTGAGTCCATTTTAGGCTGTCCATTGCCTGTTTAGGAGCTGTTGCTCTCCCGGCTCCTCCAGTCAATACATGAAATGCTTCTGGGGTGGTCTGTAGACATGGCTCAGACTGGCCTGTGGGCAGGATGGAGACCAGTCCTCTCTGCTTTGCTTTGCTTTCTTCGGGCATGGACTCACTGCAGCTGATGTGCCCCTGTGCTCTGTGAGTGGGGGTGAGTTGGAGATACAGGAGCATGCAGGTCTTCACGTCCCAGGCAGGTTATGGACTGAATGAGAGCATGCCCGGGAAGCGGGCTCTGCCTGGGACACTGCTGCAGACCAGAAGGACTGAGAGACAAGCATTTTCTGAAGAGCATTTCCTCTCACTCATTCCCTCGAGTCTCAAAGGATGGCTCTTCCCAGAAGAGTATCCATTCATCTAACCTTTCACTGCAGAAAAGACTCTGGAGGGACAGCTGCTGTCTCCATTTATCCGGGCTGCTCACTACAGCACGCTTGTAAGTGGATCTGGTTTCTGATAGCAGCATAGGGCTCCTCTCCCCAAAAAGCCCCCGCAGGCGGCCGTGGTCAGACAGACTGCAGGACAGGACAGCCCTGGCAGGAGCAGAGACTTTCTCTGAAGAGGTTAAAGAGTTACCTTGAGATGGGATCTGTATTTTGTTAAATTATTTGAAAGAATAATATTTCTGCTGTTTCCTTCTCCAACATGTAGAAGAGAAATGACTGTATTATGGTTGTGTCTAGAGTAGTCTTTGGCACAAAGCCAGTGGGATTTACAATGGCAGGGTGAAAAGTCTAGAGGGAAGGCAGTTCATTTTGCTGTGGACAGTACTTACAGGGTCTGCAAGGACGAATCTTATGGCGAAGAAGGGGTCCATTGAAGCTCCAGAAGGGAAACCTGCCAGCAGAAAGCTTCTGGAGAAGCCATTTGTCCTGTCCATGAAACATGAGGTCAGCAGGACCCATCACCTCCTGCCAGGAATGATAAGAGAGGAAAGGCAGCAGAGTAGGACAGGTTTTGTCTATTCTGGATAAATGATCAATTTTATTGTGGCTTTTTAGCATAGAGACCTTTCATGCTCCACTTTTCTGTCTGGGAAAATAAATCTCTGATTTAGAAAGAAGCACCTGCCCTCACTCACTGGAGGGGAGGAAGAGGCTAAACATTGATTTCTAATACTCTGTATTAAATTCATATTAAATTCAAAGGAGCCCTAGCCCTGCCTCCATCTTGCTAAGCATGAGTTAAGGTGGGTCTTTATCCCAGCACTGTGGTGGGGGCGTTCTTGCAGTGTCTGTCTGCTGCTGGCACTGAAGCCTGCTCCATGGCAGTTCACTTTGTGATTGTGGGCATTACTGCATGGGACTGGAGAGCTGGACTGTTTGCAGAGGTAATAAGGCGTAGTATGGAAGATAGTATTGATTTGGTTTATTGGTTTGCTCTGATCAGGTCTGACAGTGGATGGAGCTGGAAGAAACAAGTGTGTCCGGGTGGATTTCAGACCTTCAGAGACTGGCAAATGTTTGCTCCAAGGAAGGCACTGGCTTTTGAATCAGGACTGACTCTCAGTGTTCACCGTCTCAGCTGGTGACCACAGGCAGAGACTGCAGGCATAGATAACGCTGTCATTCTCAAACTAAAAAAGTGGTAGGTCAGGCTTCACATTTGACTGCCACCCCTTGCAGCAAGGTGCCCTGTACTCTGTGCTGGACCTCTGTACATGGGTAGGATCCTATCTTGGGCTGAGTGCATTGTCTCTTGGACAATGGAGTGAGATAGGACTGCCCACATCTCCAGCTCAAGCTGACAATCCACCCCTGTGGTCCATTAAACTTTTGGCCAAAATCTTTCCCTCTGGTGTGGTAAGAAGACTTCCACCTGAGCATGTGGGTGACTAGGACACACTGGTCCTGTGTCCAGGCCACCAGCTTTCACATCTTGGAGGATCATTACAGTCTGGGTTAGGTGTCCCTTGAGGAGGTACTGTGGGCTTTCTTTCTCAGGATGGGCTGTAGCAGACCCATATCTGACAGTGGCAGCTGACCCTTGGTTTCCTGCGATAAGAGTGGCTTAGCAGGCTGTGATGAGCATGGACAAGCACCGCTTTACACAGCCATATACTCGGAAAGGTTTTTAGGGATAGACAGGTGCCTTTTAACCTGCTTTACTGGTTAGCAATAAGATATATTTTAAAGGCAGAAAGTGATAATTATTCTGGGAAATGTGTAGTAAGGTACTTATGGGCTGAGTAACACTGGTTATAGAATGTTGCTGCTCCTCTTTGTAGGCCACTCTCAGAAGAGTTGTCCTAAATCCACAGGCCAATGACTGGCTTGCAGCAAGGATCTTTGGCCCAAACCAGCCTGGACAACTCAAGCTTTGTGTCAAGTCTTGGGAAATGAATTAAAGCCATCTCATTTTCCTTGCATCATCTTGGCTTCTGGCAACATCCTGGCTGATGTGTGTGAACCTCATACCTCTTGTATAAATTTGACATGTCTGGCACCAGCTCTCCAGGATAATGTGCCATTGAACTCGCTGTTGACAGCCTGAAAGTCAAGTAAGCCTCCGTGCTGCAGCTAGCTGGAAAGGACAGTTGTCTAGTAGTCACCATGGCCCTCGTGGGCTTTTGGGACAGGCTGGTGGACTTTGGTGGTCCATGGAGTCAGATGGGCACAGGTCCTGGCTCTGTGAATGGAGAAGTCCCCTAGCCTGGCAGAACCAAGCAGTTGTGTGAGTGAACTGCTGTCCTACCTCTCCCTCAGGAAGGGGAGGCTGGGGAGCTCTCCTTGCACCCGGGCTCTTGACTTTGTTGATGGTACCGATCCCTGAGTGCAGGTGGAAGGAATGGGTCAAAGCCAGCTCTGCAGGGGCTTAGCAGGGGGAAAAGAGAGCAGGCGTCAGGGCTCAGCAGCATTGGTAAGTGTCTGCCTGAGCATGCAGCTGCCTAAATCCCAGAGATTACTCACAGCAACCTCAGCACAAGAGTTACTGCACGAGGAAAAACTTCAATGTCAAAAGCATGAGTAATAACCAAACTGGCACTTAACGGTTCAAACAGAAGATAAGAGCTAAGGCTGGATTCTCAGAGGGCTCATTTTATCTCTTTTATATATGTCACAACTGAAGAAATGAAGAATATAAAAGTTATTTATTGGTGTTTCGTTCCTGCAGTACTTTAATCATGTCGAGTGTGCACTGACCCCATGGTACCACGGAACTGGAGAAGGGATTAACGGATTAAGGGAATCCTCTATCTCAGTAGGACCAGATTTGGGGGTGATCTTCACCCTCTGACCCCTTCACAGCTCTTTCCTGTTTGTTTGTGAAGCTGCGGTGCTACTTCTACTCAACTTCCCCTCAGGGTGAAGAAGACATTTTGACCCTCCGGGCAGGAGGCTGGAGGTGGTCTGGCTGTGGGCACGGGCCCACCAGTCAGCTCTTGTGGTTGTCAGAGAGGAGACCATCGCCAGGCTCTGCTTTCTGCTGCAGCACCTACCAGAGCGAGCTGTGGTCCTACTGAGAGGACATGCTACAAGCACCAGCTGCGACAGCCTGGTCCTGACAGTGGAGGCTCAGAAAGGTGAGAGAACTGGCCAGGGGCTGGAAAACTGGAATTCAGACAGGAAAATGTAAGATACTATCTCTGTGAAAGTACCACATAGGAAACAAAGGTAGGAAAGAAAATAGGAGAAAGGAGAGGGAAAATGACAAGCCTAAATTCAGTAAGTACAAAATAAGTTTTAAGTTTCCTTGATTTTGTGATACCGATCTTGGCAATGCTGTGTGTAGTATCCTTGGCTGAAAAATTATCTTCCCTACAGTAACTTTGGCCCAGCTGTTCCACAGTGGTGATCTGTGTAGCTGCTGAAGGTGATTGAGCTGGGTGGCAGAGGGGCTGGAGGGACCACCCTGGGGCTGTGGGGCAGGGGGCATGTGCTGGATGTGGCATGGGATGCTGAATTGTATTGAAACAGGTTCATATTGGTGCAGAAATGCAAAGCCTTTGTCAGTGGTTTGAAACATTGCATGTCCTGCTGGGCAGAACAGCAATGAAAGGTGCGGCATTCCCAGCTGACACAGACCATCAAGGTGTGTCCGTGACACAGGCAGAGGGATTGCTCCAAGGGTTCAGGCACAGAAAAGGTCAAAAATTAATTATTGAACAGATGTGACAGCTTTGCCTGCATCTTCCTATAATCTGACTGTGAGCAGGTGGTGACTGTCTTGAATCTGTCTGTGACCTGCAATTACCCTCTGTCACTAAATAATTCTTGACCCTTGAAATATTTGCATGTTGTAAATGTACCAGAAATTCAAGCCAGTGCCCTTTGAGGGTGCTCTAGGCAGGTCCATGAACTCAGGTCTGGTCTCAGAGACTGGGAGGGAAGCAGCATATTTCTGGTCTCAGACAGGATGTATGAAATATACCCTCTCAGGGTGAATTTCAAATGTTATAGTTCAGACCACCAGCTGCAGCATGGACTATTCAACTGTTTAAACTCAGAGATCACCTTTCTTAATTATTCTTGCTAGTGGTGTTCATATGCAGGCTCATTTATGGAAACAAAGTAAGAAACAGGTAGGAGTGGAGTACTGGGGCAGGAGTGAATCTGCCTGGACATTTCAGTGAGCATCAGGAGAGTGTTTAGGAGAATCCTCATGTGCTAAGAACAATTTGACTGCTGTGATGCTCCTGGTCAAAGTCACATGTGTTTGTTATTCTGACTATCAGGACAAACTCCAGACAGATGATGGCAGAGTGTCCCAGAAAGAAATATCATCACAGGATGGGCAAAGGGCTGGCAAATACTATTCTGGGTGCAGGCCTGGCTTGACTGATCTGGGCAGACCAAGTGTGCTCTCAAATGGCACTTAAGAGAACTGTATTTTGATGACTTCAATTCCTCAGATCTCTTCTTACACAAAATGTCCTGGATTTTGGCATCTGCATCACCCTTTGCAAAATGACGGGTCCCTCTGAAGTGAACCAAATCTGAGTTCATGGCAATTAAATTCAATTGATTAATCCAAAAAATTAACTTCAGGGCTCAAATGTAATATTCAAGATTGAAGTGTGGGTTGTTGTTAATGACGAGTGAGTAATAATTGCAGTTCAGGACCAGAGAAAACCTGTCTCTTGTCATTGACCAGGAAGAACACTCAAGGCAGCAGCACTCCAAACTTCGGACACTAATCGACATGCCATTTTTAAGCAGGGTGAATCTGGGCCTGTGCAGGAAGAAACTGCTATATCCAGAAGTGCAGACTGGCTATCTGGAGCATTACCTTTTCCAGTTTCACCCCAAAGGGGATCCAGTCCTGTTGGGGTGAAGTATTTAAACATTTAAGCATTATTTCAGCTGACTAGACAGCAGACATGTTGAAGGAGTCTTTGCCCCATCCTGTCCTCCAGTGAACACTGCTCCCTGAATGTCCCTAACAGTGATGGTGGACTTCCATCACTATTAACTGGATAAAAATATTTGAGGTTGTTTTGTGCCTTCCTTTGTAAACCAGAGCCTGACGTTGTCCAGGGCAGTTGTCCGAGCCAAAGGTGTGGCCTCTCCTGTGTGAGCAGAGGAAAGATCACAGCTTGGAAAATAACACAGGTTTTATCTATAGTTTTATCAAATAGACATTTATTAGATCAATAACTAACAGGATGCTGGGGATAAATGTGGATGGGCTGCAATACTCTAGGGCATGACATCAGGTGTTTCATCTGGTCTGGCTGCAGTCGTGCCTGGTGCTCTGGCTGTGTGCTGAAGGCACACAAGGCACCACTGTTCACTTCTGTCATGAGCAGTTTCCTGCTGAACCCCTTGGATGTAGGCAGTGCATAGGATGAAGCCAGAGCTTTGACTATCACTTGGAGAACTGCAGATTTGTCTCTAGCATTAGGAGAGGGGAGTTAGCAGACTTAAGGTCAGTTGGCTCTCTCCATTGACTGATGTGATACCCTCTGTAGCCCATGAGGCGTAAATGGCCCCAAAAGCTGGAAATTCACAGTAAAAGTGGCAGTTTCTGAGCGGTGACTGGGACCTTCTGTTTCACCAGCAGTGCAGAATATAGCAAGAATAAAAAGGCCAAAAGACCACAGTTAAGTACTGGAGCTCACTTTTTATGGGCTGTTACCCAAAACCTACCTTGCACTTCTATGTTCCCAGTGCCACATCGAAGGAGGTTGCTTTAGAAACCTGGAACCTCCTTCCTCACCTCCCCACCAAGACCTAAGACATGTCCCAGAGCAGCTCAGGCAGCATCCAGGGAGACCTCCAAGCTGGGACTTTGCCCTCCCTGCCATGGTAGCTTCACAGTGTTGGGCCCTCAACCTGAGAAGACAGGTTTATCTTCTGGACCTGGAGTGACATGAAGGAAGGACTGCCCATCTGTTCACGCACAGAGAAGAGAAAGCATTCCTCTCTGCACACAGACAGCAGGCTTCCAGTACTGAGACTGTACAATGTCATCAGGATTGCTTTTTCTGTCTCTGAGAAACAAAAGACCCGCTTGTCTAAATTCTCATTCCTAAAATGTCACCAGTACTTTAGCAGCAGTGTGATCAGTCTCACTCCTGCCATCACCATAAGGAGAAAGGCTTGGTGCAGTGGCTTTAGTGATGAGAATCCCATTGAAGTCAAAGTGCTATTATTTCTGACACACTGTATCACTTGTGAAAGAGTCAGGAACCCTGCCAGGATGATGGTCTTGAAACACAAACAGGGAGCAACTGCTCTGTGCATGCAGCTTTGGATCGCCTCTCTGCAGGCAAAAGAGGGAGTGCAAAAATCCAGCAGCCCCTCAGCTATTGCCTGGTGTTGTCACTCGTGAAAAGCCAGTACAAAATCACAGAATCACAGAATCTTAATGGTTGGAAAAGACCTCTGAGATCACCAAGTCCAACTATGCACACAAAAAAGATGCCCACAATCTTGGGCACTAGAGCATGCCCTGAAGTGCCACGTCTACACCTTTCTTAAATACCTTCAGGGATGGTAACTCCACCACCTCCCTGGGCAGGCTGATCCAGTGCCTGACCACCCTCTCAGGAAAGTAATTCTTCCTAATATCTCATCTAAACCTCCCCTGCCCCAACTTCAGACCATTTCTTCTGATCCTGTCATTATTCCAATGGGAGAAGAGACCAACCCCCGCCTCTCTACAACCTCCTTTCAGGTGGTTAGAATCATAGAATCATATGAGGTTGGAAGGGAGCTCTGGAGATCATCTAGTCCAACCCCCCCGCCGGAGTGGATCTATCCAGAGCAGGTTGCACAGGAACTTGTCCAGACGGGTTTTGAACGTCTCCAGAGAAGGAGACTCCACCACCTCTCTGGGCAGCCTCTAGTTGTAGAGGGCAATGAATTCTCCCCTCAGCCTTCTCTTCTCCAAACTAAACATGCCCAGTTCCCTCAGCCTCTCCTCATAGGACTTGTTCTCTAGATCCCTGAGTGCTGATCAGCAAATTGCACTTGGAAGGTGGAATCATGCTGAGCTTTAGCCATGCACACACCACAGGGTCTGGAAGAGCTCAGTCTGCAGGAGAGCTTTTGGCAGAGCCAGATTCCTGGTCCAGAGGCTGGTCCAGCTGCTATATGTCTGAGCAAACTTCATGTGGGATGCAGAGGGTCTTGCTGCCGGCATGGCTACAGTGGTAGTGATGCAGGCAGGACGCAGGAGTGCGTGAAACTCCTCACTCCCAGGACTGGTCAGAGGAAGAAGAACAACATTAGATCTGGAAAGCAGGAACATGTTGAATGCACTGGGAGACTCAGGGAGTCTGAGCACAGTGCGATACTTGGTTACAGCATTGTGAGAACAGATGGGATAAGAGACAGGAGGAAAGTCCATTTGCTTTCATGTGTCTTAGCTGCTTGCCAAGGTCTGCCATCAAAAGCTTTCAGCTTGCCTGCCCGCACGCCCAGAAAAGGGCTCAGATGTCAGCCCGTATATGGCCACATGTTCCCTGGGGGCTTCCCTAGGTCAGTCAGGGCTCTGACTCTCCACACCACCCTGAGAGGAGAGGTGAGGTGGGCAGTAGACCTCCTGGATATCAGTCAAGTCAAACAGACATAGCACAAAGGCATGAGGGGCTGGGGTTTGGCAGCAGGAGTGTGCTTGTCCCCTTGGGTAAGGATGGGAAGAGAAGACGTTGGTCCTGGGCATCTCTTGAGATCCTGATGCAGACAGGTCTCTCTTGTGGCATCAGGTGCCACAAGGTGAGCGTTGAGGGCACATGCAGCAGTTGTGGCAGAGAGGGGAGAAGGACCTCACTGTAGCACCCACTCTGTCCCAATGCCTTGTGTCTCGGACAGTCTCAGTGGGGCTGATGAGCAGGGGCAGCATGGGTTGTGCTCTGCTTAGAGAAGCAGTATATTCCCAGCTCCTGCCAGCAGAGCTTCAGCACAACGATCTTTAGATCTTTGGCCATTTTCAGCTTGTAGTTCACCCAGATGTGGGTGGCATTTAGGTGACTTGCAAGAGGTTATTCTCTGTTCCCCAAACTCACTCACAGCCAAGTACCAGTTTCCTGGTTCAACCTCTAGAGGTAATGGAATCTGAAAGATGCTCTACTTCTTCCATTTAGAAGTGTCTGATCTGATTTTGCTGAGATTTTAGCAATTCCAGGAAAACTTACCCTTGACATTTGCTATCCAGCTAAGCTGATAGCAGAGGTTGCAAAAAAAAAAAAAAATCTTAAAGGAAAAATCTTATCTTCTGCAGAAAATCTTCCTAGAGTATTTGTTTAGCATTTTAGCCAGTGGTACCATTATTCCAGTGCTCAGTGCTCACAAGTGAGGACTCTCATGGAAGGCACGGGGCAACACTAATTAGGAGCTCAGTACGTTTCTCTGCCTAGAGCAGTCATGTTTAACCTTTCCTTATATGTCACTTTTCCCAGTGTCTCAACCATTCCCACCAGTTCCTCACTCTCTAGTCTTTCCCTCAATGCCACCACACATCACAGAGAAGGTAGTCCTCTGTGATGCTTGCTGTGATGGAATAGTTCTGTACCAAACCACTACCCAATTTCTCCATTTCCCATCCAGCTGATGCTCACCTAGTCTGTGTTCTTGGAGTCTACAGTCCCCAGCTCCAGGGTCCATCTTTAGTTGGTGACTTTAGGTCTATTCAGGCAGCAGATGCTTTTGGTTTTTGTTATCCCCAAGGGATGGGAGAGCCAAAGGCACATCAGGCAGTCACAGGCTTCCTGGCTGAGAGCCAGGCTGTACCAGTCCACACAGCCATGATGGTAGGAGAGGATAAAAAGGCCTCACCTTCATAAAAACTGCACCAGCTGCATCACCCAAGTGCATTTCACTGTGCTTCAAGGCAGGCAGGGAACACTCCTGTTGATGCTTGGGGCAGGAGGTGGTACTGGGACAAAGCAGGATGGTCAGGAGTCCTGAGAAGGTGCCCAAGAAGTAGCTTCAGACCCACCTCAGACATAAGCAAACTCCCTGGAAAAGATGGTCATCTGCACCACTCCTGACACTGCGCTTCCTCCTGGTTTGGTGCAGGACACCTCCGTCCCCTTCTGCAGTGGCCCACCTCACTCTACTGAGCGTGCACAGCCAGGTGAGAAAACCCTCCACAACCTCCCGTTAACAGCCGTAGCAGCCACAGAATCAGAGAATCACAGAATCACCTAGGTTGGAAGGTACCTTTTAAGATCATCTAGTTCAACCAATAAAAAAACAAAACAACAACAAAAAAAAAAAAAAAAAAAAACAAAAACAAAAAACCCCTACCACATCCACACCACACAAAACACCACCCAACACTAATCCATATCCCCAAGCACTATGTCAACTCATCTCTTGAATGCCTCCAGGGATGGTGCCTCAACCACCTCCCTGGGCAGCCCATTCCACTGTCTGATAACCCTTTCAGTAAAGAAATATTTCCTAATATCTAACCTGAACCTCCCCTGGCGCAACTTGAAGCCATT
>JAOTQQ010000003.1:24526000-24540443 GCA_026546715.1 Gallinago undulata | reverse complement strand
GATGTTGAAGAGAACCGGCCCCAGTACCGAGCCCTGTGGGACACCACTTGTGACCGGCCGCCAACTGGATTTAACTCAATTCACCACCACAGGAAGCCTGTTCTTGTGAGCAGCAAAATTTGTGCCTAAGGATTTATATCTGCTCTCCTGCAGTGTGCAGGGGGCTGACATACACTATCCTTCCTGCACAAAAGTTCAGCTGGTATCTCATCAATTCACAACCCCAGTACAAGGTAAGGCTGCTGTCATCTCCATGTCCTGACCCTGTGTGTGATGGTGTTATTCAACAGAAAAGGTATTAGACTAAACTATCCTACTCGTAAAGATAGTGCAACACACAGCGTGCATGTGCAGCCACTGTGCCAGTGCTCTGCAGGCAGGTTTGCTCTGGTAAGTGTTGTCTGACAGGATGTGAGAGTTGGATTGTATTTACACTACCCAGTTACAGGCTGGAAGACAGGGAAAAGGGGTAGTGGTGGGGGGTAGAGAAGGCTAAAAACAAACCTAGAAGAGCTGGAGGCTCAGATTCTGGGAGTCCTTTACAACTTCCAGCCCTCTGCAATCTGGTGAGGGTGAGCAGAGCTGTGGGAGGCCCCAGCCCTTGGGGCAGATGGTGGTGGTGTGGGAGCAGCGTGGGGAGAGGCGGGTAGAGGGGAGTCTGCCCATCACCACGGTCCCTCCCTCACTCCAACACCCACTGCACGATGCTGCTGGGGCTGTCCCCAGGGGAAGATCTCTGCTTTCTTCAGGTGGAGCACAAGGTTGTCCAGTTGCAGCTTCCTCCCAGTTAAAGATTGTGCTGGGACAAGGAAGTCCAAGGAAGGTCAAATAAAGCCCTCTGATCAGTGCAGAGGCAAAGTTAACAACAAGATGAAGTGTTGGGGCTGAAGAATTCAATGCTCTCTCTGCTTCAGTTGTTGCTAGAGTGATTAACTTCAATGGAGTGATTAATGCAATTAACTAGCTACAAAGGGGGAGAAATGTGGACTGAATAAGAAAAGAAGCAGTTTGAAGGTGCTTAAATAAGTGAAATCCACTTATTTTCACCTCAGCTGAGCCTGCTGAAATTCTGCTGAATTTCTCTAGATCAATTAGGGAACTGAAGCAGTCTTCCAAGTCCTGGTGTCTCTCCCTGAGAACAGGGGAAAGGACAATATTGTGTCTGTCCTCAGACAGGGAGAAAAAAGGATCCAGGTATAAGGGACAATCCACATAGTGCCAATTACATTGTGAAATACTGGAACAAATGATCGAGTGTGCCATTTGCAGACATCTAGACTGGGACATGATGAGGTGTAGCAGCCAGCTGACATGGACTTGTCAAGAAAAATATACTATTGAAATACCTCCTTTCCTTTGTGCCAAGGTATGTATCACAGGCAGGGAGAAGCAACCCAACAGGGAGAAGTCAACTAACTTAATGCTGCAGAGGCTTTTCATGCTGTCATATGTCATCCCTGTGTATGTGCAGACAGGAGATGGTCTGGGTGGAATTGCTGAAGGCTGGGTGCAAAACAAGGTGGTCAGCATGCTCAGTGGCCAACCGTCATTCGGTGTCTGAGTGAAAGGCTGTGGTGAATGTGACAACCAGGCCTGGTGGGGTACTCCTGAAGACCATGAATTATCAGGGTGATGGAGTCTTTACTGCTTTGGTGACTAATCACAGGCTGGGAAGAAGTTCACAGCAGGGCAGGATTAGGATTTAGACTGGTTTAGAGCAACTGGAGAAGTGGTCTGAAAGCAAGAGGTCCCATTCCTTATGCACACTGGGGGAGCCACCAAGCATGCATCCAGCCCTGGGCTGGTGGTGGGCTCACCCAGGAAGTTGAGAGATCACACCTGTTTTGCAAGACCTGTGGTAGATCTTCACCTGAGGGTACCAGCAGGATGGGGATTTCTTGCAGCCACTAGCAATATGCGAAACCCTCAGTGAGCAGGTTGGTTTCTTCAGCCAGCTGCTGCCTCCTGCAGGACTGGTCAAGGGGAGGAGAGCTCGATGGGACTGTCTCTGCAGAGACCTCCCAGATCACTGCCCCCAGTCCAATCGAGCCTCCGGGGCACAGGCTCTGATGACAGTCATAAGTTTTTCTTCAGAATAATTTTCCAGTGCAAGAGTATCCTTCTTTTACTAGTTTAGTAGATTTTATTTGGCAATCTGAAATGCCAGCCATCTGGCAGCTTCATGCAGGAAGAAAGCCCAGCTGGCAAGAACCTTTCAGACAAGAGCCGGCAGGCACCAAGCATCCCAGCCACCCATGTGTCCCATTCAGGAGAGTGGAAGGACATGTGGATAGCTGAAGATTGAGAGTTTTGGATCCAGTACCTTCTAGAGGAAATTCAGGTGGCAAGGGCCTTCCCCATGGGCAGGAATCATGCCCCCAAAACCCCTCTAATTTCTTCTCCTCCTGCCTGCTCTTCTTAACAGAGGATCTCCCAAGGAGGTTGGAAGGGGGAGACAGTCAGAACTGACTTTCTACATGGTGTCTCCATCATCAGAGGTGTTCGAGACTCAGCTACTCAATGCTATGACCTGATTTTGTGTTGTGGTGAGTCTTACTTTGATCAGAAGTTTGGCCTAGAAATACCCAGAGGTCCCTTCCACCAACACAACTGGGACTGCACAAGAGTGAAAGGAAACCTTCATATAGATAGTGCCCACCATGTGTAATTCTCCTGGGCAGTAGTGGCCCCTGAATTCCCCTCTTCTGTGCTGACAAGTGCATCTTCACTCTCCTTTCCTTCTTTTCTGTCTCTTAGCAGTGTTGGAACCTACTGGAGCCAAAGTGGACACAGTGGTTTCAGCACTGACATGGGCACTGAAGTCAAGATAATCAGCAGCTAAGGTGCTTTCCTCTCTGCCCTGGCCCATGTTGTGATGAGAAGGTCAGACACTTTCATAGTCCCTCACTCAAGTGGGGTGACCCAGGACAGGGTGTTCTCTTCCTTCCGCCTGCATGGCCCCACATCTCCTGTAAGCTGAGTCCACATTTTGAAAGGAGGTAGGAGAAAGATGTCAATCTGTTACTTGTTTGTATGTTTGGCTAGGGGGAAAAAAAAAAGTATCTGTGAAAAACAAAGATGTAGTTCTTGGCTTTGTCAGGGCTGATATTTTCTGTGAAAGAAAGGAACATTGGTGTTGTTGTGGCAGGTCCCAAAGAGGTCTTACCTGGAAGGCAAATGTAATTCATGTCACTCACTTCAAAATAGCTGAACTTGGATTGAATTAGGTGAAGAAACTGGTTCACAGGGTGAGCCAGCATCTGGACATTCCTGTGTGCACATGTAGCATGGTGTGGGAGGAACAGCAGCTCACCCATGGAGGAGAGCAGTGCTTGCCTGGGTCAGAACCTTGTGTGGGGAGAGGAGCTGGGAGAGACAGGAGCTGGGAGCAGGTACCTCTTCCTTCCAGCCCATGAGAGAATTTTCATGTCTCTCCCTTCCTTGCCTGTCAGCAAGGACCTAAGAAAATTTTTGGCAGAGGGTCTCAGTCTCCAAGCTCCCACTGCCAGCTCAGGAGGTGACAAGGTGCTACAGGCTTATCGCTGCTCCAACATGTGCTTTACTTTCACCCAGGTACCTCTTCCAGTGGGTGCATATAACTGCGTGGACACCACAGACAGGCAGAAACTGCTTAACCATTCATAGGATCATATGGCATTGGAAGGGAGCTCTGGAGATCTTCTAGTCCAACCCCTCTGCTGGAGCGGGCCTACCTAGAGCACGTTGCACAGGAACTTGTCCAGGCGGGTTTTGAATGTCTCCAGAGAAGGAGACTCCACCACCTCTCTGGGCAGCCTCTTCCAGTGCTCTATCAAAGAGCAGCAAGGCAGATGGAAAAGGGGACCTCACCTCCTGTCTTCTCACAAAGTGGCACAGCCCACCACTGTGTTTTGCAGAATTTGGGGGTGTCTGAGCCTTTTTGCATGCGCCCAGGCAAAATGATGTCTCCTGTCTGCCAAGGCCTACGAGCAGGGAGGCAGAGCCTTTTGCTCTGGTCCACAGGATGCTGTAAATCTTGGGGAGCTGCTGCTGAGAAGCCCTTCACAGCACCAAGCCTGCTGTCTATTGAGAAAAGCCAATACCCTTCTGTCTGTCAGATGGCACTTAACCACCGCTGTTATTCTAGATGAGTGAACACTTGTGTTATATTTTCCAATAGCAAAAACTGGGGTCAGCAGGGTGTCTGCTGTTTTAGCCAAATCCAGATGGGGTTTTCCTATAAACAAGTGCACAGAGAATATTTATACAGGCGATGGCACCTGACGCCTTAACACTTAGGCCATCCTATTGAGTAGCCACTCATACTATAAGTCACTTCAGTGCACTAAGTAAATATTTTAATATAGCCATGTCACTGTTTATTATATAATGGCGGGGGCCCAAATCTTGCCTAATGCTTGGTTAAAAAGTCAGTTTACACCATCCTTTACAGTGAATCAAAGAATGCATAAACGGGGCTCTTTTGTTACTCAGAGCTCTGTTTACTTTACTTTTCTGTAAACCTTTCGAAACACTTGCTTATAAGAGCTGATAGAACCCAGATTTTCCCCTGGGGCTGAGGTGTTCATGATGTCGGGAAGGTACCGCACTGAGTAATCAATGAAATTTCCACTGAGCAGCCCCGGGCTCGTCCCTCACTATCTGTTCCTGGCTCTGGTTTGAAACCAGTTCCGGTGGCAGAAAGGCTGCCAGTGACGGGGAGGAAACCTTGGTGTGGCTCCTGCTTCAGCACAGGTAGCTCTGCCTTCAGGACACAGACCTGGTGCTGGGGGCAGATGGCAGCAGTACTGGGGAGCATCTTTGGAAGCAAAGGTGCAGTCTGCATCAGGAAAAGGCCTCTTCACCTTCTTCTCCAGCTGAAGGGCTGTGTGATCTGGTGGACAGGGGGATGCATTTATCTCTTTTCTTCATTGCCTTCTTTCTTCACTTGACTCTTCTCTCTCCTGATGCAGCATCACTGCCTCTCCCAGTGCACAGGCTGTCTCTGCTCAGCCTGCTGCTGAGATCCTTGTGGTCAGGAGGCACATGCAAACCTTACCTAAGATCAGTGATTAGATTAGAGACATCCATGATGATACAGACTGGCGACTTCAAAGGTCTATCACAGGTTCTGGCTCAGAAGAAGGATTTGGGATGGTTGCAGAGAAGCATGTGGTTTTCTTAGCCTTGCATATGGGCCTCACGGTCACTCCTGTGTACCCCACACTTCAGTTCTCTGTGTTACACCCAAGTTCCTCTTCTGTCAGGGGAGAAACTTGCCCTGAGCAGGGCACACAGGATTCTTGGGAGGTACTAACAGGACTGGTACTAAATAAAACAAGAGAGTCCCCCAGGGCAGTGCCCACCAGTCCCAGCTCACCCTCAGCTCCTTCTTGTACTTTACTCAGGGGCATGGGAGAGCCAAAACCTCTGGAGATGGGAGATGGGTCTGTAGCCAGTCCGGCTTTGTCATGTGGTGACATGCAGACTGTCTCAGGGAAAGACAAGGTTGGACAGGAAGGTGCAAGGAACATTTGGGAAGGGATTGTGCCTTCTTGTGCCCAGCTCACCAGCCACCCATGTGCTTGGAAGAGCTCATGGGAGCTCTGAGGACACACAGCCAACATGGAGCGGCCAGAGATGGTGGGTTTTCCTGCAGAGATTCTCAGCTGGTCAAGGGGGTTCAGCTGCAGGGACTGAGGTGAACCATGGGCATACACCTGGGGCTGGGGGCAGCAAAAAAAGCACCTGGGACTGCTTTTCAGGGCTCCCCCTCGCAAACAGATGGAGCGTGATTTGCAAAATGATCATCTGCCCCCCCTTTCCATGGTACAGTGCTGGGGCTCAGCTTACCTGTGAAAAGCAGCTGACTGCACCCAAGCAGGAACTGAAATGGTCCAGGGGAGAAAATGGGTGGCCTGGCAGCTAATAAATGTTGTGTATAATCTGGTGGCATCTGTGTCCCCCTCTGCGCTTGTCCCTGGGAGACCATGGCTGAAGAGCATCACTTTTCCCCATGAAGTTTCATCTGCCCAGGAGTTCTCAGGAGCACCAAAGCCACCCATCCAGGGGAGGAATGGCTCATGGAGCATCAGGGAGGGTGCAAGATGTGCTCTGTCACTGGCTGAATCTGAAGGGACAAAGGGATCCTGAAAGAAGGGCTAGGACTGGTCTGCAGGAGGCATTGGGGCTCGCAGTGACCCAGGCTGGCTTGCTCTGAATATGGCAGGGTGCTTTAGGTAGCAAGAAAATCCTTCCTCGGGCTGGTTCTTTCTGCATACTGGGCTGTGCGTACCCATGGGGAGTCCTTACACTTCTCGCTTGGCTGCTCCATCCAGCATCTGCTCTCAGTTACTCTACCAAAACAACAAGCCTGTATGTAATTTTAAAGCATTGGTTCTGGATCTGATATGAATCAGAAAATTACCCCTCTGTGGGTTTCTAAGGTAACCAATGTTCATATCCTTCCTTGTGCTGCAGTACTAATGGTTATAGCACTTAGCACCTCAGCTACCTGAGGAAAGCGAGATAGGAGGTTTGGGACCCAGAGCCTGAGGGCACAGGTGGGTCCTTGAGCCCTTCTGAATGCGAAAAAGGATTTTGGGGGGAAAGGTCTTGGCACCTCTGGCACAGCACATGGCGATGAGCTACCCCCTCCGCTCTGCCTGGGCTTTGCTCCCCGCCCCAGGGCTCAGCCTGTCTCGTGTTGCTGCCCTCAGCATGGACACACCTCCACATCCTCAGCTCCAGAGGAAGCTTTGGACTCTCAGGTCCCCCGGTGAGAGAACATCTTTCTCCAATGCAGAATTTCCAAAACTAGTAGGTTTGTTGTGATAGAGGAAAGAGACATTTCTGAGATTGTGAGTAACTTTGTGGATGGGAATAAAGGTCCTGCTCAACTCCTGGAATTCACAGAGCTCTGTAGATGATACCCAGGGTGAAGGGCACCTACCCTACACCCAATGGGTGAGTGAACCTGTCTGTCCACTGAGATGGGCCCCTGCACACAGAGAAGTGCGGAGGTTC
The DNA here is from genome assembly GCA_026546715.1 of Gallinago undulata. NCBI lineage: Eukaryota > Metazoa > Chordata > Aves > Charadriiformes > Scolopacidae > Gallinago > Gallinago undulata. Next base: position 24,533,438 of record JAOTQQ010000003.1, on the reverse strand, counting down.
CTATGGCCAAGCCACATGGGTCTAAGCTGACCACAAGACAGGGCACATTTGATGCAGGCGTGCTATTGCCAGGCCTGAGTGACAGATCCTCTGCCCAGCCATGAACTGGTCGATGGGGCCACACCAGCTCATGTTGGATGGTGTGTTGGTGGGACCTCATAGACTCTCTCCAGAGCAGTGCAGTGATGGATGGCTGTGGCCCTGGGTGCTGTGCCAAGGCTCTGTGCAGGGCTCTGGTGCCTTTGGTGCTCCAAAAACTCAGTATGATGGACAATCCCTGTCCTGAGGGCTTTTTAACCCCAACACTACCCCAGTGTCCTTGCCAAAACTGATAAAATAGTATTTTTATCTGAAAAATAGTTACTATCCTGAGGCTTCTGAGGATTTTGTGCAGCCCAGGAGCAGTTTTAAACCACTATTTAAAGGTCTTCAATTGTTTTTCAGTGAAAGCTGTGCCATTGGCAGCCTGGCCAGGCTCTGGGATGTTCACGGCCTGTCTGCTTGGCTGCAGCGCACCAGCCATCACTGTTTCCCAGCTGCTATGCAGCTCCTGACAGGAGATGAGGAACCAGCACTTGACACAGGGCACTGCAGGCCAGGGAAGGGCCGCAGGAAGCGATCAATGGTATGGTGTCCCCAGCCACACAATCAGGAGCAGCAGATGTCACCACAGCTGGTAGCAGTCTCTGTGTTGTCCAGCGCTGTCTCCAGAACTTGGATCTTAGGGCTGAGAGATCACAGGACAGCCATTTGGAGACAATTGTCTGTAGCTCTTCTGGGTGTGGGGAAAAGCTAGAAAATGCTGGTCTGAGGGAACCTTTGAGTTTGGACATCACCTGGGCCAGTGAAATATAACCGTGGTTATATTTCACTGAAATCATGTGTTCTTAAGTCTAGTTTGTGGTTTCTGTGAGGTCTAACAAGGTGCCAAATGCATGGGTTTGTACAAACAACATTCCCAGACATGCCCACCTTTGAGAGGTGGGTCTCTGTCCCAGGGCTCCTCATCTATAACAGAGAAAGCTTTCCTGCCTGGGTTGTACATTCAAGAGGGTTCTCCTGCAGAAACAAATCCATGTTAACCACATGAGGGTGGCCTTTAGGACTGCTGTGAGAGCAGAGAACCCTTGCAAGATCAGAGAGTACCAACAGGACAAAAAAATTAGAGAACAGAGTCTCCAGGAATATAGATATTGGATGACAAAAATACTGCAGAGCTACTGTAATGTGCACAGTTACCTGGGGAGAAGCTCAGCTCTGTACTCTTGGGGGACAGACACATGTGCATCCTGGGTGGGAAGAACATAAAACACCATAGATCTCTTGTAGAGTTCTTCAGATTTTGTAGTTAAGTTAGCCCTGTGTAGTGGAACACTGAGCTACCATCTTTAAAGAGAAAACACTGCAAATGCCGCTGCATTAGTGAGGGCCAGAACACAGGCAGCACACGTTTGTGAGAGACACCCAAGAACACTGCTCAACACACAAAGCAGTCGGGGGGGGAGGATACCACCCGTCCTCCCTCTCCTGCTGCAGATGTACCTCACCCTGTATTCAGACACATGCTTTCCCTCAGTAGGACTTCTGTGGGCAGCAAGATGAGACCCAGGAGCAGACCAGAGCGTGTTTATGCTGTGTGTGCAATGCCACCAGCACTTGCCACAGCCCCAGGCCACTTGCCCCACTCTCTCTGTGCACCAGGATGGAGAGCACACCGCGCTTGCAGCTGTGATGGGCTGTGATGGAAAGGACAGCGGTGTGAGTCCTGGCACCAGGCACCTGGCCCGTAGCCTGTCCCCAGCTTTCTTGTCAGCAGAACCTGCAAAATCCCTCATAGAAGTCTCCTTGGCTGACCCATTCCTTGTTGCCCCGTGTCATGTTGGGAGGACAGTCCCACCTGCGGCACCAGGGGTGGGCAAGGATGAGCTCCCACCCTGCCGCATCCCTTCCCTGCCACGTGTGGTTTGCGGTGGGAGTGGTGGAGTGTAAATCCTTAATCTCCTGGGCCTCTGGCCCCTGTAATATATTGTTCTCCATTTCCCCCAGGGCAGCCTTGTTCCATTGGTTAATTGGAAAGTATTTATCTGTGTCATATTAAGAACCATTTGGGATAATTGTGAAATTGGCAGCCCCAGTCCTCTTTTGTTTAGACCAGGGTATAATTTGGTTAATTTTAATGTTTTTTTTAACTTTGCCACAAGAAGGCGGAAATTTAGATTCCATTATTTAGCAAGTAGCTCTGAGGAATGTCCTTTGGCAGCAGGGGTATGTGGTGGGGCCATAGAGCTCCTCACAGCCTTGGAGCATTCACTGTGCTGGGTGCGCTGAGCCTCAGCCAGGCCTCGAGAGCTCTTGCCACAAATCTAAGTCCTTTCCTCATGTGTTTCGCCTCCCTGCCTGCACTCCACTGTGCCACAAACCAGATTTCATAGGCAATCACTGCAGCACATTCATCTGTGGAGGACAGAGAGTATAAGTATGGCTTTATTGGGAGTTAAAAGAGGAGTTGAGAGTCTGGTCTCCAGTGATGGGGACACAGCTAGAAAAGAGCACTGAATGCTCAGGGGCTCTTCTTGCTGTTTTCTCACCATCTGTGCCTCCGAGGTTCCTTGAAGCAGGTCTAACATCTCTGCATTTAATATCTTGCAATGGATTTCTCTTTCCCAAAGATATCTGAGTGCCTTTTGAAACCATCCAACCATTTGGCATGTGCTGCATCTTGCAGCAAAGAGTTCCACAGTTTAAAGTAGATTAGAAAATGCCTCCTTTCATCTTTTTTTAAAACCCGATGTTTGAGCACTTCATTGATTCTCCTTGGTTCCTGTATTGAACAACCATTTTCTGTGGATCCTATTTGGGCCACTCCTGACTGGGCAGTCCTGCAGACTGAGGACTCCTGTCTCATTCTTCTCTTTCCAAACTAAGAGTCCCAGCCCATTTTATCTCTCTTTTGGTCATCCTTGTTGCTCTTCTCTGTGGATTATTTTTCCCCACAGACATTACTTTACATTTGCCTTTTTATTACTCAGCCTCTCAATATCAGGATATCCTTCTGTAGCTCTCCATGTTAGGTTTCTTTTGCAGGGCACTGAGTAATTGGGTATTATAAGGAAAATTTCTCTGTCTCTCTATCCAGACCTTTATACTGACCAACACAACCTCTAGCACAATTTCCTGACTTTTGCTTTGATTAAAACAAGCCTACCCTTTGCTCATTATTTCTAAACACTTACGTTCTATAACAGCTGTTTCTTTAACAGGTTTTGGTGAGGAAAGCCATTAGAAAGATCCTTAAAATCCAAACCCACTCAAGTCACCTTTATCCAGGTGCTTTCAAATAGATCTAGTAGACCTGAGGCATGAGGCACTGTGAAATCCATTTGGATGTGTCTCTCATGTACCTTATCTCTTCTAACTCTTCATTACTATTCCACCAGCATATCCAGTGATAATGCCAGGGTCTGAGATCTGAGAGCCACCCAATCTGGAATTCCTCTATCTTGGTGAACCTGACTGCACCTAATGATATCTTTGGTGCTGAGACCCCATTTGTTTGTGTTTAGGGAAAGTTTAAATCTGTTCATGTGAACTGTGTCTTGGGAATGGGGATCCATTGATATAATGCTATTGCCTCAGGGGGAGCCATAGTTGGTGATATTTCTGGGGTATGAGACTGGGGAGATTTCCTCTCTCACCCCCCCACACCACTTCCCAAAGGGTATTTCTTGACAGAATAAGACAAAACCATTAATAGAGACTCTTCATTGCATGTAGTCTTGTGTGTCCTTTCCAAGCCCAGCTCAGCTCCTACAGAAAAGATATTCCAACTATATTTCATGTAGATATTGTATGGAAACACTGGGCATCTGTCCTTGTACAGCTGTGGGATAATAATTATTTTCTTTTTCTGGCATCAATGTTATCCACGCTGAAAGAGGTCTGTAATTCCTGCACAGCTTTACTGTTTCTCCTGATCCTTTCACACAGCCAGGGAACTGCTTTCTCAGGTGTTTCAGGGAGTTGTGGGTCATGGTCACTGAAATAAGAGGGACCAATGCTGAGATTAGCAACAGAACCTGGAGTACCAGTTAATGCCAAGCTTTGCCTCTTGTAATAACTCCACCTGTACTTACCTAAACATGGCCCTTTTTGGTCACAGACCTGGTGCTTTGAGTCTGGGTGATTTTGCAGATAAATATAGACTGGAGGACAGATTAAAATTTCTAGCCAGTAGAAGAATGACGTTCTTGAACAACCTTCCGAACCGGAAAGTAGGGGCAAGGAGCCTATGTTATTTCTAGATGAAGCTAATGGATGAAGTTAATGGAAGGGATTTTATGACATGACAGGAATGATCCTAGAATGAAAAATTAAATCATGGGATAATGGGCCTTGAATGTTTCATTTGCTAGTATCTCTGGAAAACTGCTAAGAAGAGAGGCACTCTTCAGTTCTTGATATTCTTTATTACACTATATTTTGTCATCCCCATGCTCCAGAGCTTTAGTTAGTTGTCTGAAGAAACGACAAGTTTTCTATCCCTCTGATGCAGCCTTGGCTTTTGGGTTAGGGAGAGGGTCTTTCTTTCTTTCATATCATTTTTTCCAGAGAGGAGATCTGGATCGTGTGCACTGCTGCACTAGTGTCAGAGCACTCCTATGTGCCTGGGTGAGGCATCTTGCTCACAGCAATAGGTTCCTTGGACTTGGAGCCACAAAGCTTTTTGCCTTTAGCTGGACTGTCAGGTCCCTCTGCATTTTTTTCCTTACTTTATGGAATGAAGTATGTGTTCACCTGGATTCACCATGGAGGTTCATTTTTAAGTGTCCCGTTGGTGCAGGGAAAGCAGGTAGATGTTTAGCTACTTTGATCACTGAGATAATTGTAAGGGATCAGACTCAAAGATCAATGCATCTCTTGTCCTGTATTCCTCTGTAGAGAAATAAGTGTGAATCATGGATATCCAATGATCTATCTCCTGTAGATACAGGGGCCTCCTCCAGGACTTGGTGTGTGTCCTTTCTTTAGCCTATGAACAGTTCAGTTGCTCTCTTCAATGGACACTGCTGCCACGGCACAGTGAGTGATGCACCTCAGAATACTCTCAAGCTTAGGATCATCATGTAATCATCTTTCTTTCAAAGAGGGGACCTGTGTGCCCTGCAGCATGGGTTGCACAGCCATGGGTTTGTCTTTTGCCTCAAGATGGTTCCCATTTGTAAAAGCTATTTATCAAGCTAGAGAGGGACTGAGAAGGGGCTCCCTCCTTGTTCATCATGGGCTGGTTATGACCGCTTAGTCTGGTCCCTTGGTCCATACAGAGCTGACAAAATCCAGTGGGAGACTGAGGAACATTCCAGGCTTGGCTACTCTGGATCTGGGAGCAAGGACGTGAAGGGTGTTTGAAACCTGTAGAGGGAAAAGCTTAAGCAGAACCTTTCACACAGGCCCTGTAGCCACTTCCAGCTTGTGGAAGTCCCATCCATGTCCCACTCGTGGTTTCCAGTTGCAGTGTCTATGATCTGACAGTTGCAGCAATGCATTTTTCAGGAAATCAGACTGATCTGGAGAACTCTGCAGGGTTCAGCACTGATTCAGAGTGGTGGCTGGGGAGCACAACACGCTGGAGAGGAAGCCCCCTCACAGCACAGTCCTAAGCCACTGGCCACCACTCCACCATCGAGCCTGTGCTCTACAGTCCAGACTCCTGCTCCCAGCAATGCTGGGCATTGTGAGCATCCACTGCCAGGGACACTGACCCACCCATGAGTACAAGGGATATCCTTCTTCTGGCATAGGCCTAGTTATGCTGTTTCTGAGACTTCTCTGAGGAAAGAAGTCTTCTCATTTCATGGATGTGGTAGAGAATATGATGGCTCTGGAGCAAAGTGCTGTGAAGCAGGTCTACAGGTTGAACAGCACTTTATTGCTGCACATGGGACCTCCTTTCTGTTCCTTCTTGTTCCCTTTGGATGTGCCAAACAACTGTAGGCACCTTCTATTGGCTCTTCTCCATATTAAAGTGTACTTTGACATCAACAATGAAGACAAGAAGACAGGCTATGCACTGGATTCCCTGTGGAGGTTTATTTTTTAAAGGTCTTACTAGGCATCTCTGTGATTTTATCAGTGGCAGTGGCTTGCACGGGATGCACACCAAAGCCCAGATGCTTCAGTGGGAGAGAACAGGGCACAGGCTGCTCCAGCTGCTGCCTGTGCTAACAGTCAAGGGCAAGAGAGACAGAGGTCTGGGCAAACACAGCCCATAGTTTTGCTGAACTCTGAACAAGGAAATGCCAGGCTCTACAGAGACCAGCAGCTGCCCTGCCTTTCCTGGCTTCTTGCTTTCTGGGGTAGCCGAAGGCAGAGGGTCCCCAGGCTGATCGCAAAGTTGAATGTGACCTCTGTCATCAGACATGTTCTTAGTGTCCGTACCCACAGCCATGGGGCAAGAGAGGCAACCACAGGGCCTGACCCACCCAACACCTGGGTTCCCTCCATAGCTTGGCTCAGGTTAGTCCCCACTGCAGCAGGAACACACCCTTTGGGCACAAGTCCTCCGCCAGCAGTCTGGGACCTTTCCCAAAGCCCTGCTAGGTCAATCTGTGGCCTTTCCCACCCACTGAATGCTCACTGTGCCAACTCAAGCTGGCGAGGCCCCTGTGCCGGGCAGAGGCACCGTCCAAGGCCAGTGAGCTGGCTCTGCCTCCAGCTGCACTCCTGTTTGAGAACCGCCTTCATCACTTTATTAATAGTGTTTGTCATTGTGGGTTTTGTTTCTTCCCCTCCTTCTGGCATCTAATGAAGAGGCATGGGTCCAGTTTGCACTCATTTTCCATTTCAAATCTCTGCCATGTTTTCTTTCTTTTAGAAAGGTTTTGTTTATTACATTTCTAAAATGTAACAAAATAGGAGAGACAAAGATCAGACATAACCGCAAATGCCACAAAATTAGAACACAGTTAAATGATGCAGCAACAACAAACAACATTAAAATGACCTTCTACAAGAGAAGCCAATTCTTGCTTGCAGAAGAATGGGGAGGCAGCTGCTGGTAGGGGTGCAAGAGTGACTGGGAGAGCCTGCCGGAGGTCATCCACCACAGCTAGAGGTGCCTGGAGGCTGCAGTGCCTCAATCCACATGCAGGAAGAAACTGAGCTGGGAACTGGGCTCTGCTGGCCAGGAGCAGCCATACTGGGGAGGGAGCCACATCCTCACCTGGGATGGAGGCTGTCCTGTGTTGAGAGACACAGGACTAACTTTTCTTCTAATGCTGGGGAAAACTGCACTTTTAGAAGACTCTAGTGCCTGAATTTGTGAAAAGGTTCGAGGTTTTAGTCTTTTTGAGCCTTGCCAGGCACAAGGACAAGGAGGAGCAAGGCCTGGGCATTTGACCCAGGCTGGCCAACAGGATTCTTTCATACCATGACCGTCCCA
>JAOTQQ010000003.1:24490688-24525900 GCA_026546715.1 Gallinago undulata | reverse complement strand
TGGGGAGGGGTCATCAGGTGATAGAATAATTGTCTAAATGACAATAGATTGTTATGGGTTTTCTCAAACCATAACAGGGGCATGTTACACAGGGCACTGACATGCTGATGGGGGCAGGCAGGGCTGGGGCTGAGACTGGAGCTGCACTGAGCTGTGGAACTGTGCAGGCTGAGGGACCTCAGTGAGCATCTCACTTTGGTGCTGCAGGACCCCCCATAGGCAAACTAGCCTTGCAAGAGACACAACCACCTCTCTGGTGCAGGACTCCAGGCTGCAGAGTCCTCCAGCTCTCCACATCATTAAGTTTTTTCCTGAATCCAGTGCAATGCTATGAGAAAACTCAGCCTGGATTTTTTGGACACTTGTGCCCAGGAGCTCAGGAGTCTCAGCAGGATGGCAAAACCTGCTGTAGGGCCCTCCACACTTCAGCAAAATGAGAAACCTGCTCATTCTGTCGCTATCAGAGCCATGACTGGGTAGTAAAAGCAGTTTCAGTGTTAACAATGCTGGTAGTATTAAGCACCAGGGAACAATTCCAGAGACCAGGGATTCCCATTTCACCAGAAAAGCTGAAAACCACAAGATTTGATTGAGGCTGGCTTTAAACTGAATTCTGTTTCCTTCGAATTAGGAGCATGGTTTGTCCTTTTTAAACAGTCCAGGTTGCATTACCGCTAGCAGAAACATCTAATTGCTAAACATTTATACATAAACCAAAATCAAATCAAATAATAGTTCCTTAGTTCATTAGTTCAATAGAAATAAGTGCTACTTCTATGAAAAGCCTCATCCTGTCTGTGTCCAAGGCTTCTGGGGACGGGGCTGTCCCCAGGTGTGCAGGGGATGTCCAGTGTCTCGGCAGTGACTGTTGTGATCCAAGTACCACCCCAACACACAGAATTCATGAGTCAGACTCAGACAACTCACAAGAGTAGCTTAAAAGCAGTTTTGCAAACAGAACAAGCATCAAGAACAAATCTGAGGTTGATAGCAGCTTTTTGAGTCTTCTCAGCATGCTTAGAACATTACCGCTTATTTTGAGATTTTTAAGTTTATTTTAAAATTACTCTAAAACTATAAGCATGGCCCAGATACAGGAGGAGGAGGTATTTTATCTAACTCAGAACTGTTTGCATGTGTTGTCCAGTAAAGTTATAGTAGCATTTTTAACAGACTGTTTTGCTAGGAAATAGCCTGGACACATGAGCAGGGCTAAGAACCGGTGGCAAATGCCAGGTAACGTGGGAACTGCAATCCTTAAGTACTTAGAGTCTCAAGTCCAATGCAGAAACTACAACCACAGCTGACAGAACTCAAAGTGCTTGTGGCAGAGGGTAGCAGCATGGCAGTCTGTGAGGCTTGTAGCCCCTGTGTCTTGGCTAGGGCTAGCCCACCATCAGGGCTGAGGCTGTGGATGACTGCGTAGGTTCGTTCTGGAGCTCAGTTCCCAGCCCAACTTCTCCATCCATTTCTGGGGACTGCAGGCAGCTGGATTGTAGCTTTGGTGTTTGCATCTCTTCCTCAGCTTGGACAGAGGCTCTGAATGGGAGAGCAGGCTGGCTTTGGTGGGAAGGGGCTTGCTCACAGGAGTCAGGGATCAGCACAGGGCAATGGGGAAAAGTGCTGAAGCCCTCACGGGGGTCATGTCGTGTGGCATTAGGCAGCACAATGTCTGCAGGAAGGGCAAAGTACCAGCCCTGCCTCTGCCCTCCATACCTTCAATGCTGCTGCCACAGCTACACCTGAATAAGCTCTGTATAGGTGCAGGAGCTGGGACAGCTGGAGTGCTCAGACTCCCAGCACACTAATGTGAAGACATGTCCTCTCTCCATCCAGAAGTGAACTTTTACCCCTATGCCTCCTGCAGTCTAGCCGCCCAGGCAGGCTGTGCTCCTTTTTTTAAATCTTTCATTCTTTCACCCTATGTGGACTACTCTGTTTTCCCCCCTTTCCCTCTGGAGCGTTTGCTGTGTGTTTCTGGAGCAGAGCACAATGTCCCGGTGTTATCACCCCATCCATCCCTTACACCACCATCCATCACTCACACCCCTTGCGTGGATGGGTACCCTTAGGAGTGTGCTGGCTGCAGGGACATCTTTCCCTTAACAGTGCCAGGAGCTGGGGCTGCCTCTGTGCCAGTGCAGAGCCTGTGAGGAGGAGCCATAAAAGATGGCATCAAAACTTGAGGGGCATGAGCATAAAAGGGGGATCCTCTCCACCCTGTCTCAGCACTGAGTTTACTCACACTGGTGGGCTCTCTGGAAGGCCCATCTCTTCCGATGGCTGCCACAAGGACTGATGGCTGAATGGGATGTCAAAGTATGGTGCTGATCAGACACAGGGCTAATAATCTGCTTGCACAGAGATTTTCCAAAATTCCCAGCTCTTTTGGGCAACGTGATCTACAAGTGCTCCGGCATTCACTCCCAACCACATCAGTGATGATGATGTGCCCTCTCTGTCGCAACAAGTGATGTGTGGAGGGCTTGCTTGCCGCCTTCTGGCTGAAGATCAACCAGCACTATAATAAATGCCATTTGGAGTAATGAAATAATTTTTTTTCAAGCTGCTGTGAATGAAGAGACTCCAAGCAAAACTGGGACTGTGGGTTGAACACGCTGGAATAATCACTGGAAGTGGCATGGAGTGTCTGTTGTCTCAGCTATGTTAGACCTCTCCATTTGAGTCCATCACACAGGGTCTTTTCATAGTTAGTGGTGAGAAATGGAGGCTTTGAGAGTCTCACCTGCTTTTTGACTCACAGACAGGCATGAAGACTGTGCCCTAGAAAATCTTGTTCCACCCTGGTGAATGCAAAGGGAGTCGGCAGTACCTGGCTCTAGTGCCTGCACTGGCACCACAGTGTTTGGTCAGATGGAGGAGAGATGTCTGTGAGCCACACCAGGTCACCGGCCTGAGACATGCTGTTCTCAAGGCCCCAGGTATTTACTGGAGACTGTTGGTGCTCTGGGTCCGATCAGAGAGCTAGCAGTGGGCACAACTTTGGATTTTGCACAGATGTCAGCTAAGGGATTTTGTATAGCACAGGCCTCCTCCCAATTCCCCTGAGAAAGCTCAATGTTTAGCAAAGGTTTCAAGCTGCTATGTTTTGGAAAGTTAATACTGACCCTATATTTCTCTAAAAATCACAAGGTCTTGCAGAAGCATCAGGCAGACATGGAACAGAAGGAGTGCTTTGCATTGCCATTCACCACTCAGTAATGTCCCCATGGGCTCACCCCAGATCTCATCCATGCTGCAGCCTCTGCCAGGCATTCCCACACATCCTATGGTCATGGGCACTTTGCTAGCAAGGGAAAGAGGAAGCTGAAGCCTCAGTTATGCAGCACTGCAGCAGGAGGACAAAATGTGTTAACAGCTCTTTGGATGTCCAGCTCTTTGGGACAGCCCTTCAGGTGGTTGCCTCTGGGGAGACAAGTCCTGCCAAAATGTTAAACTCCAGCTACATCACTGTGCCAACCCATAGCCCTGGCAGCCTCACTTTCTTGTGATGATCACCATGTGCCATTGTTTCAAACCATAGCCATTCAGCCTAATTTTTAAGGTTCTCAGTTCTGACCCTAAATTACTTTGCAGAGGTCACAGTATTCTTCCTGTACTCACAGGACAGCACAAGGGAGTCCTTGTCCTGGGATGGGCCCTTGGGTGCCAGCAGATGTGCCATGTACATGGATGCACAAGCAAGGAATTAGTTCTCCGGGAATTTGCCCTGGTGGATCCTGTGAGTCCACATTAAGATCAATTATTTCAGAAGCATAAAATTTGTTGGTCTGGTTTTCTCCCAAATATTCTCAGCCTATTTAGAAGACTGTCAGAGAAGTGGATCTTGGGAGCATAACACATTACTCGGGTAATAACCCATTTCCAGATCACCACTTCTTTTACTGTTTTTCACCAGTCAAAGTTTCATTCTATGAAAAATGAAGGAAAAAATCACTCCTTTTCAAAACAGCTTGAGGGATGGATGGGTCTAAGGCCAGAGCTGGGATGCTCTCCTGAGAACAGCCCCTATCTCTCATCATCTTCCCCAGGCTGAAGGCCAGGAGCTGGATTGGATGAAGACAGCTGCCACTTTGCATGGCCTTTGGGCAGCTTGGAGAAGATATCAAGACTAGGAATTTGGAGGTTGGGAAGTAGATACTATCCCAAAACCCCTGGGGGCGTGAGCAGCTGGCAAACCTTGCTGAGTGTGGGGATCACAATGTGACCAAATACTAGCCGAATTTGCCTCGAGTAAAGATTTCACGGCATCATGCTTGCACAGTTCTGTTCACTTGTTCTTGGCACTGGCCCCACAGAGGGGTTTCACAAAAATGTGGGTGGAGCAGCTTGTTGGTGGAGGTGGGTACCCAGGCTTGTGGCAGGTTTCCTTAGTTTGTTTTTCATTCACTGGGGAAGTCCCCTGGATGCCTTTCCAGGTGCTCCTCCTGAGCTGCAGCTCCTTACATGGAGGTTGAAGAGGTGAGCAGGTCACTTCTTCAGGGCACAGGAGGAATGTGCAGATCTGTGGGAAACAGTCTGGGGGCTCCATGCCGTGCCACTGCCCTTAGCATCATCACATCACTTTCTGTGTCCCTTGAGAGGCATGGAGGCGTTCAGTGAGTGGAAACGTCCAACAGGGATATCATCTGCAAGGAAAACAATGCACACAATAGCAGTGGTGCATTCCCTGGCAGCCCCAGGGTGATCTCAGAGAAGCAAAGGTCTCTTCTTTTTCTGAGTACAGGGGCAAGCGGTCAGAGTTGTCTTCTGCCTTGCCAAACGTGACATGAGTCTAAGGAGAACCAGGCACGAGCTCGTACGTGGCAGGGTTTGATCAGCATCTACAAGAAGACAGGGAATCCAGAGCTACTCCTAGTGTGTGGGCACTGTAAACATCAGCTAAAACACACAAAGTCCATGTTTAGTGAGATGGTTTTATCAGCAACATTCCTGCAAGCAGAAGCCCAGGAATACAAACACACCACAAAAAACACGTGAAGAATTTGATAAGGCTGAACTGCATCTCTGAAGATCTCTCTCCTGGTTTTTCTCTGCGTATTTAAAGTTTTATGGTAGGTCATGATTGCTTAAGAGGCACTGCATATGCATTAGAACTAAACATATTTGCTTCCACTTCAACCCCCAATAGAGCAAACAGGAAAGCAGGGGAGGATTTAGATGATCCAGTATCTGAGGAAGTGTAATCCATGCTCGGGGGCAAGCAGTTCCCATCTCGGGGCAGGGAGTAGGTGGCACAAGGGAAAAGGTGAGAAGGTAGAAAGTGAAGATTAGAAGTATGGGTTCATGCTGGTGGGGAATAACTGTGCGGACCATCAAAGCTGCATCATGGTAACCTAAGTGGAAGCCAGCCTTGTGGAAGTATCATTCATCAAGCCATTTCAAAAGGTTAGAAGCAAAGCACCTTCAGCGTGCTGTGCCCAAGCCCATGCAGGGTACAGGCAGGATCCAGGTGCCTAAACTTGGGGTTCTCAAGCCTGTAGAGTTACTTCAAGTCCAGCTGACCTAGGCTCTGCATCATACCTGCCAGTTGAGCAGGGGGAACTCAGATGGTGCTGGAGGTCTCTGCCCAGACACTAGGACCAAACCTGGAGCCCTGCATGCTTAGTGTGACAGAGAGACTCTCCATCTCCTTTGTATTTTGGGAAGAAATTCTTTGCTGTGAGGGTGGTGAGAGCCTGGCCCAGGTTGCCCGGAGAAGCTGTGGCTGCCCCATCCCTGAAAGCACTCAAGGCCAGGTTGGACTGTTCTGGTGGGATGTGTACCTGCTGAGGGCAGGGGGTGGCACTGGATGATCTTTAAGGTCCCTTCCAACCCAAACCATTCTATGATTCTGTGATTTTATTCCTCCAGTTAACGCCGGACGATTTCACAACAGCACCTCTGCAAAGCCTGAGCAGCGCCAAGCTCCCAGGCTGGATGAGGGCAGTGACAGCTCAGAGTTTAGCCCTGATGCTCAGGAGTTCTTCGTTGTGTCCCTACCTGCAGGTTGCTGGTGGTGGGTTGGGGGTTGCTGGGTGGCAGAGAGACACAGCCAGGACAGGGAGGCTGGAGGGAACAGCTGACACACAACCCCTTGCTGTGATGGATGGTGGGAACAGGGATGGTGTCTTTCTCTTGACAGCCAGCTTTTAGGCAGATTTGGCCTCATGAAGTTGCCCCCATTCATGAGCCACCTCCTCGGTGAGGTACGGGTAGAGCTCTGAAGGGACGTTGTGGAACTTGCAGCCACGCTCCCAGACAGTGCCACTCACCAAGGATGTGTCTGTGCTGACTGCCTCAGATGATGGCTTCCAAACCAAACCTTCTTCCATGCAGAAACTTTCATTCCCAAGAAGCAGGACTGCAGATCTCTGGGTCCTCTGGCACCGCAGAGGACCTCCCAGGGCTGCAGGCTGGCACAATCCTCAGCCTACATCTCCCCCCATAGGAGAGACTCAGAAGGCTCTGAGGTGTCTGTGGCACTGCACCGGCTGCTGGGGAGATGGGGTAGCAAGGCAAGGAGAGAGGGACACCTCCCCAGGTGTGCTGCTCCTTACCTCTCCCATAATGACATGGGTGGGAGGAAGGCAGCACCCAAGGGTATTTGCTTAAAGTGGTCAAACTGCAGGACAGGGCCAATGCAATCTGCCATGTCATGTCCCCATGCTCAGCAGCAGAAGGCACTGGGGACACGACGGGTGACAGTCACTGGGGAACACATGAGCACCCTATGCGGCTGTGACTCAAAACCAAGAAAGGGAATATGTGAGATGGTGCCATGGGTGGCATGACCTGGCCATACCCAAAAGTACTCAGTTACCTCTCCTGGTCAGTGGCTGTCTCACATGTCAGGAGAAGAGTCCATCCAGCTTGGCCTGTGTCCCAGGGACTCAAGGCTGACATAGGGCCCAGGTTCCCTCATTATAGGGCTCAGCACGCAGCTCCAGGCTTCATGGACCATGGTTCTTCTTGCCCCTTGTATTTTCTCTCTCTTCTATTCTCCACTAAAGCTGAAGAGGTGGGTTCCCATGCCTTCACTTCAGCCTGAAGAACACTGGGAAGTGGCAGTGGGATGCAGACATTGTATCTGCCAGGAAACCTGTACCTTTTCTTGACAAGTTATATATGAGATGAATGGAGGACCTTCACTGACTTAGCCAAGGAAAAGATCTGGCTGGGTCTTAGACTGTGGTTGTGGTGCCCCTTTCCTGACCAGAGGCTGCTCTCAGAAGGCTCTGGATTTATCTGTGAGCCAAAGTCTTTGGGAAAGAGACATAGCCAAGCCCCACTTGGGAATTTATGGGTGGGCAAGCACATCTAGGGGGAAGTGAAGCTGATCCTCATCTGTGGTACATTGCTCTCTCACCAGAAACAGGTAGGCTTGTGAACCAAGCATCTTCTCTGGAGGATCTCCAGTGTCTTACAAGGAAGTAGCCATGAGCTTCCATGGTATCCCATCTTTGTGAATTTAGTATTTATAGGCAGAGAGAGATGGGGCATGGTCTGTACTGTGTACAGCCTCACAATTTATGTGTTGGCAGCAGTGGTTGATAGGAGATGTCCTCTGAGGCTCAAAAGTGTGCTTAACTTTGTAAATACAATCAACTCAGGCTGAAGCGAGTGAACAATGTGGAATGTTTTGAGGTCAAATTTGACTTCAGAAAAAAATACACCATTGATCCAGTGGTACTTGAGTGCGTTGTGAAGCATGCGTCTGCGGGGCTGCAGCATGGCCTCCTGGCTCAGACAGCAAGGACCCTGGTGCAGTCACTGCAAATTAAAATGTTGTATATGCTCTGAGTGCAAAAAGATTGTACACAGCGCCTTGTAAGAAGCCTTCCTGAAAGACTCTTGCCCTTGCCTCTGCTGGTGGTCTTGCAGCTTCAGCATTGGATATCTGGCTCACGCTCTCTATTTTTCAAAAACATTAATAATCATAATCCATATAAAACTGTCATATTGGTTCAACATGTACGTCACCAAAGCCCTGACTAATTTATCAAAGATTTAGTGTTCAGTTGAACAAAGTCTCATTTTTGTAAGCAGATGCAGTTTGTTGGATTGTCCTATCATCACCCTGTTGTTTCCACTGGAAAGATGCATAATATCAGCAACTTCTAAGAGTTAAAAAAGTACATTTAAAAATATTCATGTAAACATTTGTTTCATGTTCCACGTTAGCCATGAATTAAATAGATAGCTCAAGGGCTAATGCTGCTTGTGCCAACATGGTCCTGCAGCCCTACAGGCACCAGTAGGTGGGTGTGCAGCAGACCGGCGGCCCCTCGCAGTGGTGATGGGGTGTTGTTTAGCAGTTCCACCACTAAAAATAAGACCGTGAGCTACTCGAGGGAGCTAAAAATGCTCAGAGGTGGAAACTGAGACTGTCAGTTCAAATATGTAACACACAACACAGCCCTGGCCTGTCTAGATGCCTGCAGGGGTGGTTCCACCTGTAGTGGCAGCACGTCGGACTTTGGTAGGAATAGCTGAGCACAGGAGATGGGGAAAGGACCACAAAAACAAGTGGAGAAGCAGTGCTGGGACACACACAACAGAAGAGAGTGTTTGGTGTGGGGCTTTCTCGGGTAAGGACTGAATTCATATCAAGTGTGGTTCTGCATTTTGTCTTAGAGCCCAGAGAGCAGGGCTGCATGGACATGGGCTGGGCATGTATACAGCCTGTCCCAGGAAATGCACTAAGGACAGGTTTATGTTCCATCTGCAAAAGAATAAATTGACAGGCACCTTTGGGACCTCCTCCCTGGCTTTCCTGGCACCCCAGGGGCACACTACATGGCGAAACACAGTGTAAAGCAAGGTAGAAGTATAGTGTCTGACCCACAGCCAGTGAGACACAGCCATGGAAAAGGGTTAGGACTGGTGGGGCTGGGCAGTGAGATGGGTTAGGATAAGACAGCCGATGGCAAAATCCCTGCTGGTGCAGGGTAGGAAGAGGGGTCTGAAACAGTCCTGGCACATGTAGCACGGAGGAGATGGTATCATATACAATGCACTATTCTTACTTCCTTATACAGTAAATTGGTAACTTTTTTGTATTAAATCAGATTTTATCACCGAGTCAATCTTGCACTTTTCTATTCTTGTTCTGTACAAATGACCATTTTTAGCTCTCCTCAGCTCTTTCCTGATGGGGCTCATTAGGAGCTGGTGCTGATTCTTACAGGCATTCACTTTCACTTAGCATCTGGAGGTTTTTTTTTGGACAATGCTTTGTTGAAACAGTCCTTGTAGCTTTCTTCTGCGCTTAGTATCAGCAACTCCTCCTGGGTCATGTGCCTGCGTCCCACAAAGGCATTTGGTCTGAGCTGAGTCCTTCCTCTCACTGTTTCTGATGAGATAGGAGTGTCATCAAGGAAAGCATCTCCTTGCCCAGGTGTTTTGTAGAAGCATAACTTGAATTTGCATAATTTCCTGATGCATTTTGACCCTAAACCTCACATAAACCTGGGAGTAGAACAACATGGTAAAGAAACAACCAGCCAACTCTTCTCATCCTTCAAAACCTCTCAAAAAATTTTAACTAATCTGGTTGAATTCTTCATAAAAGCTTTAACCCTACCATGTGTGGTAATCAAAACTTTGATTTCAAAGCATAATTCTTGCAGGGTGTTTTTACAATTGCTGGTGTAACAGCTAGCTGGTATTTGCTATTTGTCATTTGCTATCTGTATCATGTAATTAGCAGCCTGTTCTGGGTCGTGGGAAATTATTGCTCTCATCCAGTTTTCTCAGTAAACCAGAGCCTTGTATAAAGGAAGATTGTTCTCATTTGTAGATCTGTTCTGTATTTCTAACAGTTTAAGAGCTCTCTCATGTGGGTGCCCCATGACTGTGTTTTTTTTCATAAGACCCCTGGCTTTCTGCAAATATTCTTTGCGTATGGGTGGAAATTCTTCCAGCAAAGCAGCCAAGGATGCAGACCCAGCAGACAAGGTGAACTGAATCAAGCAGGAAATAAGGAATCCTGAAATCTTCCCCTTCCTTCTGACACAGAGGGACAGATGGAGTAATTGTCTGTGGTCTGATTGTTTCACAAATGCCAGTCTTTGTTCATTGTTCCAAGGGCTGGTTGGGGACTTCATCCTTACCCTCTCCTCTTCTCTTCCAGAGGTTGCTTTGGTGTCTGCTTCTACCTGACTATCCAAAGTGGAGCAGTCAGAATCTGGACCAGTCCCTTCAGGCACAGGGATGAATGGTGTGATCAAACAGGATTGCTCAGACCACAAAAATACACCAAGTGGAAATGAAGAAGAAAAGGCATCCAGAGAAAAGGCCGCCAGCGAAGTGAGAGATGGCACCAAGCTCCAGCCACCACCCTTTGCGGAGCGGAAGAACAGTAAGTTCTTTCACCAGTGGGGTCAAGAGAGGGGAAGTGAGATTGGATAAATGCTGGGTTTCTGGCTCATCATTATTTTTATGTGTGGTGCTTTTTGAAGTTGCTTCTGATGGAAACAGTTTAAGAATGAATGGAAATGCCTCCTCAGTTCAGTATTTCTGGGTCAACCTTATATGCTGTTGCCAAGCTTGAGGCAATTACCAAATTCTTTGTAATCCAACTGTTTGGTATAATACTGGCTGAAATGTAGTATTTCAATGTCTTAGGAAAAGACTGATGTTCTGATGTAGCCATGGGATTTGCTGGGGATTTAGGGTGATGTGAAGTTGATCAGTGCAGAAGAAATGGAGAGGTTATTTTGTTGGCAAAGGTGCTGATAGCTGTTCTGCTCCCACAGAGCAATGATGCTTCAGATAACCTTGCCTTCAGCAAAATTGCTTCAGATCAATGTATCAGAGAGAAGAATCTGGCCTGGGCCTCTGCCAGGGTCATTTGTGGTTGGTCAAGGGTGCAGAAACTAGTCTTCCCGGCAGATGTTGATATGAGTTTCAGTGGAGATCTATTGGTAGAAGGCTGATGAACAGAAAACCCCATGATTCAAACTGCGCAAGGCATGCTCAGGCTGAGGAGTTGTTTGCCATTTCTTTCAGGCAACTGTATAAAATATGAAATGAAGAAAATTCCTCTTGTGCACTCTAAGACTTTCATCGTTAAGTACTCAAAATATTGTGTAATGTGAAAGTGCGGCTTGAAGGCACTATTTTTGCTTTGTGTCTTTGATTGTTTGTATTATTGTACAGGACCCAATTTTTCTCAATCACTATAAATCAGAAATAATCCAAATGATGTCATCGTGGCGATGTACTGGTGTCAGACTGGAGTAACAGCGGAGAGCCAGGCCCAGAGTCTGCCCATAGTCAGAATAAGTCACACCAGTGAGGGCACTTCTTTTCTAGAGTCTCAGATGTCAAAGCCTATCTCAGATAATACAATAGCAATGGGAAACATTCCCTGGACTTGTAAAAGGGGTTGTGTTAAGACTGTTTGGTGATGTGTAAAAATCACATTTCCCTGTAGCTTTCACATTCTTATTTTTTTGCATCCATTTTCCCAAGTGACTTTTGTTATGGGAAGGCAGAAAAAGAACCATCTCCAGGGGCCGATAGGCAATAGCTCCCTCTGAGCACGACCAGCAGACACTGACTGCATTGAGCCCTGCAGCACTGCCAGCATCTGCCCTGTTTTGGGGGCTCCTGCCCCCCAGGGTGCCAGCTTGGTGGCCCACTGCAGCATGGCTTCACCCCTGCAGCGCCTCTATACTGGGCTGTTTGCAGAGTCTCTAAGTGAGAAGAGCCCCCCACAGTCTGGGTATCTCTCCAGTCCTTTGCTCTCCTCCTCTTGCTGCTTTTCCCTTTCTTTCACACATTTAGACAGCGTAAAGGCTCGGCTTTTCCTGCCGTCACTGTTTGAGAACAGCCGGCTCCCTTCATCTCACAACATCTCAGGAGCTGGCAGGCCCACCAAATGTCATGCATCTTGTGTGGCACCCAGGCCTGCCTTTGATGTCATGATCCCTGGTGTGACAGCTCCTGCTCCTGCTGGTGGAGCAGCCTGATGAGCACCCAGGGGACAAAAATGGAGGAAGGCATCCCACGGCCCCACAGGCTGCCCTACTTAGTGGTACACAGTGGTCACCTCCCTTTGCCCTGCAGGACACCTGCAGAGCCCTTAAGCAGATTTGACTCCGACAAGAGCAGAACCTCCATGTCCTACTTGGTGACATTTCCTGGGTTGTCACAACAAGGACCTTCTACACCACCCCCGCACCACAGGGTAGTTGGCATTTCTGTGAGGAAAAAGCAATATGTCAGTGTCTCTTCATATCCTACACTCAAGAAGGGCACCTGTACAGGTGTATTCACCGCTCCGACCCTCATCCCTCACACCATGGATAAGCAGCAGGAGGGAGGAAGCACCCAGCATCCAGAATTATAGAATCACAGAATCATAGAATCACAGAATGATTCGGGTTGGAAACGATCTTAAAGATCATCCCGTGCCACCCCCTGCCCTCAGCAGGGACATGTTCCACCAGAGCAGTCCAACCTGGCCTTGAGCGCCTTCAGGGATGGGGCAGCCACAGCTTCTCTGTGCAACCTGGGGCAGGCTCTCACCACCCTCACACCAAAGAATTTCACCCTGTGATCTTATCTCAGTCTCCCCTCTTTCAGTGTCAAACCATTCCCCCTTGTTCTATGGCTCACTTCCCTGATCAAGACTCCTTCCCCATCTCTCCTGGAGCCCTTTTAGGGACTGGAAGGGGCTCTAAGGTCTCCCTGGAGCTTTCCCTTCTCCAGGCTGAACCCCCCCAACTCTCTCAGCCCGTCCTCACAGCAGAGGGGCTCCAGCCCTCCCAGCATCTTCGTGGCCTCCTCTGGCCCCGCTCCAGCAGGTCCATGTCCTTCTGCTGTTGGTGGCCCCAGAGCTGGAGGCAGAACTGGGCAGGTTCTCCCCAGAGTGGAGCAGAGGGGCAGAATCCCCCCCCTCACTCTGCTGCCCACACTGCTGGGGATGCAGCCAAGGAATTATGTCACTGAAGGAGGGAATGCCTAGGAATGAGTTGGGTGAAACAAATGTAACTGTCATTCTATTGTATTTAGGGATCTGCCAGGGCTTGTAAGGCCCCTTGAACCCAACTAGTGGCATGTCAGAACTGGTGCCAACATTATATTTGAAGGAGAAGCAAATGCAAAGTGTGTGATCTCTACCTTCTGCCCTGTTGCACCCCATCTCCTGAGGGTACAGGGCGTGCACACCTCAGCCAGGCAGGACCTAACCCCTACCCCCTGCTCTTTCCAGCAGAGCACTCCAGCCACGGGCTGGTGGCCTGTGGTGGTTTGGTGGGCATTGGACAGACATCCATCTGTCAAAGCCACAGCTCCTCAGTGAAGACTAGCTCCTGCCTGAGTCTGAACTTTCAAACTGCAGTCTTTACTTGACTTAACTTTGATTTAATAAAAACAGTCTAGCTAGAATATTTTTAAATAGGAAAATAGTCTTTTTAACTCCAGTATTACTCAAAAGTGGCTCAGGGGATTTCATTTAAATTTGTAAAAATAAATCACCTTCAAGCAAGCAGAAAGCCCATTCAGCAGGACCTACAAAAACCCAGGACTGGATGCACAGGCCCGGGAAAATGAAGACTATTGCCCCTACAACAAGCAGGAATCTTGACATCTGCCTGCCAGGCTGTAAGCCCTAACCCCTGGCTTTTTTCTCCCCCTGTAATGGTCAGGCTGCCCTTTTACCCAAATCCCACAACCCATAGGGTTTATATGCTCAATCACAACTTCTCCTACCAAGTCCTGGTCCACACTGGCCTGAACTGGGCAGAGCTGTGAACTATTGTCTTGGAAGAGCCTAAGGCAAACATGGCTGTGGGTCTTCCTAAAGTCACTAGTGACACTGGTATTAGAGATGAGATCTGCCAAGATCTCCTACCCTACCCATTACGCATGCCCCTTGGCTGAGTACTGGATCCAAGCCAGCCCCCGCCACATTGGGTTTAAATGCTGGACCAAGGAAAACAAAGGTGCTCTCTTCAACATTTGGTGTCTGAATAATAAGCTGAGTCCTGCTTGTTAGATAGGAGTTCATCACAGCAGCTTAAGCATCCTTAGGATCCATAAACTGCTTTTCCCTCCCAGGTCCTTCTGAAACCTCTCAGATATTGATGTCAGGGCCAGTAGTAACACTCTGAACCATCAATTCTCCCAGGATCATTTTCTTCAGCTGGTAACAGCTTCCATCCCACCCCATCCCATCTGACGCCATCCTGTCACCCTGCACACCTGTACTTTATTTGTGGTAGCTATGTCATGGGAAGAACTTACAGCTGTTGTCTTCTCTGGCTTGCATAAAGACTGCTCTTATCCTGCTCATTCTCTGTGTGACCAAAGGTAGTGATTTCTCTGTACATCTTCCCAGCAGTGGAGAAGGCAGTGAGGATGCAGGCACAGTGGAGGACTTTGGTCACACACCTCTCCCAATACCAATTTGGCCAGGTGGATTTCAGAAATAATTTCACAATAACACTTAGAATCACAAGAAAAGTGGTCAGAGGACATGCAGGATCTACTAACACCTCCTCGAAAATTGTCTCAGTGTGTGTATTCAGTGTGTGAGGAGTAGGCATCCTCTGGTACAGTCCAGAGAGAGCAAAGTCCTTGGCTCAGAAGTACTGTCCCATGTCCCCCGCTCTAGGACTCTGACAGTGAGATGTGTTTCACTTACGGAGTTATCCTGTCTGATCTGATGAGGTTTCTCTGCCTCAGAATCTCTGCCCAGGATGGGCTCAGTCCCCTCTGGAGCATCCCATTACTCTCCAGTTACTATCAGACTTTAGGTGACTGGCTCTGACATCTGTTAGAGAAGACATTAATTTATCTCCAGTTACGTGTCCAGTTTGGGTGTCAGAGCTCCCATGGCAGGTGATGGATCTAGACCACATGTAGGTGGCCAGAGGCCACTGACTGGCTACTGCAGTTAGAGAGCTAAAGAGTTCCCCTTCTGCCTACTCCGGTTCAGCAGCATGTTTGTTAACTGCTCATAATGTTTCCATACAGGTTTCCCCATTGCTGATTTTGGAAAATAATGTAGTTAAACTCTTCTGTTTATTTGTGTAGTCTGACCACCAGCTCCTTTAGACCCCTGCAACAAAGGGGAGGATTTTCAAGTGCCCATCTGGTTTGTGTTTAATGTAATGTGCAGAAAGGTTGCACATTTTCAAGGCCTGTGTTCATAAGTAGTAGATTGTACAACAGTTTATTACACAAATGGAGCTTTTTATTGCTGGGCTTTGTTGAGCTGCCAGTTGGGATAAAAAAAAAGTAACGTGCTTCGTAGTTCCTATCAAGCAAAATTAGAAAGTATTAAATTCTGCTCAAACTATCAGCCATTGGTGAGCTGGTAATCAAATCCAGGGCTGGTGGGAGGTCAAGACTTTCTTGCTGTTGGTGTTTCTGAATCAATAACTGCTATGAAAAACATGTAAATGAAAGAAAAAAAAAAGAGAGAGAGAGATGTCTGACCTAGAAGTCATCACATCACAACGCATAGTCTAGTAGAGGCAAGATACCTACAGGTTTGGAGGAGAAAACCCCACATAGTCTCTGCTCAGTCCTTGTGGTGAGCATGTGTTTTAGTTTAAATCTGTATTGGAATGGTTATTAAATTACTATCTAGTCTCAAACAAAATCTAGCCTTTGTTCCATATAGCCAGGTAAGAGATGTATCTACAGGAAGATTTTCCAAATTACCTTTGGATCCAAATCAAATAAATATTGCAAACACTGTATTGAACCCAGGGGATACCTAATCTGCAATGAAATATCAGCCTGCAGCCTTGAACTGCACAGCCCAGCTTTAATGCCACTTAAATAAGAATGTAAGAAGTAAAAGAATTCCAGGAATCCAATGATATAAACTGTATTTTTAGAGCTGTGAGTGACTTGTGAGAGTGAAACGTTGCAGTGACTAAAGATAGCACAAGCAAGGTTTCCATGATTTATCACAAGAACGCTCACAGTAAGTTAAAGTCATTGAATGCTGTGATAGCAGCACCTACATGTTGGCATGTTTTCAAGACAAGTCATTCATAACATTGTGACAGAGCAAAATTTCCATAACAGAGCTCTGAGTTGCCTGTCCCTTACTCAGGCACCACACACATCACCTTTCTATTAAGGCGCTGAGACATTCACTTGTCGTCTGGGATCTCTTTTTTCCTTTCAGACAGCCAGGGAAGAACCCACTTCCCTGCGTGTTCCAAACCTCTCACAAGCCCTCATTCTGGCTGAGTAATAAAAGAGGTGGTGGCAGAGCATGAAGACCCTGCCTTGGCCCCTGGTCCCACTCTGTTCCCTACTGGCCATCTGGAGACCAGTTGTCATTTTAACAGGAGTTCATGGAGCGACCCATCGTTCTTCCTTGGGGGTCAGTGTTGATTTGTGCACCAAGAGGTTGTACAAGACCTTTCTTTGCTGAGCAAAATGTCTATAAGGGTTATTTTAAGGATAAAGTCATGGCAAACCTTTCCTGACACCTCAGGATCAGCGCTGCTCTTGGCTGCTGGCCCTGGCTAGCTGCACTTTGCAGGGTAAAGGAACTGGCTTGTTGAGAGAGGGCTACATCGCAGAGCTGTTTTCTCCCAGTTTCTAACACCCTGGGATGCATTCAGATAGAAAAGTCCCACCCTGAAGAGTACTCATCTCATAGGCAGGCTGGCTTTTGTCTCCTTCAGCCACCTACCCAGCTGCCCGAGAGTCACCTTGAGTCTTGTTTTCTCATGTCAAGTCCCAAGTCCACCTTCCAGCACAGAATCACGCTGGATGGGGGGGCTGACCATGCTTCCAGGGTGGGGTTCCCTTTTCTGCTGGATGGGTAGAAATCACATGTACCATCACGTACAGGGTGGGGATGGTGGCTGATAGACTGGAGTCAGTTCTCCTCTCCCCCATCCCTTGACACCCATGGTGTCCCTGCCCAGCTTATTGGTTTCTACCCATGCCCAATTCTGTGTAATCACCTTCACAGCCTTTTGTTGTGGGGATATGTGTGTCATGTCTGTTTCTTGTCCAGGTATCTTTCGAGATGTTTCTAAGAACAATTTTAATCTCATTATGACACAAAGGTGCTGCTTTGTTTCATCTTTCAGAAATCAAATGAAATGGGGACAGCCATGCGTCATAATCCCTCTTGTAGTTCCATTTCAAGTACTCTGAACCGGGTCCTGCCATGCCTCCATGAGTGGCCCCATCCTGCTGTTTATGGCAGCCTTGGTGCTGTGAAGTGCTGAGGGGTGCTGAGGTGCTGTTGTCTTCTTTGGGTCCATTTCTGGGGTGGGGCTGAGTACCCCACTGGTCAGAACCATTGCTCAGCACTTAGCAGGGCTGAGTCTCCAGGAGACCGGGTCTCCTCGCTCTCCTCTCAGACCAGCCTTAGCACTTGTGTCCAGGCTCTGCCTGTTGTCCTTTCCCTGTAACCATGCCTGGAATTAAATAAACAAAGCGTGGCAGTGATTCTAAGCTTTCCTCTCCCTGCTCCACTAGGGAAAGAGCACCGAAGTTTTCATGTACAGTTTGCGTTTGTGTTTCATCTGATTCACATTTGTGGCTATTTCTGGGTTGCTTTCATGATTTGCACATTCTTGAGGCCATTGCTTAGAGCACCTGTGGTCAGGTTGCACTTAGCATCTCCCTCTTCTCTGTAGCCGATTTTGAGATGTAGCTAGTCAAGGGTAATGTTCAATCCAGGCCACATTTCTTCATTCATGATCAAGCCTAATGGATGGCATATAAATGACATCTGAGCACTTGTTTTTGGAACTGTGACCTGTGGTGTAAAACCTGATAGCCCTGAAATCACAAAAAGAAAACACTCTCTTGCAAGAATAACATCAGGTTTGCTCCACGTGACTCACTAGCAATTTGAGCTCACTGACACTGAAAATCAGGTGGATTCTGGAAAGGACTAGGTATTTCTGGAAGTAATGGGAATATCCACAACATCATAATGAGGAAGCAGGCACGTACCCAAGTGAGAATCCGATAGGGAATAGTAGGGAGGGACACCTGTTGCAAGAAGTCCCTAGATAAGCTGGCCTAATAGAAATATTGACTAAGAAATGAGGCTTAAATAGCCATTAATAGCTTACCCTGACCCGTGGCTCCCACACTGATAGTGCCCCCACCTGCCACCTATAGGGTATTTTGTGGTCAGACTTTGCCTTACTTCCCTCTCTCCCAGAATATTCCAGATTTTTTTTTTTTACTGTAGAGGCTGGTAGGTGTCTCATGGAGAATTCAATTCACTTCTGGGGAAAGGTTTGGGGGAAAAATAAAACCAACATATCATATCTGAGCTTTACGAACTGCTCTTCATCATCCTCCTCCTCCCCTCCCGGGACTGAAGTTCCTCAACTTTTGAGTTGCTGGAAACTTTGTGATTTACACCTGTATATTTATGCATCATTTGAATTTATGTTAGATTATTAAACCAGTTTACCTAGGAACTTACTGCAATCTCCAGCACTTTGAGTCTTTCAGCTGGGACACACTGGTTCCTTCCAAAAGATCCTTTTTTTATGTCAAAGGAAATGACATTTTTATTCAGAAACAGCTGGGAGGGTTTCTCTGGCCCTTGCTCCATACTGGGTTGCCTCAGCGCTCGCAGCTGGTGAGCAACAAGCCCCAAGGAGGCACAAAGTGCTGTAAACTTCACTACAGTCAAATACAAAGTCAGTCTTGCTCCACATCAGCAAGTTCTAAACAATGCCTTACTGCTGTCTCCAATAGTCTTTAAGCCCATGCTTTCGTAGCACTGGTAAGAGAGGAAGAGGTGATGACTTGTTACAGCTTTTACTGGGAGATCAAGTTGTAGAGATGAGGAATGCTGAAGCAATGCTTATAAATGGAGCCTTCTTTCCTTGAAGAGAGTGAATATCCGAACATACTGGAACAAGGATGTTTCCAGTTAATGCACCATCTGTGTTAGATTTATCCATTCACAAAGAGGAAACGTATTTTCACTCTGAATGACTTTTTAAATTAAGAGACAACAAGGAAAGCAAGTATGTAAGTTGTATCTGCATGGCTGTGTGTGCAAGTGTTTGTGAGTGTGGACGTGCATGTGTGAACCCCACAGGCACTTCACTCTGAGCCTCTGACCTCTGCACAATTTACAGAGGAACGGCACCCAAACTGCACGGCACCACATAATCCTCCTGACATTCTCCATGGTGCACTGCAAGCACTTTTTTTAGCTAACTTCATGGGAAATTGTCATCAGTAGGGGCAGCCCAGGGTGAAATGCCTGGGAACAAGCCCCTGCTGTGAGAAGGTAGACTCAGACCAAGGGCTCCCCATGTGGAGCGGGGTCTGGTCCTGGGTGTGGGGGTCCCTCAGGTAGCTAGGAGGGCACTGCCACAGGGTGCCAGGCTCTGCCAGGAGTCATGTCCACCCTTGGTGGAAAGGCAGCACGTGTGGTGAGCTGGGGCTGGGCTCCAGTTTCCTACGGAGGGGATGGAGCAGGGCTGTACATCCACATCCACCGCAGCACTTCACTGGCTGGCACAGCGCCGGGGAGAAGTCTGGGCAGTGCTGGTGGTGATGCTCTGGGTCTGGAGGTGACAGTGCAGGCGTTCATCCCTGGAAAGCTCAATCCATGCTGCTGCTTAGTCAGGTCTCATGTGCTGGCAGTGCAGCCAGAACCACAGACCCCATGGAGAGCTGGGGAGCACTGGGGAGACTGGCGTACCAAAGAGCCTGCTCCCACGGCTAGGAATATCTTTGTTAGAGACCTGCTCAGAGCTGGTTATGTGGGGCTGGCTAGGGCTAGTTCCCCCCTTCCGTGGACATTCCTGCCACAACAGGTCTGACTGCCACTTGTGTGCCCAGTTGCTCTCTTTGTGCAACAAGCACAATCTCCCAGTGGGACAGCCAGGCTGCCATTGCAGCCCTTGCTCTCCATTTCCATGTTTGTTGTAGATCCTGCTTTCTCAGGGCTGGTTCTGGGCGGGCTTGAAGGGGTGGCACTTCCAGGAATGTGTATCCAGACCCGGCGCTGCATCATCTTCTGGTAACATCTGGCACAGTACATTTGTGCAGATGTTTAGTGCTGTGGATGCTTCCCAGTAGTTCTCTGAGGTGGTATTCGGAGAACAGCTCCATGGATGGGAAAAACTGCTCCATACTGGGGTTGTACAAACCAGCTCATATATTTTAAAATGAGAAAAGAGGAAATTCACAGCTGTGTCTTTGTTATATATGCATTTAGGGCCAAATCAGGACTGTTTCTGTCTTGGTCACAGAGAACACCACAGGGAGAGGGCTGTTCCTTCTCAGGCTGCTGAACAGCAGCAAAGTATCTCCAAAGCTACTGCTGCAATCCTGGGTCTGCACTCCCATTGTATCTCCCAAAAGATACAGGAAATCTCTGCTGCCTTGTCCTATTTCTCTCATCCCTCTAAATCCTGCTGCATGGGGGCTGGAGGCTATGAAGTGGAGACACAAGAGAGAAATACAGGACTGCTTCAGTGGGCTTTTCTGGACCCACAGGACTGGGGCAGGACCTGGTCTTGCCTCCCTGTGTGGCTGAGGTTACTGCTTTACAAACCTTCCAAACACAGCCTCCTACACTGTCTCCCCAAGTTCTTCCACAGGAGGGGAACATTTTGACAGTTTGTGTCTAGGAAGCTTCTTGGCTCTATATGGACTTCCTTGTGCCCCATTGTGTTGTCTTGCTGGTACTTTGTTTCCCAGGGTGATGGTTTTGATTTTCACAGTAAGAGATGTCAATCACTGCAGTGAGTTCTCTTTTAACAGTAATCAGAGCATTGTCCCGCCTGTCACAGCTGAAGGATCAGAAATCAGAAGAAGAACCTGTTGCAAACAGATCAGCCTCAGAACCTGAGGAGGTGTTTAACACTCGGTTTCCACAATGTCAGCTCTTACAAGGCTCCAGAGAGGGATGTGTTTTATGATCATCAGTCTTGTAGCACTGCTGGCTTTCACATCACCTGGGCTAGGGCTCATGAACCTCTCCAGGCTGGGTAGGGCAGCAGCTGGTTTTCTTGCCCCAGTGCTGTTTTGCACTTGTTTTGTCGGGGTGAAGGACAACGAGCTTCCCCTGCAATGGGGCACAGTCTGCCTAGGCTGCTCCCAGGGAGGTGCTCAGCTCTGTGTGCCTCTTGCCCACTACGCTACCTGGAGGGCTTCTGGGCTTTGCAGGTGGGGTCACACATGGGAGGATGTACTAGAGGGACAGGGAAGGAGGAGGCTAATAAAGATCTCTGACTCCAAAACCACTTCCCCAAAAGGGCTCACTGAACAGCGATGGAGAGGGCAGGGCACGGGGGTCTGGCTGACAATGCCTCTCTCATGTTAAAACCAGCCAAACAATACATCTCATGAATAACCACCACTGTGGCCGTGGCTGCAATTCCACACTGCCCAATTGGCACAGGCACCTGTGAACACAAGGCCTGGCTCTCCCATCATCACTGTGATCACTGTCATCATATTCCTGATGCTGCAGGGGTGATTATGGCACTCCCAAGCACTTGTTAAACCTTCTGGAGGTCAGCTGCAGCTGCAATTGCAGATGGATGTTAGGGGTAAGGCACACACTGCTGTTAGCAGTGGATGTTAAACACTAATTGGCCTGTGGGTAATGAACTTCAATTTGTTCCTGTTATGGGCGCTTCTCCCAAAACCACAGTCCTACAATGCTCATACCAGATGTTAAGGACTCCTCTGGCCAGCCAGTAGCATGCAGGACAATAGATATTGTCCTCAGCGGTAGGCAGTTTAGCCAAGGATGGCTGAACTGGTCAGGATGCAAAAAACTGTTTGGAAACGTGAAAGCAAATGCTGGGCAGTGCTGCTCACACTGAAGCACAGCTCCCAGCTGCCCAGGGAAGCCAAAGAGGAGAAGAAAAAGGAGGAGCAGTTCATATAGGCACTGTTGGTTGTGAGATGGCATCAGGAGGCTGGCCAAACTTTTAGCATACCTATAAACACCAAGCAGTAAGCCTCTGTGTTTGTGAGGGGACAAGGAGCAAGAAGTCCCGGAGTTGCCCAAAGCGAGCCTGGAGCAGGCTCTGGACCACTCACCACTGGAGGATCTCTGCCTGAGCAGGAGGAGCACTGGGCTGCCAGAGCTGCTGTTGCCTGTGGCTACAAACAGCCATGGTTTGCTGCACCATGACAGGCATGGAGGCCAAGGTGGCTGTGGATTTGTTACAGCTTTGTTGTCCAAATCAGTTACAGGAGAGGCTAATGTGAAGCCAGCAGAAGCACTGCACCTTCCATACTCAGGACTGTGTTTGCAAACCACCAGAGCAGTGCTCCAAAGGAACATGATTACCAGCAAAGATGTTAGTAAGACAAGAGGAATAGTAACATTAATGTAAACATGACAGATCCCTTCCTAATGGATGCATGTAGTCCATAAACATCATTGTCACATTGGAGATCTTGCCAGAGATTCCTGAAGGTGCTTTCAAGCATGTTGCAGTCTTGTGCTGTGGTTCTTGGGGTTTCGAAATTATGACCATCTGTTTGCAATTCAGGCCCATTTGGAAGCAGAGGAGAGTGCTGACAAGAGAGTCTTTTCAGACTAAGAGGGCCTTCAGTCCTGCTGAGAAGTTCCTGCAGGCAAGTACAGCCCGGAATGGTTCTGCATCATCCCAAGATGTGGTGGTCAAGCTCAGCTAAAAAGCCTGTGATGGGTATGATGCCAGGTCAGCACAAGGGTATGGCAATGTGATGATGACAGGAGGTTTCTCGGATTCAAGACCCAGCCCTGCAAACATCTCCTGTCTTCTGTACTGGCACAGTCACTGCTCAAAGTAAGAACTTCCGAGAGTGAGCGTTGAGTTGGCTTCCAGAATTTGCAAATGCAGCCTGGCTACTTGAAGCCTTGGCCACATATTTTAATTCTTGCTTTGCAGTATCTGTTGGGCATAAAGGTACATGGAATGATGTGAGAGAGGCATACAGGTCTCCTCAGATTCCTGCAGCCCCTGGTGGGTGTTGTATAGGGGTAATGGTCAGGTGTCGCTTTGAAAGTGCTCTGTCCTGGTGAGCTCTCCACAGACACCCGGGAAGGGAGGAAGACACGGACCCTTTCCAGCAGGGAGGGGGATCAAAAGGGAGCAGCAATCCTGAGAAGGTGGGAGATTTTTCCAGCCTTTGGATGTTTCTGTTGAAACCATGGAGTGGATGAGACAGAATCTGCATTGTGTGGTTTGTCCAAGCATGGACAAATATTCACGCGGTAGCTCTTGAACATCCCACTGATCGGCGCCTCCTCCCCTTAGCTCTGAGCAGGACTCTCAAAGGGAACGATGAGCAGCTTTGCTGCAAACCCAAAGGTTGCCTGAAGGAGGCTGCCTCTATAAGCACTGAACCAGGGTTTGAAACGTGGGTTTAAACATCAATCTGACCTGCCTTTAAAGCCTTAAAACACGTGTGTGTGTGTTGTGATCCTGTTCACTCAGCAGAGATTTGGTCCACTAAAAATGAGCCTGAAAGTTGATAAGAGCCCCTCATTAGGCCTGAAATAGCCCTTTGCAGTGTGGGACTGTCTGGAATAGGTATCACATGAAAAGGAACAGTCACAGCACAACAGAAAAGAAACTGAGATCATGCCTGCACTTTAGTCCTGACACAGGTGCAGAGGCTGCTTGCAGATGTTGCTTTGCTCATGATGTACATCACCCAGGACAGCAATGCTTTGGTGCTTCCTCTTCCTCAGATGCAATACCAAAGAAATATATAGAAAAAGTGGAGACAAATTGGAGAGAAAAGAAACAAGGGTGAGAATTGCACTGGAAAAGACGCAGTGAGTGCAATCTGGAAACTGGGAAAAGAGATGGGATTCTGGCAGCTGCAGAAAAAGGGCAGAGGTTTTTCCTCAGTTATCCATAGCTGGATGAAATGCAGAGTTCCTGGTGTGAAAGTGCCACAGTAGTGATTCATTCCACTGCCTTCAAAGAGGGAGCAATGACTATCTTTTATTTCCAGCCTCCCCTGATACCGTGTATGGGAAATGCTGTTGACACTGTGGCAACTGGGATTTCATTCTGTTAAGGTTTTGGTCTGTGCTAATGATAAACCTCCTCTCTCCTTGGTCACTTTGTAGGGACGGAAACCATGCCTGGGCATTCAAACACAGTTTAATGTCAGTCAAAACTGTCTGAATGTATATTTTTCTGCTATAGAACATAAAAATATTATCCTTCTGGCATGTCTCCATGAGAA
Organism: Gallinago undulata; assembly: GCA_026546715.1. NCBI lineage: Eukaryota > Metazoa > Chordata > Aves > Charadriiformes > Scolopacidae > Gallinago > Gallinago undulata. Next base: position 24,501,714 of record JAOTQQ010000003.1, on the reverse strand, counting down.
TATTAAAAATAGCTTACTGAGTTAGTCTGTGAAAATCACTAATATAATGACTTGTGTGTCTTATTTCATTAATGAAGGAACTCTAATGCCTTGCTTTAATGTGATACTGCTGTAAATCAGTAAAAAATATTTTTGGAAAAACACAATCCTATTATTCAAAGATATTTTTGTAGGGTGAAGTTAGAAAAGAACATTTATTGCCATGACTTTTATCCAACTCAATAAGCTATTTGCATTTGAAAACTTCAGTGCTAGTTAAATAAAAGCATGCTTCTGCAGATGGGATGGCATTTGCTTTGCCAGTTTGTTTTATTGCTGTTTTTCCAGTGCAGGGGAGAATCTGTTTGGCAAAGAAATGCTTGGAGCTATATCCTTGCAGCAGAAACCTGTGGCTTACCTAGGGAGGAGTCGGAGCAGGACAGAGCTCCTGGCTTTTCCTGAACAGCATCCAGAGCTCAGCAAGTCTGGGATGTGTCTTGACTCTGAGACACAGGATTCTGTCCTGTTTCCAGTCTCCAATTGTTTGTTAATAAACCCCTGGTTCTGTGGCCATCCCCGATGAATGCACTGAGAATGCAGCCGAAGAGCACAGGCACAGTCCTGGATGGGTCAAGGCAGAGGTTACTCTAGCTCACCCTGCCCTCTGCAGCACCAGGAGCCAAAAGAGACATGGAAAAACAGGGCAATCGCATGGTATCAATTCTCCCACCCAGCAATTAGCAATGTGGGGCTTTCCTTAACCAGGAGAAAGACTTTAGATTTAATGGCCCCACTGGGTATTTCTTCCACAGATTTGTCTAATTCCCCCTTGAACCCTTGTAAAAGAGGTGATTTGCTGCTTCCTCTGTAGCCTACCGAGGGGTGTAAATCATGGCTCTGCTGCAATAACCAGAGAAACAGGCAGCATTCTTCCCCAGCTGCTGCACTGCTGCTGCCCCTGCCACCGCACTCTCCAGAGACACAGAGAGAACTCTCTTTGCTTTATTGCTTACAAAGGCTCCCATGATGGTCTTTGAGGTTAGAAATAGGGTTCTTTAAGATGAGAAATAGGATTCTTATAATGCCTGAGCCCCTGGGGTGCCTCTTGGTTGGCTCTGCCAGGGATTCACAGTTACTTGCCTTTAAGCATCTCTGCAGGGCGAGAAGTGGCTTTTGCAGCAGGAGCACAGATGAGCTGAGGAAAAAGGGTCCTCTTAGACAAGAAACAGTGTTTGGCTGTTAGAGCTGAGAGCATACACCTGGGAGTAAATGATATGAAACACCACCAAATGAGCCTGGAACTAAACATTCCACATCCCCTCTAAATCCACACAACGATATGGGAGTGATAGGTACATCTGGAGGAAACTTCTCCTTCCCAAAGCCAAGATCAGCTTTCCCTGTCATTCCTGACAAAAGGTTGTTCATCCTGTTCTTAAAAACCTTCTTTGATGAAGACTGCAACTCTTGTCCAAGCCATCTTCACTCCAGCTCCTTCCTGAAGTGCAAGCCTGTAAGTCCTACTCCTACTTAACAGGGATACGAAGAGTAAAATATTCTGTTTCATTCTATGGTAGCCTTCTCCAGATTTAAATCTTATTAGAGTTCTCCTGAGTCCAGTTTTTTCCAGACTCACTCTCAGTCTTTGGGTCTTCCCTTAAAGGTTTTATTTTCTAGACTTCTGGTCTTTCTTTCTGTTCTTTAGGCTCTCTTTTGTCATCTTCCTTACTGTGATACACAGCAGCACACAGTGCTCAAGCTGAGAACGTGCCCCGCTGAGCAGAGCGGAGGGTGTAAGAGATTTGTTTCACAGTCTGCACTGCACCAGCCCCATGCTCACCCTTCTCACACCTCCATAGCACCACTGGCCAGCCTGACCTGGCTTGTGATCCAGGTCTGTTTCCACAGAAGAGCTGCAGAATGTTTTGCTTTGTACATTATGTATGTGCAATAGGCCATTCCTGACTAATTCTCACTGGATTTGTTTCTGTAAATGTCCTCACAGTTCCTTTTTAAAAAATTTCTTGCTGTAATCCTGCTCCTCATGTGTCCCCTTCCAACTTCATCTCTTATTTAATAAGATTATTTTCTACTCCACTTTGTAGAAGGACATATAGAAGACAAGGGGACTCCGTGGAATTTAGTGACCCACTGAGAGCTTCTTTCTGAGTGTGCCTTTCCAAGCGCTTTGCACCACCTTGAGCAATTGAATATATAGACCATGTTTTCCCAATAAGCGTTTGAGAATGTCATGTCAGACAGTGTCAACAGCCTTGTTAAACGGAAGATGTTCTGCTTCTTCCCTATCCACAAGTGTCACAGAAGGATTAGATTTGACACATGCACACTGGCTGGTTTTTATTTCTTTTCCCTGATTTGCTTCAGTATTTGTTTGCTGGCTCAATTAGTTGCCCCAGTACTTATCTGGAAATGGAAGTTAAACGAACTGATCTAGGATTTCCCTTTTTTCAAAAAAAGATAAGCTTTTTACAATTTTTGATGCCATAAAGACTGTTATATCTCTATTCCAGCCTTGTGACTTTAAAAATATGTTTAATTCGCCAGTAATTAGAACATTAGTAATTAGAATAACATAGTAATTAGAACATGACAGCAGATGTATATCTCCCAGCTATTGCATAGAAGACATAATTATGTTCATTTGTACCTTGACTGATTATTTCCAAGACTTACTCTTCCTGGGTGGTTGTCCCAGTGTGCATGTGACAGTTGCTTAGAGATACATTTTGCACAAAGGGGCATTATCCTAAAATGAAATACACTCATGAGAGGCAGAGGACAGCTCTGGGAAGAATTGCATGGAGGCTGGAAATTTTGTAATGCCCTTTCAATAAAACAATAAAGCATTCCCACAGTGGAGGTGCCATTGAAGGGTAGCGTAAGAGTGTAACTCAGTGTAGGGGAGTTTATAGAGTCTACCCCTATCCATCTCAAATCCTGCTGCTGCTCAGCACTGTGTGTGCTGCTCTCAATGAAACACAATAGGGATTTATAATAGATTCATTTAGGTTGGACCCTTAAGATCACTGAATTAAACCATCAACCTAGAACTGCCCAAACCTCCACTAACCCATATCCCTCAGCACCATGTCTGCCCGGCTTTTAAATAGCCCCAGGGAGGGTGACTCCACCACTGCTCTGGGCAGCCTCTTCCAAGGCTTCACAACCCTTCTGGTGAAGAAATTTTCCCAAATATCCATCCTAAACTTCGTCTGGCACAACTTGAGGCCATTTCCTCTCATCCCATTAACTGTTTCTTGGGAGAAACTACCAACTACTCTCCTTTCAGGGAGTTGGAGAGAGCGAGAAGGTCTCCCCTCAGCCTCCTTTTCTCCAGGCTGAACACCCCCAGCTCCCTCAGCCACTCCTCACAAGACTTGTGCTCCAGACCCCTCACCAGCTATGTGAAAACATGAACATACTAATTCAAGATAACAGCAGGCCTGTAAATAGAGGGAACTTAAACAGAAGGAAGGAGGAGTATGATTTCCCACCCCAACACTCTGCGAGGTCCTGCTGCCCCCTCACACAAAAAAAAAGATGATGAGCTCTGGGGCAAAAGGCAAGGCTGGGTGATGGTATTGGCGGAAGAGAAGAAGCAGACACCCAAAGTCTCACTGACTATCTAAGCAAATAAGGGAGTTCAGGAATGACAACTCTTTCTCCATCTCACCCAGGAATATGGTCCCAGTTCTTCTTCTTCCCAGCTGAATGTAGTTTTCTTCTCCCTCTAATCCTGAGTTACAGTTTGGGAAGCAACAAAATGCCCCTTTCGGATCCTGTCCTGGAAATACTACAGTTTGTGGGAAAGATCAAGGCAGAGGGAAATAGAGGCTTGCACTGATACTTCCTGGTTGCTAGGCCCCCCTGTAATACTAGGACCAGTCTGGACTTTCTTGGAGCCATAAGCAGAGACAGGGCAGGCACTGAGCACCCTTCCACCATGCATGGTTTCCTTCACTCAGCCTCAGGTACCTACCCATCTGCCAGTATCTGACCTGCTGGAGGGAACAGGGAAAAGCCATGAGATGGTACATGGAGTATGAGATGGAAAGTTTGCACCTGCACAGATGGCAACACCCAGCAGAAGGTGTAATCCCATACTGATTCCATCAACAAGCCAGCCCTGATAAAATAATAGAACATTATGGATGTTGTGGATGCAGGTCAGTTTGTTAACCATATATAGAATAACACACTACAGCTGACTGGGAATATTTTAATAACTTTGAATGTATTTCCATAAAATAGAAGAAATCTAAAGTTTCATCTTTAATTCACTCAGAAAAAAATACAAGCTTGTTTCTTTGTGCCTTTCCAACACTTCACAGTTCATCATGTACAATGCATGCAAAGCAAATGAGAATGTTACCTTGCTCAGATCAAATCTTCTTTTCAGATCTTAATTTCAGCCTTGGTTTTGATTTAATAAGCTCCTTACTATGCTGTCTTGGCAATAATCTCTCCATCTCCTTCTTGCAGATGCTCTGTAACCACTTACCTCCTTTCGGTCTCCCCACTTCCTCCCCTCAATACCTGTGAGGAACTCACGGCTTCACAAGGTTTCCCCTTTTTCTTTGTCCCCAAGGAAACTAATACTCCAGCTCTGATAAACTCGTGGTACACTTTTCACCTTCTTCAGACATTTTGACTTTCACTTTCTCTGGGCTGTTGTGACTTTTTGTGCTGTGTTTTATTTCCTGACTAAAATTCTCTGTTTCCATTCTTTAAGAAAGCAGCAACATTAGAGGGAAAAGCAGCTGTATTTGCGATGACTTGTACTGGAACTCCTCGATTCCAGGTCCTCCAGTGGGAGAGGAAAGGGACCAGGGGTCCCTCATCCTCAGGTTAATATTGTTACCTGGAAGAACAGGGCTGACAATTTGAAATTTTATCATTTTTTCTCTTTGGTACAAGGAATCTCACAGGCATCCAATTGCTCACACTGTTGCAGCCAATCTTGGCCGGCTGTGACTGGAGGAGGATGCAGGAATAGGGACCCACCTGAGCTCCTGAGCATCCACTCAGACACATGGGATCATGTGCTGGCCTTGGCTGCACCACTTCTGCTCCACCAGGACCTAGTCACAGTTTACTTACTGTTCACCCTTTCAGCCCATGGCTCTGTCTCTCAGGACTGCCTATCTCATAACCACCCCTGTGACATCCCATCACCCAGATGTGGGGTAAGACAGTACAAAATACCCATACCAGCTGCTCTGTGCCCTGTCACTCCTCCTCCCGTGGAAAGGTCTCCTTGCATGTTTTAGGACTTATGCAGGAAATGTTGTCATGAAGGAAGTGCTCTCTTGGGGAGAAGGGTGTCCCCATCCTTAGGGCAGGCATGAGAAAGGGATTTCTTGGGACAAAAATGCAATGCTTCCATGGTACTTCTCTGGGAGAGCAGAGGGGAAGTCTCAACCAATCCCACCAGAGACCAAAGTGTCCTGTTCCACAACACCTTTGTACTGCAAGCCAGCAAAGATTTTATTAAATTCATAGTACACTCTGCTCATTCGACATCCCCAATTGCTTGGACTTGGCATAATCAATTCCCTTTCTTCCCACAGATATATCACTGCCCCTTGTCCCAGAGAAGCCCCAGGTGCCAGGGGGATTTCAGCCTTCCAGGGTCAGTCCAGCTGCAGAGAGGGGCAGGGAAGCGGAACAGGGGCATTTGATTTCTACACGGTGTCATGTTGGATGTTCTGCTTTGGTAAAACTTCCCTGGCTGGGCTGTCCATCCTGTGCAGGTAAAGCCGTGGTGGGGTGAGGAGAGGAGGAGAGCTCATGGGCAGGAGAGAGGACACAGCCAGGTGCTGGAGCATAGATGGAAAACTCCTGAAGAGCAGGGAGTAGACACAAGGGCAGTTGTGGGGTGACAGAAAGAAAGGGATTTTTCTCCAGACTCAGAAGAGACTGTGCAGAGCCTGCTGCCACCAAGAGAGGTGCTGATGGTTGCTGGACTGAGGGTAAGAGGACACTGTGTCTGCAAAGACACTGTGAACAGTGCATTGGGGGAGTCCTTCAGAAGTCTACAGTCTGATTTCTTTGGAAACCTAAGCTTTCCTGCATCAAACACATCTCAGCTGAAGCTCCCTTTTAGGATGGGCTAAGATTTGGGTGTTGTAGTCCTTAAAATTAACAGATGACACTGGACAGCAGCCATGGGGGGGGGGGGGCATGTCTATAGGAAAGGGACAAGGAATGAGGATGGTGAGCACATTATTGCCACGTCATGTGGAGCAGGACCCTGGTTGGCTGTCCCACATGGATACAACTACTTAGAAAGTCCAACCAGCAAATGCCCAAAGGTGTCAGCAGCAGCAAGGACCCAGCATGCACAGTCAAGAGGAAGAGCCTAAAAGTTGCACCCAGTAAAAGTTCTGACCAGAGATGGTCTTCGCCAGTGCAAAATGCAGCTGTAGTACTCTTTTTTTCATGGCAGTGCAACACCACCAAGAAGTTATCCTGAAGCAAAGGGCACCTCTGCCTACATGGGGAAGGGCTGACAAGGACCAGGAGCTGGGAGTTGGTGACAGAGTCATTCTGGATAACCTTTGCTCATGGATGGGCCATTCCCAGCTGACCTCGAGTGACTCACTGCTTCCATGAACTCATGGGAGATGGGAACAAAGCAGGAGGCACAGAGGCAGGCTGCAGGCAGGGCTATTGTGCTGGGGTGAGGGCTCCAGCTGGGATCCTGTTCCAGGAAAGCTCCGAGTTGTTGAACATCATTTTCCCAGAGTGAGAAGTCTGTGCCTGGATACTTAGATTATTGACATTTTGAAAAAAAAAAAAAAAAAAAAAAAAGAAGGAAAAAAAAAGGTAAAAGTATTTCCATATTTCTGGGGAGAGACCAGAGGGTTTGCCCTGCTTTCCAAAGAGGAATGGTAGTGGCAGCCCACAGTCCCTGAGCACCTAGTGGCCCCCAGGGATTTAGTGCCTGGAGCCCCAAACCCCCTCATGCTAATGTATAAGGGCTCTCAAGGACTAGATCAGAGCAGGGCTATCAGAGGCCTTTTGCAGTGCTCAGGCTCCCATGTCTGAAGCTGTCCAGAGGACACAACTGTCCCACAAGCAGACACACTGGGAGCCATGGGATACCCTGGCAGCTGACCAGTCACTAGTACATCCAAATAATGTCTGGGTTTCCTTGTAAATTAAGAGAAAACTGGTCCATTTCCATGAAACATTTTGATGTCTATGAATCAGCATTTTCCAATAAAATTGTTTCATCAGAAAATTCCCAGTGAGATCCAGCTCTGATAAGGCTGGGAGCATTGGCTGCAGCCCAGACAGCAAGCCTCAGCCATGGGGCAATTGTTGAGAGTGATCTCTTCAGGCGATGACGATTATGCCTGACCTTTCCTGCAGTGTGACTGTGTGGCCTGGGTATCTGAAATGTTATTTATAGACAAGAGCAGCAAGTGCTGTGGAGACAGTCTCCAGCAGGCCCTCTAGGCAGAAGCTGCAGATGGACATGCAAGAGCTGCTGGCAAGGAGTTTGGCCAGTGGAAAAGCCACTTTACAGAAACATGAATAGAAACAAACTCCCTTTCAGAGATAAATCATTCCTGCTGGGGGCTTTGTTCTGTGCATGTACTTCTATATGGCACAGGGATGCTGCTAGCTGTGTGACATTACTAATAACAGTGGTTTGATCTCCTTGTCTCCTTCCTCTCCCCAGTCTGCTGCCAGAGGAAGACTCTTTATGGTACAGAGAGGGTCTGCCTTCCTCGGGTGGCTGCAGCTCTGGGTATAGGCATTTTATCACATCTCAAACTATAAGAATTGCTGGGGAGAAATTGCTAGTGTGACTAAGGCTCATACAGCAAAGCAGTGTGGTACTTTGGCTTCACCTGGAACATGAAACAATGAAATAGAATGAGTCCCTCTCAAAACCATCTGCACAGATTTCCTTGGAGTTTCCCAGAGCTTCTGAGCTCTCTAAGGGCAATTGCCTGAATTGGCCCAAAGTGCAGGAAGAGTCCTGCAGGACTGAAGAAGAAACGGGCAGTGTTAGGATACTCAGTTAATCCAGTCTGCTTCAGAAAAGAAAAAAAAAGTCCCCAAACAGTTTTTCCTTAAAAAAAAAAATTCAAATTTTCTTCCCATTAGGAAGTTAGGGCTTGATCTCCTATTAATTACCTGGAGTATCCTGAAGAACTCATTTTCTGCTTCTTACTTTGCTGCTTCTCTGTATAAAGAGGACATTCCAATGTTCCTGCCACTCCAAGTTCTTAACACTTGCCAGTGGATTTTTCCCTTTGTGTACACTATAATAAAGAGATTAAATCAAGGGGTAGTGTCTGCTCAAGTCTCCTTCACGCACCTGTTCAGAAGCCTCTGTGGACTGGTGGGACAACAGCTAAAGAAGAAGAGACTCTACCAAATTTTTTTTTCTTTATCTAAGCAAACAATCCAAGAGGCTGAAAATATCCCTCTGAAGAGGAGAAACCCCTCAGAGGGTGGCTCTCTGCATCCTTGCTAGAGCCACCACAGCATCTGGAGGGACCTGTAATGTGAGAGCTCCAGAAAAAGTTGCCTGAAGAAACATCCTCTGCGGTTCAAGGCACATGCAGGAGTTTGCCTCTCAACAAGACCGACGTGTAGATGCTGTTGGACCTGGTACGTCCTGAGAAGCCAAGGACATAAGATTGGCAGGGTGCCTTTTTTTTAAGTTGTCACCAAAGACCGCCAGAGAAGGGAGCAAAAGAGAGATTCAGAGGCTGCTATGGGATCTTCTCTGGGACACAGGCAGGGGCAGGGTGTTTACAGCAACACTTAGGAAATGCCAGATCAAAGGCTGAGGAAAGAACAGAAAAATATGAAAATTGCTGCATTGGGTTGAATTATCTGTTTAGCACTGTGGCTTTTGATAGCTCTTCTGCACAGCAGAATGCAAACTTGTGGCAAGGGTTGTCCCAAAGATTTCAGTACTAAAGTAAGAAACGCTGCTACTCAGCTATTATCAAAAATCAATTTAAAAATCTCCCTGGAAAATGGGCTGAACTGGTCATTTTTGAAATAAGAACTGCCTGGTGCATTTAAAGTATTGACAAAAGTGTCAGAATTTCTTCATTTTCTTTTGCTTTCTTCTGACACGGTGACAAGTAGCTCTGGGCATTTCATAGGTCCTGATATGTAATGTATGAACTCATGGGAACTATGAGATCTGTAAGTTATGTTCTTACGCAAAGATGCATTTTAGCTTTCGTCAGAACATAGAAGTCAAACACCACTACTTTAAAAGTGTGCATAATTGCATCTAAGAAAATAATACGAGAGGATTATATGTTCTTGCAGGGAACAAATCCTCTATTCCATTTTTTAATGTCAGAGACAGACTTATATCTGTGGTTTGATGTAGTGCTATGACAATATGTATATTAATGGATTTATTTCAGTGAGACTTTTTTTTTTCATACTTGCACTCTGAGTCCCCTTTGGTAAAGAGAAATATTTATCCTGACAGCATATATTGTGTTTCCAAGATGGACTGGTTCAGATTTGCATTCAGCAATGGAGAGTTGTGGCAAATTACTAATTTAAACAGTACAAATAGACTTTAATTCTTTAATTTCTACTCCTGCTTATGTAAATCAGCAAGAAACACATAAACCAGTTACAATTCTTTCAATTTGACTATATTTGATATCTGGAAACCACCTTGAAGTACACTGCCATTGCAACAGTGCCTTCTGACAACCATCTTTGGAAAACTCAAGAATAAAATGGTGGAAGTAGGTTGAAAACCATATCATATTCCTCAGGTAGATGCTGCAAGCACTGAGCAATGCCTTCCACATGAGCAAGCGCACACTGAAGAGAAATGGCAGCTTCTTTCACGTGCCTGCCCCTTTCCATTTATAACATTAAATATCCGTGGCCATTGGGAGCCTGCCAAGTCTCACCTAAAAGAGATCTTCCACTCAGAAAGAACATAGATGGGCCTTTGTGGAGCAGCTCTGCCTCACTGCTGCTGGGTGCAGCAGTGCATGCGCGGTGTGGACCTCAGTCACAAGAGGAGGTCCAGGACCTCCAGTTCATAGAATGGTTTGGGTTGGAAGGGACCTTAAAGAACACTGAGTTCCACGCCCTGTCCTGGGCAGGGACACCTCCCATTACACCAGGTTGCTCCAAGCCCCCTCCAACCTGGCCTTGAACCCCTCCAAGGGATGGGGCAGCCACAACTTCTCTGTGCAACCTGGGGCAGGCTCTCACCACCCTCACAGTGAAAAATTTCTTTCTAATATCTAAATCTCCCTTCTTTCAGTTTAAAACTGTTTTCCCTCATCCTATCGCTACATTCCCTGATCAAGAGTCCCTCCCCATATTTCCTGTAGGCCCCCTTAAAATACCGAAAGGCAGCTTTAAGGTCTCCCTGGAGCCTTCTCTTCTTCAGGCTGAACACTCCCAATCATCTTCATCTGTCTTCACAGGAGCTCCAGCCCTCTGACCATCTTTGTGGCTCATTCCAACAGTTGATATTAATTGCAAAGCTCCCAAACAGTCCCACTCTTGCACCCCTGGAGAAACAGAGCATGCAGCAGACTCCCATTTTTTCCCCGTTGCATCTGAAAGAGAGACTCTGCTCTTATGTGTCCCCATGGTGCCCTTGAAAGATGCTGCTGGTCACTGTGGGTTGATTGAGCTCAGCCTGAGAAGTGAGCAACAGATCCAGGCCCTGCTGCGTGCCCGGGTGAGCAGAGAGACCAGGGACCAGCAGCTGCCTGAGGAGAAGGGCTTGGGAGAGACCTCTGGGCAGAGTCAGAGCAAGAGGGGCAGCTGGTGGAGGCACAGGGAGATGGCCCCTGTGATTCAGGCCCTTTGTGATTCAGGCCCTTTTGTGATTGCTTTACTTTGCATGAAAAAAAACAGATCATAGATTCATAGAATAGTTTGAGTTGGAAAGAACCTTAAAGATCATTGAGTTCCAACCCTCCTGTCATGGGCAGGGACACCTCCCACTAGAGCAGGTTGCTCAAAGCCCCATCCAGCCTGGCCTTGAACACCTCCAGGG
>JAOTQQ010000003.1:24442564-24470560 GCA_026546715.1 Gallinago undulata | reverse complement strand
GGAATATGGTTTAGTGATTTTTGTCAGGGTTAGGTTGATGGTTGGACTAGATGATCTTTAAGGTCCCTTCAAACCTATGATTCTATTCTATGATTCACTTAGCCTGAGTTATAGGACAGGCAGGAATTAAGCTGGGATCCTTAAGCTGTCTTCTGTCAAATTATTCCGTTAACCAGCCCCACGTGAGGGCAGCCATGGTGCAAAGTAACTCATGGTGATGGCATCAGGCTGCTGATGACCTGCAGAAACCCAGGCAGATGTCAGCATCTCCAGCAGGTTGAGAGCCCAATGTCAGAGCACCATGGTGTTCATGCTAAGGGTTTGCATGTTGGGGATGGCTCAGTGGGGATGGCAGCACTCTGCTTCTGCTGGAGCACAGAATTTGACCACTGATACTTTTCAAACCATGAGCATCCCATTGGGTCCATAGTGGCCAAAGCTTGGTGGCTCTGGGGGTTGCAGGGACCCAGACAAGACAAACCTTGCTCACATGAAATCTTTGTACAGAAATTGTTTTTTCCATTTGAGTTTTAATAATGTCAAGTGCAAGACGTCTCCCGCACTGCCAGCCATCATCAAGTGAAGCATAAACACTTGCCCAAAAGCTTTCAGAAGGATGTAACAAAACCAGAGGATTTTAAGACAGGTTTTAAGAAATTAAATAATAAATTTGTAAAAAATTAAAATCTGTTAATGTGTGAAGACTGGTCTGCACCAGCACTATGAACATATATACCGGTGGAGGACTGATGTTGCCATCACAGAATTTTCTCAAAGAAAGAGTGTCTGATTAATATAGATTACACAGATTGTGGTGAGCATCCCCGACAGCCAGCCGAAGTGCTAACGCATGGCTTGACTGATGCTCTTGGCCAGTGAAATGGTTTGGGGCTCTGCAGACTCACGTGAGCCAGCTACAAGGTCCTGCGAGACAATGGTGCTCCTGGGGTGCTTGAGTTCTGTTCCAGCCTTTACAAACGCAGCTGATTAATACAGTGGTACCTTTTTAGGACAATGTGAATTTGATCAGAGGTTGTATCCAAGGTTATCTTTCCTGGGGAAATGCAGTGTTATAAAGTAGCGTTTCCCGTGACATTCCCTTTATTTTCCCTTTCACTCTTACTAGATCAGATTTTGGCAGAGAACATTTTGCTTAATTCCATTTACTTTTCAAAACATGAGTTCTGCAATTAATTTTCATCTTCCTATTGTCTCAGAAATGTTGGTCAACAGGGAGAATAATTAGCCTTCTGGACTAGATTTCTAGCGTACATCGGGGTACTGCATCACACCGTGTTGTCAACTGACTCCCAGGCATGGGTTGCATTAGGGAGGAAATGAAATCTAAGGGCATGGCGTGTGGAAACTCATGATGTCTCCCTCACACGTTTACACAATAACCAGCACACATGTGCACGTACCACTCCAATGTGCTCATGCAAACGTTCACACTCTTACAATAAGGACGCTGCTTACAATAAGGCACACGTGTGTGTCAGGCACATACAGTGGGGGTCCCCACGCTACTGGCACCGCTTGCTCCTGCCCTCAGCACCTGCACCCAACATGTTCCTGCTGTCGCATGCCATCACAGTGCTCCTTCTCTAATGTTTGGGCTTCATGCAGATGGACCAGGGTGTTCTGCACGGTTGGGATTGACGGAAACGCCATCTCTCCAGGGCTTGAAGCATAAATCTTCATCAGGCCCAGTGCCTGCCAAGCTGCTCGTGCTGTAAGGAGCACCACCTAGGGATCAACAAACAGCTCACAACCTTTTATCTTGTCCTTCTTTCTGCTGGCTCTATGGCTATATCCCCATTCCCTTTGTGACTGGGAACACTGGCGTACAGAAATTGGTCACTGCCTTCTCCCTAGTGCCCCATCCCTTTGCCAGATGCCCACCTTCTTCCACGCAGAAGACACTGCAGGTGTAACAACAGTCACCTCTGGCAAAGACGGTACTCTTGGGTCTGGGCACAGTTGCCACTCGGTCCTGTCATTGCTCTGCGTGCAGGCTGGGGGGCACATGGAGCATTCCTCCTCCCAGGGTTGATATCAACATTCAAATGTTCCATTTATACAAATTCTTAATATTTATCTGCCTTTTTTTGAAACTTCATTTTCACCTCTCAAGAGAAACAACATGTAGAGGGAGGGGAGCAGCCAGGGTGGACAGAAAGGATTGTCCCCCTGGTTTGTTTCTTTGTGATCTCCACTGCCCTGGGAAAAGGTGCTCCGGTACATCTTCTTCCTGCTGAGGTCCTGCATGGAGTGTGACTCAGCCACTGCAGGTTCGAGCTGCTCCTAAACACGGTGCTCCTTCCCTCACAGCAACTAACTCGGAACAGAGGGCTGAATTTGTTGACACATCTCAGAGAGATCTCACTGATTGATGTGCTGAATCTCAAACACAGGCTAAGAGCATGAAATCCCTAATGGCGGTTTAGATCAGAGATAACATAATAATACACAGGACTCTTGGAAACATTTTCAAACCATGTAATGCCTATATTCTTTGTGTTCCTAACACTGCTAATGGAACCAGCTAGTTGACAATATCTCCTCTGCATTCAATTCCCTGATTGCTTTTAAACCCCTTTTCATGTAGATGTGGTTCTTCCAGCACCATTTAAATCTTTCAGGCCTATAGGAACTGGGATCTTGAGCTTGGCAAGTCACTGTTGCTTCTCCCCACTCTGCTGTCAGGGACGAAAGGCTCAAAAGGCTGCCCTGAAGGAGATGCCCTTGCAAAAAGCAGGGAAGGCTGTGTTTTCCTGGTGGAAGGAAAGATGATACAGGCCAAGAGGAGGATGAGAGCTCTGCTTCTCCACTTTTGTGTCTCTGTTCTGCTTCTCAGCAGCGTGGGGAAGGGACCGTTGAAATGCTTGAGTGGTCAAGGCAGGTCAGGGAATGCTTATCACTTTGCCTCATCCTTCAGGGAAAGGCATAGGAGAGAACAGATCATGCAGTGATTCATTAAGCAGCTCTGCATCCCCCTGTCAGAGCCTTACATGGTGTATAGCTTGTGCCTCTTGCCTTAATCCTTGGAAGATGCTGGGTCAGTTTTTCCTGTTCATCTGGCTTTAGTTGCACGTGCTCTCGAACGTGGGCTGCTGAAGTTTCCTGAGCAACCTGAAGGGGCAAAGGTGAGGTTTTAACTCTTGCTACTTATCTGGTCTGTGTTTCATGCTTCATTTCTAAAGGGAACAACAAAAGCAGAGATGGCGCCTCTGCCTTTTCCCACCAAGCCCCACATGTGCCTGTGCCATCATATTTACTCTCTAATGGATTCACGGGAGGTAGCTCTGGGATTTCATGCTGAAGCAGATGGGAATATTTTCTCCGGGTTGTGAGGCAGTGAGGGGGGAAGTTCCCAAACCCCCCTCTGAGTTCTGGCACTGGTGTTATTAAATGAGCTGGAAAAGGGCCCTTCCCAGCAAGGGCTGTGTATGTACTCACAATGGCATGTGCTCTCAGGAGGGGAGAGGTCCCTATCCAAACCCCACACGCAGCTGGCTCCAGGGCCCACCTCACCTTCACCTGACTCATTTGGAGGTCCCCACTCTCACTCCAGCTTTATCTGCTATATTTCTTCCTGCCTTTGGACTCTGATTGCCTTTGCTGGTCCGCGACAGAGACCTATTGGCAGGGAACCACATGAATCAGAGCAAGGTTTCTCTGGGAGCACAGACCCTCAGGAGCAGCCTCCAGAGGGAGATGCCAGCTGGGCTCTGGCTCCTCTGACCCGAGCTCTGTTCCAGGCTGTGCTCTGCCTTGCTGGCAAAAACATGGAGCACAGGTCCCCAGGTCAGGGCATGGATCACCAGCAGATTTAGGTAAGGAATTAGATGCAGCTGTAACTCCGTCCTTGAAGGAGGGAACACCAGGGCTGGAACCAGCTTCTCCCCTAGCCAGCCCAGCATCTCAGCTGTGAGGGGAGGGTACCATGCAGCTGAGTACCCAAAGCAAAGGCAGCCTTCACCTCTTTCCACAGCACAGGGGCTACTGCCCTATCGCAGGCTGTCCACTACGGTCTGTCACGTATCTGGCAGAGGCTGAAGGGTCCTTGGAGGCTCACTGGGTACCAAGACAGAGCTCTGCTGCTGCTTCTCGGTTCAGGGAGCTGCTGGCACCAACTCCAGCCTGGGCTGGCCCTCCTCACCTTCCCAGCCCCAGCCCGGCCTCCCTCCAGCCCCACAGCAACCCGCAGCAGCTCTCAGGAAGGCATTTGTGAGCCTGTTGCCAGCTCCAGAGAACACTTCACCCTGCCAGCAACATCCTCTGTGTTATGTCCCATCACACAGCCACCTGCAGGCAGGTCCCACCGTAGGGCAGGCTCAGCCCCAGCACACACACACACACACACACACACCCCCGGAGAGCCCAGCAAATCTCAGCACCTCAGTCTCCACCCCAGGAACACGCAGAGGAAAAGGGAAGGAAAAAAAAGGGTGGGGTTTTGAGGATTTTCAGGAATAACTTGGGAACAGTTTGGATGCAGCCAAAGCAGGTATGTAACAACACAATTCTTCTAGGGCCAAAGGAAGAAAAAGATTTGACAAACTCTGAGGTCTCACCACCTGCCCATGGACATTTGAGAGCAGCCATAAGCCTTTTGTGGCCTCTCAGCTCCCTTTCCCTGCCCGGCTTTCCCACAAGCCGTCTGCCACCTCCCGTGGTACAACCTCCAGTTTATGCCAAACCTCAAGGTGTGCTGCAGTTTACCCAATAGCCAGTGACAAGAGGTTTGGTTTCTCAGGTGGTGAGTTTTCTGTGTTATTGTCAGAGAACATCGTGGTTTAATTTTTTTTTTCAGGTTTTTGGAAATTATGGGGATTGCAGAGAATGGAAACTAAATTTTCTAGACCAAATAATCCTTGTTTTTCCAAACAGAATAAGCACCATATAAAATACACCAGTGACAGTCATTCAGGTCCTCTCTTCGTAGGTCCAGTGGCACATTACAACATTAGGTACCCACTTCACAGCAGGATTTGGCCCTTTTAGAAAGCCCTTTGAGACATTGACCCACACAAAGGTACCCTGTACTTCTCTGCCCCTCTCAGTGGTTCCTTGTCAGCCAGGCATAATTACAAAAGCATGTGATTTCTGAAACATTATTTTGGGAGGAGCGACAATGTCTCAGCAGTCTCTGTACTGCAATACCACAGCTATTTTGCTGAGTTCAGACAACACCGAGAGCTGATCCTCAGGTGAGCAGGCACAGGCTGACCAGTGTAAGCATCGCTATTCAATTGTGTTCAACTGCAATCCTTCTGGGGCACAAGGAGACTTTCTGCATTTCTGGATAACACCAAGGCGGCTCTTTTCAGTTAAACTAAATGGTGCTGCCAACCAGCTCCAGTCAAGAGCAGATTTCCACGGCACGGGAGGGGGGTGGTCAGTGTGGTGTGGTGGGAATGCAAGGCTGGTTTTCCTTTTCATAGATAAGTGTCTCACTGGTTTTGATAGAACTTTGTGACTTGCAGTTCTCCTGATTAAAGAGGCAGGAAATTAGGTAACAATAATTAATGCAATTTACCAAACCTTGGGTACTGGAAGCACTGCTGCGGTGATGGTCTCAGCCATAACGGGAGACAGCTTTGTAGAAATCCCACTTTGGTATTTGATCTTGGGTTTAGTTGATCTTGGAGTACTGGCAATTGCTGCCACATACCAGCATGGATCATGCCCTTGGGAAGTGGGCTTCTGCTCCAGACTGGGACTTTAGCAGCTGGAAATCATGGGGGAGACTGAAGTACAGAAGTCCATCATAAGACAAGTATAACCCACCAATGTGATGTTGTCATGAAAGAGGCACGTGTAATGCCCAAATGCCTCAGGATGGCTTCTCCCAGCAGCAAAGGGAGAAGCTGGTGCCAGGGAGCCCTGGAGAGGCCATGTCTGGAGAGGCGCAGCCAGCTCTGCTTGCCGGCTTCGAGAGAGACATATTCATTGCTCACTGCACATAAGTCTGGGGTAAATACCAGGGATTAAGAAAAACTGTTCTTGGCTCTTTAAGCTAAAAGTCTGTGTTGGCAAAAGAACAAATGGATATAAACCGGTCGTTATGAATTTAATCTGAAAATGAGGAAATACAGTCTGAAGGTCAGGAGTGAGATACAGGAACTGCCTTCCTCATGAACAGCAGAGGCTAATCCCATGGCTTTAACCTGGAGGTGATTCACTGGAGAAGAAAGGCATGCTGCTGTCTGCAGAGTCAGGTCCAGCGAGCTGCAGCTTGGTTGTTCCTCGTTTGCACAAGTTGCCCAGTGACAGGTATGATCCTCCTTGTGCACAGAGGACTGCCAGGGCAGAGGGGCTGCCCAGGGCTGAAGCAGAGGCTCTGGTTATCAGCCCTTCTTCTGAAACGTTCTCCTCTCTCCAGAATGGTCTGTTTGTTTTGCTCCATTTTTCATCTCCCAGGACACACTGAAGTCCCATATTTTTTGCAGAGTGGGAGTTTCTGGGTGCAAAGAGACACAGCTGCAACGTGGGCGTGCAGATGGAGAGTTTGCCAAACGCTCATGTTGTAGCTCTCTGTGCCTCAAAAATAGCAAACATTCTCTCAGAAGTTACCCCCAACCAAACGTCTGTGCCACAATGATCTTTTTTAGGGCAGACAGCCTATGTCTGCCACATACAGCTCCAGCAGAGAGTCATCCCTGTTTCTCCCTGGGCAGCACAGCTGCACACATCTCCAGGGAATCCCAGCTCCTCTTCCAGATAGGGAGAAAAGGATGTGCAGAGAGCTCAGTAATTCAGGGGGGTGGGAGGGAAGGAGCAGGGAGAGACAAGCACAACCCACATGGGAACTCAGTAAATCCTTCCTATCACACACCCAAAGCTAAGGCAGGAGCATGCTGAGATGTGAATTGAGGGAAAGAAGGATGTGTTGCACATTACTGCAGGATAGCGACAGCTTCTCTCATACTAAGGAGCTTTTAATCCCCCTTTCCTGGTGAGACCCAGCAAGTATCCTCACACAAGCACTTGGCAAGGGGGAGCACGGAGACCCCACAGCCAGAAATCAGGCTGGTCCCCCAGGGCTCTGCCAATGTGCCCTTATTCACAAGCAAAGAGTTTAAATAACTATCATTTGACTTGGCTATTTGTTAGCATTCACATTGTGTGACTGATAGTTTAAATCATCTGCCATTGTTTCTGTTCCCTAACTGGATGGCTTTTAAACAGGAGACCCAAAAATACGCTTTGGTAAGAAGTATCAGATGAATATTCACATGGGATTGGATTTGCATGCTTCTGCCTTGCAAACACTTGCCCCAGCGTGGAGCTGTCATGCACGTGCTCACCAGGAACCCCAGCACTCCCACAAACTCCAGCAAGCTGGTCGTCAAGCCATGCTCAGCACACATCTTGGCAAAGCTCCTGCTCTTTACTGTGTGACTGGCTCCAGGAGGTATCGAGCAACTGCTCTGAGCCGGGGGGGGGGGGGGGGGGTGATTTACTCTCCAGAGTTTGACCTGTTTTATTTGTGAGCTTCGTGATCTCCTCTGCACATCTTCCATCAGAGGAAGTGTCTCTTCAGGTCCCCGCTCTGAGGTCTGTGCTGGACACTGCGACAGCTGCGTCACTGTCTGGGTGCAGACTGTCCAGGTCCACTGACTCTGCCTCTCCTCCTCCTCTGGGCTGCCAAGCAGAGATGGAAATCATGGATGTAGGAAAGCATTCATGGTCACGGCTTCTGTCTAGGCATGGGAAGAACTGTGTCTAGCAGTCCTGCGCAATGTCTGGTGAATGCCACAGCCCCTTCTCTCCCTGCATGTGTATGTTCAGCCCTTCTGCAAGCCACCTCTTGGCTGGGCACTGGTGTGCACAACAGGCAGGAGGAATGAGATGCCTCCAGCTCCACAGGCTGCAATAGCACCCGCAGTGCAGCATTGCCCCCGTAGCCTCACCTCCTGCCGCTCTGCCCATTGCTGGAGAGAGCAGAAGGGGTGTGGAAGGGAGGTGCAGCCATGGGGCAGCAACTTGCACCCCACAGTGGGTGCCAGGCACCCTGCTCTTCTCACCACCTATCATGTCCATTGGAAAATGTCTCATTTGTCTCTCCAGAGGCTGTCTGGAAACAGGAGCTGGTACCTGCTGCAGGTCTCTGAGTCCTTGCAGGGAAACAGGGAGCCAGATGCTGATGTGCAATCTAAATCAGGGAGTGAATCCTGCTGTTGGTGGGGGGGTGGGGAGGTTGCCTGGCAGGTAGGCAGTGGTGTGTCCCTGGACCAGACAAGGTGCAGAGCTCCTCTCCGTACATAGTGAGGAAGTGGTGCAGTGCCGGGCTGAGGCATGCTGGCTTTCCAAGGAAGTCCTTTGCAAGTTCCTGGGAACTGCTGCATAACCTCTTCGGGACGGGCTCTGCTCGCACCAGGGAGCCTGGCTGTCAGGCTGCCAGGGAGTGCAGTGACCGGCTTCAAGGAAACCACAAGAAACTCTACTGGTATATCTATGTACAGGAAACTCATTTCAGGAGTTTCCTAGAGTGGGATGGGGGTCCTGACCACACACAGCTGTTACTGGCGGGGCTATCTTCTAATTCAAAAGTGCTTTGACTTCCAGATAGATAGGTTTGGGCCAACCAGGCAGTCCTTGGATGAGAAGCTGTGAGTGAGGAGCACAGGTAAACATGGAGCACACAGCTGAACAGCTCCACAGCTTCACATCTCTCCCTGGCTGCCTGGGAGTTTTGAAATAATATTTCTACAACAAAGATTTCAGATCCCCCGCTTCCCACTAAGGAGTCCAGGCATGTCTGTGTCAAGAGCTCGCTACCTAGGGGCTAGTTAGGTTAGGGAAAATCATCTTGGCCATCAGTCCCACTGCCACAAGAGCACCTCTGTGGGTACAGCTCTGCAGGGTCACTGCACCCCCAGCCTGACAATTATCCTCTCGCACCCGTACATCCCAAGAGGAGCCTGGCAACCTTGAAGAGAAATGCTTGACAGCTGTTAATCCCTTCACCTCTCCACTCCCTCCTGGTGGTCTGGCACCAGCAGACACTCAAACATCTGTCAGTCGCGACTTTTAGCTGAGTCACCTGCCAGGGTTTGTCCCCTAGTCCTGCTGCAGGGCTCTGTGAGGCTCACACATAGCCCAGGGCAGCCACGTCCTCTACCTCTCCACAGGGCTGTCTGCATTGCAGATCACTGCACATGCACATCACTCTCAGGTGCACCTCTCAGCGCTGTCGGGATGCTGCCAGGGAAAACCCCCGTTACCAGGAGTGGCAGGAAGAGGAGGGACTGGGCTGCCCTGTCAGCGCGGGAAGTCCCAGGCAGCCGTTGTGTAGAAGGTACAAAAGGGACACAAATCCCAGCAAGGAAGGCTGGAGGACTGGCCATGCCCCCCAGCCCAAGGCACTGTGCCACTTTTCCTGTGTGGTCAGGGATGAGGGTGTTCCAACCACCTGTTCCCACAGCCCAGACAGTGTTTGAGGGATCTGCACCTTGCAAACTCTGCCCATCTCGTGTACCAAGGCACGTTTCCCTTGCTAGAAGGGCTCAAGGCAGGTTTTACATCCTGAGTAGTGCTGGGGGGGGCAGTCAGGCAGGTGATTCCCTAGCCCTGATAGGTTCATACTGATGGGGTGGACCTCTTGACAGAGGTGGCTGAGCGTCCCATCTTGGAAACTCAAGGGAAGAATTTGTAGCAGAATGATGCAAGGATGCAAATGTTGGATATTTGATGGGGATGGGGACCCAGTTCCGGGTCAAATCAACCCCCAAAGTGTCTCTTCTGGCTTGGTAAGAAGGAGGGTCCCATGGACATTTGATTCTCCACAGGAGGAGGCTGGCCCATCTCAATGTAGGAGAGGGAAACGGACAAAAGCCTGGAGCTCAGCTACGTTTGAAGGACAGGGTCAGGACCTGCCCCTTGGCCCAGTCTTTCCTGCTGGCAGTGCATGTCAGAAAAGAGGATAATATCCAGATGGGCCTCTGCAGGAGGGCCTGAAGATGTGTCCTGGCTCACGGGACTCCACACTGCATGTCTGGCATAGGTCCTCCAAGGGGTTGAAGGACTGATCTGTGTGGTTCCCCACTCAGCTGAGTAACCTCTCTGAGATGGCATTGTGAGCAGATGGCAGCTGAGAATGTGATGTGGATCTAAGAAAATCAGGGAAACGCAAATATTTGTGATATTAGAAATAACTACAAAAATATAGACCAATAAAAGCCATCATTAGGATTATAATAAGAAATGCATTCCAGAGCTTGCTTGGGAAGCTGGCACCTTAGCCTCCCTCTTCCAGGGCTAGTTTTCGCCAGAGGATATTTTCAACTACATCTTCCCTGTGTCTATTGTCTGAGATGTCCAACCCTTTCCTGGAGACAAAAGAGGGCAGACAAGAAGCAGAGTCTTCAGAGGAACCGTGTCCATCCTCATCTGAGTTTGAACATCCCTTCCTGTTTTCTTCTCCAATGTAATGGCTTTCCTTTTGGAGAGCAGACCTGAAAAAGAGACCTCCCAGCCAGCACACAGTGGGTCAAGAGTATCTTTTTTGCAAAGTCTGTTGCTTTTCATTCTGTCTTACATTGAACTTCCTGGTTTTATTTGAAATAATTTCATATTTAGAAGCTCTTTATGGGGTACTCATGAAGAAAAGGACATCTTGGTAGCTATGTTTCAAAGCTCTGGAGGACTCCCAACCCCATCACATTGTCTGTAGACTTAAACTTGTTTTGCTTGTTGCTGTCACCGGAAATACAGTAGGATACATAGACCAAGAACAACATAACTAGTGGTGAAACTGTGAAAAGGGGTTCTAAATTCATCAGTGCAGGCTGTTGTCATATGTCTATTTATGTGGCCTGGGGAACTGTGTGCTCCAGAGGCCTGAATGAATTGCATCCCCATCATTGACCTCAGAAGTTGCTAACAACACTGCTGGGAAGCTAATCTGCAGGTATCCAGGTGCTCTAAAGACAAACTACCAACATTTTCATAGCAGCACACACAGCCAGCAGAGCAGGCTGCAGTTTGGGTGACAAGAATGCACCAGGAGGTGTCTCTTGATGGGCCAGCCCACATTCGAGTGCACAATACCAGGACTGGTGAGGTGGGAGCAATATGCTGCCACATCTCCACATCCACATCTCAGAGGGACATAGTGCTCCTGTGCTCCTCATCCTCATTTTCTGCAGTAGATGACAAGTCACATGCAAGGTGCTACAAATGCAGGTTAATTGTAGGGATGCATTGTAGGGACTCAGTGTCCTTATCTCTTTCTTGGGCATGAGGTCGTGTAGTACACACTTGTGTCTCATGCTGGGGAATGGCTGGGCATCTGCTAAATCAGGCCGTTCATCTTTGTGTCATCTTTCTGCTGGAAAGCACTGGGCTCTGCAGCACTGCAGTGGGAACACGGCTGAACTGTATTACTAGGGGCCTGACTACAGCAGTCCGCAGCAGAGATGCAAAAGAAATGAGCTACACAAGTGCACCAGCTCAGCCCCAGACACTGACCTGGAGCTGATGGCCCCAGTCCAGCAGCCTGTTCAGTCACCACCACCATATATCCAGTGCTTGGAGATTTGGGAGGTTCACTTGACTTGGGTCAATGGTACCTGTAACGTTCAGGTAGGGACCCCATGCTGACTGCCATCTGCTGTCCTGCCAGAGTGGGTGTTGGAAAGCTTCTCCCACCCCTTCTCTTGGGGACATTTTCCAAAGATACTGGTATCTGCAAGAGCAGGTGGTTCTTGTTTCATACTTGTCTGCTTTACCCCTGGGGCAAAAGCAAACAACGCAATAGCTGCACAGATTAGTCATCCTTCATGGGAAGCAACAGCAGCAGTGTAGGAGATGACAATGGTGTGTGACTGCTCTAAGGAGCAAGGCTATCGTCTCCAAGCAGGAGCGGGCCCTGATGCCAGGAGCTGGCTGCTCTCAGACTGTGTCAAGGGCCTTGAAAGTACTGCTGATGCGCCTCTAAATAATGTGAGGTGGCACCTGCTGTGGACTATGGTCCTCCTCCTTCTTGTGCTAAAAGTTCTAAGATGCTGAGCAAAATCATAAACGTGCAATTGTAGCTAAAACCAAGTGGGAAGGTGAACAGGAATAATCTATGTGGTTTTCATAGATTTTTCCATGGTCCTTGACGTATTTAATGATGTCACAACATTTTATGTTAGGCCAGAGAAATATGTCAAGGGGAGAAGAATGAGTGGAAATGGTTGAAGGTGAGAAGCTGTATTATCCTCTCTGGGCAGCTACTCAGAGCTAACCACAGACATGAGGCAGCTGTTTCAGCTGGGCAGGTAAGAGCAAAACTATGGCAAAGTTGCCTCTAATCTACCTGGAAGGAAGGTGAGAAAACATTGCTTGCCATACTTATCCTACAATTGCTTCTCATTAATTCCTGAGGGGTATGAGAAGTGCCCTGCTCTGGGAGAAAATCCCCAAACCCAGTCTCTTATCCATGTTAAGCTCTGCTCTGCAGGTGCAGCCCTGCATTGCACCTCATGAAGAGATTTTGACACCTGGAGGCTGCCAGTGTGTGCTTGATACCTAAGAAGTAAAACATGTAGCATTGTTCTTTATTTAGTAGCTTCATATACAATTTGCAGCAATGGTTTTCTTTTTTTTTTTTTTCCTGGAGAGGGGCAAGTTCCTTGAATTCCTCTCAATACCAGCTCATGTCAAGACGCAGACCCTTTCTCAAGCAGAAAAACCCAAACTTCTTTCTTTTCTCCCAGGCTGTAGTAACATACTTTCTCTTGGTCAACAATTTTTCTCTTGGTGGGCAGTCAAGAAGGGACAGGAACTGTCCACCAGAGGAACCTAATGGTGGTGATGCCCTTCTCAGTGACTGTGTTCACCAACAAGCAGAATCAAGCAGAGCTTTGGGTACCATTCAGTTCATTTCAACGGTTCTGCACTGCTTTTCATCACATCTTACTGCTGCTTTTCATAGCACCTTGGAACTGCCTTCTGGAGGACAACCTCTTTCCGCAGAGATTTAAGGGAATATTCCAACCCAAGCATGCAGGATGGGAGACTGTAGGCACTGGGAGGTAGAATGTTATGGATGTATTCAGGATCTGGAGAAAGGAAAGTCAAAGGGGTTGGCCATCCAGGACATGGAGGTGGGACACAGGCAGGCAACTGGTAAGGGTAGGTGTTGTGGGACATGCCTGCCATCTTGTGTTCCTGGAATAGCTACTGCCAGGAGTGCACACACGGTCATTCCCATCACGTCTACTGGTTGTCCCTTCGTCACTGTGATAATGGTGAAAACTCTCCACTAACTGTGTTGAGAGACACTGCTTTTTCCAAGCTGGAATGGCTTGTCCACTCAGCCAACCCATCCTCCCACAACAGCTCAGATGCATTTGCCTTTCAGAGACGTTAGTGATCTAATTGAGGACAACTTTATGTAATCTTCTTAGCCAATAATTTTCCTCTGGAAAAAAAACAATTCCTTTCTGGAAAACACTGGAATTAAGCACATACTGCTCCAGTGAGGTATGAGCAGTCTGCAGGGTGGAAGGAAGGTTTCTCCTGTGAGCACGGCTCAGCTCACAGCACACGCCAGTGCAACACAGCTGGCAATGCCTGCCCTTTTTCCTTGGCCCCTGCACCACCCAGGACAGTTTGCTTGTGTCAAGTTTTTTAGTAAAGACTGTCTCATCTTTCCTCACAATTCCCCCCAGGAATTCACTTATCACATGCTTAGCTGATGTTTTTGTCACTTGTTTGCACAAAGGTGGAGTGTACATAGACACTCAAATCATAGTTAGTAAGTAAAACTATTCCTTCCAAAACAGAAACTCATTCTTGTCAAGATTCCCATCTATAAATATCTCTGAAAAGGACAAGAAAGTTTAGCTTGGCATGAAAATGTGGGTACCATGAGGAATGCCAGTTTTCAGTGCTACCAGAATGGGCCCCACAATAGATGCATACCATGGATACACACGTCATGCCCGGAATACGTGCCTCTCCTGTCACTGACTGTGCGCAGTGACCTATAGATTGGGCATGGCTGGCAAGAAAAAGCCTGTGGAAAGCTGCAGGGTGCTCCAGGCAATCTGACTGGCAGAGCAACAGTCCACAAATTCCAGAAAAAAATGCCATCTACAATGAGGTAACAAGAATATGAGGCACTTGGATAAAGCTGTACAGACCATGATAAGGGACACCCCCTATCCAGAGGAATTTAGCATCTCAGTAAAGCCCGTGTGGGAAGGGAAGCAGGCCAAGAAGTGACTTGCTGAAGAGGGACTTCCCTGAGCTGGTGGGTGACAAAGGCAGGTTCCCTGAGCATTGGTGCCAACCAGTGCTCTGTCTCCTAAACTAGTTTCTCCAACTTGACGTGCACCCACCACGCCCAGAAACGGGTGGCCCTACACATCTTCAATAAGCATGTTGCATTCTTGGCTACTTCTTGGTCTCTCCCTTGAGTCGTCCTGGCTTTCTCCACGGCAGCCTGCCCCATCACTGGGAGAACCTGCTCTCCACACACTGATTCCTTTCTTCCTGCATGTAGGAGCAGGCAGGAGGCTTCAGGGCAGGGCTAACTTCCGTGTCTGTTTTTTGTGCAGTGGAAGTGTCTGTTTCTCTGGCTGATATAACTTCCAGAGGCATGTGGATATCCCACAAATCAGGTGTCCTTTCAGTAACACACATAGATGAGTTCACCCAACTTTACTTCTCCAAGGGATGGCCACTTTCCAAGCGGGTTCTCTGATGCAGCTGTGTCTCTGGTGTGCCTTGGGGATCAGAAAGCAGAATGCCAAGGACATTCTCATACCCTGCACACTAGACACTAAATTGGGGTCTGTGATGGGAGAACAGCCCCTCCTCCCTGTTATCAACTAGACCCCTCTTGGGAAGAACCCCATCTGTGATGACTTCTGGGGCTACTGATAGAGAGGTCCTTAGGTCAGACTATTTTTGAATAAAGCCCCCTATCTCAGCTCAAAACCCTTTCCCATTCTGAGTTTTAAAACAATGCCTGCAGAGCCCCAGCACTCTGGGCAGGAGACACGTTTGGCTAATCTGTGTCTGGCTGCCTGAAGCGCAACTGACAACTGTCAAAGCGATAGCAGAGGTGACTTCCCAAAGAGGTGTCTCCTTGAAATCCTTCAAGGTTCACAGCAAGTAGGAGCCAGCGTCCATTGGCCCTTATCTCCCAGCTGCGCTTAGAGGAACCTGAGGTGTGTGAAGGCAGCTTTATCTCCCCAAGTGACAAAAAGTCTCGAGTAAATAAGCTACTGGGTTGGGGAAGGTCCCGTATGTGTTTCTGGGCCACGTTTTGAGCCACCACAGCTCACTGCTGAAGAGCGCGTGGAGGAGTGGTGTGTACTGCCAGCACAAGCCTTCTGCCTATGGAGAACAACAGGACCAGGGCACAGAGCAGACCACTAAGCTGCCCATAGCAATCGGCACATCTGACGCCCATGGTGAAGAGAGCAGTCAGAGGAAGTGTCTCCCTCCATTGGACCTAGGTGAGGGTTGGATGACACAGCCTTATCCAGAAGCAGGTCCTTGGGACTGTGATGTGAGCTGTCATAAGGATGTTGGTCACCTGCAATGATACAACCACCTGGAAAATGAGCCAGGTCCCCCTGGGGTGGAAACCTTCATGAAGAATCACTCTGGCTGTCACCAGGAGAACTCTCCCATATTTCCTTTCAGGTCAAAACCTGTCTGTCCCTCCTTTCCTAACCATGAAAACCAAGCAGGTGTCCCATCAGAGAGCAACAGCTCTACCACGCACCTCCAGACGGAGCTATGGATGCTTGCTGGCCTACTCACCAGGTTATGCACTCCAAGGCTGATGAACATCAGCCCACAGAGTATTACAGCCGAGCAGGACAGGCAGTGCTGTACCAGAGCAGTCATCTCCCTCTTTTAGCTCTCTCCCAGCTGCTTCCCTCCTTCTCCCATACGAGGGAAACTGGTGACCAGAGCCCTGGGGTCAGGGCCACGCTCAGAGGAGCAGGCAGTCCTGCCGTGTCCTGATTATGTCATTGGAAGCCAGAAAGAAAACCAGTTTTTTTTTACGTTTTTTCCCCAAATGTCATTTGCATTAGGTCGTCTGTTTTGGCCAATTTAAGCTCTCAGCAGAATTCCCACCAAATTTTATATCAACTATTTTAGGGAAGGGTTTAAAAAAGTGAAAGAGTTTGACTAATTTTAAAACCAGCTTTCCCAAGGGGCACTTATAAAACATACAATGTCTAAAAACCTTTGCTGTTTTGAGGAGTTCAAAATAACATTCCAGAAGGGATCTTTAGAAAAATGTTCCTGTACCGGTCCCATTCCTGCCGCTGGGCCAGGCCACCTCCCTTTAATGCACCACATTTGTTTTCCATTTAGTTATCAAACCTACATATTAAAATAAAATCTCAGAGTAAACAAAATCAAACTAACCTTCCTCCTTTCATTTTCAGAATATTTAAGGTATATTAAAGGAGCAGAGCCTGCCTGTTTTCATTTCCAATGGGGCCAGGTACCAGAGCTTGTCCCTCAGCACCCGTGTGCCGGGGTCAGGGCTGAGCACACCTTTGCTGTCCCCCATCCCACGCTGCTGAGCGCTGCACCGAGAGCCACTTCATAGACAGGCTGTCCCTGGCACCCCCACTTTGATATGGAGGCACCCTAGCTACCACTTGCAGGCAATACAGTAAATCTCATTTTACACTAATCCAAGGACTCTGCGAAGCTCCCTCTGCAGCTTTTGTCTGGAGAAACCGGACGGGTTCAGAGATGGTTTTATTAAAAGAGGGTAGGAAAGAGGTATTTAAATCACCCGGCTTGGCAGCCTGATGAAATTACCTGTGCTTAGCTGAAAGAAAAATCACTGAATTGCTTGTAGAATCCCCTTACATAAAAGTTAAAATCTTTCCTCACAAAAGATGTGACTGCTTCTTCCTGCTGTGATTTGTTGTTTTTAACAAGCTGCCTTCACTCTCCCCTGTCCCTCTGTCACTGCTGTGCTCTAGCGACCTGCTGGCCCGTCGAGTGCTGCTGGTCCCCGGCTCAGTGGCAAGTTGCTTGTTGAGGGTTTAATGGCTGAAGCCGGGGGTGGGAACCCCATGGGTGGTCTCACTGGTTGGGCAGCTCGTTCTTGTACCCATCACCTTCCTGCTCCAGCACAAGCCACCTGGGAGATGGCAGGCGTTTGAAAGCCATTTTATATTTGTATTGACCTACGTGGTGGGGAATGTTAGTGACAATACTTGGACAATATTTTGTCTGGTTTATTCCTAGTTTTCATCACATGGATAATCTTCATGGTGTGAATTAAATTCATTTAATTCATACATTTTAACTTTTTAAAAAGAAATGAAAATTAAGAAATAACATATGAGTCAACATCTGCCTAGGGAGCATTCACTAAAATATTAACTGTGCAAGTAATTCAATACCATGATTACCTTCTTTTCATTAATAGCAGACAATAATTCTTTTTGTCAACAAAGATATTTCAGATTTATTGAAGCATAGTGGGATACGTCTAGGTCCCAAACATACAAACAAAACTATAAATAGTTAGAGAAGATAAGAAAAGCATCTTACGTAAATACTCAGCCTGAAATGAATACAGAACCCAGGAATCCTTCCTTGCTCCACACTATATTTTACATTTCCAGATGTGCCTGCATGACCAGTTTGGGATTAGAGGCCTGAAGCTGTGTGACATGAGGCCCACTCTTCAGACAGAATAAATCAAAATAAGTGTCCTACAGCGCATCCACTTTTCTACAGTTCTTGCTGACCTGAACAAGTACTTTGATATTTCATGGAAGAGACATCTCTCACTTGATGTTTTCTGTCCTGCAGATCGTTGTCAGGCAGTTTTTTTTTTCTTACTGTAGCTTCAAATTCTTTTGTCCCTTTGGACCATCTGGTCTTTTGGTCATCAGCGCTGAACAGACTTAGACGTTGCAGTGGACCAAGAACCTCACTGTCCTCAGTGACCTTCACATTATTTTGCTTGTGAGCTTGGTCAAGGAAAAAGGTGTCATGTCTTGCAGTCTGTGACATCTCCCTGTAGGAACCCTCTGACTGTACCTGGATGCACTGTACAAAGGCTTGGATGTGAACAGCCCCAGTGTTGTATTAGTATTATCCCACGCAAAGAGCCCCAGAGATTGTTTTCCGAGGCCTTTTCCACAGAGACCCAGATTCATTAGACAACCAACAGCATGTTACTTGGGACAGGACACTCCACATTTACTGTAAGCTAGCTCAGACTGAGGGAGATGTGCTGGGCCCACAGCACCACAAAGGACACGAGCAAGATCCGAGATAGATAGTTAGGCATTTGCTGGAAGCCATTCTGTTTTCAATAACTTGGTACCTATTGAACCAGTTCACATCCACCTCAACCATATCATTGCCACGTAAAGACCACTAATGTTGTGCTCTCTGTGCCAGGCCCACAATGGGACACTGACATTAGATGGCACCATTTAGGTTGTAATTGTACAGTAAACAGTAAGTGCTTCTGCCAGCGATAAGATCAGGCTGAACCACAACCAAGGAACCCATCCCTCACACAGCTGTAAAAAGATGGTATTTGCCATCTTGTCCCAGCCAACAGGCTATGGGCTGGTGAGAGCTCCACATCTGAAGGGGTTTAGGAGGGGACTGGAGAGAAGGTGAGGGCAGGGCACGACAGGGTTGGCTCTAGTGTTCAGCCCAGGTGCTTGCTAAGTTGTTTTGTCCTGCCAGGTTTTCCCAGCCTGTCTCCCGTGCTTTCTAGTCACTGTTCAGTACTTCTTTCCTCTTTGTCTCCCATGAATTCAGGTCTGCTCTTTTCCTGCCATACCACTGTGCTGCTCTCACTTCACCACGAACCCCTCAGGCCCTCACCAGTCCATTCCCACTACACGCATCTTTCCATGCTGCCCAATAATCAGCTGTTGTCTCCATCCTTTAGTCTCAGTCACAGCTGGTGGGTTCGTCTCTTCTCACTTCAGTTATCTGAAAGTTAGAATCTAGTCTTAGCTGTCATCTAGGCTTCCTCTCTGCTTGATGGAAAGAGAGACTTTCCTCCAAAGCCCAGTTCCTCCCATTTGAGTTCAGTGTGGAAGATAAGCAGAGCAGATGGCCCTCTGCCAGCACCTGCTTTTGTCCTTTGCCTATGCAGGACACCTAAAAGTTGAATTCTGAATCTAATCTTTAGACAGTCGAGTTGGCAAGGATGAGTGTGGGGGTCTCAGAACAGCAGCCTCGCTACTGACAATGGAGCAGGGGATTAAAGGCAGCCCCTGCTTGTCCGAGTTGTGCCACCTCCCAGGAGTGCAGGGAGCAGCCAGCATGGGTCAGGCGTGGGTTTCTCACAGTGTCCTGTCTTAGCTCTGAAATATCCCTCAATATTTTCAAGGGGGGTGAGGGGGTGAGGAAGAAGGGGGACAGGATGGACACATTAATTTCTAAAAAAATATTTCTAAGAAATAGGATATTGTCAAGAACAAGGACAGACACCCTATGGTTCATTTTCCCTCAGAATGGACAGGAAAATGTTTTTTAGAGCAGTGTGTGAAATTGTTTTATTTCCAAGAGTTTCCTCTTCATGGGCATTACAGCATTAGGTCTATGTTTATACGGCATTTCGAACCCCTCTCCAAACAACTCCCCTGTTTGTTTATAAGTCCACAGTAGGAAGCTCCCCAGCACCATCACTTTAGTGTTTCCCACAGAAGTGTGACCCAGGGACGCGCAGCGCAGCTCTGCCTCCGCAGCTGCTCCACCCCTCAGCATCCAGGAAAAACTAACATGTACTTAAATGTTAAGAGGTTATGCCTAGCATTGATTTCTACCTTCAAAATCTTTAAATGGTAGGTAACTCCCATGGTTATATCAAACTTGCCCCAATTTCTCTTTTTATTTGGGTTTTGTTATCTTGGAGGAAAATTTTCTGGAAGTTCTGGGTCCCTGCCACAGCGCTGTAGCGATGTCTTTGCTCAGGTTATTCATCTCTAAATCTGTGTTTTGCATACCTTGGCACCTCCATACATATGCCTCCACAGCTGGTAGAATTTCAAAGCCTCTGCATTCTCTCCTGCTTGAGTAGCCTAAACCGATTGAAGCGGGGGACTTGGGGGGGGGGGCATTGCTGTAAGTGGGATCAACCACCAGCCCTCCCAACTTCTCAACAACACAGCTCCCAATTCCCACTAGACGGTGACTGGTGGGGAAACGTCTCCAATGCTGCAGGTGAAGGGCAGGTGTGGGGGCATTTCTGCAGCAGGAGAGGTGCCCCTTGGGGGGCTGTGGCGAAGGGAAATTCTTGGGAAGCTGCAGTCCCTGCCCGGACAAAGAACAGATCCCAGCATGGACAGAGAACTCCCCAGAGAGTAGAGCAGGCACTGCCAAGCTGCTAGCCAAGGTGCAAGACAGTAGTAGCCTGACATCATATAAATAAACAACAGGAGCGGGTTCCTGCTCTTGCCTTGGGTCTCTGCGGCAGTGCAGGACTAGCTGCTCCTTGAAGGTGGCCAGCGAGAGGCCACAGTCCCACACCAGTCCCAGGGACCCCAACAGCATCTATATCCCAGGCAGCTCTGCTGGGTGTAGACCATGCC
Organism: Gallinago undulata; assembly: GCA_026546715.1. Lineage (NCBI taxonomy): Eukaryota > Metazoa > Chordata > Aves > Charadriiformes > Scolopacidae > Gallinago > Gallinago undulata. The sequence goes on along the minus strand of JAOTQQ010000003.1, from coordinate 24,450,005 downwards.
CTCACCACATCTCCCAGTGCTTTGGGGGAGGCAAAGCCCTGCAGATGTCTCAGATTCTCTGTTTTTAAGCATTGTCTAAGCTCGGGAGCAGAGGTGGGAGAACTGGGCTGGAGAAGGTCCATGCGTGAGGGAGCTGGGGTAAATGATGCCTGGGGACTGGACGATGTTGCTGAGGAGGTGAGGGAGCTCAGAGGGTTGGGAGCAGGGTGCTGAGGACCTGAGACAAACACCATCATCCATAGGTTCCTTCTCTGCCCCAAACCACCATGTGTATTTCTGCCTGATACTCTGGGCTGAGGGGACACTGAGGACCCTCCCCTGCACCAGTGAAGGGTTCAGGCTCAGGTGTGAGGGGAAAGCAGGGGCAGGGCAGGGCACTTGAAGCATCTGTGGCGTGGCTGGCACCTCCATGAGGGAAAGAACCCTTAGCCAAGGGAGACCAGAGGAAAGTCCTGTTCTGAGGGGCTCAGGTGGGATCAGGGTCTGTGCATCCCTGTCCCTGAGGACGCCTCTGAGCCCAGAGGCCACCTGGGTGGGGAGGGCTGATGATGCTGCAAGGCATGGTCCTCCAGGAATCTGACAGTTTGAGAGAAATTTGGGATCCATCTGCACCCTCTTCCATGGCCAAGGCAGGCAAGCCATGGCACAAGCTTCAGTGAAATAATGCATCTAATCCGCCTGAGTAATGCTAAAGCAAGCCTCTTGATTAGTGTTTAGAGACCAGGCAAACAATTGATTTAAAATAATTGGTAAATTATGATTAAATAAAAACATTTATACAAAAGAGTTTGTCATTGATATGGTTAAATAAATATTTGTAGAAGTAACTTATACTTGGCCCCGCGCCTGGGCGATGAGCTCTCTTGGGCTGGCTGTGGTTTAATTTTAATAAAGACCAGAAGGCATTCCAGAAATACATAATGCTCCCAGCCCATCCAATGTATATCTGGGGCTTCAGCTCTGCTCACCACTAACCCGGGACCAGTTTTGCTTCATATCACCCGCTGGTGCCTGTCACCCCCTCTCCCCAAAAACATGCTCCTTATTTAGGGCTGAACCACAAAACAAGTGGCCGCGTCGAGACAGTCGAGTGGGCAGGAGGGAGGGATGTGGATGGAAATGTTCAATACATTGCCACTCTCCGGCAGCGTTGGAGCAGAGGTAGGGCTGGGTAGGCTGCTTTGTAGTGAAACCTCAAGCTCTGGAACTGCTGCAGGGCTTACAACAATAGAGCTCTTATCTGGCCCAGCTCGGTGGGAGATTTCCAAGAGCTTTAGGAAGGGGTTAGCCTCATTACCGCTGGCTAGAGATAAGGAAACCGAAAGGAGACGTGACTTGCCCAAAGTCCAGCTGCAGAGGGAACAGAAGCCAGGACGCTCTGCTGGCCAGAGCCCAGGGTGCAGTGCCCTGCTCAGGCACATCCTCCTCAGCTCCCTTAGCCTGATGGTTGCTGCACTGCCTGGCCACTGAGTCACCCTCATGGACTAACAGGATTTGTGCAGCCCCTTGGCCACCTGTGTGCTGCCGAGTGTCCCTGCACTCAGAGAGCAGAGGGTGTGGGGGGACACAGGTTAGCAAAGCGTGTCATCTGGGGGCTCTGCAGATGATGCTGACTCTGCCATTGCTTCACTCCCTCGTTTCCAGCCAGCCACTAAGCCACCAGAGCTTGGAGCAGCCAGGCCAGGCACAAAAGCTCCTTCACACCTGCACTGGTCATCGAGCAAGCAGCCAAAGGCTACAAAATGCACCAGCTCGGTCTGGAGGCTCACGGATCCTTAATGCTTCTAGTACTGGTCCCAGAGCTGCTCGCACAGGACTGGCTGGATGGGAAGCCCTGCTTGGAGACACATCATCCTCCCTTCCCCTTCTCATGCTGTGGTAGAGGCTCCTGAGCACCAATGTTTCTGTGGCGTGTCCTGCCCTGGTGGGGCAGGGTGGGGGCTGCCCAACGCGGGGGCACATTTGGCTGGCACTAAAGGCAGGAGGGGCAAGCAGGCACATGCAGCAACTGTCTCACTCACTGTGACATCCTTTCAGGAGCACACGGTCAACCTGCAGCCCAGGCAGCATGCAGAGCATATCTGCAGCATGGTCTGGGGTTGTAAAGATGTGTGTGGAGTCACACCTGTGGTGCCCTGTGTGGCTGGATGCTAAAAGGCGGGGGAGAAGGAAAAAAAGCTTGAGGGGTACAGGAAGAAGGACACAGCAGCCAACTGCAGGCTTGGTTTACACCATGCAGGAGGCTCTTGCAGGACAGATGGATGAAGTCACTGCTTTTCTGAGGTGCAACGTTTGAGGTTTTCCCCAGGTCCTGCTCCAAGGGGATCTCAGCACCTGCTTGTGGCCCCAGACATCAGAGCAGCCCTGGGTGCTATAGAAGTCCCCTGAGGGCAGCAAGTCACTAGACTCTGCCATCCCTGCCCAACCCCATTAGGAAACCATCCCCAAAATGTCATCTCCAGTGGATTAAAATAGAAATTCACTTGCCCCAGCTGTGAAACACAGAAATACACGGTCCCACTCAGCGTACACCTCCCTCAGTTATGCCCGCAGGGACTCAGCAAAGCCCGTCTCCAGTGCCCCTCCCCACAGGGACATGGGGGACAAGACCATCCACCACCCATGGGTCCATACCAGGGGTGTGCTCAGGGCACACAGTGCTACTGGGTTGCCTTCCTGCCAAGGGAAGCCCCTTGATCTTGGTGTCCCCCCACGATCACGAGTCACAAGGCAGCTCTTGGCATCCTCCATCCCACAGACCAGAGCAGTGCTGCCTCTGGAAAATATGGGTCATGTCTGGCCTGGCCCTTCCACCTGCTCTGCATGGACACAGGAGGTCCCCAAGTGCCTTGAACTCCTACCACCGCAGCCCGCTTGACCTGAGAGTTGTGCTCAGGCCAGTGTCCCTATTGCAAATGTCACCCCTCTTGCTGACCTCCTGGCCTCTTCCTTCATCCCCTTTGATCCATCCTGCTCCTGACTCCTGAAGAAGATGGAGTGGTTGCAGCCACTGCTGCCCAAGGACGAGTCAGTGCGTCAGGAGTGATCTCCCCACTTCCTGGAGCAGGGAGAAAGGGACAACTGTCACCATCACCGTCCCCGCAGCCTGGGCTGCATGAGAAGGGCTGGGCAGAGATGTGGGGCAGCTCCACCACGGTGCCTGGCAGCTCTCTGCACTCACTGCACATCCCTGCTTGGTAAACACAACAGAGAGAGTTTTACAATCAAATATTTATGCTAATAAAAAACATTTTACATAATCTTTAAACAGCTATGTCATCTCCCAATATTCATTCTCTGATGTCTATGTTTTGAACTGGGATTGGAGAATTTAGCATATTTACAAAGAAGTAAATATTATGATGAAAACATCAGGCAGCTTAATAGTAGCTTTAGTGAAGTGCAGAAGAATTTTGTGTTCGTTTTGTCAATTGCATAATATCTTCTGGACCTTCATAAATTAAGGGACCGTGTTGGATGCTTGCAGCACTCTGATAAATAGTTCACAGCTTGAATTCAGTAAGGCCTGTCTGTTGTCAGAACGGGAAGAGTTCATGACATCTCCACCATAAATTCCTGCCCTCAAGCTCCATGGGGAGATAGGGAGGTGACAGATCAGTTTAATGCCTGGCAGACAGCAGTCAGTTCAAGGCAGAGAAATGCCACTATGATGGTGCTTACCTGATGCAATCAAAAGGTAAGGACTGGGTTGTGTTGAACCATTGATGCTCACAGCTTCCTGACCAGAGAAAGTCTGGGCTAAGTGCTCAGCTAGGACCAGACTAGGATCATTCTGAGGTGTTCCTCAGAGACCAACTCTGCTTCACACTGATGGAGACACTGCTGCTTTATTAGCTCCAGCTCTGAAAATCTCTGTCTGTCCCAGGTCAGGGAGAGGAATATCCTGACTGTTTGCCATGTGACAGCCAGAGGACCTCTTTTCTTTGCTATTCACCCCTGGGCTGAGTCCAGACTAGACATCTTCAAAGGATGTCCAGAGCTCCTTGTGAGCCTTGGCTACTGTGATGCTTACCCTCAGTTTATCACAGCAGTGTTGGTTATGAATGGAAGAATATAGCCCTCCAGAGCAACATAACTGTAAAGGCAAATCTCTCTCCGGTCTTCCTCCTCCTCCAGATTCAGAGTTGTACCAGCCGGGGGATGTTCAGCACACAGCTCTGTGCCAGTACAGCTGTATCTCCCCATGGGACCTTCCCTGGCACAGCTACACAAGCACGCAGCAAATTACCACTAGCCTATGACTTCAGCCTATCAGATTTGTCTTCCCGGAGCACACTGTGGAGATGCAAGAAATCAGGCCATGGTAGGAGGGCTTTGTTCCAAATGGAGCTGCCAGTTGCCCTCAGGAGAGGGCAGTCTGAGCAGATGTAACTGGCAGGATACCGGGTTTGTGGAAAAAATGTTTGCTTGGACAGTTGCAAACTGTTTATGAGAACTTTACTTGGCATTACATCCAACCCTAAGTCTTGTAGTGAATTCAGTTTGCTAAATTTGGGGGTCCGCTGTTGACAATGCTGATGAATGCACTCTGTGTTGCCATCAACACCAGCAGAAGCTGGAGTACATGGGTGAAATGGCAGACCTGGATCTCCTGTGCAAGGAGAAAGCAAACGGCAGAGCAGGGGGTCAGGCAAAGTGAATCCCCTGCAGGACAGTGAGAGGGCAGGAGACACTCCATTCTCACCTGGCAGTGCAGCCCTGGTGGATGTCCCTCCCTTGGGTTGTGACTCCACAGCCCTGAGACCTGCTGTAGTCTGGCCTTCTGTGGCACAGATACCGTCTCACACGCTGACCCCTCCAAGTCCCCAGAGGAATCTCACAGAAACGTCAGCTCATTTGGGTCTTTTTCCCACAGATGCAAATCTACATAGAAACAAACAATCTGCTTTAAAATAAATCAGTACCATAAACAATAGAGTGTGCTGGAAGATTAGAAGGGACTGCTTCCGGGTATCTGGTGAGCAACACAGAGCTGATATCCTTAGGACTCTGGGGTGTGACTCCTCAGTTCAAAGGAATTCCCTACCATGGGTAATTTATTCTGGTATTTCAGGCTCACTCCTTCACTCACTGCAATCAATATGACCCTATTTACAGCAGAGATGCCTGTAGCAATGCTGGAAACAGGAGAACAGGGAGCAGTACTGGTCTTTGCAGTCTTTGGTACCTACCTGCCTGTTTCATCTTCCAACAAAAGGTGGCAGCTGGTGGTGATGCCTGCCCTTTTCAGAGCTGAACAGTGACTGTGGTGCAGCACAGTGCTTGGTGGCAGACGTCCAGGACATGTGAGGGCTGGGCAGTGTGAACTCTGGAAATAGATGAGGAATTTGTGGAGGGTTTTACTATTTCTGGGCTATCTAAGGCAGATAGTCTCCAGGCAAATGGACCAGTATCTGTGGTGTCATCTCAGTGCCTGTCCTCCTTGCCTCTAGTCTGAGGTTTGTGGAAGACAGCTCAGAAGTTTCCTGAGGACATCAAGAATACATGTGGTCAGGGATGACTCTCATGTAATGACCACCACAGGGAAACACCAGTTCTGAACTGTGAATTCAGCAGTTGAGTCATTTGTGGAGAGTCCTCTCTTAGAGGTTGCATCACCTCCTAAGAAACAAGCATGGCCACCAAACTGAGTGCTTGCAAGGTTTGGACACTGGCATTCCCTGGAGGATGGAAGGGAGAAAGTGGGACGGAGGGAGAGGAGGAAAAGTGGACCACTCTCAGCCTTTGTCAGTAGCATGGTTTTATAGGGTATAGTTTATGGCTGTTCCGTTTTGGAAAGGAGAGAAAGGATTTCTGAGAGCATGTCCTGGAACCAGCATCAGAATCTTCACCATCTCAGAAGCCTGGGGTCAACTATTAGGCTCCCACCAGAGTCCATGTGTGCCTGGCCCCTTCCCACCCTTCCACTAGCAGGGAGAGGCAGCACTTTGCAAGAACCTGGGCCAGACCTGTGGGATTGCTCCCCATGGAGGTACCTCAGTGGGCACAGCATGTGTGCAGTGTTCACAAGGTGGCAGGAATAGTTTCTCCTGGCCCAACCAGGCTCAGACACTGAACAATTTGACTAACTGTCTTTCTTCATTATCACTTAATTCCATCACAGGCTTATGTCTGCATTAAATGGAGTGGTAAATTGCACTGTAATTGGGTGCAACTGTAACCGGTGTAAATTGGGTGTTTGTTCATTCTGTAAGAGGTTGCCACGTGGAAAGGTGGCAGTGGAGATCTAAGTAGGTTGTCCAGTGGAGCTCATAAACTGGTTTGGTTCTCCCTTAAGCACCCATGCCTTTTCCTTACTGACCTGGCTCAGTAAGGGCAGGGCATTGCCCTCATCTGGAATAAACAACTGGCATTCTGTGTAAGACATCCTGTGTAAGGCATCCCAAGGAGAAAGTAACAGCCATTGCAGGCACCAGCAGAAGAGCAAGAGATGGAAAGGATGGTGGTCAGGTATTAACACCTCCAGAGCCAGTAGTATGCTGGGCTCTGTCTTTCTTACGACTGTGATTAAGAAGCTGTTGAAGTAGCATCAGAAGTGATTTTAGAAGAAATTTTCCAAATCGAGTAGTAACAAACCTCTGGGACCTGGCAGTTTCATAAGACTGCAGAACTCTGAATATTCAAAGAAACACGTCTCTGCTGCTAAGCACGATGTGCAACCAACCATCCTTACCTGCCATGGGTGGAGAAGAGTGGTCAATCTGATGGTCATTTTCACAAAAGGCTCCAGTGAGGACCCAAGGAAATAAAAACAAGTTCAATCCAGTTGGCAAATTTGTTGAATAGACATAGCAGAAATATGGAGGAATTCTATGTATGAGGGTTATCATGCCCACCATTCACTCAAAACTCTTTGAAAATGTTCACTGACAGTACAGTTAAGAGTGGGCCAAAGAACACGGTGGCTGTAGGTTTCCAGCAGCCTTTCAATGAGATTTCTCCTCTAGCTCCAAGCTTGTAGGTGGGAAGAGAAAGAGCCTTCCAGGGACTAAGGACTTGTTAAAGATGGGAATAAATGGCCATTTTTGACACCTGAGTGAGGTAGTTTGTGGAGTACCAAAGGAACGTTTGCTGGGAGAGTGCTCCTCAGCAGAAAAGTTAGGGAAAAGGGCTGATGATTCAAAATGACTAAAGCAGTTAGAAGTAAAACTTCCTGCAGAGAGCTGCAGAATGCTCTCTCCATGCTGGATGCCTGAAAGATGAAACATCAAATGAGATTCGACATCAATAAATGTAAATAAAGCACAGAATGGGGAAGAGAAAAGGCCAGTTGTTGCATCTCCATGGCCAAGAGCCCAGCTTTAGCAATTACCACTCAAGGAAGAGAGACTGGGGTGGCTTCAGGTCTGGAGAACAAGTCCTGTGAGGAGAGGCTGAGGGAACTGGGCATGTTTAGTTTGGAGAAGAGGAGGCTGAGGGG
>JAOTQQ010000003.1:24426247-24442464 GCA_026546715.1 Gallinago undulata | reverse complement strand
GGAGGTATTTAAGAAACGTGTAGACATGGCTCTTCAGGGCATGCTCTAGTGGCCAAGATTATTGGTTTGTGGTGGGGGGTTGTGGGTGGGGTTGTGGGTGTGGGGGTTAGTTGGTTTAGTGTGGTTTTTCTGGGTTTTGTGGGGTTTTTTTTGTTGGTTTTGTTTTGGGTTGTGGGTGTGTTTTTGTGTTTGTTTGGGTGGGGTTTTTGTTTGTTTTTTTTTGTTGTTGTTGTTGTTTTTGTTTGTTTGTTTTCTGGGGTTTTTGTTTTAGTGTTTTGGGGATTTTGTTTGTTTGTTTGTTTGTTTAATGTGGTTGGACTTGATGATCTCAAAGGTCCCTTCCAACCACTAAGATTCTGTGATACTGTGATACTGTGAGACATGACAGCCCCGTGTATAGTGGCTTCCAAAGTGACCAGTGCAGTTTCTATAGCCTTCTCAGAAGAGCACCTCTGTGCTCTCGGATTGGTGGCTCCAGCACCACCTGGACAGGGAACTGCATGGAGAGAAATGCCAGATAAGCAAGATCATCTTAAGATGTGGTTTGCATTGGCACAGAGTTTCCCCTCAGCCTCCCTAAGAAAATTCTGCTTTAACCAGGAGGTGAGTTTTTAGATGAGATCGTTGCATCTGTTTGAGTCCCTTGGTTGACACTTCAATCTTCCTGTTCTTCCCTTTCATTTTTGATGTCATTCAGGAGAGTACCAATGCGGATTTTTGGGATCTGGGTGTTCAGGGAAAGGAGTATCAGTGGCCAACTGGTTGTAGGTGACAAGAAAAAGGAATTAAAGAAAGCTGCAACAGTCTCATCCATTCCTTCATGGGCTTGTAATGCTAGGGAAGAGAGAGCAAAGCTGTAACACCAGCAGTCCTGCACAAGCACTGGAGTTCAGGACAAGCTCTGACATCTCTTGTGAGCAAACCCTGAGAAACTCACACTGTGTGAGGGGATGCTTGGGTGCCTCCCATACTGTGAGATATCTGGTGTAAATGTGCTCAGACAGAAGCAGGCTCCCTCATCTAGTGGAGAACTACCTACACACCCTGAGATACGTGGCCAGTACAACCTCCCATACGCAGCGCTAGTTTGACATGTGCCCTCCGGGGAACTGCTCAGGAATTATCTGCTGGTTAATAAAAAGTCCTGAGAAAAGAGTAGGGAGGAATAAAGGCATCCCATTAAAATGGAGGTCACCCAGGTGGGACACCATGTACATCCCTAGCAAATCACCAGCCAGGATGTGCCTACTAAATCACACCACGCTTTGCATTTATCTGGGTGAAGAGTCACCAAACAAGAAAGGCAAAAGATTTATTCTGAAGACTAAATACCATCTTGTCCACTTGGTCTATGTACACTCTCACAGTGACTAAGCTCAAGGAACCTGTGGTCTTTGCATGACTCCAACTCCCAGGTTTCTGTGCTTGGGGAGTTTGCAGGCTTCATCCTCCATTCTTACACGAAAGTAAGGAATTTATCCACATCAAATAAACTCCATCTGCCACTGTCTGGCCACCCTCCCCAGTTAAGGCAGACCACACACCAATTTCTTGATAATTCTGGGATTTTAAAAATGTGTTTACTTTTTCAGCTGCACATTTTGCAGCCCCTACCCCATCTAAATAGTGCTTGCCCTTTTCCCCTGTTGATCATTGCCCGACATTTCTACTTCTTTCCTGTGTATTCCTGATTGTGACTCATCATAATACTTTGCTTCCTTCCTTGCAACAATTCTGAGGTTTCACTGCACTTGTGTGGGACTGTGAAAAATTTTCTGAAAGTCAAAACCTGAATTTTTTAAATGGTTCTGTTTTAATCAGATGCTTTAGAGGCACCTCCAGACTGCCTAGAAACATTATGAGGCCACAGCCTGTATCCATCTCCCACTAATCATTTCAGTAATCCATGCTAGGAAAAAAAAAAAAAAGAGTGCATTGTTTTCATTTGTCATCTATATGTGCAATGGTTTACCAGGAAAGAAGTAAGAGTATGATACTCAAGGGCTTTTGAGGCCCAGGAGGCTCCTACACTGTCTACATCCTTGATGTGGGGTATTTCAACAAGTCCTCTTCTCTGCACGAGACAATGTCCTGGTGGTGGAGGAGATGGGAGAAGCGCATCGAGCAGGGTGCCTGGCAGCAGGGACTAGACCTGTTCTCCCAGCTTCCACCAAGCATTTGGTATCAGACCTGGAGCTCATGTGCCCATCCATCACATCTGCAGATAATCCTGAAGGGGTAGAGGGACCCAGGATGAGATCAGCACATGAGGTGCTGTGTACATTGGGCAGCTCGCCTCTCCTTGCCTAAGGTCCTAAGCCATGCCCTCTGATGGCCTTATACTGCCACAGGGAGATTGACCCCAAATAGGATTACACTGTGCAGTGTGTCCCTTGCCCTCCATTCCTCTTCCACTCAACTCGAAAGACTGAAGATGGCAATTTGCAGACAGAAAAGGACCAGTCTGGGAGCAAGAGGGGACTGAGGAAGCAGCATTCATCCTCATAGGAAGATGTAGCACTGGAGTGAAAAAGTCCTGGAGACCCTTACTTTGGGCTGCATGACAAGTGAACTGTCATGGCTCATGTGGAACCAGGGACTCATCCACCGTATCTGCAGATAGTCCTGAAGGGGTAGAGGGACAGATCCAGGGTGAGATCAGCACATGAAGTATGGCCAGAATCTCTGCAGGTGGGTATCACTAATGCACGATAGAAAAGACAATATGAACCTGCAGGCTCCAGAGGGAGAGGACACCTGCCATCAGGGGCAGTAAATCACACTGGAATTTGCAAAGTACAAGAAACTGCGGTTTGAGACTGTGAGGGTTGTTGAGTTCTTTCTTTTCCTAGAGCTGCTCATGGTTTGGTTCTGCTAAATGGTGGCATTTGTTTCAGGACAGGACTACTTATGAGAAGACCATTAGATGGGACACTTCAAACACAGTGGGCTAAACATTAGGAAAAAATAGTAAGGAACAAGTCTCCTGGCCACCTTGCTGGACACTGCAGTAGGGCTGTGATTACGGATTCAGATCAATGCTTGGAGATTAATTTATTTCAATAAACTCTTCCTCATCAGACTTTAAGGGATATCCACTTCATTAGTGGATATCAGGAAATCAAAAATCTGCCCATGACTGGTAGAGGCCTCAGGTCAGGACAGCCTCCTGGCATGGGCTACATGAAGGTGAGGGACCCTAGCACATTCAGCTGTAAGTGGGGCACTGCTGGAACAAGAGCTTCTGAGGCTACTGGCTTTCTAAGGTCTCTGGCAACATGGGCCTACAAGTTCGGAATCCCTATCACCAATTCAAAATGTTTAAAAGGACTTCCCAGAAACCACAGGATTTAAAAAAAAATTAAAAAAAAAAAAAAAAGAAAAACAACAAAGCAACAAAAACCACAAAAAAAACCACCAACAAACCAACCAACCAAAAAACCCACTAAAATTCCAAACCAGGTCTGAGGGAGTTTTCAGGTGGCAGAAATTTAGGCAGTTTCCCAGATGAGAGCCATATGTCAGGAAAGCTGAGACCTGCCCTTGACTTACCTTGCCTTCTTAGAAAGTAAAAGGTGCCATCAGTTCATTTCCTTCCACTTACCTGAAGTGAACCAGATGTGGGCTTGGGGTGGGAGGACCAGCAAAGCATCTGTATCTCTTTACTTTGCATGTTTGCAAAAAGTTTTTCTTCTCTGAGAGAAGATTTGGTAGGTAGAGAAGTGTCCTCCATTGCAGCTACATCCACCATGCAGCTGATCCTAGCCTCCTTGTGCTCGTCTGCAGCACAGGAAGCTTTAAGTCAAGATTTAGCCCTTCCTGGTGTATTCAGCGTTATTCTGAGTGTCTGTGTGTAACAGAACAAGAGGGTGTGTTCTCAGTGCCTGCAGCATATCCTACCTCGACCACAACACACGTGAGCATCTCAAGCAGATAATGCTATGGATGCAGCCACATGCTGACAAAGGTGTTCAGGGAGCAGCCCAGCTCTGGGCACACCTGGAAGGACGTGCAGACGAGACACCTGAGCATCCCTGGGCTCATCTTTGGCTTCCCAGCAGGGTTGGGATCTGCACAGCCCAAAGCACTGCTGCCTCTGTGCACCCAGGGGCCGCAGCGGCTGCAGGCACAGCTCCGTCTCCTGAGTAGCCGCATGCTTCGGCTCCCCGATGGGATGGGCATCCAACACAGCACTCAAACCCACCCCCAGCCGTCCCCTGGCCTGGGACACTCGCTCTGACCCCAGCCCTTCCTTCATCTTAGGGTCACACAGACCCCAAAGCCATACTGGTGGCCTCGGGGTGGGAGCTGGAGCCCAGGGGCCATCCTCGCACCATGCTGCAAAGAGTTAAGCCCTGGCTCTGTTGATATTTCCAAGCAGCTCCCAAAGTCAGCCCAGCCGGGGAGCGTCCTGATTGGCTGCATACCGGTGGTAGTAATTAGTATCAGATATCAAACTTCTGTCTTTGCTAAGACCCTTTCCGATAGATAGTCGCTGCTCCCCGCTAGACGATGACATCAGCCAGGACACCCAGCTGCTGGTAGTAAACGCCGGGCAGTTAATTAGTTCAACACAGCACAGGGGGAGCAGTTGGTGTCCGTGGAGGCTCAGTGCTGGATGGGACCAAATCTTTCAAAGCCACTTGCTGCTTCTTGCCAGACAGCCGTAAAAGCACCCAGAGGGTCCGGGAGAGGTGGACGAATGCTGAGCTCCAGCCGTGGTCTGGGCAGCTTCTCTCTGTGGAGGAAGTTAATGGTTTAAGTGAGGGGCATCTGGATCTGGTCCCCGAGTCACCATGACACTCCTGGGGTCTGAGCACTCCTTGCTGATTCGGAGCAAGTTCAGATCAGGTAGGGGAAACCTTGAGATTTCTCTTAAAACTTCTCTCTCCAGCTAGCTGTAGCCACAGACTGTTTTGCACTAAATGTTTGGAAGAAGCATGTGAGCCAAATATTCAGAGGGTCGTAGAGTTGTCACGGCTTTGCTCTTTCAGAGGCTGTTCCGCAAGTAGAGAAACGCATCTTCCTTCCTCTCCCTTCCTTTTTTTTTTTTCTTTTTTTTTTCCTGGTTTTCCATTGTCTTTGATTTATGTCTGTGGTTTCTTTTGGTAAAACTGCAGTTCCCGGGTCTCTTGCCCTGGCCCTGCTGCGAAGGATTCAGGCAGGAAGCCAAAAGGGCATCTGGGATAAATAAGATACCTGATGCCACCTGTATATTCCAGGTGCTCTTGTGGGTCCCTCTGTAACAACAGCAGTGAGGATGGGCCCGACGCTCTCCCTGACATGCAGGCAGCTGACTCTGTTCCATTAAGTTGTGACTAATTGGAGAAAAATGAATTTGAAGAAATGCGTCATTTTTAGAAGTAAAAATAACAAATGGAACATGAAAAGTATTTAAAGTGACATCATCACAGAAATAAAACCAGAGCCACACAATTGATTGCCGTTCTCGGAGGGTTTGCAAGTAAAACATGCCTCTGTCTCGTAAGTTAGGGGAAGCACCGGTAAGGGGCTTCTCGGAGGACATTCAGCGTGAGTGAAGGTGAGTGAAGGTGAACTATGGGACGGTCACTTCTAAATCAGACCCTCTGCTGGATATTCATGCCTTTATTCACTGGCTTTATTTATAGTAAGTATGCCGTGCTTATGAGTGGGTGTCTTTACTTGTAATTTTTTAAATGAGCATAACATACTGTAATATTAATGGTAATGTCAAAAAATGTTATTGAGGAGCTTTCTCTGACCTTCCCAGAGGTGAAGTTCTCCCCAGGAGTATTATCTGTGAGGATGTTCAGTGAAAGCAGCTCCATGTGCTGTACGGGACACTGTAAAACCGGACTGGGTAGTCACGTTGGAACACGCACCTGGTCTGGCATGTCACCCATGCCGTGTGTGTTTTTGCCTCCTCATACAATGTAGATAATGAAATTAGAGATTTATGATACTGATGGTTGACATGAGTGGTGTTGTCAGGATCTCTTAGATAGCTGGGTGGTCAACTTAAACTTTGTTTTCTCAGCAAATACAGATTTGGCAGTTGGTTGAAAACCCAAGAGTGTGTGTGCAAACACAAGTGTTCTGGTCTGTCTGAATTATACAAAACTGGGGTCCAGGGCTTTGGTGTGGTTTCCATATCGCTCTGATCTTACATTTCATTAGATTAAGTCATTCCTTAGATTTTGTTGGTATATTATGGTACATTGCTGTTCATTTGAGAAAAATCTTGGTCTGTAACAATTCCTCCAGCAATTACAAAGCAACACTGCCACCTTTCTGACAGAGGAGGATGGGCTGCATTCTTTTCAAATGAACCAGTATTGTTTTTAAGGCTCATTTCTGGTTTATTTGTAAGCTGGCTTTATTATAGAACCAACAGTGGGCTTTATTATAGAACCAACATATTTTTCAAATGATTCTCCAGTAAAAGTAAACTTTGTGGGTCTTTGCATCCATTAATTCTTGTGCCTTTCAGCGTTTCTAGGGCAGTCAATTTGTGGGGCATTCTTTGGTCCATGACTTATTCCCACAACCACCATCCCTCACTATTGCCTGGCAAAAGATAAGTTTCTCATTTGACAAGATTTCTCTGCCTATTTATTATGTTTGAGGCAGGGCTGCCAAAACCCCAGATGCGTGTCTGCCCCTCACTCTCCCCGCTGCTGGGAGCGCTTCAGGTAACACAGGACACGGCCACCGCACAGCCCTGGTCATCACCGTCTGTGGGATGGGGGAGGAAAGAGGGATGATGAGGAATACAAATAAACCAGTATTTCTGCTTTCAATCTGTGCTGCATTTTTAGTAACATGGGGAAGAGAAGAAAAGCTAACATGTAATGGTTCAAGTGGTCTCTATGGGACAGTTTCCTCCGGTGTCCCCGCTCCATGGGCAGGCTTTGGCAGCTATAGAGGATGGCAGGAGTTCTCATTTATTGTCCTGTGCACACTGCGCAGAGGGATGAACAACCCATCGCCTCACACCACTCACAGCTCCGGGGCTGTAGCCTCCCCACAGACAGCAGCAGTTTACACGGAAAGCTCTGTCTCTTGCACAGAGCGAGTGAAAGACCAGCCAGGAGGGGGTCAGGTCCTGAAATGCCAAGCCCTGAGCAGCCCTGAGTCTTCCCCCTGCACCCTTGCTTTGGGAATGGCCTTGGGCTGACAGGTGTGAGGCTCTGCTTGCACCCAGGTTTGGGAAGGATTAGTTCTGCTCTGTCACTCATGATGAGTCTGAATCCCTTTCGAAGGATTCCAGGCCAGTGTCAATGAGGGCTGAGGTAAATCTTAATAACTAAACTTTTGCTGTCTCTCCACAGCCTGCACACACTGGAAGAGCTGTGTGTGTGTGCATGTTAAAGGGTGCTAGACATACATTATTTACTTGTGATTTCCTCATCCCAGAATCCCTTTAATCTCTGTGGCACACAGCAGGCAGAAAGTGGGGCAAGGAGGTGGCAACTAGAGGATGATGGCAGGTAGGTGTCCCTCCTGGAGTGACTCGAGGGTCAGCTGACTCACAGGCTGTCTCTTGCTTCCATCTGGCAGCATCAGTAACAAGAAAAAGAAACAGTTTGTCCAGGAAAGGCTGATGCGGTGGAGGCAGCGTCTTTTTCACACAGTGCCTGGCAATCCTCCCTCGACTCCCACAGTGTCTTCTGCTCTTCTTCCAGTGGTCCATAGCAAAGGACCAGCATAGCCGTGCAGCGTAGAGAGATGGTGACTACTCCAGTGCAGGGCACCAGTAACCGCTCCAGAGAAGACACATCAAATCACCAACATGCTACAGGCCTTGAGTTGTCTTCCCCCCCTTCCTGGAGGATTTGTGAGCATATTTATTTTGTCTGTTTTGCCAAAGATAAATATACTGATCTGAGGTCATCCTGACAAATTTTGCAGGAATGATGGTTCTTCAAGCCTGCCATGCTATCCCGTGTGCTCCAATTATCAATGGGATGGCACTAAATCAACTGGGACATCTAAACCCTGTTCTAGAAACATATTTAACTCTTCCCAGAGATGATCATTTATGTGAAGTGATCTCCTGCTTTGAATACAAACCAATTGTACTCTAGCAGTGAAGAAGCATTGCCACCAGGCAGAGCAAACAAAGCTGGCAAATGCAGACTTAACCTTAACTCTATCCTTTTCTGTCCAGCAATATGGAAAGAGAGTTTACAAGGCCAACATCTGCATAACATCAGTTCAGATAACTGGTGAGAAGTAAAAGTTTAACACTCTAAATATGGCTCTGCATGGCTTGGCATGAGGGTAATATCCAAGCCTAATCGTGGACACGTGGGTGTGAATTTGAGGAGGTGGTGGCTCTCTAGAGGAAAGGATTCATACTTGCACATAGGACTTGAATGGAGCTGGCTGAGATGGGAGAGGAATTTATTCTGTCTACCTGTGATGGACAGAGGGTTTTGGACCAAAGTGAGCACGTTAATAAAGGCAAAAGAGGTCTTGGTAGGGTGTTAGGCCAGGCAATTTGGCAGAATCTTTATTTTCCTTTTCCCAGTGTCCAAAGATAAGGCATGTGCATGTGTTTCCTCTCAGATCATGAACTCATGCAGTTCACGATTGGTGTGTGCATTCAAACCATGGCCTCTGGAACTGGTGACACTGTTCTGTGATTTCACAGAGTTTTTGTAAAACACTGCCTTGATATAGATCAGTTTGTGCTTGGTTTTGTTTTTCCAGCATCTTGTAACTTGGTGTTTTACCTGACATACATACATTTCTCTGTCAGTCAGGCACGTGTTACAGCACAGATTGAAATGTACCTCGCTGCTTGAGGGCAGGATGGATAAGCTGCTCACAGGGATGCTAAAAGGATGACTCAGAGGAGGGCTGGTGACACCCTGGTGAGGTTAGGGTTGCACATTAT
Organism: Gallinago undulata; assembly: GCA_026546715.1. Classification (NCBI taxonomy): domain Eukaryota; kingdom Metazoa; phylum Chordata; class Aves; order Charadriiformes; family Scolopacidae; genus Gallinago; species Gallinago undulata. The sequence goes on along the minus strand of JAOTQQ010000003.1, from coordinate 24,433,580 downwards.
GATAGACACAGGCCTCGGAGGGATGTCACAGCTGGTTGTTCCTTAGTGACACCTGCACCCGTTTGGCGGTCTGTGCTCCTTGCTATCCAGGGGTGGTCCTACATTCCTTCCAAGGCACCTGCAGGCCTGGAGGTGGGTGTGAAGGTGTCATTCTCACCAATGCACATGAGATTTTCAGTGCATGGCAGCCTCCTGGGTAACACACAAAGCTGTAGCACATCTGTCTGGAAAAGGTACAATACTCCCACCTCTGAGGTGGTGAGCATCAGGCTGGTGTTGCTGGGCCCTGCTCTGAGGAATGCCCAGTGGGAGAGGACTGACCAGGGCTTTCCATGGCTGTTCCAGCTGAGAAGTGCCATCTTCTGCTGGGATATGTCTGGCTCAGCTTCATCTCTGCTCACATGGGTCCCACAAGGGCTGTGTTGTCAGACGATAACATGGGCCTGGAGACATGATGCTATGGAGAAATCACTTTGTGGCACCTGGCTATTGGCAGAGTAGGTGGGCTGATAGCCATGGAGGGGTTTAGGAGATAGCCTGGCCAAGGTGTTTTTGCAAAGCAGCAGCTCCAGAAAAGCATGTCCTACAATGCTCTGCTGGAGCAGTGCTTCACCCTGCCAGTGGTAGCAGCCGGGACTTTGGCTGGCTTGTCACCCACTTCAGGGTGACTCCATGTTCATTCACCCAAGTACAGTCCCCACATCAGGAACTTGGTGTCCGCCTGTTGCCCAGCTGGGACAGAGCACCATGGCTCCCGCTGCCCTGCCCTTGTGAGCATCCTGCTTTGACAATGCTGCAAGAAACAGCCACAACCCCAAGAAGCAACATGAGTCCACCCTGCCACAGAGCCTGCCCTGTTCCTGCCCTTGGGACCTTGGGAATGTCAAAGGATCCCATGTGCATCTCCCACTGGGCAGCTTCTCTCCTGCTGGGACACTGGAGTGAGAAAGCTTCAGGCACCATCTATATAGATGGTCCCAAAGCCGGCAGCAATTCTGCCTTTCAAGGGAGGCTGGGTCCAAAGCTGGGCCATTTTCTGCTAGCCAGAGTGTGAGCAGGAGTGAGTCCCCAGGTTCCTCTGGTACACACCATGGCCATGGACAAACTCGTGTTTCACATTCTCTCAGCTGCTTTTTGACATGCAACAAAGCTGATGCTGTCAAAAACAGGAGTCCCTACTCCTCATCAGTCCATCCCCCATTTGCAGCCACCTCCCCCCTGGCCCCAGCATAGCAGTCCCCATCCTGTGCACTGTTCACCTGCCCTCATGCTCCTGAAACCCCAACTCTGGGCCACAGAGGGCAGGAATGCACTGCTGGGGCGGCTGGCAGAGGGGACAGTGACTGCCTGCCACTCTTCTAAGTGGCAGTGACAGCTTCAGTTGTTTGTCAAACTGCTGAGTCCCATTTTGGCCATGCACTTGTGTCAAACTTGCCCAACGTGGTGCTCCTGCTGGTCCCCTTGACTGCCAGCCCGGAAGAACTGTCTGTGGGAAGCAGCACAGGGTACGGGGATCAGCAGGCGACTGCCCAGCCATCAGTTCTGGTGGCAGCAGTGACTGATTTCAGAGGCGGATGAGAGCACAGCAACTGCACTGGTGGTGAATGTGGCACCCTACCAAAAGCAAAGATGCTGGCACAGCCCCAGGCAGGGGGGGAACCAGCAATTACTGGAATTTCACCTGAAACCACATAAGAGAGCTGGGAAGAGCTGAAGCAGTAGACCCTCTGCCTCAGTCACTCCCGCTCCCAAAGCATCTGTCAGAGACAGAGACAGATGCTGGGTCAGAAGGCAAGAAGCAGCAGTGAATCTGCAGCTCCATCCAGCTGAGAGCTGAGATGAATGCCGAGAAAGCCACACACAGCCTCAGAGTTTCCAGGGAACCTGCTCTGGCCACTACGTAAGTGTTGGTGGGAAGCGACGGGCTCTGATCCAGCCAGCGTCTCGGAGACAGACCATCACCAACGCTAGGTCAGCTCAGCCATGGCTTTGCCTGCCTGCCCTGGTCCTGAACCCAGCAAGAAGGGCAGCTTCCCCACCTCCCTGGACAATGTGCTTCAGTGCTGCTCCACCGCCTGTGCTGTTAAAGCCCATTCCCCAAAGAAAGAGGGCACTATGAGTGCTTTGTCGATGCCTGAGAATGGGGGATGCTGTGATGCAGGTGACAAAAGTCCCATCCTGGCCAGCTCCTGAGCACTGGGCCCAACGTGACCCTGCAGATTGAAGCAGATGGCCAGGGCTGCCAGCTTCTGGGGTGGAGGGAGGATTCCATCACGTCTTTTCCAGTGCATCACTCCAGGGCATCACCAGGCCGGGCAAGGCCCAGGCTATCCTCCTAGCTTCCTAAAGCCCCGAGGTCAACTCCTAGGGAGGACAATGAGTCATGACCGGGAGTCATAGCCAGTGCTCAGAACTCAGGCTACCAGGGCTAGTTATGACTGACACCAGGAGCTCATCACTGCACTGATGACACAGCCCCATTTCAGTAATGTTTCTGGAAGGTGTATCACCAAAGGAGACTTGGTGTTAGCATAGAGGAGAGGATTATTTCTACCAGGAAAAAATCCACAAGCAAAATTGCTGGGATAGTTCTGACATGCCTGGCATCATGGAGGGAGGGGTTTCTCATCATGGGGTGCCGTAGGAGGGAGCAGGTTTGCTGAGGACAAGGCTGTCCCTCAGCTGATGGCAGTTGATGGTGCTAGCATAGCTTGGCACCGCAAGGTGACCACTATGCATGACTGCTCCCTTGGGAGGACTTGGAATAGTTTGGGTCTTCTCACCATCCAAGCTGGTGCAGACAGGAAACAAAGATGCTGGGGTGTAGGTCCAAGATTGTCTCACCAGTGGTACTCCAGCCATCAATCTTTTTATTAAAACTGTTCCTCTGAAGTGTAAGCAAAGCAGTTTCCTTGAAAAATAAGGATGTTCCATAAAAAAGCAATTCCTGTATGTGGTGGATAACAGCACCCTCAAAGTGAGTCACTGCCAGCGCTCAGAGCTCAGGCTTCCAGACAGGCAGCAAAGGAATAGAACAGGAATGCAGCTGGGATCAGATACAACTTCAACAGATTTCAAGTCCCCTTCAAGTTCCACCTATGTGGTGGTTGTTTGGATGGTGCTGGAGGCTCCTCCAGCCCTGTTTTTAAGCATCTTTGGTTGTGGGGGAAAGACTTGAGCTGAGCTGTAGGCTGTAGCACTGACTCGGAGAGTGCCAAAAGTAGTGGCTGTTTTACCTCTTCCTGCAGGGATGCTCAGACTTATTGTCTGACGCTGTCCATAGGTACATTTCTTTAGATAATTTGCAACAGGATTTGGAAGTTCATAGAGGTGATATCTGGAGTCAAAGCATGAGGGGGGTCCAGATCTGGATGAAAATTCAGTGGTTGAAATCACTGCTTCAACCATTGATCTTGGGTTGCTCCTGGAAATGGCCACCATCTGCACGTGCCTGTTCTCATGTTTCCTGTCGGCTTGCCCTGAACAGACAAGGCTGGATAAACCTTTCCTCTTTGCCCCATGGCTTAGGAAAGGGCCAGGAAGCTTGTAAGCTCCTCATGACCCAAGAAGAACCATGTGTCTGGGACAGGTTGCATGGCCTGCCCATAGCCACTCACCCATGGCAGAGCTTAACTCTCACTCTCAGAACAGCTCATGTCACTGATGGGTCACAGTCTTTGTGCCTGTCAGCATCAAAACCAATTTGGACACCTTTTCTCCTTGCACAAAATTATCATTAAATAATATCAGGTGCCCTCTGTGGTGCTCTATCAGCAGCACTTAGCACAGGAGACCAAGGAGAGGTTGGCAGCTGGAGCATGGACCAGCTGGGGCAGGACAGGTCCCTGGATTGTGCACTGTTTGCTGGAAGGCAGTTTGGTCTGGGAAATCTGGGGTCCTGAGTGTTGCTCCTGCACCCAAGCAAAGGGAGAACTATGGCATTTTCAGCACTTCTTGCCTCAAGGCAGATGCTCTCCTATAGCCACCGCACTGGACATCGTCATCAACTTCCAAGATATGCTTCAAGGGAATTTGAACTATCTTTTTCTCTAAACAGGCCTGGCTGACAGCTGACTGCACCCTGAGGCTGTTAAACTATTTGTCTGTTAGGAAGGGCTACGAAATAAGCAGAGGAAGCAGAGATTGTGGGCTTTGAATGCACAGTCATCTGATGGAGAGTATCCCCCCTGCTCATGTGGATGTGATGTATCACTTGGCCTGGCTGTGTCGAACTCAGAATGAAATGGTGCAAATAATTTGGCACATGTGGGAGCTGTGAAGGGAAGTGATGGAGTTTCCTCACTCGGGATATGTTACAGCAAGACAGCGCTGTTGTGTCCTTGGCAGGGCATTCTATGTGATGCTAGAAGTCTTTGCTGTCTCTGATTCCTGTTTGATGATGGGACGTTGTGCGTAAATTGCCTCAGTTTAAGGCAAGATGCTCTGATGGCTGGGACACTGGACCAGGACTTAGGAGAGCAGAAAACTATTCCTGGATGAGCTACAGAGCTTTTTCGTTCTTGGTCAGTCTCCAACCTCCCCTAACTCACCTGTGCCATAAAGATACATCCCTTCCTCAGAGAAAGGGCAAAGCTCTGCATGGTTGTTCAATATTGTGACCAGTCACAGAGAAGGTTCTACACAGGGAAACTGGGGTCCACCTCACTCTGTGCAAGATACCTAGCACGAACTGATTCCCATTAAACTGCCTCTACAGTCAAGGAGGAAAGACTGGCATTCCTAAAGCATGGAGTGCCCATTTTGGCTTTGAGGTCCCCTGAGGGGGGTGGCTCCTGTGAAGGAGATGTAGAGAACTGGGTCCGATGTAGACACCTAGAGTGCAAGAGTCCAAATCCAAGTCCATGGGCAGAAACAGCACTTACTGGGGGTGGTGCCATGGGGCAATGGAGAGCCACAGACTTCCCTGGCAGCCAGTCATTTCTAGTCACTCTGGCAAAAGGGCAACATCACGTGTGCAGACTTTACCAGGCACTGAAGGCCACATTTTTCCCTCATAGCAAGAATCTATCTTTGGAGTCCTAAGAAGAGCTGGAATTTGTCAGGAGATTATTGTCTCACATGAGGTCTTCCCTAAACATTTGCTCTGAATATGAGACATGGTTTGTGCAGAGGACATGGAAATGTCTCAGGGAGCCTTGTGCTTTGGGGACTCATCTGAAAAGGATTATTATTCAGCTCTATCCCAGGTCCCAGAGAAGCCACATTGTAGATGTGAGCTGTTGGCAGAGCTCAGCAGGTTGACCCCAGGACAAAAAAATTGGTTCTTCCCCCTCTTCCCCTTCCACTACTGGCTCTTTTGGGGCAGAGAAGGGCATGCAGCCTGGGACTGTGCTGGCACAGAGGGGATATGCGTGCAGTTGTATTGTCATCACTGAAAGATATATATCCTCGCAGCGAGATGTACTGAGCATCCAGCAGGAAAATATGGAAATGAGTTTTACGTTTCACCTTGTGATACAAGTATCTTTCTTCTTGAAGACAAATTTGCAAAAACAAAGGTGTAGAATATGTTACTAGCTCAAAGTACAGGCAGGGTACATCCCCGAGTGATGGGATGAACAATCTTGTGCAGCCCTGGGCCATGTGGGTATCTGTAGCCTCTCACACTGCAGGTGTATGATAGGTTCTCATCGCATGCTGTAAATATTGAGGGATGCTTCTCTGTTAGATGTCTAATTGACTCTCTGTAGCTGAGGCCATGTCACTAAGCCACTAAGTGACCCTGATCAGTGGTTCGTTCCCATCTGTCAGTGTATGGTTTCCAAAACAAAGGTAACCTGGAGATTGCAGGTCCTTGGAGTAGTGGGTTCATACAGAGGTGGCACTATGCTCTCCACACCACATTATCTACATTCCCCCTTGGTAGCATAACCATATACACACCCAGTGCTGAGCCTTGCAGGATGGGAAATGTGCTGCCAGACCTTCAGGAGGGTGATGGTGCTGGAAAGCTCTACTCAACCCACAGTGCTGGGGTGAGAGAGGACCTCCCAGCTTCCAAGTTCAGAGCTGAGCAACTATTTGAGCTGAAGGCATGGTCACCTGAGGCTGCTATTACAGGTGCCAGGCAGGGATCAGTCTGTCCCAGGCAGGAGGGTGCTGCTGGCTCCTGCCTGGCTCATCCCTCCACAAAGGTGAGGACTGGGTAGGTGCTGGCTGCACAACTCCTCCATGACTGTTCTCCTTGGCTTGGGGCGCACTCTGCATCACGGCTGGTCCAGCAGCAGCAACAGCAGGGATCAGTGCCTGTCTTCTATGCCACACATAGACCCCCCAAAATATTGTCTCTGATAGATGTACTAGTACCTCAGTAAAATCCTGCAGCTTTTCCTGACACTCTCTCTCTCACAGTTTTACAGCTTCGGCTTCAGCAGAGAAGGACACGGGAGCAGCTAGCAGACCAAGGCATCATGCCTCGTGAGTACCTTTTTCTGCCTTTTTCACCCACTTCTGGCCCAGCGGGGCCGTATCCATCCTGGGCACTGCTGGGGCACTGTGTGGCACCAGCTGCCAGCTCAGACCACCGGGCTCTGAGCACATTGCCGCCAGGGGGGGATTTGCTTCCTGCCCTGAAGAAATATGATGGTCCCTTGTGCTGTACAACGGTGCCCAGCATTTGCCGCACAGATTATAATGCTGCTGCTCAACTGAAGTCAGGAGAGATGCTTACCTTACACCATGCAAAAATTCAGCTGCATAGCTCCCTGTCCTGGAGGTAGCATACACAAGGAGTGCACCCAACTCCAACCAGAAGACTCACACAGCTCTTCAGAGCATCCCACGCCCTCCTGTCGAATCCAGGAACCTCTGTGGCAGGATCAGACCCAGAGAACAAGGATGAGGTAGAGAAGGCCCATTCCAGGAGGCTACAGAAGAAGGGAGCAGTGGGTAGCAGCTTTCGCCACAGTGTGGAGGGCAGCCTCTGGAAGAGTGAGACATATACAGATCTGTGCCTGTGTCCAGCCAGAACCCCACAGGGCAGAGCTGTGAGTGCACACCTGAGGCCAGTGAAACCCCACCTGGGCCAGCAGACTGGCAAATGATGTCCAAGCATTAAGAAAACTTGAACAGGACGGCAAAAGTCATGCCTGTAAAAATGATCAAATGGGTTTAAATTATAATGGTTTTAAAGAACCTGATACATGCAGGTTCTTTCTTTTTTCTTCTGTTTATTTTTTAAATGATCATATTTTATGCTGCCTGCCACCAAAAGGCAAGGCCCAGAGAAGGGCAACGAAGCTGGTGAGGGGTCTGGAGCACAAGTCTTATGAGGAGAGGCTGAGGGAGCTAGGGTTGTTCAGTCTGGGGAAGA
>JAOTQQ010000003.1:24376237-24425777 GCA_026546715.1 Gallinago undulata | reverse complement strand
ACTGAGGGGAGACCTTCTGGCTCTCTCCAACTCCCTGAAAGGAGGGTGTAGCCAGGGGGGGTTGGTCTCTTCTCCCACGGAACAGATGATGGGACAAGGGGCAATGGCTTCAAGTTGCATCAGGGGAGGTTCAGGTTAGATATTAGGAAATATTTCTTTACTGAAAGGGTTGTCAGGCATTGGAATGAGCTGCTCAGGGAGGTGGTTGAGGCCCCATCCCTGGAGGTGTTCAAGAGACAAGCTGACATGGTGCTTGGGGATATGCATTAGTAGTGGATTGGTGTCGGTTTTGGGTGTGGTGTGGGGTGTGTGGGGTTTTTTGTTCGTTTGTGGTTTGGTTTTGGTGTTTGTTTGTGTTTTTTTTTTCTTTTTTCTTCATTGGTTGGACTAGATGATCTTAAAAGGTCCCTTCCAACCTAGGTGATTTTGTGATTCTGTGGTTTTCACCACAGGGCTCCAGGAGTTGGAGCTTTAAGCAAGACATTGTCACATTTGTTACAGTATTGAAAGCCCTGGAAATACAGTGGCCAAAAAAGATGTTTGACATCTGAACTGCTAAGTCCACATGGTAGAAGTGGGCACACTCAGAGAAGGTCCAGGACACCCCACCGCACCATATCTTCCCGTACCCTGTTGGCTCTAAGGACCAGCAGGTGAGGTGGGCTCTAGGAGGTGCACCTGGACGGGATCTGAGCTCACATGCATTGCAGGAGGGCAAGAAATGAACCCATATGGCTGTAACGCGCAGTGATTGAGAATAGCCCTTCTAGAAAGAGAAAAGATGAGAATTTCTAGTCTCCATGGTGAGTCAGGTTTGGTACCAGGTTTGGAGCATGCACTTGATCCCACATTCCATATCAGATTTTGCACAAAGATTGTTTTCAACCCATTGCATACATTTTCTGCTGATATAATCCCAGGCCAGAGAAACTCTGTTTTTTAACTGATCCATTTTATACACAAACCAGAAAGAGAGATGGAAGGTCAGAGTAACAGAACAGCTTTGGATAAAAGCTTTGAGGGCTTGTAGAAACCCTTGTAGGAAGGGGGTTGATGACTATACGCAGGGCCTGCTGAGCTGCTCAGCAGTGCAGCGATAGCATATGAAACATGCTATAAGGTAAGCACGAAACACTGGAGTAAATCCTAGGAAGCTGTCTGGTTTTTGGTATCCAAGAGAATAGTGCAAGAAGTGCCAGAGTTACTTGAGCAAAGTGGAGTGAGATGAATACCCTTACCAAATCCCAGTCTGTGATTGGTGACACTGGAAAAGATTAATACCATTGCAAATGTGAGCTTTGTTCATGCTCCCTTTTGTGTCCCTCTAAGAAATGCGAAACCTTCAATGGCCCCATCACTGTAGCAGGCAGCAAACTGCCTAAAGGAGGATGCTCAGGCAGTAGTATTGCACAAGACTTCAGGTTCAAAGCTGGACTCTGATTGTCAGATGTTTTCTGGTTGTAAATTGAACAACTGGCTAGCAAAACAATCAACACTACTGAAAAAGGCTCTACAAATAGACAGGCACAGACTGGTAGGCAAGGGCAGCCTGTGGGTCCCTTCAGTCCTCTGTGTATGGAGGGTCCTCTGAAAGTAAGGGGAGATGCAGGATGCAGGTTCATTGAGACCCAGCCACACTCCCGATGCACAGGATGGGGGTTGGGGGGGGGGGGTGTGTGTGCAGAGTCTGCCCCATTTTTCAGGCTCACTAAGTAGGAAGTCTCCTGTTCATGCACCTACACGAGCAGTTTTATTTTCCAAGTGAAACTGGTAGAGACCCAGCAAAAGCATTTTAAATCAAGAGCATGTGGGGGCTACTTGCAGAAAGGCAGGCTGTAGGGTTGAGCATGGATGAACCCTTCCTCTAGACCTGCACAGATGCCTGCCCCGGACCCCAGCAGATCCTGTGCACCCACCCAAAGGGAGAGGGAAGCAGCTCGCAGGACCATGGATTCCTCCAGGCAAGGTTCCCTCTGCTGTGATGGGCTGTAGAAATATCTGCACTTGAAGTAAAGACCTTCTTGCAGTATGCAGCCACCAAAGGACCACATCCCCTAGCGCAAACCTTAGAGGCAACAGTTCCAAGGTTATCAACACCAAGCACAGCAGTTCTGCCCTGTTGCCTCCAGACCCGCAGCCATTTCAAGCTGACATGTCATCCCCTGGCAAGTTGTCTGAATAAGCAGTGCTAGCGATGTCTTCATTTGTTTTGCAGACTAATACAAGCTGCAGCATCCACATAATTCCTCCAAAAATCTTGGTAAATTACTAAATTCTGCAACATTTTCCCTCTTGAATAGCACAACGTTTGGTCAATGCCCATAGCACAGTCCCCATGTCAGCTCTTCACAGTGAGCAGGGCTGTAAAAGTCATCTCTCTTGCTAACTTCATTTTCTTGTGTGTACCATTTTGTTTTGCTTCTGATTAAACCAGCTGTCACCCATCCTCATGGCTGCTCACCGAAGCATGGCACGGTAACGCTGCCTTGTCTGTATGTCTGCTTTCCAGATGTTGGGGTCAGGGACGAGCCTTCTGTGTTTTGCTGTGATTCACAGGAGGTTAGGAAGGTGACCCTGGGTGGTACCTACCAAAAGGCAGTTCAGAGGGTCCCCCAAACGTTTCCCAGCTGCCCCCAGTGTTCTCTTCATCCTCCTCTAGATTTATGGAGGATAACATATCCTGTGTGGAAATAATTTCTGTCCTTATCGGATCCCATTCAGAAGGTGGAAAGGGAATTCCTGTCACCAAACAAAGTTGTAGCAGATTGGTTTTGTGGGTCCTTCCCTGCCCCAAGGGGAACAGTTAATTTTTTTTGCTTACACAGCCAGAAAAGAATTTTTGCAGGATCTGAGAAATATTAACCCTTTCACCATGCAAGCTCTGCTCCAATTTCTACTGAACCAGAGTAAACAAGGAAATGTGCAAGGTTCCCCATGACTCCAGTACAGACTGCTCCATGGAACTGGTGTTCATTGGTCCAAGAGCCAGGGGTTATTGGCTTTCCTTCAGGAGCCCCTCTGGACTAATCCTTTTTGGTTTCAGGAGATGTTGAAAGCATGATCTGCTGCCTGGTAGTTGGCTGGGCAGGTGCCCAGGAAAGCACCGTGTCACACAGACACTCTTGGGCAGAGGACTGGACAAATATCCAGTGAGACGGAAGCTCAAGGAGATGGAGGGATAGTCAGTGATGGAAGAGGGACAAAGGACCACAGCTCAGTGGTCTTGCCTTGAAATACTGTTGCAGGAAGCTGCACCCACATGGCCCCACAAGGCGAGGCAGGTCTTTTTGGTTTTCCCTGTGGCCTTAAGCCTCAGTCACCTACAAGTTTTACTTGTGGGTGAAGTCCTCTCAGGTTGTTTCTCTTCCCAGGTCTGTCCTGTGGGGCTGTGGTGCCTCCCATGACCTGCAGAAAGCACTCCAGGGAAAAACCGCATCTGCTCTCTGACGTGTCCCACGGAGAACTAAGTTTCAAAGCCTGCACCCCCTCCCTGCCCATGTGCCTCCTGTGCTCCCCGTGCTCTTTGTCCCCCCTGTCTCTTGGCGTTGGCTGGCTGAGAGCATGGGATTTCCCAGAGCTTTCCTGAGTTATTTTTAGCCAGCTCAATAAAGAGAATGGCTAGTTTGTGTTGCTATTTTTATAGCACTCATTAAAATGCTGTTGCTGAATATCCTGGTGGCTGCTTGCTTCTGCTCCTGTGCTGACTGCTCCTCTTTCTTTCCCGTTGCAGCACTGAAAAGCCCACCTGCATTCCATGAACAGCGAAAAAGTCTGGAGCGAGCCAAGGTAACTCCTGCAGCCATCGCAATGAGGGAACATGTGGGCTTGCTTTGCATGCATTGGGGGTTTGAAAGCACCTTCCACCACTGTCCTCTCCTTCAGCATCCTTCATCCAGGCCCTGTGGCCAAGGATGAAGGTCAGGACCTCTCCCTTACTTTCAGACATGGTGGGGCCAATCCAGGGTTCACAAATGCTCTGGAGCATTCTTCTCCAAGCAGGGGAGGTTTAAAGGGGCAGGGGGTCCATCTGTGCCCTGAGCTATGGGGTTTCACAACAGCCCCTGGGGTTTACAAGAGGCAGTGGCCAGGTCACAGTTCAGTGTGGCATTGGCCACCCTTCCAGTAAATGTCCAACCAGCTGAAGTGCCATGTTCCTCCCCAGGCCAGGTCCACAGCCCACTCCTCGCTGTGCTGGCTGCTCTCTTGCTCAGGTCAGCGGGGCTAGAGCAGGGCCAGCAGCAGACAGGACATACGGAGCTCAACCTTTTAGCAAGTGTGCAGGGGGAACACAGATGCCCTTCGTCACCTGGCGCGAGTCCCCAGGGAGCTCACACTTGTCATCAGAGCAGAGCCTGGCTTTTAGCTCGGCAGTGCAGCTTGGCTGTTAGGACACACAACATCCAAGGGGCTAAGTGGGCCAGGCTCCCTCCAGACCCATTATCTAACTGCACTCAGGCTTCCCTAAATATTGCTGAAGGCAGAGATAAGATAAGTAGCCATTTCCAGAACACATCAAAACTTTTGTGATGTGATCGCTTTTTGGGAAATCACACTGGTTTCCGAGCACCCGCCATCCAGCCTTGACCGAGCTGGAGGGATGTCCACAGAAAAGGGAAAAATCAGTCATGCAGGTTTTGCTTGAACACAGAGTTTGTCCATTAATCTGCAAAACGTGCTTGCAGTCACGTGGAAAAGGAGCCTTGCAAGGAAGAATGATTGTGAAATATGGAGAAGTGCTCTTCTGAACTTAAACACACTCAGAATCTCTTGCCCTGAGTGTCCCGTGGTAATAAACGACTAGCAGAAGAAACATAATATGACTCTGAAAAATTAGTATGCTTTAAAAATTTCAAGCAATCCAAAGTATCCTTGAAGTGTCATATATTTTACAGTTTAAATATCCATCTGTGTCTCTTTGTCTTTCTCTTCAAAGGATTTTACTGGCTAGTTGCCTGGGGAAAAGGGAAGGATGGTCTAGTCTATTCCAAAATGCATGCATTTCTTTCTTCCAGAGCAAACTAACAAAGACCCTAATGAGCACAGCCCATAACAAACATATATTCTTTTGCAAGGATGCTCTGCTTAGAGCTGTGACAGGGAAGGAGCAGTGGCTGTTTCTGCATAATTACTCAATGGCACTTGTTTAGCTGATATTCCTCCGAACTGATGCTCTGCAAACAGAAAGCAGATAACAATAACCACTTCCATGTGTTTTGAAAGCTTTTCTCCTTGAGCTGATGCTAAAAAAACCCATCTGAGTTCTTTCTCCTCCATTTGCACCCCAGTGACACAAGCACAGCTTATAAACAGCAGACGTCGAAAGAAACAGTGATCACAGCAGACAGTCAGGCTAACGCAGTGTGAATGCTGGGTTCAACACAAACGATGCCACATCTGCAGGACAGCAATTCAAGCTTAGTCCAAGTCAGGACCTGATCTCAGGGTCAGCTGGAAACGCATTAGGTGAATTTAATTGCACCCAGGTGCAGACACCAGCTTGCTCTGACCTGGCACAAGAACCAGGCAAACTTTCACATGGTTCAAATAAGGGATTACATTGGTGAAAATAAGCTGGAGAAAAAATAGGGGAGGGGGAAGGGTAAGAAATTGTAAAGACTTCAGTAAATAAAATGTCTATTATTTGTTTAAACATGTCACTCGCTATGTTAGAGGCTGGCAACAGGCCAGCGCAGCAGACTTTGAAGTCAATGTCCTGCGATGGATTGCTGAACTGGAGGACAGAGAGCAGGCTGACTTTTCTGGGGCAGTCAGGCTCAGCAGGGCCTTAGCACTTACCCCAGCAGCCAAGCAAGCATGGCAGTCAGGGACTGTGGGGACAGCCAGCGTGCTCTGCCCTGAGCAGAACAGCCCCACCTGGGTAGTTCCTGACAGATGTGTGATCACCGACAGACATCCTACCCCAGCACCCTCTCCAGAGCTCTCTAACCTGTGCTGTTAGCAAATGTCCCCTGATGCCCAACCCAAGCTTGCCTGTTGCAGTTTAAACCCGTCACTTTTTTTCCTACACACATGCACATGTAGAACTGTTTATCTTTTTTTCTTGGAGCAGTTTTTAAAAGTATTTTGCATCCTGTTTCCCTGTAGCCATCCCATCTCCAGACTGACCACCCTCTTCTCCCTTCAGCCTGTCCTCGCTGATCCCCTTTCTGGCTCAGGAATGATTTCTGTAGCTGCTCCAGACCCTTGCCACAGACCCTTTCAGATGTAGAGCACAGGATAGATCTTGCTGTTCCTATGGTTGGTCTGACGTTCTTCACTGTGTCTCCTAGAAAGCTGCATGCTGCTTGGGGGATGTGGTTCAGTTGCTGATCACAAGATTCTCCAGAGCCTTTTATATTTTTTTCTCTGTTTATGCCATAACTAATTTCTGCCTAAGGCCACAGTCCAATGACCACTGAAGAAGCATCTCTGGCAGATTAAGTCTTCATCCAACCCAGTGATTAATCGGCTGGCTTAGCCGTGACTGGGACCTGATTGCCGTCCTGTCCAAATGTCCTTCTTTAAATTGTACCAAAAGTATTCCAGGTCATTTCTTCAATTATTGTGAATCATATTGCATTGTAATCTGCTAGCCTTGAATGATTCAGATTTAAAGAGTATGTCTTCTGTCACCCAAGGCATTAATGAATATATTGACTGGTAGGAAAAATTGCCGTGTAACACAATTTGATATATTCTTCTGTTTAGACTGTGAGCCATTCCTAATTCCTCTGCTGACCCACAGCTATGCTCCTTTTTCACATTAGTTTTATACAGACCAAATTTCTCTGGCTTGCATATGAGAAAGCCATGTGAGATAATGTCAAAACATGCTTAAATTCAAGCTACATGACATGCATTGTTTATTCCTGTAACAGAAATCTGTCAACTCTGCATAGAAGGAAATTAGGCTGGTGTGATATGGTGTGTTCTTGATTTATCCATCCTGGCTGTTACTCAACTCCTTGCTATCTTCAAAATCCATCTATATGGATTGTTTGATTACTTGGTCCAATATCTTCCTGACTGGTTTATAATTTCCTGTTTTCTTCTCTCCATCTCTTTTAAAGCAAGAAGTAACACTCTCCCTTGCCGTTTCCTGGAGCCCCACAGATAGTTGCTATTACTCTAGCCTTGTGTATCTCAAACTGTTTGGCAACATTTAACTCATCTCAGTATTCTCCAACCTCTTCTCCAACCTGACAACTGGAGCTTCTTCTCTTTTGTTGTGGTGGTTCTTGGCTTAGCCATCTGATTGATAATAGCCATTTATCTTTTGAGTGAAGATGGTTTGAAAAGGCATTAAATCCCATAGCCATCTCAGCAGCATCCACAATTTTATTTCTCCTGTTTATGGAACACAGACAGCACTTTTCATTGCCTTCTCCTGGCTACAGAAATGCTTATAAAACCTTTTTCTCATGATCCTGTACATTTTGTACTGTGGGTTTTCCAGTTTTGTTACAGCTGATTGTGGTATTCTTTTCTATTTATCCTTAAGACTTTAACCTCTTTGAACTATGTACATTTTTTGTACTATTTTTTCTTGCATCTCAGCTTAGCAAACAGCTAATAATTTGTCCAAGCCATTCTCTATCATTTCTCTACCAGGGCATAAGCATTTATTTGTATTCTTGAGGTCAGTTGCCCTCAACACTGACTTTCTTGGCCCTAATGGAAGGTGTTATTGTACCTCTGTGTGCCTTTCTGCTCCTAAAGCCATGAGGAAGCTGGTATAAGGCTCCAGGACCATGTTCATCATAACCTCTGATGGAGTGATCTGCAAAGTGGATTTTCCCAACTCTACATCATAACTGGGCTGGGGAACCACAGAGCAAAGGAACTGCAGGACTGCAGAAAGGCTGCCTGGGGTAGAGAGCCTGAGTATCTTCATGACTTGCTCAGCCCATTGCTAACTGTACACAGTGACATGGTGTAGAGCAGATCCACCTCTCCCAGTGAATGGGCCTCATCCTTCCTATAAATCTCATAATACTTCAGGCATCAGAATCCCAGGAAGTGACACAGCTTAGGAGCAGGGATAGTGAACCATCAGCAGCTCTATGTATGTTGTCCCCTTTTTGAAGAACTCCTGCCCAACAACAAACCAGTGTCTGAGTGAAACTAATAATAAAAAAAAGAAAAGCCATTTAGGAGCTCACTCAACACAGCTTGTAATAAATCCAAAAGAACTATGGGAAGGCACTGGGCAGACACTCTGTACTTTATTGCTGCTCTAGCCAGGTAACACTCTGCATTTGTGTTCTGCAGACTGAAGATTATCTCAAGCACAAGATCAGAAGCAGGCCTGAGCGATCAGACCTGGTCAATATGCACATTTTACAAGGTAAGACTGCTGGAGTTTCTCCCACATAGTCCTTGTGTCTCCTGCCTTGTGACTTACGTCTCTCCTGCCCCACTTGCATTTCCTTCTGGACTCTCATCATGATTAACTTTTCCCCAGCTGCTCATGAGAAGCAGATTCCCATGGGACACATGTTGTATGGAATTCAGTCCAGACCTGGTCTTCAGGAGGCAGCACACACATTTCTTCCATGACAGAAGCAAGCCCAAGGCCATCTAATCTTTGTTCCACCTCTGGCAGGGACCAGTATAAGATGCTCTAGAGGACAGTGGGGCAGAGAACAGCTCCCAGAAAGGACTCTGTTAGACAAAAGTGCCAAGGTCTGATCCTTGTGAAAAGCACATCTGGGGCACTTATTGTCCAGGGCACTGAAATCCCTGTAGCAGGTGATTGCAATACCCTCCTAAAGGGGTATTTTTTTTATTTTGCCTTAATTCTGGATATTTTATGTGACAATCCATGGCGATGCAGTCAATGATGCAAGCACAGCCATATGAAAAGGGTAAGCCCTGCTCTCAGCCTGTGAGCCACAGGAGCTCTCACCTCTCCCATCCCAGTGTTCCCTCCCAGCCAGAGAGCTGGTATGGCTCCGCTGCATCCCATCACAGACAGCAGAACACTGCAGTGTCCCTCGTTATCTCCAGAGATAACAAGCTCCTTAGAGACAGCGAGGATGTGCTGCCTCTCTCCTTGAGTTCTGTCAGTTCCCTGGAAGAAGCAGACCACTCTCTGGCAACTGTAAATGCTGGCCTCTGCTCTCAGCATGATGAAGCCCATATTTCTCTTTCCTTGGCATGCAGGAGGGCTGAGCCAGGGGCCCATGCCAGATCAGTGCCACTGCTTTGTTTTTCCCTTGGGTCTCCATCCCTAAAATAAGCCAGCACCACTGCTTATTTAACAAGTGAAAAGTGTGTTCCCCTTAGATTAAATAACAGAAGCAATACGGACTGGCATTGGAGCCTGGGGGCTGTAAACCAGATGTGGAGGCAGCTGCAGTCCCCAGTCATGGAGAGGGCCAGTGAGACACAGCTGGAGGAGCGGTGGAGCAGAGACTGCCTGGCTGCATGTTGAGCAGGATGGCTGTGCTGCCTGACACACACCTCCCAGCCAGAGCCCCGCTCACACCTCTGCCTGACGCGCTCTGTGTTTCATGGAGGTGTGCCCAGGCGTATCATGGACTTACATGTCCATTTGGTTCATAACAAGTCCCAGAGATGATTGAAATTGGCCAGCTGAGACACCTTCTGTCATCTAATTAATTTCCAAGCACAGTTTCTGTTACTGTGCACCCTGAAGAACTCACATGTGTTCAGGGCCCTGTACAGCCTGAGGCCAGCAGTGACGCTGGACCAGCTCTTCTGACCTCCTGCAGAGCATTTTCCCCTGGTATCAAGCTCTGTAGCTTGTATTGCCTACAGCATCTCTTCTACAAGAGTGTCCAGTCTTTGAAGATAGCACAACCCAGATGCAATCCTTCTTACTTCAGACCTTCAAGAGTATAGGCCTGGTCTAGTTTAGGATCCTGTTCCTTCACTACTTATGCCTGTGCCACCAGAGGAGCCAGATCACCTTTGTTCAGGAAATCACCGCTTTCTCTTGTCTTCTATAACCACTCAGTAATTGGGAACTTCTCAGCTGAGTTTGGTAGGGCTGTAGTTTCCAGATCTCACTGCTTTTGTCATCTCCACCACCTTTTTTTTCTCTGAAGGTCTGGAGCTCTGCAGTCATGCCACTTTCAAACGTCCACTCTCAGACAGCCTTTGATCTTCCAGTGTAAGGCATTTACTCCAGTTGTCAAACAGTGTTAATGGTTCTT
Source organism: Gallinago undulata (assembly GCA_026546715.1). Lineage (NCBI taxonomy): Eukaryota > Metazoa > Chordata > Aves > Charadriiformes > Scolopacidae > Gallinago > Gallinago undulata. Next base: position 24,415,596 of record JAOTQQ010000003.1, on the reverse strand, counting down.
TTCTCCAGCTGTTCCCCAGAAGTAGGGAATTACAAACACCAGTGGGCTCCTGGTGGGCGGGAGCTGGAGTCCACTTTGGCCTTCGTGTTAGTCAGAGTTTGTTAATGAAGTTTTCATTCCTGGGCCTTGGAGAGGATGCTCCAGCTTGCATTTGCAAGCCCAGGCTGGTAAACAGAGGCTCCTACTTGGGGATGGAGAAGCTGAACCTAAGGCTCAGAGGAGAACCCATGTCCCAAACCCCACCTAGCCCCATCTTATCCAGCACCCTGCCTCCCAGCCTCAGAGCAGCTCCTGCTGTGCAAAGCTATGCTTAGGTTTTGGCCACAGCCCAGAAAGGCTGGGGTGAAGGGGGAGCACATTCTCGCCGAGCTGTGCTTACAGATGCCCCAGGTCATCAACTGACACCTTCCCTTTGGCCTTTTAGACTCAGCTGCAGAGGGGTCCATTCAGTCTACGCAAATGAAGCTGAAAAGAGCCCGACTGGCAGATGATCTCAATGAAAAGATTGCTCTCAGGCCGGGTCCTTTGGAGCTGGTGGAGAAGAATATTATTCCTGTCGACTCAGCTGTGAAAGAGGCCATAAAAGGTAGTGGAAGTGAAGGTACACGTTGTGTTGTGTGCGTGGCATGGGGCAGGGGCTGGCGAAACTGTGCAGATGCACTGCAGCAACTGCAGGAAGTGACAGACCTGGAGTTAAAAGCTGCATTTATTGCTTAAATGTTATTTTCACAGTAAGCAGCCCAGTCCAGCACAGCCTATGCTTTCTTATCCAGGCCTATGAAAAGAGAGCTCTTAGAGCAATGACCATGGCAACATGCCCGATTGTTTGGCCGTGTCTCCTCAGAAAGAACCTCCTTTCTTAAACCCCTTCCTTCCCCAGGACTTTGAGTGCATAAATGGTACTGCTGGAGACAGGACATTCCTTACTCCCCAACATGGCGGAGGACCTGGATGCACACGTGTGGCTGTGAGGCCAGCCTGGATTCTCCCACCTGTGCCCTGAACAAGCTTTTACATCCCAGTAGGTAGAGGTGAAGTGGCCCCAGTTCAGACAGGCTCCTTTTTTCCCACTGATGCTAGTGGCATGCACAGCCCAACAGAGCAGGGTGCTGCATGGCTGGGCAAGGGAAATCATCGCTGGGGTGCTCAGCTGCTGGGGAACACAAGGAGCAGCCCAGAGCAGGGGTACCCCAGAGCAGGGTACACTCCTGGCAACCAGTGCCCAGCGTTTGGCTTATGTCTAAGATTGGTTTTCCTCCATCACCTACCCCCAGCTGGAGGAGGGAGGCAGAATCCTCTGCAATTATTTCCCCTGTGCAGGAAGGTTAGTGTGGGAGCCAACACAAAGCAAAAAGGTGACTCAGATTTTGACTCAGGCCCCAGTGGCAGGACAGGGAGGTCCAAAAGAAGAGAAAGGAGCAGAAAAGCCAGCAGGGCCAGGACAGCAGCCTGTAATTTTGAAGCCTGCAAAAAAGGACATCTCTGCATGTCCTGCCCTAGGGTCTCAAGTGAGGCCCAGAGAGGTGCTCTGCTCCCTGGGAACACCTTCTTCTTGTTGCTCCTGGTTCCTGAATTCATGGGATTATTTCTACTGGCATAATCCCATGTTAAGTGCCTGTTCTGGGGCTCAGAACAAACAAGAGACAGTGGCAGGGCTCTGGGATGGGGGGGGAGTAGTCTTTGAATGACAGCAGTGATGCCAAAAATCGGAATTGAAACAGGAAACACTTTGACTTTCATTTCATCTCAGAAACCAGTGTAAATGACAAGAAATATTCCAGGCTCTGTCCTGCCCTGCAATTGTTTCTGCTCTTGGTTTTCCCACTGCAAAGTGCACGCAGTGTTCCTATAGTGGTTTCTCTAGGCTGGTCCTTGAGCTGCTCCTTTTCCAGCCTTTCACAGCTCTTGCCTTTGAAGGTGAAATGTTCCAGGACTCTGCCTGAAGAGGAATTTTTAAGGAGAGTTCAAGTAAAATCTCCCCAGACACTTATCAAAGGAGAGAAGAGCGGAAAAAAAAAAAAGTTTTAAAAAAATTTCCCCTTTATAAACATTCAAGGTAGTTTGAGCATGATTTTATCCACTGGAGCTGAGGCTTGGAGGCTGGGCAAGTGTGCTTGAAGTCTGAGCAGCATTTCTCTCCAGCTGCCTTGACAGAAGCTTGTTGTAAACAGAGATTTATGAAACAAAATTGTTAAAAACAAAAAGCCTGGCTTAAGATGATTTGCTTAATTTTAAATGTCTCCCTTTTGCAATGCCCTTCTATCACATTCATGGGGAAAAAATGTGTCTAGTAAACCAGTTTTATCCCATTTAGGGTGAAATACACACACATTAGGGTCAAACATGAATACTTGGTACTGTTTGGTGCCATGAGAAGGAGGTGGTGCACCTGCATCAGGAACACAAACCGAGCCCTCAGGTTTCTGCAGAAGGAAGCCCCAGACTGAATGATCCTCAAGCTGATTTTCAGTCACAGGCGCCCTGTGGTGCTTACGGTTTGGGGCGAAGGGCTAAATACAGAGCAGAGATGAGCACTGGCACTTCTGAACATTAAGCCTTTTGTTTTTGCAATACCAGAAAGATGACAGGGTTTAAAATCTTTTTACTTTAACCTTGGAATCTCAACTGTTTATACAGTGGAAAATTTAGCTGATGTGTTCCTCTAATCACCTCCGGCAGGGTGAGCAGAAAGTGCCAGACCCTAACTGAAAGCCTTAATGTCCCAGTGACAGGAGGCCGCCAGTGCCCTACATAGCTGAGCAGTGATATAAGAACCCTTTTTTACCAGGTCCTTGTCATCACTTTGTCCAATATGCTTGAGAGGACAATACCCAGTGCATTAGAAACAGCCCCGAGCAAACACCATTCTGCTTGAGATTACAGCAGAGACATGGGATCACGAAAAAATACGGTCAGCCCTGGGCTGGGTGAGAGCAGGACAGATAAGGGCAGCATTCCCTACCCAGCACAGGGCCCCAGTATCAAGCAGCAGGATGCAGCACATTCCTCTCATGATCTGGGCTGCCACTGTGTCCTTGGGCTCCTGGCTTTGGCACCACTTCTCAATGCGTGCTTACTAAATGCCAGCCTGGCAGGAGTCTTGCAGACCCACAAGTCTTGCTTGGTGTCGTTTCTCCCAAGAGAGGATGCCCACGCTTGTCCACAGGTACGAGCATCTCCCACCCGGCCCAGGGCTCTGACGTTCAGCTCCTCGGGGAAGCGGGTGCTGCCTCAGCGGGAGAGGGGACAAGGCCCTGCTTCCAGGGACACAGGAGGAGCCCCAGGGAGCGGGGAGGAGAGGCTCTCCACAGCAGGCTGTTGACCACACAGGGCTGGGCAGCAACTCGAGGCGTGGAGCCAGGGCTCCCTGCTCCCTTCCCCACCCTGGCACCACCAGCTGGAGCAGGATGAGATAACCCTTATCTCTCAGATAGGGAGGGGGGTCAGCGCAGCAGGGTGCGTGTCACTGAGAAGGTGCACATTGCTGGACCAGCAGCAGGGACAGGTGGAAGCTTGTCCCTGGGCCCTTCCTATTTCCCTATTTGTCACCTTGCTATCGGCGTGCCAAGCTGCATGACAAATGCCAGACGCAAGCACCAGGAGATTGAGTGTGGCCGCGCTGCTCCTTCCTCTACCCCCACCTGCAGCCCTCCCCGGGCTCACATGAGACCTTTTCTTTTTCAGCATTTTATTTATCAGCAAAAGCCAGGGGTCAAGAGCTCTTGCCCATCTGACTGGGAGATAGCGTGCTGAGAGCAGGGGGTCGGGGGCAGAAGTGATGTCTGGGGCAGTCAGGAGGCAGTGGCAGTGCTCTGAAGCATGTTGTGTGGGTGAAGCTTGTGAACACAGAACCCAGAAGCCTGTGTTCAGCTGCAGCCAGGTGTTGGCTCTTGTGCCATGAACAGATGGGTCACCCTCTGGGTGGATCTCAACCTCAGTTCTTCTGCAGAGGTCAGGGTCCTGCGCGTGCTGCGGGGATGCTCAGCTGATGGGGAGGGTGGATCTGACAACCCCTCTGCCCATCTCAGATGGGGTAGGATGGCACAGCCCTTCCTGCCCCAGCCCCACATGCCTGCAAAAAGCTTACTGCTCTCGGCGGGCCAAGGCTCCTCGGTGGTCTCCTTCCTGAGCAACATGGTCCACGGCATGGACAAGGAGCCGATGGCAGATGCCACCTCCTCTCCACCAGCCCCGGCTGCAGGGGCACACCCAGGAGCTGCCCTTGCACCCGGCTGGGGGCGGCAGGAGGTGTCCGAGCTCTCACCACGACCTTCCCCCGCGGCCGGGTCCAGCGGAGGTGGGCGCAGGCAGGGAGGTGTGCCTCAGGGCTCGCCCCGTCCTTCCCGCCGCCGCCGCCTTCGTCCCCTTTCAGCGGAGCCGGGCCCTGACCGCCGCCCCCTCTCCCCCGGCAGGCACCCAGGTCAGCTTCCCCAAGCCGGTCGACGCCTTCGCCTTCGAGGAGGACAGCAGCAATGATGGGCTGTCTCCAGAGCAGGCCAGGAGCGAGGACTCCCCGGGCTCCACCGAGTCGGCAGCCGGCACCAAGGCCCCAGAGCCCGCCACCGCCGCTCCCGCCGGGCCGCCACAGGTAGGACCGGGGGGACCCTCCCCACAGGCCCGCGGGGCTGCACGGGGACGGGGCGGCCCCTACTGACGGGCCTGGGGACTGCAGCGCCGGCGCAACGGGAGGGCCTGGGAGGAGAGGGAGGAGTGGGGTGAACCGGGCACTGAGTAGGGAAAGTGGCCTCACCCTGGGGGGACTGGGAGGGCCGGAAGTGAACTGAAGCAGAGTGGGGTGGGAGCAGCTGTAGGGACTGGGAGAGACCAGAGGTGGACTTTGGGGACTGGGCTAGTCTGGGGCGGGCTGTGGGTCCAACAATGTAACGGGGGGGAATGATACAGGGTGGAACAGAGGGCTTGGAGATTTGGGTGGACTGGGGAGACAGCTGGGATGGACTGGGGAGACAGAGGGACTGGAAGGCGACTGGGATAGCCTGGGAGAATGGGGGGATGGTGGGCTGGAATAGACCTGGGAGGCTGAGATTTACTGAGGTGTCTGAAATGGACTGGGGACACTGTGGGGCAGGGGCAATGGGGCCAGCAGGTGTCCCTTGTGGGCAGAGGCCATGGGGCTGCCTTGGTACCAGCCCCGCAGGCCCTCTGCAACCACACGGCTCACCTCTCCCTTGCAGGATAATTCCCACGGCACCGAGGGCCATGCACCGGACCCGGCCGCGGGGCAGGGCAACCAGTGCGACAGCCCCAAGCAGGCAGCAGGGCAGGAGAGTCCATCCCTCCTGGTGACCTCCACCGTGAAGGTAATGCCCATGCCCCCAGGTTCCCTGGCAGTGTGAACAAGCCCAGGGCACCTGGCTGCCTCCAGGTGTGAAATGCCTGCCTGCTGTACCCCACATGTGGGGGAGGTCTGGGGGTTTGGCTTTAAGACATTGGCATCAAAAACTGCAATTTGACTCATTTTGTAATGATGTAAGGTTTGCACCCCATGAGAGTGATTGCTCAGGTCCCACATTGGAAACTACCCTTGAGGCTAGGAGCAGAAGGCGATACAAGGCAACACTGAAATACCTTCAAGGCAAGAAGGGTCATTCTCTATCTCATGTGCTCTCAAGGACAACTGAGATGAGATATGGCTCTGAGGGAGTCCCTCACTTGTGATCTCATCAGTTCTTGGAGCTGGAGTGTCAGGAGCTAGCAGCTAGCAGGAGCTGCCCTTTCTCTGTCCTAGGCCTCTGAGTTCTCACAGGGGTGGCAAGAACTTTTCTTTTCTCTTAGCTAATTCCTTTCTTTCTTGGACCAACAGTCTAAATCATCCAGTGACAGCAAGAACCGTCACAAAAAGCCCAAGGACACCAAGCCCAAGGTGAAGAAGCTGAAGTATCACCAGTACATCCCTCCGGACCAGAAGGCAGAGAAGTCCCCTCCACCCATGGACTCTGCATATGCCAGACTCCTCCAGCAGCAGCAGCTCTTTCTGCAGCTCCAGATCCTCAGCCAGCAGCAGCAACAGCAACAGCAGCAGCAGCAGCATTTCAGTTTCCCAGGGATGCACCAAGGCCAGCTAAAGTGAGTGGTAACATGCCAACAAGAGGGTTTAGCCCTGTCTCTGTCCAGACTTTCCCCTCTCATACCCATTTGGGCCAGTACAAGGCGGGTGGATGCATGCAAGTGAAACATAAAAGCTCAGGAACATAGTACAGTCTTCTGCAAGGCTGCTCCAGCTTTGTGCACTGTCTGGGGCTCCTGTGACCTGCTGATGGGTCACTGGCAATCTCATTACAGTCCAGTCTAGTTTTCCTTGGGGTTGCTGGTCCTTCATGTCTTATACAGGAGATAGCAGCCCCAGGGAGGCAGAGAGGTGGTACATTGGGCACAGAGACCCCAGGCAGGCAGAGAATTAACCCCAAGTCTCCTTTGTTATTTCAGGCAATCAAATGAGCAAATGGTCAAAAGTTCAAATTCTTCATCAACTTCTGTCAACAACACCCCTCTTTCTCCTGTGAAAACCACCTTTTCAGGCCAAACTTGTGTTTCATCTATCAAGCCAGGCCCTCTGCCATCTAACCTGGATGATCTCAAAGTGAGTACAAACTTTGCCACCACAGGAGCAGAATCTTAGAGCCTGAATGTATTTTGCTACCCCTGAAGCATGCATTGTAGTATGAGGCTACAGGCTGAGCTGGCTGCGAGTGATTGTGTGTGATCAGCAAACCAGACCCTCCGTGCTGCGAGCAAACCCAGGAGTCCGTGGCACTGGGTCAGCAGGTGGTCACCATGACGGTAACTGGAAATGTGAGTTTGCTGCTCTGCAGGTGGCATATGCTCCAGTGCATGTATCAGCAACCTTTCGGTATATCTTGAGATAGCTGGAGGCCAGGCCATCAGATTGAGGACAAAAGGATGTCCTGCTTGCTCCTGCAGCTCATGGTTCCGCACCTTCTGTGGCTTTATGGTGGACTTCTTGGATGCTTCTAGCAGAGCAGCCAGAAGCTAGGAGGGCAGCACGGCCTCCACTTAGTGACCCAGCTTCTCAGTGGCCATTGCGGCCAGGCCAGCACAACTCTTTGCACAAGCACATGTCTCCTGGAGTCTGCAGCTATGAACGTTGCTTTGAGCAGGACCTAAACCTCCGTAGGCAAGACGGGAGAATCACTCAACATCAATGGTTCTTTTGTACTTTGCTAATAGAGCCTCATCCATGGGGAAGGCCAAGTCTTATTTCGGAGAACCCTGGGGGCAATGCTTGTTATTAGAGAAAGAAATAAGGTGAGATAGAAATTAGTTGAGTTTGGCCATAGCAATGCCCCAGCTTAGATACCTGAACTGTGTGCCTGGATGTGGAGTATCTGGCTCCAAGGTATGTGGTTGCATTCTCTGAGCTAGAGGATGCCATCAGCTAGTTCCCAGTCTGTTTGAAAGTCCTCTGCTCATGCGGAGCCCTACTGCTAGGAAGGGAATCTTGAGATACCTTTGTGGCCCAAGGACCACTGCTGGTTCATGAAGTGCAGTCACGGTTCCTGGAGGAAGAAGGAAGGTTTTCCTGTTAGGAAAGGTCAAGGTCCTGCAGGACATGCAGTGGTCGAGGCTGTGCATGGAGACCCTGGTGACTGCAGGTGAGACAATGAACACTTAGGGGGCAGACCTTCAAAGCAGGAAGCTGGGAGCCTGTGATCTGAGACTGCTTGCTAGTAATGTTGGGTTTCTAAAGGGCTCATCTGCCATTGGGACTGATCATTGGTGACTTTCCTTCCAGGTGTCAGAACTGAGACAGCAGCTCCGAATACGAGGCCTGCCGGTGTCAGGTACCAAAACAGCACTGATGGAACGGCTGCGTCCCTTCCAGGAGTGCAGCAGCAACGCAGTGCCAAACTTCAATGAGATCACCACTGTCACCTTCCCAGTCACTCCAACAAGCACGCTGTCGAGTTACCAGTCACAGTCTTCCACCAGCATGTTATCAAATGGCTTCTACCACTTTGGCAGCACCAGCTCCACCCCACCCATCTCTCCAGCCTCCTCTGACCTCTCTGTGAGCGGCTCCTTGCCAGACACATTCAATGACGGGCCCATGTCTTCTCCGCAGTTTGGTCTCCAGCCATCTCCTGTTCATGGCAGTGCCGAAGAAAGCCTCATGGGCAGCATGAATGGAGGGAGCATCCAGCTGGAGCTGGAAGGAATCGACACAGAGAAAGACAAGATGCTGGTGGAGAAACAGAAGGTCATCAATGAACTGACATGGAAACTGCAGCAAGAGCAGAGGCAGGTGGAAGAGCTACGGATGCAGCTCCAGAAGCGAAAGAGAAGCAATGGCCTTGAGGAGAAGCAGCAGCCTGCTCAGCATTTCTTTGGTGTCCCCATCAAGCAAGAAAATGTGGTGTCCAGCTGTCCATTTGCATCCAAACAAACTGCCTTGAAAGGCCAAGACAGCAGCTCAGATAAGTTAAGTAACTGTGGGGTGCCGCAGCTGCCTCACATAGTAAATAGCCACTGCTTGGAGCCTGCAGGGCAAAGCACTATCCCCTCCTCAACATTCTTGAGCCCACAGTGCTCTCCCCAGCACTCTCCACTCGGGGCTGCAAAGAGCCCCCAGCACATCAGCCTGCCACCGTCCCCCAACAGCCACTATCTCCTCTCGGTGTCTCCCGGCTCGCAGGCAGAAGGGCGCAGCGGGTCCCCCCAGACCAACAGTTGCCATCGCACAGCATCGGTAAGTGGAGAGCACCCCTAATGGCATGGTAGTGGTGAATGCACTGGTGTCTATGGGCAGCCAGTCAAACATCCCAATTTGAGTCCTTTCCTATTGGAGTGGGACTGCTGGCACCGAGGGTGGGTAGCCAGGGGGCTGCAGCAGCATGTGAGCAGCCTGAAAAGGCAGAGAATAGCCCAGGTGGACAACAGGTTAGGAGCTGATGGCACCTCAGGGTCCTTTGCAGGGCATCTCCTGGGGTTCCCTGCTGCCATCACATCTAATTGCTTTGGGGGGCCAACATCAGCGCTCCCATGCCTCCTGAAGCTATGGTGCAGCTCCTTCTGCCCTGGGGGAGCCCTTGCACCACACCCATCTTTCCCAGAGGACCCCAGCATAGCTTGCTCTGCTCCTGGGTGAGCACTGGCAAAGCTTCCTATATCCTGGGAGAGACCTGTTACAGCATCCTCTGCCCCATGGAGGCCTGGCACAGCTCCCTCTGCCCTGGGGAGACCTAACCCAGCTCCATCTGCCCCTGGTTAAGCACTGGCACAGCTCCCTCTGACCCTGGAGGAGTTCTGGCACAACTCCCTCTGCCCTGGGTGAGCATTGGCACAGCTTCTGCCCTAAAGAAGCCCTAACTTGGCTGCCTCTCCCCTCAGGGGGAGGCCCTGGCACAGCTTTCTGTGCCCCTGGGGGAGTCCTGGCACAGCTCTCCCTGCCCAATTGAGCTGGCCCAGCTCCCACCACCATGGGGTAGCCCTGGCACAGATCCCTCTGCCCCATGGAGCCCTGGCAAAGCTCTGTCCACAGCAGGGAAGCACCGACACAGATCCCTCATCCCCTGGGAGAGCCCTGGCACAGCTTCCTACACCCCTGGGAGAGTTCTGCTGCAGTGTTGCAGGGCTTTTCAGCTTCTGGTACCTAAAGGGGTGACAGGAAAGCTGGGAAGGGACTCTTGCTCAGGGAGTGGGCTGATGCGACAAGGGGTAATGGTTTAAACTGAAAGATAGAAGGTTTAGATTAGATATTAGAAAGAAATTTTTCACTGTGAGGGTGGTGAGAGCCTGGCCCAGGTTGCCCAGAGAAGCTGTGGCTGCCCCATCCCTGGAGGGGTTCAAGGCCAGGTTGGAGCAACCTGGTGTGGTGGGAGCTGTCCCTGCCCAGGGCAGGAAGTGGGACTGGACGGGCTTTAAGGTCTCTTCCAACCCAAACCATTCTATTATTCTAAGATCTTGCTGCGCCATTGTGGCTTCTAGAAGTGGGGGGGGGGAATTTGACCACCGGGTTGAAGAAGGGCAGTTACCTCCATCATATGGCAAGTCTTTTCTTGGGAAGATGGAGCAGGGCTTGCAACTGGGGTCTGCAGTAAGATAGAGCTTGTGCCTCCCCACCAGGAATCCAGCACAGCAGAGCATTGTCCCTTCAACATCCACCTCTCCTCACTCACCGTCTGGAGAGGTGCAAGAGCTTGGAGAGGGCAGATGCTGCCAACACACAAAACCAGCACAAGGTGCTGCTGATCACAGCCCCGATTCATCCCAGCACCCTCCCAGTGTTTCCCAGGCAGCAGCAACACTGATCACACAGTCTGTAAAACACAGACAGTGGTACAGGGCATGCACTCTGCATTCAGGGACAATGTACCACAAGTGTTTGCTGAGCGCACAGCAGCCGCACAGCAGAGCAACAGCCACTGCCAAACACCCAGCACTCAAGCTCACAAATCATAGAATCATAAAATTGTCTCAGTTTGAAGGGACCTTTCAGATCATCGAGTCCAACCATCAACCTAACACTGACAAAACCACCACTAACCCATGTCCCTCAGCACCACGTCTGCCCAGCTTTTAAATACCCCCAGGGATGGTGACTCCACCACTCCTCCACTCCACAGCCTGGTCCAAGGCTTGACAACCCTTTTGGTGAAGAAATTGTTCCCAATATCCATCCTAAACCTCCCCTGGTGCAACTTGAGGTCATTTCCTCTTGTCCCATCGCCTGTTCCTTGGGAGAAGAGACCGACCCCCCCCAGCTAAACCCTCCTTTCAGGGAGTTGGAGAGAGCCAGAAGGTCTCCCCTCAGACTCCTTTTCTCCAGGCTGAACACCCCCAGCTCCCTCAGCCGCTCCTCACAAGACTTGTGCTCCAGACCCCTCATCAGCTCCATTGCCCTTCTCTGGACCTGCTCCAGCCCCTCAATGTCTTTCTTGGCATGAGGGGCCCAGAACTGGAGACAGTCCTTGAAGTAGGGCCTCACCAGTGCCCAGTACAGGGGGACGGTCACTGCCCCAGTCCTGCTGGTCACACTATTGCTGATACAGGCCAGGATGCTGTTGAACTTCTTGGCCACCCAGGCACACTGCTGGCTCATATTCGGCCCCTGTTGACCAACACCCCCATGTCCTTTTCTGCCAGGCAGCTCCAGCCACTTTGCCCCCAGCCTGGAGCGCTGCAGGAGGTTTCTTCCAAGACGAAATGTGGTTTTCCATGTGGGAATTGCATTCCCGCAGTTAGCACACTATGTGCAGTGGGAGCCGGGCAGTGGGGTGCAGTGCTGCAAGGTGGTAGAAGGTGGGACTCAGTGTTGTCTCTAAGCCATTCATAGAACGGTGGGATAGGTGACACGTGCAGTTGGCACACAGCACTGCCAGTGAGGTGGGCAATGGGGACCAACTTAGTGTGAGAGGGGCAGAGGGACAGAGTGCTGCCAGAGGGATGGGCAGTGCTGTCAGAGGGAGGTAGACAGTGGTGCTTGCTACTGTGGTGAAATGGGAATGGGGAGCCATGCTGTGGGTGAGCTGGGCAGTGGGGAGCAGTGCTGTGGGTGAAATGGGCAGTGGGGCAGAGAGCAGGGGATGCGATGGGCAGTAGGATGCAGTGGGTGACCTCAGCACAGAGCTGTAGAGGTGAGCAGAGTGATGGGGCAGAACTGTGGGTACAACAGGCAGTGGGACACAGGCAATACTCCAAGAGAGGCAGTGGGGCTGGAGCTGCTCTGGGCGACCAGGCACCAGTCTGCCTGCCAGGACTGCATCCATGCTGCATCCCCTGGTGCTGGCTCTCATGGGACAAGACAGCTGCAGCCAGGTGGTGGGGAAGGGCTCGAGGGCCTAGAGGCAATGGGAACAGCAGCTGGCAGGCACTGGACCATCAGGTGAGGTCCCTCCTGGAAGGGAGGACTGGCAGAAGGCTGGCACTGATACGCAGATGTTTGGCACTAGCACAGGGAAGACTAGGTGCAGTGGCTCTTCTGAGTGGTCTTCCCTGGGCTGGGGGCTGTGAGATGTCCCCGGCGAGGTGGTGATGGAGAGGGTCCCCTGGAGGGGAGCTGGCAGGCAGCTAGCAGTGCTGCATCACAGCTGGCTGTAGCTGACTGCCGGTAAACCATTTCCCTTTGCCCCTTGCTCTGCACGTTCATGGCTGGACCGAGCACTGGGGTGCTCTGTGGCATCATGCCCGTGCTCCGGCAGCAGCCAGAGGCCAGAATGGCCCGGGGTCTTAGAGCTGTGCTGACAGAGCTCTTTAACCTCCCTCTCTCCTGCCTAGAGGCCAGGAACTTTGAGCTAATTTGACCCACAAAATCATTAGTTTCCCTGGCACTACTCTGGCTTCAACAGGGATGAGAGGGCTGAGCCTCCCACCGTGCCTCCCTGTGCATTGACTCCATTTCCCTGTATCTCCCCCCCACAGATGGCTACGCAGGCAGGTCAAAAGTTTTCTATTCCATCCCCAAGTTTTTCTAAGTCAAGCCCAGCCCTCTCAGAGGGAAAGCAGCCTCCACCCTATGAGGATGCAGTAAAGCAGGTAACTGCATGGTTTTTATTTTCTATAGGGCTAGTGCTGTGCAGAGTGTTCTTTTGTGGTTACTGGAACTCATCTGCAGGACTTACAAGCCATTATGGGGGTTTCTGGGTAGAACCAGCCCTGTTTTCATAAGGAATGGGCTTTTCTTGAAGAGTTATTTGCTGAAAGTGCCACAAAGCCACCAGAAAACATACTGGATAGGATTGCATCTTGTGCTGGTGCTGATGAAAGGCACCTCTCCACCCTGGGGTCCTGACCCCACACACAAATACCCCAGGGCTTGGGTGTACTCCTGTTTGGGGTGCTCAGTGCTACGTGAAAAACAGACTCTTGAGCATTCCCACATCACCAGGAAACCTCATCTTCCTTCCTTCTTCCGTGAGAAAAGTGACCTGCTCCATGATATCTGCTGCCTGTAACCTTACCCTGGAGTGACCTTCCCATGGAGGGGGCTGTCTCCATCACCCATGAACCCCTTACTTCTTGTCAGATTCCATCAGCAGCCTCAGTGCTAGTCGTGATGGTGCCTTTAGGAAAACAGAGTGATGCTGTTGGCAGTGATAAAAATGGGCTTATGTTAGCTGTCAGGAGGGCATGCAAAAAGTACTTCCAGTCTCCAGTTGCAGAGAGGAAGATGACAATGCATTGCCCCCAGGGAGCTGCAAGGAGTGCAAGGAGGCACATGCCAGGGCAAGGTGCTGGGTCCAAAAAGTCACTGTGTCCTGATGGCCCTGGAAAGACCACTCCCAGGTGGCCACTGAGCAGCAGTTTGGCAGCAGGGCAGGGGGAACCTGGTGCCATGCTCCCCAGATCCTCTGTGCTCATCCCAGGGCTCTGCAGTGCTCAGCTGAAAGCCGCTGCCAGCCCCATGTTGGAGTGGCATCTCTCCTGCATGGGAGAAAGCCACTTGTGGGTCTAGAGCCACCTACCTGGCTTGTGGCTGGAGGGACTGTCCTCCTAACGCCCTCTTACTCTCCTCTTTGTCGTTTGCTGCAGCAGATGACACGAAGTCAGCAGATGGATGAGCTCCTGGACGTGCTGATTGAGAGTGGAGGTATGCACTGCTTCCCTGTTCCCCTCCAGGGCTTCCCCTCCATGCCAGTGTTGGTCCGTGGGGCTTGGTTCACTCTGTGCAGCCCAGCAGAGCTGCCTGAGTTGAGGATAGCTTTCATTTGCCCTCCCTGTGGCAGCAGCCACTGAGATTGAATCAGAAGCATATTTGCCCTCCTGGAGCCTGCTCCTGCACAGGCAGCCTTGGTGGGGTGGTCCAGGCTGGGTTATCACCTCTGCAGACTGCGCAGAGAGAAGGATGGCAGGTTAGCAGCCCTTTGCACAGCACTGCCACTGCCTCCCGACACAGAGTCCCCTGTGTCCCCCACCATCCTCAGTGCCACCTCCCAACTAGAGCACTGCTGGTGCCCTCCCCTGCACAAACTGCTGCTTGTGCCCTTGCCCATGCCTAGCCCGTGGGGACATTGCTAGTGCCCTGGGGACTGTGTCCAAAACCAGGGAACTCGAGGTCAGAAAGCAGGAACTTGTGCGACTTCCTACAGGGAGGGTGGGCAAGCAATGCCAAGGGGATTGGGCAGGGAGCAGGTCTATGTAAGCATGCCCCAGAGCCCAGTGCGGGGACTGTGGTGGTGCCTCTGTGCCCAGCAATGGTGGGCACTGCCAGAGCACCTCAAACCCCTTTCATTTGTTGACAGAAATGCCAGCCAATGCCAAGGAAGATCGGTCCTGCCTCCAGAAAGTACCTCATATAACAGTGTCTACGGGAAACTCCAGTGCTCCTCTCCCAAAGTCATCTGCCCACTTCGAGCAGGTCTCCTCGGCCCAGCTCTCCTTTGAGCACTGTCCAGGCAGCAGTGATGCCCACCTTGAGGTCCTGCTCAACGCCCACAGTCCCCTGGGGAGGGTCAGTGAAATCGCCCTCCTGAAGATGGGGGGAGAAGAGTCCCACTTTGAAGGGATGATGGAGGGGTTCTCTGGCAAAGCCGCAGATGAACTGCTCACCTCCCAGGAGATTTTACAGACTCCCCTCTCGCCCATGGAAACCCAGCTCTCCCCTTCCCCTGCCGACGGCTCCGGTTTACAAATGAGTTTCACTGAATCTCCATGGGAAACGATGGAGTGGCTGGACCTCACCCCTCCCAGCTCTGCCACTGGCTTTGGCTCGCTCACCCCCGCGGGTCCCAGCATCTTCAACATCGATTTCCTAGATGTTACTGATCTCAATCTAAACACCAGCATGGACCTGCACCTTCAGCATTGGTGAAAGGGTGGGTGGTGGAGGCAGGGTACTATAACCTCTCAGCAGCCAGCAGTGTTTCTGTCATGCCAGAGGACACGCAGGGCTAATGTGCCACGTCTAGGAAAAAGTGGAGCCATTTTCCCAGGATATAAACTTCTTTGATAGCACAACAGCTCTGGTACTTTGGTTTTCCTCCATTGACACATCCCCACAGACGACACCAGTGCCTTTAGCGACACTTCGTTAGATTGACAAGAACTTCAGTTTTGTTTCTTTTCCCCCCCACCCCAAGTTTTAGCAGTCACTCTCGTGAGAACTGGAGCAGCTCATGACAAAACTGTGTGGTGAGGAGACCTCACCTGGGTAGAAAAGGGAAATAATGGAGCGGGGAGCCTGTTGCTGCCCTCCTGCCTATCCAGCCCTGGGCACATCTTGGCCATGCCCAGGTCAGGCCATGGGAGCCAGAAGGCTGTGCCTGGCCAGGATGACAAGCACACTTCATACAGCCCTCACCAGGCGTCCTTCCTCCTGCCCCCAAAGCTGTGTTGCCCAGTCCCTGCCCAGCTCTGCTCCAGGTGGATGAGAGATGGAGACCACCACATTCATGGTGGCACCTTGTGTCCTCACTGTGCCTGGAGGCCTGAAAGCCCAGGAGCTCTCCTGGCTGCAGTCTGAACTGAGTTAGACTGAAGCCTGTCACCTGGGAGCAGAGAGCTCTGGATGTTGGAGGCAGCTGCTCAGGCTGTAGGCTCAGGTAGTGAAGGGACATGGCATCCTGGTGGAGCTGCCATGTTCCAGCTACAGAGGAAGAGATGTGTAATGTGTTTTGGTCCAAGGTAGGAGCAAGTCATATGGAAAATGCAGCCAGGCTTTGGCAGAGGCTGTCCTTTGCACAGCCAGAAGTCAGGATGGATCTCCACCACCTTGCATGACCTGGAGGCAGAGGGAGCACTCGGGGGGGCACTCAGTGACCTGCCCCTGGGGCAGGGCCAAGTGGGCCCTTGAGTGGCTGTGGTTTTGTGCAAGTGTCTGCTTTTGTTGCCTCCAATTCTCTGCTGTCCATCCCTCCATCCTTCCCATGCCTCCTCTATCCCCAGCAGTCATCCTCTGCTTCCCAAGTTTACTCCAGCATCACTGTTTGCTCAGCCCAGAGCAAGGCCATCGGAGAACCGCTGTGAATCACTGAGCCTGGAGGAGCTAGTTCTCCCGAAGCCAGCAGAGATGGATGCTCTCCTGCAGTGATGCCTCTTGTCTGAAGTCACCAGCATTTCTCCTGTGAGCCTCTGTGCAATATACTTCCTTGGGCTCTAGCAAGAAGGAGCCTTTGCTTCACTTCTTGGCTTCCACCAAAGAACTTGCTGTGGACTGACAGACACGTCTACTTTGCAATCCTGGTTTTGCCAAAGTAAATATTGTTGCTGACAAAGATTGTTAGACTATTTACAGACTGAGCATATTTAATATTTGTGTTACTGGAAGCACAGCACATGGAGAGGCAGTGGCTGGGGAGGGGGTGCAGTGCGAGGGGCAGCCCAGCCCTTGGGGACCCCCCGGGATGCTCTGCAGCCCCAGCCGCGTCTCCTGCTCCTGGGGTTGTTGCATGCTGTATAAAACACATGGCAGGAGCTTTCAACTCACTATTTAAAGCACCACTTTTCTATTGTACAAATGGTCACCGTGCACTGCTAGGATAGATGATCACAGGTTGCATTTTTTTTTAAGGATTTCTTTTTCTAAGTGAGAGATTTTTTGAAGCTGGTCTGTGGAGAATATTAATAGCACTTGAAACAGAGTAGTGTTAACTGCTACACTGCGTTGTGTACAGGGCTTTCCAGATAACTTTCTCCTCTCAGCAAATGTATTTCCTTATTTAAAGGGATGCTGTCAGCTTCAAAACTGTAAGCAAGCACATTTCCTTACCTATGTTACCATCAACACCTTGATAATTAAAAACCCCATTGTCTTGCCACTCGTCTGCTGGAACTTTGCTGTTTGACTTTTCCAGCTGGGGTACTCTCAGCTGTCCCAGCTGCCACCATTTGGAACCAGCTCCATCCCCTGAGACAGCCACAGTCCTTGCAAGAGCAGCATTATTTCTTTCACAAATTCTCCTGGAGGATTTCTAAACCAGCCAGTTGGAGTCTCCTCTTCCTGAAGGCTTTTTCTTCTGTTGGCTTTGGTTTCACTTTGTTCTCCTGCAAGCCCTGTCCCTCAGGTCAGTGTCCCCTCCAAAGGTGCCCTGCATTTTCCAGGGCCAAGCTCCTGGCAGCGGTGGCTGCCAGACATGGGGCTGTATGTGGGGGGGGCACCTCCCCTTGCCCACTGGCAAGTGGCAGAGGGGGATGGAGAGCTCTCCCCAGGGGGACCCTGGGTCCTGCTCCCTTGTACCTATCGGTGCCAGTTTCTGGATTTGTCCCATCTTTCCTTTGATTAAAAAAGGGTTCCCAGGACATTCACCCATGGGTGTGCAGGGAGGGACTCCCTGTGTGGCCACAATGGCTTAAAAGGTAAAGCAGCCCTGAGACATCACAGAAGTGACTTTGAAAAAGTGTAGATGAAAAAAATAGTTCCTGCAATCATCCTTTTAATCTCTTAACTACGCTGCAGCCAAATGTGTTGTGATAAATGCCTGGACTGAGACAAGTTACAGTTACTCAGAAGATGAGAAGAGAAGCCTGAGTCTGGGATTACAGGAATGCTGATGGAGGAGCACTTGCCTGTCCCACTTCCTGCTGAGGAGAGCCTGCTGGTGGTGTCCCACCTGCAGAGGAGCTGGGGGAACGTGCTGCTGGTCTCCCAGTGCAAAAGGCAAAGAGCAGGGGGAGGGCTACAGGGAGTCACAGCTCTGATGTGCAGAAAAGATGTTTGTCAAGTGCCAAGGTTTGGACAAGAGCTTTTGGGGAGGCTGAGTCCAGACCAAGGACCTGCTGTTGGGCAGAGGGATGGATTGGGGGGGGTCTCCTGAGGTCTCCTTCCAGACCCCAAAAGGTACCTGGAGAAGAGCTCAGCTCAGCTCTGTCCCAGCCATTGGTTTTCCAGCTCCCCAGAGCGGGCAGCAGGACAGGACCTGCTCTTCCCTCCCACCACCTCAGCCAGAGAAGCACCTGCAAAGCCCCATCCACCCTCAGCCACAGCAGCTTCCTGGCCAGGCACCACCCATGGGTCCCGTCTGGGAGGTGTTTCAGTTTCCTGACCTGACAGGCAGGGCCGCCAGAGCCTGGCCCCGCCAGGCACTGCAAGGTCTTCACATTTAGAGCTTCAGGATTGTTCCCTCCTGCTTTGTATCCCTGTCCCCATGCCATGGTGTCCTGCATCTCCAACAACTCGTCCTTCATGGTACCCTGTATCAGAGCAAGGCCATGGATGTTCTACTGCCTTCTGCCCAGTGCCTCCTGATGAGCTGGACTCTCCATCCACAAAGGAGGCAGTGCCTTCAAGGAAAGGGTGATTTTCCCACACAGGCTGTCCCACAGGATTTAGGTTCTTGGGGTTTTTCTTCCCATTTGTCGCGGTTTGGCCTCAGACGGCAATAAAGAACCAGGTGGCAGCCGCTCTCTCAGACCTCTCCCGCCCCCACAGTTAGGGGAGAATGGGAAGAAAAAGGCAAAACTCACGACCCAAGACAAAGACAATTTAACGGAACAGCAAAGGGAACAAGAAAACAACACTGAGAGAGGAATATGCAACCACGATTACGATGCTACCACTTACCGACTGGACCGGACCCGGGACACCCCAGCCCACTCCCCTCCCCCGGTGACTCCCTGTCCCTCCCCTTCCCCAGCAGCTCCGGGTACCCCTGGCTCCCACGGGATGGGGTACCTGTGTCCCTGCTAGAGCCTGGGGAGAATTAACCCTATCCCCACCAGACCCAGGACAACATTAAACCCTGGATTAGACGAAGGAAAAAAACCCTCCATCTCAGTGTGAGAAACACCGGCTCACACCTAGAATTTAAAGAGGACAAAGTCGCCAAAGCAAAGATGTAAAAAAATTTTTTGTATGAAACAGCGCTGAATCGGGTGCATCTCAAAGTAGAGGCACACCAGTCTTTTAGCTTTAGGCATTTTTATACTTTTTTTATCCCAGCCACCTGAGTTACTGTCTCTCTTCTCATTGGCTGAGAAGCTGGAGCTCCCATTCTTCCCATTCGCCTGACCTATTACTGGTTTAGTTTACACCTTTTTACCTTATAAGGCACACACACACCTACTATACAAAGTCATTATCCTAAAACCACCTTTGATTAGTTGATTACGCTACATGTTATTTCACAGTCTTTGCTATCATCTACTGTCCAATGTTAGTAGTTACAAGCACCCTGGTGGTTGTTTACTTCATCAGGTACTCATATCCTCATCTTCATCAGTCACCTTCTAGGTGACCTTCATCCACTTATCAGTCTTCACAGTCTTTAGTCAGCCTTCACTGTCCTTTGTCCACTTATCAGTCTGCCATCAGTCTGGCTCTCTTCACCTAGGTAACTTCCCTTAAACAAGGATCCCTGGACAGCCCCAGGGCACTTCCAAGGATGAGTTGGGTACAATGGAGGAGACTCCACTATCACCAAGCCTCCTCCGTCAACACAGACACACCAACAAAAAATATATCAATTAGCTGAAGCTAAACTCAGCCCGTTTCTCACATCAGTGATGTCCCACTCTCCCTGGGCCTTCCTACCTGAAAAAATACAGGAAAAATATAAAGAATAATAAAAAGTTCCAAGAATCAAATAACATTTTTCATGCCTTTGGTGAGGTTTGTCAGTGTGAGATGCCTGTCTCAGTGTACCACCCAATGCTTCCTCCACAGGAGGCACTGAGGCATCAGCAACACCTTTCCACCAGGCCCAGATCAAGACACACCATGTTTTAGGCACAGTTTCCCCTCCCAAGTGACATCTCTCCCTCTTGGTCTGAGCCAGGGGAGGGGGCTCTGTGACCACAGGGGATGAGATGGGGAGGCAGCAGAGATAGGAACATGCCTGTGCCTGTCGTGGGGCCTCTGAGCCCAGAACCATGGGTGCCAGTGCCCTCCACTGCCGCCCTGTCCACCTGCGATGTGTACACCTGCACCCTCACATCCCTCTCTGCACCCCAATGCCACCCCTGCACCCACAGCACCCACAGCACTCTCCAAGGGCCGCTTGGCTGCTCAGAGCACAGCAGCCAAAACATCATCACCCCAGCAGAGCCCCCGCAGCAGCACATTCAGCTCCGCCCCCCCCCCCCCCCCCCCCCCCCGCAGCCTGCTCTGACCCCTCTCTGCCACCCACCACCCATCCTGATCCCTCTGCTCATCTCTGGCCAGTTCTCCACAGCCTCTACACCCCTCTCTCATCCAAATTCATTGGGAGGGCGGGGAGCAGGGCCACCCACACATAGACCTTCTGCACCCCATTGACCTGCTGTCGCCCCCATATCTGCAACACCTAAAAGGAAGCCACCAAGGAAGAAAGGAGAGCTGCTTCTGGCTGTGCAGGATGCACTGAGGGTCTTGGGGGACTTCAGCATAGTTGACATCTGGTTTTAAAGCCCAAACACTTTTTCACTCTGGAGCATGGGCAGTGACACGACTCAATGGGGAGGGGTATTCGAGACCACCAACGCTATCTGCCCACCTTGGCTGACCCGCAGGAGGACAAGACAGTCTTCAGTCCCTGGTTTATAACTCCATGTTACATCTGGATTTACTGTACTTGGTGGGATTTACGGATGCAGGAGGCTTATTCTTTGTTCTCTTTCTTTAAGGCTGGTTATACCCAACACTGCCCCCACACCCAAGTCACATTCCTTTGATGACTAGTGGGTGACCACTGATGAGAGACTCACAGCCCCAGGGCCCCTGATGTCACCCTGTGCCTCCTCCCTCAGTCCCCACTTCCATCCTGTGACTCCAGCCCTCAAGGTGCATTCTGCTATAGAAGCACAGATAGTTGTGGACACACAGAACCTCTCACTATCACTAGCTGTTAGTTACAAAATATACATATACAGCACGCAACTGAGGAGAGCTCAATCAGAGCAAGAGGCAATCAAGTTGTCATTAGGTAATTGTGGTTACAGCTGAAGAAGCCAAAGCAAAGCTCCAGGCAGGCGAAGGCGAGTTCAGAGAAGGTCTGGTGAGTCCTGAGACCCTTCCGCTGGCTCAGGACAAGGGTATGGCCTTGCAGCAGCAGCAGCACCATGTTCACTGAGTTTCAACACTATGAAAAGCGTGGGACCTCAGCAGAGGACACAGAGCATCTCCTGCATTGCTCATCAGAAAACCCGTTCACCAGGGACACTTGAACCTCTCCTGTCCAAGTAACCCCCTTCCTGGTGCAGCCTCAGCTAGCACCCTGCAGAGGGGTGGCCCTGCCACCCCCTGTTGGAAATGCCCCTGCATTCAAACCTATGCTGGTGGGAGTCATCCAATCAAAAATGCAGCTTCAGCTACTTGGACTTTTCTGCAGGAAGCAGGAATTGGCTGGATTTCAAGATGGTTTCCACTGACCTCTTGAAATGGGGATCAGATTCAAATGTCCTTAGGACATCACTATGACGTAATCCCAGGGCCTGAATCTTTCTGTCCTCCTTTCTCATTTGCTTCCCTCCTGCTTTTCCAGTTCAAACCCAGTTGATGAAGGAGAAAGAAACACAGGATCCTGGTGCAGGAAACCAGGAGCATGGCCAATGGTCTGCACCATACAGAAGGTTGAGCTACAACTTCCAAACATGCAGTCATCACAGTTTCTCCATGTTTTGGGATTTTTCTCTCTTACAGCACCTTCAGCTGGCCAGGGTGTGCTTGCTTGCATGGAGCAGCACTGCTGGATCGTCCTTCTGTGAAGCACTGAGAATTCAGTGTGTCTCCTGGGTCAGCAGGACTGGAGGTGGTCACAAACTGAATGGCTCATGATCCAGTTCTGTAAATGTCTGGTGGGCCTCATATTAAAGCTCTTCTTCTCAGAAACACCCAACAGCTTCTCAAGAGATATCACTTGTAATCAGCCTGTGGACTTACTGGTGTGCTGCAGCATGGGTGTGTTGAACCTGTCCATCTTGAACCTGGTGAGAAACCTGCTTTCCTTAGAAGATTATGCAGGATTTCCTCCTCTTCTCAGAATAGTCGGGCTGAACGCAACCCAGGTTCCTGGTTGGCTCCATCTGTATCCAACAGCTGCACTCCTGTCTGGCCACGGGAGAGAATTGCGCCCATGGTTGGCCACTAAAGTAAACTTTCTTCTCAGAGGCATAGAAAGAATTCAAGCATCCAAATTTTGCATCTTGTCTCTCTGTCTGAGGTGTCTGATTCAGGTCAAGTACAGACCAACTCTGGGACAAGAAAGGACAGAGAAGTGCTCTGGGCAGAACAATGGGGGATGGTTGCCAATAAGCACGTGTCTGGTGTCCTAACAAGATGTGAGGCTCACACAAAGCACTTTCTCCAAAGGTTTTCAACATCGCTCTGGTGTCTGCTCTCACACAAGCACATGTGTGGTCACACACACAGACACCATATGGCCTTGCAAGCAAGAAGTGTGTCTCCTATAGCGTGAGCAGGAGGGCTTTCTGTAGACACCAAACCCTCCCACCCGCCTCACTTTCTGAGCCTTTCTCTGCTTTTGGGGGGGTGTGGGTGTGTGAGCCCAGCTGCACCCGCAGGTACCATCCCTGCAGAGATTTGCTGTCGCAAGTGGCAAGTACTTAGAGATGCCGACTTTCTCCTGGTAGTGAGGCCTGCCCAGCCCTTCCACCTGGGATTTATCCAAAGATAACAGCTTTTAGTCACACACAGCCTGGCTGTCACCCATGGCCCAGACATCCTGCTCTGCTGGTACTCCCAAGACAGCGGTGGCCCCATCTGTCTCCAGAAGAGGGAGTTTGTGTTTCATCCTCTTCTCCGAGCATTTGCACAGCTTGAAACGCAATGTGAAAAATTCAAGAGCTGCTTTCTTTTCTTATTCATCACAGCAGCCACTCTGCTTTTCCCTGGACCCCTAAAGCAATGACCACACGTGATTTGTATCAGGAGTCAAAGTGAAAAAGAAGCTTTCTTTTTCTAAGCAGCATGCAGTACCCAGGCCTGAGCACTTCATTTATACATACCTGGCCACCAAAGGAGACAAAAGGCTGGGATGAAGGCTAGGGGAAGCCAAGCAGAAGATTAGTGGACATACATACAGACCACACAACTCAAAAAGTGCTCCTGATGGGAAGATGTGGTGGTGTACATGCAGTCATAGCGCTTGGGTCCAGTCAAGTATGTTTTTGAACTCATCCAAATCTCAGAGCTGGTCTTGGAGTCCCACAAACACATGATAATCATAATAGATCCTAGTATGATTTTTTGGATGCTATGTAATGGTGCAGATCTGAGAAGTGCCTCAGCCATGCGAGTGGGCATAAAGGTGTGAGGAATTGATATGAGGTACCAGCCTGGACCACTGGGCACAAAGAGGATGGTCAATGGCTCAAAGTCTACCTTGGAGGCTGGCTCAAACTGCTTCTGATATGGCTCAGAGGTTTTCTGTAGCACTCTCAGCAGCGATACAATAACAAAGGTCCACAGCAAAGGCAAAGAAGTCAAAATGGGTAAAGGAAAAGAGCATACAGGAGAAAAAACTGAGCAAGAGTTCAACAAGGGGCAACTCAGGAGCTGAAGTGGCCACAATAACACACATGCAATGGTCACAGGAGAAAAGAGATGAGAGGGATCATCTGCCTCCTGCAGAGCATGGAAACACCCAGTGCAGGGTATGTGCAGGTGGACTCATATCAATCTACCAGCTTCTTTCAGCTTCTTCAGCTGTGACAGCTTCCTCCAGAAAAATCTCGGGACGCAAAAGCAAGTTGCAGTGCAAAATGGAGAGAATCCCAGAGCAGCTCCTATTCATGGAAAAAGGACCCATAAAGTGAAGAGCTGGGTCCTCCACCGCCTGCCCAGCAAGGAAGGACTCTCCCAGGTGTGTGGTTGGATTTTGTCTTCTACCTGGAGATCACCACGTCAGAGATCCTGGGCTCTGGCTGAAGAGTGGGGTCAGCAGGTGGTCCAAAGTACACCAAGCATGTGCTGGCAACAGGAACCTTCCAGAAAAAGCTTCCTGCAGTGGAAATGCTGAATTATGCAAACTGACAGGCTTCAACCACCACTACCCTTTCACACTGTGTTTCTCTACACAGCAAGAGTAGCTTTTGTTTGTTGTCAGCTCCCTTTTCTGCCCTTCATGAAAGTCTCACCCTTCATGTGAAGAGATGCTGCGAGAGCCAGTACCAGCTTACTCTATCCGTTCAGAAGTCCACAATCAACGATCCCTGCCAGTACACTGACTCTCCCTGCACTGGACTGGGAACTACTGGGGAGATCCATCAAACCAGTCTGAGCACTTCAAGGAATGCCCCTTGCCCCCGACACCATCTTCTTTCCAATGGGGCTGCAGGGGTCCAGTTCTGCCCACCCACCTGGACAGCCTCCAAGCCCTCTGTGGCTTCCAGACAGGAGAGACACTTGTCCCAGCAGCAGGAGGTTTGGCAGCAGGAATGGCCAGGGCTCAGTACTCTTAGATCATGGGGACTTTGCAGACATGGACTGCTCCTTCCAAAACAAAGCAGTCCGCAAGGCATCAGCTGCCCTTCCCCAGAGCGTGGGCATGGCCACCTCCCCTGGCTGGGACAGTGTCCTGAGCCACCAGAACTTCCCTCTGCAGCCAACGGTGCTCACCTGAGGCAGCCACGAGAGCAGAGGCCTCAGCAATCCTCCAGAGAAAGAAAAGCTATCTAGGTCTCCCTACACCTTTTTTAAAAAAAAAAAATCAACTTTAGCATAAGCCATTTGGACAACTGCTTTTCCCCACAGGGCTGCCTCTTCCTGGAGGAAGGGCCTGGAAGCCATGAATTTCAACAGCTTTTAATGAGTCTTCCCATTCACGTCTGACCTTACAAAATGAAAATAACAAGGTCACAGTTGCATCCTAGTTTTATTACAACTGACCTGCAGGCAAAAGGATAGAACTCTTACATAAACACTCTGAGCCACGTATAATATCTTAAGTAGAGGAGGAAGTCAAACCAGGGTACCAGATAAAATATTCTGAAGCTCTTTGAAGTGGCTATGTTCCTGAGCCCCGTTTTACAGACAATAATGCAACATCCCTGCACATGAGCTTTTTGATAATTTTTATGCATTTTTCTATGGTACAAAACAACAAAAAAATAACCAGAGTTCACAATGTACAGTTCTTACATTATTTTCACAGCTTGTGAACACTAGACACATTTTTTTTAATTTAAACTTTTAATAAAGTTACATTGTAATAAATGGTGCACCCTTTATAATAATCTGTATTTTATATGCTACACCTGCCGCAGCCCCTCAGCCCTGACCTGGCCACTTCAGGTTTCCATTTCCTGTTCACCAGCAGCAAACTGGTGGGACTGCTGACAAGGAGCTCTGGAGGGTGGGCAGCAGGGACAGGACCCCTGCAGTGCCCAGGGCCCAACTGGGCAAGCGTCACCTTTGAGGGGCACCGATTTGTGGTGGTCTCCATCTCAGTGCCAGCCGTCTCAGCTCTGGGGGCGTGAACTGGACTGCGATGACTGGGAGGTGGGGGCAGAGGCAGAGCATCCGTTCTTACTGGCCCTGGCTCGCTCTGGTCCCCACAGCTTCCCACCTGAGAGACTTGGGGTCCTGCTACAGGTGATTGAAGGCTGGTGAGATGAATTTGGATTTGCCAAGCCTGAGAAAAGCTGTGTTTTTTGAGGCTGCAGGGCTGGGGGAAGAATTACCTCTTTGGATATGCTATGCTTCTTGTTCAATGGATCCTTCCACATGATTCTCCAGAGCTGTTGGGAATGACCAGTTCTTTCAAAAAGCTCTGCCCTGTCCATTTTGGAAAGACTTCAGTCTTGGCCTGAGGAGTAGCCCTGGAGGAAGATCACCCCAGGAGGGCAGGAGGCCTCACCTCCCTGTCCAGCCAGGAACCCTGCACCCCAGGGGAACCCCTCAGCATCAGCCTCAGAGCCGGGGACCAGCTGTGGCCAGCAGTGGGAGATGCCGGGTATCACAGCATGGGCCAGGGTGTCACCTCCGGGTCAGGGAACCCCCGGTGTCAATCCACACGAGCGTGGCCTTGGCACTCTCCTTCCCCTGGTCTCCAGTGCTCCCACACCTGCCCCATTTGTGCTGGGCAGCACTGGTTTGAGGTGAGGAGCCTGTTCCCCAGTGCTGCTGTTCTCATTCCCAACATCCCCAGCCCTCTGCCTCCCGGGTCCAGTTTTGCGGCAGAGCTGTGATGGCAGTCACTATAACAGTGATGAATTCCTACCAAGTGCCTACACTAGACAATTCAAAATGGAAATCAGAGACCCTGCAGCCTCCATTGTACCCTGGTATGCTGCTAAACGCCTGAAAACTGCAATGTTTCGGAAAAAAAAAATATAGGAACAACTAATCTTTGAAAAAAATATGTCAATTTAAAAAAATAATAAAATGTCTGATGCACTTTTTTAGTCAGCAGAGGGTAAGAAGATGACATTTGCCTGGCCTTGCCAGGTCAGCTCAAAGCCCACAAGGCATGAGACATTCCCTCATCTCCATCTGCAGCAAACAGTCTCAGGGAGTTTCGCTGCAGGGTGCAGTAACAACAATCACAGAGGGTCACAAAACAGGTTAAATGCACCCGGAAGGTGGTGAATAAGGTCTCCAGCAAAGCTAAGCAGAGTGTGGCACTGACAGACCTGGGCAGCACAGAGCCTTGGGGCAGTGGTAACATCACAGGGGGGACATCCCAGGTAGGGGACATCCCCACCATCCTGCTTGCGAGGAGGACACACAGGTTTGCTCTTATGAGGGACACTGGGCTGGGAAGTGGCAGCAGAGCCGGGCCAGTCTGGGGACAGTGAAAATACACCAGCATCAGGGCTGGGGACAGGAAAGAAAAGGAGAAACACGGGGTAGAAATGACAGATATTGGTTTGCGGCTCATTAAAGCAGCTGCAGACTCTGTGAACGGCACTCACCGAGGTCAAAGCAAAGCCGGCTGGTGGTGAGTGTTGTGCAGCTACAAATCAGGTCACAAGCAGGTTAAATTCAATTGAGTAGTTTAATAATTCTTCGGGTCAAAGGTCTTATCTTACCAGGTAACAATTTACAGGACTCCTAGTTAAGAGTGAAGAGTGGCTGGCTTGGTAAAAGGAGAACGAGTACATTATGTCCCATCTCTGAATAATGTTAGCCTCTTTCGATGTAAAATATTTTTGGTAAAGACATATTCACTATATTTAACATGATCTCTCTTTAACAGGAAGTTCAGCTGAGCACACTGTCCCCAGAAAGTACACTGTGACTGTAAAGCAACAGAATTTCATAGCAGTAAATCTATTGCACTTTGTGAAGAATAAAATTCTCCTTTGCCTTTCCAGCTCCAGAAGGCAAAGCATCTCGTTGGTTAAGCAAGTTCTTCTCCCTCCAGGCAAAGTCTCTTAATGTTCAGACAGACAACGCCTAACTTTTGTTTGTTTGCTTTTTATTATTACTTGAAACAACAATTGGAAGAGTTTGAGAGAAAAATCTTTCCAGTAGCTGCTGAGAAGTCTCCAAGTTTTGAGTCTAGAAATGAATTTTTAGGTGCTATCCAATCACGGTCAACAAATAAATGTCCACATTTCATGAATATTTCCACAAAAGAGCAAGATGAGGTCTCTCTTTGACCAACACTAACACTGTGTGATCAGGTATTACAGGGATGCACTTTATATGTGACAACAGTATACAGACAGGATGGAAATAACACCAATATTATTGCACATGGTGTTTGGGCGAGCATTAAAAACATTGCAGTATGTGATGAAAATTCTTTGCAGCTTGTTTTCTCTCAGCCCTTTTTCTAGAGTTTGATGTAGCAGCAATATCAATCGACGTACATTGGAGAGCTGGGAGTTGCTGGCATTTGATCCAGGATTTTACAGACATAGCATGCAACATCCACTGTGCGTTCCTCATACATCAGAATGAAGGGGTGTTTCTGGAACCAGAAAAAGAGACAACAAAGTTACGTTCACCCTTCTGACATGTGCTGGCTATCCCATAAAAAAGCACAGCGTACGGATTTGCCCACGCAGGCTTTGGTGGGCCTAGCGTGGTCATAGCCTGGTCCATGGCTTCTACATATGGGATATCCATAACACACAGCAGGGAGGTGGGACGGGACTCCAGGGGTGTCAGGAACTGCTGGGCAGGAGGGTGCAGTGTCTGCAGCACCTGGCTCCTCCGTAGCATGGGCATGCACCAAAATACTGTCAAGAGAGGTCTCACTGTCAGCCTTGTCAGCAGAGGGGAGACAGGGAGACACGGCTTGCAGAGGTCAAACAGAAGATCAGGACACAAGCCCAGTTCTCAACCCTGACACTCTGCTCTGCTCAGGGGACCGCTCTGGGTGAACCCAGCTCCGAGCAGTGGGGAAGTAATGACAGGGTGACTCTGGGCCAGGACACCAGGAAAATGCCTTTTCTATCACACCACCACCATCAGGGACCTGGTCTGTGGTTTCACGCCTCCCCTGAAGAGGTGGCTTCCACATGCCCAGAGCTCCTTGAAGGTGCGTGGTTGTCAAGTGTGACTTAGCCAACCCAAAGGCCTCACTGCGTTCCCTCCTTTAGGAACCCCGTGGCAGACAGACTCTGCTGCTGTCTTACTCCAGAGTCGTGCTATCAGTCTCACTTTTGCCTGAGCCCTCTCATCCTCCTCATGTGGCCCATGCACTGGAGTCATTTACACCTGACAGCAGTTCATCAAGGCTCCTGCATGGTACTGGGACCTCAAGCACATGGCCACCCGGCCCGTGTCTACCTGCCTCTGGGATCACTAACCCGCTGCCGTAGGGCACATCCCCCCATCTCCTGTCATTATATACAGCCACTAACTATGGTGGCCATTGCCATTTCCACAGGCCAGAGACGGTGGCACGGAGGTAGTGCTCTTCCTCGGGCTGTGGAGTTGAACACCCCACCTTGGTGGCCGAGAAGACGAGAAGTGAGCTCGGGCGTGCAACCCAGCTCTGCTGTGTGATGAGCAGAGCCGCGATGGCCAGTGTAGGCAGCCATGCTTCACACTCACCAGAAGCTCCTTATACTTTGGCCTTTTGGACTCATCCTTTGTAAGGCTAAAGAAAACAGAAAGAGAATTAGGAGGAGGTGGATTTGAGGTAGTTGTTACAGATGTCAAATGCAAATTTTTACAGGACACAACATGGAATCCGATGCTGTCATGATGGGATTCACCACCTCTCACACCAGGCAATACCAAGAATGTGTTTTCTGGAAAAAATATCCCTGTCATGCTGTGAGTGACCACAGGAACTCCCTTCTTCCCCACATGGGTGAACAGCAAGTGCGGCCACCAACGAATCCTGCTGGGGATGGAGGCCAAAGGACCTGCAAGTGGAAGGCCATCCCGCCTGTTGCTGCTGTAGGGAAATGGGCCTGACTGAGGCATCACCATGAGTTCTGGTAAGGACTGGCCTGTCCTCCATCCATGGGGCAGAGGTCAGAGGCAAAGGAGGGGCAGGACGGCCTGTCGGGGCACAGATGGGTGACACGGGCACCCCATGGGCAGATGCTGGGGCTGCAGCACTCAGTGGACCCCCAAACCGCTGTGTGGGTCCAGGTCTTGGCTCCTGGGCCCTCGCAGCTCATCGCCAGCACTGGTGGTACATCCAGCACTGAGAAGGCCATAGCCACCCAGAAGAGACAGGAGAGGTGACATGGCTGCCCAGGAGGTGGCTGGGGAAAGGGAAGCCTGGATGGAAAGTGTCCCCTCCTGTGGGGCTCTACCAACCCACCAGCCACCCAGTCCCAGCCCAGTGCAGGGGGACGGCAGTGAAGGCCACAGGAGCCCTGCACAGGGGACATGGTGGGGGACAGGAGAGGTGACAGTGACTGGAGGCAGAGGGGCTGCAGGACGGGCCTCGGGCAGCGCCAGACCCGGGAGCCAGGGCTGCTCCGCTGGAAGGAGA
Source organism: Gallinago undulata (assembly GCA_026546715.1). Lineage (NCBI taxonomy): Eukaryota > Metazoa > Chordata > Aves > Charadriiformes > Scolopacidae > Gallinago > Gallinago undulata. The sequence continues at coordinate 24,385,843 of JAOTQQ010000003.1, read as the reverse complement.
GAGTGGGGCTGTAGCATCTTGTCCAAATGAGGGGAGTTAAGGCTCATTCCCAACAGCGGCTTCTCCATCCCCGCCGGCTCTGGCTGTATCTCTCTCAAGCTCTAGCACTACAACTGCGCAGCCTCAAATTAATCAGAGAAGCAGAGGGTAATCAATGCTGCTCCCTGGCACTGCTCAGTCCTGTGACCTGCCTGCAGAGCTGCACAGGGGCAGAGAGGGCTGCGGCAAAAGACATCCTGGCTTCAGGCTTTTGCTACCCAAGAGCAATTCATTTTCTAATCTTAGTGAGTTGGGGGTTCAAATATGCTCCTCACAACACCTTTAAGGCAACTAGTCAGGCCTTCAGATCACAGAGCAAGTGTTGCTCTGAAATTTCTATGCACACTTTCATAGAATCCCAGAATGATGCAGGTTGGAAGGGACCTTAAAGATCACCCAGTTCCAACCCCCTGCCCTGGGCAGGGACACCTCCCACCAGACCAGAATTCTGTCATTCTATGACTCTATAAAATTGTCTAGAGCTGAGTGTATGTGTCACAAAGCTTTGAGCCAGACACCCCTGTTCGAGGGATGTCCATCACCTGTGTCAGGAGGTCCCAGAAGAGGAAGGCAGGTCACACTGATGGATCTTCTGTGTGCTCTGGTATTGGGTTAACAAAATTATGTTGACCACCTTTCACATTTTGATAGAAAAGTACTCCATCAGAAAATTCACAATGAACCCTTAACCTAAGCAGGACCACACACACGGGGCAGGCTCATGGATGGCCCTGAGCCCCTCCTGCGCAAACCCTGCACACTCCCAATCCAAGGCTGACCATGTCCCATTCCAGGGCCCCACTTTCTCAGAAAAGCACCTCTACTCTTGATCTTGACATAGGATTGACACAAGACATGAAGCCAACAACCAAGCAAGGTCCTGACCCTCACTGTGCTGAGCAGAATGGGGTGGGTAGGCTCATAGCTTTGCCTGGCAAATGGTGGGACCAGTACAGATCCTCTGCCCAACCACAAGACAATACTGCCGGGTGTCTTGGGCTTCTGCCTGCAGAAGAAAAGGCAAACAGCAGGTCTGTCCCAAGGCTGTGTCACACCAAGGAACAGGATGCACAGGCCAGGCCCTTACCTGGTCACACAAACCTCCTGCCACGCGTCTTATCAGGCTTCCCCTAAACACAGACTCTCAGCAAAGGTCTGCCCTTCAGCCCAGACCCAGACAAGTCTCCCATCACTCCCAAACAGAGAAATATGAAATGGGAAAAGTCCTCACCCTCACTTTGGTGCAGGAATGTGAAAGTGTTGGCGTGTGACCTTTGCCAAATACCTAGCAATGACAAAACAAGCCAACTCCAAGTGCTTTCAATAGGAAACACTTACCACAAGTTGACGAAGTTGATGAAACTTGGGGAGAACTCCCGTTCCTCCGAGTTGCTCAGCTGTGGGGGGTCTCCTTTTACTACTTGTGTCAACTGGTCAAACACACTGTTCCACTTGGGGTAGGGGAATCGCCCTGTGGCCAGCTCATACTGCAGAGACAGCAACAGCACCAGGCAGGTTACAAAGGTAAGTACAATTGGGGTAAGAAAATGTCTGCCAGGACCCTGTACCTCCCAAAAGGAAGATTAAGATGAGATTCTTCATCCCATCCTCTACACGAAGCTCAGCTGAGAGGAGGGGAAGTTTTACCCAATAGCAAGTTCCGCTGCTTACGTTAGGAGAACCTCCAGATTTAAGCTGGCTTAACATGAACATATTTCCATGTTGACAATGTATTCTCCCCTACTGACTATAAGATGAACCAGAGCTCTTACTAGGGTGCTCAAAAGTAGGAGAGTGAAATCCTCCAGTCCCTTTCCAAGAATCCAAACAACCACTACAGAAAATGAATAGTGAGAGTCATATAATCATTGAATATCTCAAGTTGGAAGGGACCCATAAGGATCATCGAGTCAAACTCCCCGCTCCTTGCAGGACAGTGAAAACGAGCATTTTAAAATGCTTCTGGGGAAGAGAGAAGTTACTGGATTAATACTTGTTGCTTCTGCTTTCCCTTCTACTTTGTTACCTCAAGAAGGGAAGATCTTTTCAACGTATCAGTGTGTGCACCCAGAAGTGCTGTGGTTAAGCCCAAGAGGAATCAGCAATAGGGATCCAGGATTAACTGAAGCCCCACACAGCCGAAGTGTGCCAGACACCAGCTGTGAGAAGCTCATTTACACCCACTGGGTGCTCTGCTCCGCACCACGACACTCACCATCCCTTCTCATCTGAGATTTTGAAGACTAAATTCATTTATGATCTGACATGTCTTCCCGGTTCACATCTCTTTCTCTGCAAAACATAGCTGCAGCTAAATGTATCCTCAGGGCTTCAGGAGAGCCATCTGCCTCCAAGGGATGTACGCTTATTCTGAGCCAGGAGGTGCCCATGTCAACCTTCACAGCTTCATGCACGTGTTCCACACCAACCACCTCCATCACACTGCAAAGTGCCCCACAGCCACCCCCTAGGACAACACCGTACTGCAGAGGGTCCAAACCCCACTCACTCACCAATGTAATCCCCAAGCTCCAAACGTCTGAGCGGACATCGTAGCCCTGCCTGGATGCGCTGGGATCTATCCTTTCAGGCTGAAACAGGAAGAATGACCAGTCAAACACCGAGCCATGCAGGAAGGAATGAGAAGCATTCTTAGAAGCAAACTTAGAAAAAACTCTAAGCTCATCCCGCTGGGCAGAGCCTGGCACATCCCTAGGGGCAAACTTGTCACCAGGGCACATGTCCAGCCCCAGCAGAGAAACATCTTAAGGAATCAATCACTGATTGTAAGGATGTATAGTGTAAAAGGTGATCTGTAATGCAATTTAGTGCAATTCAATCATTGTTTTTTATTTTTCTACAAGCAGCTTGAGTAATTATTTTGTCCCTAGGGAATTATAAGAATGGGAATTAACAGCTCTGCCCTTCCCTTTCTTGCTGGATGAGTTCAGTCCTGCCATCTCGGAATTAATAGCTAATACAAGCATCCATTTCTTTAGATATGGTGAACAGAAACTCAATGACAATTTCTCCACAATTTTGTAGCTAAGACAGCAGGAAAAGTATGTGAAAACAGCAAGAGGAGTGAGGATCTAAATGGAAAATGTGTATTCCCAGCCCTTGCTACTTGTATATTTGAGGGAGGAAGGATTGATAAGCAGTGAACATTCAGGATCTGGATACTCTTGGATGTATCAAGCAGTTACTGGACATTTCAGCAAGAAGAAAAAATCTCGAGGAGCTCATGGCTGAGCACTGGCTCACACTCAAGCTCAGGAAGGACAAGAGGAGCTCAGACTTATAAATTGGAGCCGTCCTCCGCTCGGAAGTAACACGTGGAATAACATCACCTGATGGGTACAAAAAAAAGTCAAAAGGCTCTCAGTTATTTATTTCTGTGAACAAAATTTCCAGAGAAAGCAAACGGAAAATGCCAGCAGTAGGAAAGTGGACACAAGAACATGGCATCAATGACAGACCAGCATTAGATGTGGCCCAGCAGGGACCTCCTCTGTCCCCTCGTACAGAAGGTCACAGACTGAAAAGGAGCTTCCAGGGACTCTCATCAACCATGTTCATGAGTGACGCTGTGTCCACCCTGCTCTGCCTCAACGCCATAGGCAGCATGATAGACCTGCCCCCTGCAACAGCCTTGTTTGCCTTTGCCCACCCCCAAACCTCCTACAGCATCCCCGATTCTCAGGCTCCAGACCAGCCAGACTCCATGGGCCTGACAGCTCCCAGTCCAACACCAGTCCTGCTGTCCCTCTGTGCAACGCTATGCCTGCATCCTCTTGCCTCCAACCCCCCCTGCCAGACACTGGTGGCTCCTCCTGCCCTATTGGTTCCCAGAAGCAAGAGTGGGTGTGAAGCAGACCAAGCTGTACCTTCCCTGTCCCTCGGGCACAACATTGTGGCCAGCAGGCTGAGGGAAGTGACTTTCCCCCTCTATTCCACTCCTGTGGGACCCTACCTGGAACACTGCATCCAGCTGTGCAGTCCCCAGCACAAGACACATGGACCTGGTACATGGACCTCCTCTGGGATCCTTCAGCCTGGAGAAAAAGTTCCAGGAGGCTTCATTGCAGCCTTTCAATAAATAAAGAGGGCTTATAAAAAAGACAGACAAAGACTTTTTACCAGGGCCTGCAGTGACAGGACAAGGGGCAATGGCTTCAAACTGGAGGAGGGTAGGTTTTGATTGGTGAGGGTGGTGAGATACTGGAAAGGTTGCCCAGAGAAGGTGTGGATGCCCCATCGGTGGAAGTGATCCGAGGTCAGGTTATACAGGACTTTTGAGCAACCTGATCTACTGAATAGCAGGGGTTTTGAACTATGACATCTTTGATGGTCCCTTTCAACCCAAACAATTCTGAGATTTGATGATATGATGATTGTACCAATGCTACCTGTACCACTCTGGATCAGTGCCCCACAGCAAGGCAGCTATCCAGGGACATGGTCGCTATCCATGCCAGGCCGTAAGCATTTTTGCAACAGAAGATGGATTCCCTGGCTGGCATGTACCTTCTCCCCAAGAAAATCAGAGTTCCTTCACAGGTACAAGGACTACCTTGTGACAAGAAACTGTCTTTAGCCCCACACGCACCATCATGGGGCACGCCCCCCATGCAATGGATGCTGGTGTGTGGGAATGGCAGTGGGTGGCTCAACCCTGTGTGCTGGTGGGGACACATCATGACATCTGGTGGCTGCTACCAGGGACCAGCCAGCACAGGACACACAAAATTATGGGGATGCCAACCTTGCCAGTGCCAAGACTCGCACATGGCAGCTCCACAGGGATGTGCCGCAGCACAGCAGAGCAATTCTCTAACGGCAGGAGAAGGACTCGCTGCAGGTGCAGCCCAGAGAATGACAGGACTGCCTGGAGAGCAGGTATTTTGGGAAGGGTCTGATGTACTAAAGGTTGTGTGTTACTGGGACAGCTGATGCAGGTGGCAGTGGTGAGACAGAGATCCTCCTCCACAGCACCCACAAGCCTGCTACCACCACCCAGCAGATGGAGCAACAGGGACTTGGCCCTGGATCCTGGTGACACAGTTAAAGGGAAAGCAGGATGGACCAAAATAAATCCTGTCTAAATGCAGAGCAGAAAGAATCCTGGGAATTTTTCATGTAGATGACATGGGAGCGATTAACACCAAGGAAGGAAGAGTCGGCATGTCACACTCCAGGCACCTGGAAAGAGAGCTGCAGACAAAGCCCGCCTCCTGCCAGGTATCCTAATGCCACGCACTAGCGAGGGAAGGAAACAGCTGAGATGGAGACCTTCTACCATGTGCTGACAGTGAGAGGCAGAGTGTGAATAAATCAAAGTGCATCTCACTCCCCACCTCCCAGTGTCCACCTCGGCACCAGCACCTTGACTGAAAAAAGGAGCAAAGTGGGCAGCACTGATTCTCCCTCACCTCCAAAGCCCAGCTAGGCAAACACACACAATTTGGGGTGACACAAGGACAGATGAACACACGACTCCCTGCAGTCCTCATGTTGCTAAAGAGCAAAGTAGCATTCCTGGGAAAACCCTGTTTTTGAAGTTCAGATCTGGATTTTCTCTGGTTATACAATCACAGAATTTTATCCTGCATGTACTGCAAATTCAAAACAGCCTACATGATGTTGAAATGTACATAAATTCTTAGTCACTACTTAGGCCAGTGTGTCCCTAAACTGGAAGAAAATGAAAGATGACGAGGAGTGAAGAACAACCAGAAAGAGCTCAATTTTTGCAATATGAAAAGCAGAATAAAATCTACATGATACAAACTCTCCCTCTGCTCCAACCATGGGAACAGATGGATGCAAGATGGAAGCTGCCAGCCTCTGTTGGAGACTCTCTTCTCACTCTAAAAAATGAGTGAAACAAAGTCTAGGGGCATCCCTGGTGTTGGTCGGTGGTAGAAGCAAGGTAAAGTACTGCACATCTGGAAGTGGGGCTGAGGGGGCTGCAGCTGCAGTGCCAGCTGTGCCAAATCCAGCTGCAAACCCGACAGTGTGATGAGAACCGGGCCAATCAGGGTTAACAGACCTTCACTGCTCCGATACAAGAGTTTCGAGTCTCACAAGAGAGAGTTATGGCTCCCTGGCACACTATTCTGCTGCTGTGTTACCCGAAATGCCACGTATCTTTGTTCAGGGATGCTCAAGACAAAAACGCTGTCTCCCCCATGGCGGTGACCCCATTACTGCTGCTTCCTCCTGTGGTGCCCCTCAAGTGCTTGCAGAGAGAAGCATCCGTCGCTGCCCGAGCGACTGGGCTCTCGGGCCCAACTCCAAACCGAAGGAACAGCGAGGAGGGAAGCAATGACTCTGAAGAGCTGCTTGCAGGTTTGTGCAATCATCTTTAGGACCGCAAATAACTAGCTTGGAAAATTCTTCTGCTGTTCAGTAAAGAAAAATGTTGTCACTCACCTTTCCCATTGCTGTATTTCTTAAGCATATTCCTACAGTGAAGATCAAGTTGTTCTTCCTTCAGGGTTCTCCCTGCCCACCCACGAGGAGCATGGGGCAGTGGCCAGTCATGTGCTGGTGTCACAGCATGGCCCGGGCTGGGACACAAGCCATGGGCACAAAGTAGGGCAGGCAAGGAGGCACCAATTCACTGGGCTCTCCAACCTGCTTCTCCCATCTCCTCCTCCTCCAGTGTTGAGGATGCTGTGTCCAGGTCCCTCTCATCTGCTTGCTGAGACCCCCAAACATTTCATTCCTGCAAGTCCCATCCCTGACTCCACTGCAGGGCTGGGCTGGCAGCTCGGACCCTGTAAGGCTGAGGAAGGGTCTGACTGCTCACCTCCCCAGGAGAAGCTCACCACCAGCCCTGGGGACATGACCACCATCTCCAGCAAAGAGGCAGTCCTGTTCTGTGAGGGGACTGTCCTCGAGGGGACCCACCATGATGGCTCTTGAGCAGACCTCGGTACCCAAGATGCAGCCCTACAGTAGGTGCTGGAGCTCCAAACAGATGGGAACTTCCATCCACTCCTCTTTGCTGGTGCAACTGCTCTGCTCTACAGGAAGTTTCCGAGGCTCACTTAGGCAGCACTGATCTCCCTTAGATGACAGTGATTTCCCTTTGGTGTCTCATTTCACGTGGATCTCGATTTTTATGTGCAGTGAAGTTTAACAAGCTCTCTGGATCTCCTCCTGGGCACACAGGAGCTCACAGAAGGTGACCTCAGTGTTGCAAAAGTCTCAGTCTAAGAGTACAGACGTGAGTCATTCAGAGAACCAAGTGAGGCATCACAATCACACAGAGCTGAGCAAAGTCTTCTCTCCGTTTATACCCCTCCTCTCCAGGATGACAAAGCTGTTAACACCTCGTTTGCTCTGGACCTGTACCACAGTGCTCATTGCTGCAGGGGCCATGAAGCACCCCATGCAGCAGCCTGCCCTGGATGCAGGAGGAGACACAGTGCCTCGCCCAGTGTGTGATGCAGCAGAGCAAAGGACACACGGTGTGATGGGTGCAAGAGCTGACGTGGAAATGGACAGTTCTTCTGTCTTTGCTGGCTAAGGGCACCTGCTACTTCCCCCTGTTCCTCAGTCTACCACCTCTAGGACAGCAGCAGCAGCACTGTCTCTGCATGCACCACTTGTAAACCATCTGAAGACAAACACTAAATAGGGAATCAGAATATTATTATTGTCCAAAACCAACTTCAGCCAAAATATCCATCCCTACTTGGACTTTTGCATTCAGACCAAAATCCCCTCTGTTCTTTGATTTCCTGTCCCTCCCCCTCACCCAAGTCAGCCATGGAGCCTGTTGCTGCACGGAGATTATCAGCAGAGATCATGTTTCTAGAGAATGGCCTTTCCTCCCCTCCTATTTCCTTTACATATTTACTATGAGAGACTGTTTCATTTAAAAACTTCTCCAGCACCATTTTCCAGGTGGAGACGCTGGTTTCCGTTCACATGGGGTTTACCATCCCCTCCCAGCTGGCTTTCCTCGCAGCATTGGAATTCCTCCTTCTCAATAGCAGGAAGATCCCAGGAAAGTGATGGACTGGTGGATGGGGGACACTTGTGAGGAACACAAAGATTGGTAAGAACATAACTGAAGCAATGAGGTCCCATTGGGCTTGGCACAGCTTATTCTCAATGACCTTCTTCATCCTCTTAAAAAAAGTAAATGTGTGGCTGTAATAAACTCGGAGCAGTGCGAGGCACGGGCCAGGCTGCCACTACATCAAGCATCAGTCATTGCTTTAGTAAATGGCTTCACTGATAAGAGTTCAGAGTAACTGTTGTTAAAAGGTCTCTGTTGCATGGGAAAAGGATCTATAATGGGACCTCAATGTTGTCTTTCCTTGGCCTTATGGCTAATAATATCCACGAAAATATAAAATTAGTGCTGCTAAATTCTCCATATTATAAAAATATTGCTAGGGTGATAAATAAGGCCTCCTGAAGAACTGGTGTGATGTAAAGGTTTGGCAAGCGGGACTGGATGCTGACTCATTCGACCAGACATAGGAAGAGCAGGACTCCGGAGTGACAGACAGGCTCCTGGACTCAGAGCTCCCCTGAGAACCATCACCGTTAAAGGCTGGGGCAACACATGAGATGAGAGCTGCAGCTCTCATTATATACTCTGCAGGTGAAAGAAACACTCAAAGTTTGCTAAATTTTGGGGTCTACATTTGTAAAAACCAAGGGGGAGGATGTTATAACATAGCCATAAAATACAATCCAATCCGCCTTAAGAGCATAAGCTGCTCAGTCACTAATCTCCTCAAAGGAAAGCTTAAGAGGTGACTCCAGCAGAGTCAGAAAGTACCTACCAGGGAGAGAAGCTGTGGCCAGCATTAAGTACTCCTTAATTCTGCAAACAAAGCCCTGGCAAGGCAGCAGTTTTGGAGGGCTTGTTTGAAAAGGAGAAGTACTGGGAGTCTTGCACAACAAGTTGAACTGGACCAAGCCTATAACTCAAGGGCAGAACCTTCAAAGAAGAGAGAAACCATTCCATTTGAAGAAAAAAGATGAAACACAAGTATAGATAAGATGGGAGGATGATGAAACTGAGTAGGTAAAATACAAAAGAAGTTACTCCAACTATCGTAGAGGAGAAGCAGCTATTATACAAATTGATTTGACAAAAAGTCCATCCATGTCACATGGACAGGACAAAAAATCTGTCTGTGTCACATGGACAGGAGTATGAACACCTTAAAAGGGACAGGAAAACAACCAAGAAGAGTCTTTTTGGAGATTCCCAGCTCGAGCTGCAATAACCCAGCTCTGGCAGAACCTGGGGTCTGAACTCTTCTTTACAGTCAGAGGCTCAGACTGGATCCAGCTCCCCCCTGGATTCCTCTTTGAGAGGAGTTTAGAAAGCAAGGGGAGCCAGCCTGAACCTCGCACGCAGCGGGAGGGTCTTCTCAGACTTTTCTAGAACAGGCTGGTGCTGCTGAAGAACTGAAGAAAAGCAGATTCAGATTGGATCTTAGGAATAAGTTCTTTACAGTGAGGGTGGTGGAGCACTGGAAGAGGTTGCCCAGGGAGGTGGTTGAGGCCCCTTCCCTGGAGACATTCAAGGTG
>JAOTQQ010000003.1:24332102-24373875 GCA_026546715.1 Gallinago undulata | reverse complement strand
TCCCACACTGTCTGTCCCTGTGGGGAGAGCACGGCTTCTGCTGGGGAATGGGCTGGGTATGGTCCTTGTGTATTTTACATTGGTAGCAGGAGCAATAGTGGTTCTTTAGTGTTATTAATGTTAATTATTTAGTCCTTTTCTCTTAAATCTGTTTATATTTCAACCCTTGGGTTTCCTTGTTTTTTCCTGATTCCCCTTCCTGGATGGGCAGGGGTCATCAGGTGAGAGTAATTGTCTAAACAACAATAAATTTTTGTGGGTTCCTCAAACCGTAACAGCCCCTCATCTCAACAACTCCTCAGCAGCATTTGCCCCACAGGGAGTCCAGAGGATGGGGGTCAAAGCAGAGCATGGCCCTAGCACCCAGGCACAGCCACAGCTCGTATCTCCCAGGTGATGTGGGAAAAGGATCTGAGGGACTGTGGACGCGTGTGACACCATCCATCTCTGCCCTTGGAGAGGTCCCAAAGGAGCAGACCAGGGCAGGACATCCGTCCTCAGGCTGGCTGGATCCTCCTCTCCCTAAACCAGGCACTTCCAGTCTCATCTCTCCTCTCTGACACAGGAACTGGGTTCCTCAAAGCGTTCCGATGGCAGAAGCACTAACGTCACAAGGACCGCCAGCTCCAGCACAGCATACAACTCCCACCCCAACCAGCAGCACCCACCGCCAAGGGAATCAGCACCAGGATCGCTGAGGAAGGCCAGGGGCCATCTCAGCCCCATCACAGGTTTAAGGCTGCCGTCAGCACACAGTGACCCCTCAGCCAGAGCAAACCCCTGGCGTCGAGCTGGGCAAGGGTCTCAGGGCGCTCACACACAGCCCAGGCTGCTGCCTCGGTCCTTCCTGCCTTTCTCTCAGAGAACACAAAGCACCAACACATGCCTCAATATAACGATCACAGGGGAATTCAAAGCCAAGAGCAAAACATTTTCTCCAGCACTGGCGGCTCCAAGGCTGATATGTGCTTTCTGTGATGGCTCTTACAGTTTTGGTTAAACCCTGCAGCGCTGGCTCAGCAGCTGGACGTGGCTCCTGCTGCCTGGTCAGGCTGCTCGCAGTCGCGCTGGCCAACATCCAATGTTATTGTTGTCAGCAGCTACTTGGGGACCCAGCTCCAGTGAACATGACGTTATCAGGTTCCTTCAGTGGGCAAGTGCTACTAGAATTACTGCAAGTGCCACAGGCCAAGGAGGCTTTGCAGAGCAAGACGCTCCCATTGTCAGGGAGCATCATCCAGCGGTCCCTGGCTGGACACAGTCACATTATTTTGTACCCAAAATAGTCACCTATTTTCACCAAAAAAACACAAAATCCTTTTGAAAGAATTGTAACTGGCCTAAATCACTCCCAGGTTTGATCACAGCCCCCCCTAGCTTTGAAGAAGAGCTGGCAGATGTGCCTGCGTGCTGGGGACATCCCCCTGTTTCCCAGGCTTCTCAGTACGTGGAAAAGCTCATGTACTTGGAGAGGAGTCACCGAGCCCAGAGAGCAGAAGGGAAGAGGCCAGCCATCTCCCACACTGCCTGCCAGCTGCTGGCTTGTCCCACAAACCCTATACCATGCCAAGGTTCTTAAGATCACAAACTGAACCGAAACACTTTTGCTCGCTTAAAAATCCAACAGAGTGTGGAGCTGGTGATGGAGATGCACAGAGAGCAGGTGGATATGAACAGACAGGGAGGAAAGACAAGGGGCTATCAGAAGCACCCACCCACCCGAGTCCCAGGGAAAATGAAGCAGCACAGCTATTTCCAGACACACTGTTGTGACTAAACCAACAGCCTGTGCAAAGATAACCATCTACCCACGGGTTTAAGGAAAAGTAGGAACATTAATTCCTGTAATTATAGCCCACTGAACTTGGGAGGTGGAAAGGAGTGAGCAATTTTTCAAGAGCCCTATTTACAGACCCAATGCACACCTCAGAGGACAGGGAAAAGTCAGCAACAGCCATAACTGCACAGAGTTTGAGGCGCAAACACCCAGGCTGGGGTGAGACAAGCCCAGTCCTCCCGGGCATCCCCTCTGCTGCCCTCAGCACCTCATGTCCCACTGACGGGGCAGCTCTGAACATCCCCTTCCCTGTAGGGACCTCCATGCACTCACCAGAAGAGCTCAGAGTGAAGACAGCCCCTGCTGGTGTCCAGCCTCACTCAAAACGTCTTCATCTAAACCAACTCTCCCTCCGCTCTGCCCCGTTTCACCACCACACGTAGCCAGGGCTCACACCCTGTACCACAGCACTGGGCTCTAGTAACAGACCTCATCTGTACTCTTCTCTCCAGCTTGTTTTGTAACTCGCTCTGCTACAAGGACAGTGAATGGAACAGGTCAAATGCTCTAAACCTCAGAAACTCTGTTTGTGCAGCTCGGGATGGGGACGGGCAGGTTTTGTCTTAGACACCACCGTCAGATAAAAGCCACATGAGAGCCATTCCCCAGACCAGATGGCCACTGTACCAAAAAAGAGAGATTTTTCCTTTCTTGTTTCCTTGGTGGTAGGGATGAGAGTTCAAAAAACAGTATTGTTCAGCATATAGAGGCATAACATAAGCGATGACAATTAAACACAGCCACTTAAATTAAAGTTCCATTGACAGCAGCAGAAACAGCCCCTTTCAGGCTCCCCCAGCTCATGTCAAACCAAGAGATGCATTTTCAAAGCAGCGCGATGCACAGAAGTGTTTGAAACCCTCAGACAGCTTTGAAAATCCCCACCACAGCTTTTCTCCCTGGCAGAGGGAGGGAAGCCAAGGGGCAGGACAGACTTCCCGGAGCCGTGGCTCAGCCCCAGCCATTTCCCCACAGCTCCTCTGCTGCCGCTGCACCGGAATCACATTCTGCTGGATGGAAAGTTATGGCACACTTTGCAATTGAAGAGGTTTGCAAAATTACTATAATTCTGCTCTGCAATAACTCCCGTGACATAATCTTACCATGGCAAAAGGCTTTCTTGCAGACCAAAAAAACCCCACGCCCGGAGGCACTGCCTGCCCCCTGCCTGTTTGGGCTGCAGCAGGAGCAGGCACTGGTGTCCCAGAGCAGCTCTCTACCCCAGTGCCACCAGCAGCACAGGGACCCAGCAAAAAAAAAGGGAATTTGGTAACTTTGCTGCAGCCTGTATGCCTTTACTGATGCTGCCAGCTGCAGCACTCAATCCAGAGTTCAGTGTCACCTGGGAAGGGGGTGCTCATCTCATGGGAAGAGGCTGACACTAGAGCCAGGAGAGGCATGGCCACACAGGCAGCGGAAGGAGCCCAGGGCCACCCCACTCACCGCCATGTACGGCCGGCACCCAGCGTCGCGCGTCTTGGCAATGGAATCCACAAGCTGTCCACTAATGCCGAAGTCACAGAGTTTAATATTCCCATTTCTGTCCAGAAGGATATTGGAAGGTTTGATGTCTGTGAGGGAAAGAAATTTAAACAGGTCACTGCTGGAGGATTCAACTTCCAGAAGAGCAGCTGCGGAGAATGTGCCCTGTGGTGCCCCTGGCAGGGGGGATGGAGGGGATGCCCTCCCTGGTGCTGAGCATCCTGAGCGGGAGTGGGATATGGAGCCAACCCCAAAGATGCCACATGCCCAGAGGCAGAGGTGGACACCCAACAACCCTGAAACTATGCTTTTATGGAAAAGCACAGACTGAAGTGGCAACACAGCAGCCACTGGGGACACACTTGTGCAAAACCTGCACTCACCCTGGTGGCAGTACCTGTGCTAATTACACTTTGACTTGAAGTAAAGGCCACTTAAAATCCTTGCAAGGGTTTTTGTAGGCAAGAAAAAAGACATAAACTCACCTCTGTGAATTATTTTCAAGTTTTCTTTTAAGTGGTTTAGTGCTTTCACAGTCTAGGAAAGAAAAACAGATGGAAAATAAGCAAATGTCATAAGATTCCTGTGATCATTAAACGTTTGGAGCTCCAAGAACAGGTGGAGAACATTTAATATGTTGAGATATCAATCTGTAATATGCCATTAAAGCATTTTTCTCACAATCTTTCCTATAAGCAGAAGGTGATATAAGAGAGGGCATGTGCTTAAGTAAACACACAGCACTTGCTGTAACCTGGGGAGATCACAGTCTGGGAGAGGGGAGAGAGAGGTGAAGTCAAGCAATTTCTGATGTTAATTGTCTTGAGTAGGAAATTATTGAAAGCACCGCGCGGGACTTTTTCAGTAGGTAACGCTCTTCCCATTCACCGCTTCAGCAGCAGCCGCAGCATGAGGAGCCGCAGAGGAGGCTGTTCTGATTTAGCCATTCACTATCAAATGGGAGAGACACTAAGGGAGCCTGATTTCACAGGATAATTTTAAAAAACCCTGAAAATTCACCATTTCAATTCACTTTGCTTCCACTGAAAATATCATTTGAGCCTATGGCCAAAAAACTGCCTTGAAGATGATGGTGAGAGGGTGCTCATGCTGTGCTGCAAAGCGCTCTGACACTGTGCCACAGCAAGGACGAAGTCTGGCACCAAGGAATAACTCCCAAGAGAGAAGGCTCACCCTGCCCCACGTTCAAGCGTTTAGGTAATTAAAAGCTCTGGCAGGTTCTGGGACAGCTGAAGGGCTGTCTCCTCCTTGCCGCCCACCTTGCTCCTCCAGTGCAGGTCTCTGCTCTGGCAGCAGCAGTTGCTACGTCTCTGAACAACAAACCACCAACTGATTCTCAGGCAGGTCTGCAGAGGAATGAGACTGAACAGCCTCCTGGGATCTGAGCTCCAGCAAGAGAAAGCCTGTTGGACACAGTGACTGAATGTTGGGTTCAATCCCAGCTGACCCTGCCAGAAGCTTCTGTCCCAACCCTCACCTGCGTGAAGCAGAAGCTCACAGCTCTTCAACCTAGGGTAAAGGAGTACAAAGATGAATTGAAGGGTGGTTGGGGGAGCTGTGAGCTGCAGCACACACCCTATCTGCACAGGATGGGGCTACCAGTGCAGTGCACGCAAGGCCTTCTGGCCCCCAAGGTCTAAGATACTCAGGACATGTTCTCATACCAGAGTTATTAAATGTCATTCCTCATTTGTTTTCTAGGAAAAGTGGGCAGAAACAAACTCCAGAGCACAAGCTCTAGTCAGAACTTGTCTCAGCTCCCAAAGCCAGACTGTGCAGAGGACCTCCCTCAGGAGCTTCTGGGGCTGGGCTGCCTTCAGGTGCAATGTGAAGGAAGGAGAGCAGCCCCTGACTTCCCACACCACACATCTAGCTCTTGCATCCTCAGATCTGTTGTGGGTACCAGGTATGGAAAGTTTGAGATTACTCACAGTCCATGCATCCCTCACTCCCAGGCTAGAAACAACCAAGGTGGCCACTTCCCTGGCTAGAAGTTAAAGCTTTGGTCTATTTCCACAGAGTGCTGCCTGCACAGAGTAAGCAGAGAAACTTCCCTTGAGAGCTTCAAAACTCACATCAACAACCTGTCCAGGGGTTGCAAGGTCTGTCCAAGCCAAAATGGGCCAGCATGTCACCCTGAACACCCTGAAAACCCTAAAAGGAACTCCTTTTCTTTCCCCACATATAACTTCAAGCAGTATATTCAGAAAGGACAGACCTTCAACCCATCACTTGTCTATGTCTCAAGTCTTGCTTTGGACAGTAATACACAGCCATCAGCTGCCTTTGATAGGATTTTCAGTCTTGGCCATAAACATCTAAACACGTGACAGTACAGGAGCAGTCAAGGCAGCCTGTTGGCTGTAAGAAGTGGCAGCAGGCCCAGGTATGCTCAACATTTTATAAAGATGCCCCTAAGAAGAGTGAAAATGGCTTTTCCCCAAAATCAGGCACCGAGAAGAATTTGCCCATATCCTTTCAAGAGGTCACGGTTTGTGACTTTGCTAAGCAGCTTCCCTTCTCTCTGAGGGCTCAGGACCAGCTCACCACGGCTTTCACGTGCTGAAGCCAATGCAGAGGCAGTTTTCCCAACTCTCACCAACATGGCACGGCTTCAGTGCTCACTCGCTTTTTCCTCTGTTACTCCAGGACGGTGCTTCACTTCTGCAGCCTTTCATCTTCCAGCAGCCTTGCTGAAATAATTCATTTGGCAAGGCATTGACTTTTTATTGGGCCAGGACTTCCAGTTTCAGTCAAGAAAACATAAACCAGGTTCTCCACCTGTTGAAGATCCATTTGTGCTTTTTGGAGCCTTTGCACAGGGCCACCAGAGGCCTCTCTAGACTGGACTGGCACAGAATCCCCTGCAGAAATCTAATGGACTTGACAGATTTTCACGAGCAGCAGCAAGACAGAGGTTTAGGGACATCCTCCAAGACACATTCCTCAAGAGCCCAAAACAAAACATTTGTTTTGCAGGGTCAAAACATGCCTTTGCATTTAGACAACTAAGAACTTGTTTTGGCACAGGCAAGGATAATTTTACAGGGTTCCTAAAAGGGAGGCGGCAGGCTCTGTGTAGCAGGGCTGCACTCAGATACCCTGGGTGAGCTTCATCTCACTTCACTTCACCACCTGAGGCACCATGAGATGGGAACTCAGCTCCCACCCAGAGGCACCAACCTCCCCCCACAGACTCCAGAGAGAGGGCCCGCAATTTACTGAGACCAGACCCTTGTTCTTTACTGGTTTGATGGGGTTCACATGTCCTGGCTATAAATGCCCAACCCCTTCTTCCCTTTACAAACAAGTTAACTAACAAGAGGAGTGGAGACAACTGATCTTTTTCAGTCACCTTCCTTGGGATGAGGCAACCTGTGCCCAGCTTCCACTGATGCCACCAACAGCACACATGAAGCTATCCCTGAGGAGAAGCTGGTGTCTACACTGCAGCACCGATGCTCAAGCAGTCAGAGCAGAAAGCTGGTCCTGGGGTGTCTTTATGAACCAATTAAAAACCCCAGGATCTGCTTTTCCATCATGCAATACACTATGGGAAAGTCAGGCTCTACTCCAGGATCATTAAAACCGTGGTGCAGCAGAATAGCAGTTCTGCTGCAGGCAGGTCAACCAGATTTCTCACATGCGAGGGGAAGAGATCTGAATTTTTCACATTAGCTTCAAAAACATACAAAGAAAAAAAGTTTAACAAAATACTCACAGCTAAAGTGATTTTGCCTAAGATTTCTTCTGGAATAACATCATCTAATACACTATATACATATTTGTAAAACTTATCAAACGAGGTAGACATGAGCTCCATACAGATCCAACAGTCACCCTGGAAAGAGAAAAGAATTTGTGTTACTGCCAGGCTAAAACAAGTAACAAATATCCAGAGTGTGTAAAGAGATCATCTGAACCCAGTAACACACGTGAATGGCAACATGCACGGTACAGGAAGGACAGAATTTATCTTGATTAATTTTAGCAGTGGAAGACTCACCCCTACACGTACCTCCCCCCAAACCCTGTTCAACTGCAGAGGAATCTGGCTGACCAGCTCAGACCTGACATTACACTTTAGATGCCTGAACCTAGATGAATCCAAGTCTCAGAAACTACCTGGCTCTCCAGAAAGCTGAAGGCACAGTGAGACATGAGCATGCACAGCAAAACTAAAAAAATCCCTTGCAGTTTATGACAACCATGCAGAGGACAGAGGACATTTCACACCACCTTCAGAAATATCACCTAAGCAAGAGAAAATGAAAAAAAAAAAAATCAAGTATATGGAAAGTTTTGTTGATTTCCTTCTAAGCTATTTAAATGCAGAAAATTGTAAAACATTCTAGTATCTGTGTTAAACCAAGCTAACCTCAGCTGTCATAGAAGAATAACACATCTTTTTATCAAATTCTCTCCTGAGATCTGTAAATCTACCCGCTCACAATGGATTTGCTGCAGATGAGAAATAGATCCCTACCAAGAGAACCTACAAAAGGACTTCATCTTTTGTTTTAGCATGTGTTTAGCACGTGCTAACACAATGGTGTTTAGCCATGGACTGATCTTAGTTGTTCAATTTTTTTGAACATTCTACAATCAGAAGGCTTTGTGTGAGCTGTAGACTCTCTTCAGGCAACTCTTCAATGCCAGACAGACTGAAATACAAGAACTAGACCTGTCCTCACCAGAAACGATGTACTCGCACCCATCATTGACAGGCTGCATTACACTGAGCTTTAAAACTGCATTAGCTGGCAAAAGTTCCGTGCAGAATGGAGTGGGTTAGCCTGGTTGTCCCATCCTGACCACACAGCACCCAAACCACTGGTGCTGGAGCTGCCCTGGGCTGCTGGGGCAGCTCGGAGCACAGGGTGCCTCTTGGATACCAATAAACTGTATGTTCCTGGGATAGAGAAGAAACTCCCCCAAGTGATTATCCTAAAGAAGGTAGACAGATAAAATGCAAACAAACCAAACTCTATATTCTTGGGAATGAAGTCAGAAAAAACCCTGGGGCAGGGCCAGGCTGGAGGAGGGAAAGTGGGAAAGTGAGGGCTTTTGTTCTGCGCACCCAAGTCATTTCTGTTTGAAACGAGCTCCCAGTGCTCATGAGAGCCAGCACCAGGTCTCAAGTTACATTTAGATGATTAAAAAACTTGAAGAGCCCCAGGTTTTAAGGCTAAAAAGGGCTTTTCTGACTGCTCAGAATCACCTCCTGTGAAACCCAAGCCAAGGCACTGCATCTGCCAAAATGCCCCCAGTCCAAGTGCTTGGTTTAGCGGGAGAGAAAAAGTGCTGTCATACATTGCAAGCCGGCACCAGCAGAGGCCACAGGGCCACCCAGTATGGTCTGGGGCTCCCACACACCTGCAGGGCTACTCCACAGCACATGGTCAGCAAGTGTCCCAGGTGCCACCAGCTTCATGGGTGCTGGTTTCAGTGAAAGTGAATCCATCAGCGCCTCCTGCCAAAGAAGGGATGTTGCCTCGAAGAGCCTCTGCCCCCTGGCGGAGGGGGATCAGCTTTCCTGGGAAAGGCCGAGCCACCAGTGGGCTGGCTGGGGAGGGCGACTATGAGTTCCGAGCCATAGGCAACCCCATTTTGCACTGTTTATTTGGCACCAGGCTTCTTACACCAGCACAAGGTAGAGCAGGAAGCAACGTCCATCCACCCAAGCAAAAGGCCTGAGCCCGGAAAACATGCATATCACCCAAACCAAAGCAGGAAGGATAGATGGAAAAGGTGCTGTGCTGGACACAGAAGCAGAGATACCACCACGAAAGAGGCAAGGCAGTGCAATGGGCAGAGGACACGACCAGTGTCTCAGCAGATATGGAGAAAGGCGAGTTCAAGTTGCTGAAGAACAAAAGGGTGGCTATGGGTGAATTTGGCTGAGGACCTGCTCTGGTTTACACTGCAGAAACGAAATCAGGGAGCATGTGCAGAGAATTTCCCTTTTCAACACTGGCCACAAATACAAAGCATGGCTGAGGCACCTCCACGATACTGAGGGTGGCTCAGGGGAAGCAGCACAGATCCAGCGTTAGTCAGCACCAACCCAGGCACCTGGAGCCACCCAGAGCCTCTGCAGTGACAGCCAATGAGGACTTGTTCTACTGGCTGCAGGACCAAAACACTGCTTCTGTTCTGTTCACAGCTGCACATAAAAAAAACATCGCTGTGCTATATTCCTGTGTCACCATGCTGAGACTGCTGGGAATGGGACTGGTACAGGAACACCAGAACACTGCAACCCCTGACTGCAGTCTCCAGTCGCACCAGTACTGTGAATGTCTCCATTCGCCCGGTCACAACGGCTGGTGTTTGAACAGCAAAAGCAAACTCAAGTGAAACAACAGAATCACATGGGGTCAGAATGGACCTCTGGAGATCATCTGCCAAAGCAGGTCCACCCAGAGCAGGTTGCACAGGAATGTGTCCAGGCAGGTTTTGAATGACTCCAGAGAAGGAGACTCCACCACCTCCCTCGGCAGCCCACTCCAGGGCTCTGGAACCCTCACAGGAAAGAAGTTTCTCCTCATGTTTAGGTGGAACTTTTTGTATTCAAGTAGTTCAACAGGCAACCTGATTAGAGCTTCACAAGCTTCACAACACTGTGCACTTGTGGGGCTGGATGTACATGCTACTGCACGCTCAAACAAGTACAATAAAGTGTTAGCCAGTGTTAATTTAAGTATTAAGAAAACCTATGCATGATTCAGAAGTGCCAGGGAAGAACTGAGTT
The DNA here is from genome assembly GCA_026546715.1 of Gallinago undulata. Lineage (NCBI taxonomy): Eukaryota > Metazoa > Chordata > Aves > Charadriiformes > Scolopacidae > Gallinago > Gallinago undulata. The sequence goes on along the minus strand of JAOTQQ010000003.1, from coordinate 24,363,781 downwards.
TACTTGGTCTCCTGAAGTATATGCCATATAGAAATCCTGGATGTGGGCATTTATTGATCTGGTAACATAAAAATCTACCTGATCAACTTAAATTCATGTCAGCAAGGTGCATGAAAAAGGACGTCAGACTTTTTCAACCGTGCAGCTTCATTAAGCCTGGTGGCAAGATTCAGAACTTTTTACAGGTTCTTATCTCCTCCTGGGGCCCGAAAGGACTTACCCATTGGGAAAGCTGATGAATTTGAGCGAGAACAAAAAGGAAAACTGACAGGGATGACTGGGTGCTGGTCACCCAGCCCCTTTCTAACCAAACACAAAAAAGCACTGATGTGCACGAGGAAGTTCTGCTTCATCCTGAATTGTGAGGATAGAACGATCTTAATGAAAGTTTCTCTTTAATTTATGCTCTCAGGTCAGGTTGATTTCCAATTATAAAATGAAGCATTGGAAGAAGCATTTTAATTTTCTTTTCCCGTTAGAGCTATTCTTCCAAAGGACATATTTTAGTCCTTACCAGGTATTAAATTGCCAGATGCTAATGCAGATCTTGTAGGTGTTCCAAAAAATGTTCAGGAACACCCTGCCCATTTCATTCAAAACAAACGCCCTGCCCAGCTCCAGCACACACAAAATCTGCTTCACCAGCAACAAGGATACTGAGTCCTGAGTTCCCAGTTGACAAGCGAGCATATCACAAAGATACCACCCAGCTAGAACACAGCCTGGCAGAAAAAAGACCTAGGGGTCTTGCTGGACACCAAGTTGAATATGAGCCACCAAAGTGCCCCTGCTACAAAGGCGGCTAACGGTGCCCTGGGATGCCTTAGGCAACACATCACCAGCACGTCAGGGTGGGGGATCCTTCCTCTCAACTCAGCACTGGTGAGGCCACACCTGGAGTGCTGTGTCCAGTTCTGGGCTCCCCAGTACCACAGAGACATGATCATATCCAGCATAGGGCCACCAAGATGACTGAGTGACTGCAGTATCTCTGCTGTAAGGAAAGGCTGGGACAGCCGGGACCGTTCTCCTTGGAGAAGAAAAGGCTTGGGGGGACCTTACCAATGTATATAAATACCTGAGGGGAGGGTGCAAAGAGGATGAAGCCAGCTTCTTTTCAGTGGTGCCCAGAGACAGGACTAGAGGCAGTGGGCACCAGCTGAAGCACAGGAGGTTCCTTCTGAATATCAGGAAATGCTTTTTCACTGTGAAGGTGTGCTGGTTTGGGCTGGCATAGAGTTAATTTTCTTCACAGTCGCTAGTATGGGGCTGCGTCATAACCAACCAAATGTTCCCAGCCTTACAGGTACTGTCTCAAACTAAATTAGCTGTAATGCTTTCAGCAGAGGCTATGGCTGCCCCATCCCTGGAGGGTTCAAGGCCATGTTGGATGGGACTTTGGGCAACCTGGTCTGGTGGGAGGTGTCCCTATCCATGGCAGGGGGTTGGACTCAATGATCTTAAAAGGTCCCTTCCAACCTAAGCCATTCTACAATTCGATGATTTTATGATTCATCAGCCATCGAATCCCTGGTATAGCCCCTGGTATAACTACCCCTTGTGCACTTTCCTCCAGGCCTTTCTCTTTCTGATTCTCTTAATTCTCCAGCCTTTACTAGATGCATGTCAGTCTGTGGACATGAAAATCATTTCAACTGCCACACATCACAACATCAGTGCTCAGGGATTCCTTCTGTTATTGAAAAAAAAAAGGTTTAATTTTTTTTTTCTACCTAGGATTGTTGGAGAACGAAGTAATAGAGTTCAACAGCTGCACTAGCATATGAAGGATGCTGTAATATCACGGGGAGGTTTAACATGGTGACGTGAAGGTCATGGCTTCATCAACGGGAGCAGGTGTGAGCAGATGCTGTTCCATGGAGGACCTGACCCCAGCACATGCGCTATCTGGCATCAGATCAATGAAGCCCCTTACTCCATGCAAAGGCTGAAATGCCATCTCGTACTTTTTCAGCTTTATTGCTGTTTCATTCAACAGGCAATTTAGTCTCATCTGATGGGTACCGATAAACTCAAGCAAAATCCTGTTTCCAGCAACTAACTTGTAGTTTTTGCATGGTTACACATTACGTTATTCAGACATACATAGTAACAGAAGGATGTCCCATATGATTAAATAACAAGAAGCAAATAACGTGTGTGATGATGCTGGCTTCTAAGGGACAGGCAGGACCAGTTCCCAGAGAAGACCTTGCCTATTAGAAGATGCTTGCTGAACAAGTGATACAAAATACAACTAGGGAAAAGTATTTGTGTAGTCTTTTTTTCTTCCCAAATCAAACTTTTCATAGTCACAGAGACTGCAACAGTAATGTGTCTGTTTGCAGTTACTTTCTAAACTGCAAGCTGGGATACTCATCTGTCTTCAAAATAAATCCTTGAGCAGTTCTGTCCAATTTGGTTCAGTTCTCCCACTCCCCAAGCTGTAGGGATCCAGAAGCTTAGCTCTGGTTCTCCCCATCGACTGCTCACCCTTTCAGAGAAGGCATCTGCCTTTCCCTGTGCCGCTCCTAAGCCCACTGTCATCTTCCTGCCCATCACCTGATTGTAAAAGCTGCCTCCTCAGTGTTCCAGCTCCTCCAAAGAGGTTTAATTTGAAGTCTTTCACCTTTTAGGAGCAGGCAGAAGAAGACTTCCTACCAGTAGCTCCACCCATCCCTGGAGAATCTGAATCCTGGCTCGGAGCAAGTGGACCCAAGAGGATCTGCCTTCTGGAACTTATTTCCTTACTTTTCATGTTGAAACGTTGGAACAAAGAGACTTGTTTACACGTTTTACTGTAGGACTTCCTGAGAGAAGGTCAGTCTTTAGTAATGTCCCATGTGCTCTTATACCAGAGGGATGGTGCAGCAGTGACTTGGATATTCAGTTACTTGGGAACAGATCTGCTAAGCGGAGTGGGGCAGTGAGACAGGTTCAAATGTACTGGTGAAACTCTTTTATTCCTTTCTGTGCATGTCTACTGTCACAGCTTCCTAGCTTTAAAAGATGTAATTAATATTATAACATGTAATTAATATGACAAGACTGAATCCCTTATCCAAGCACACCAGCTCACCCTGTGTGCTTCTGAGGTACATGACTTGGAAGGTCCCCTTGGTCATACTGGACTGAGAAGAGGGGAAGCCACTTTCATCTTAGAAGCAAATGCCACTGATGCTGAGGGTAGGTGGAAAAGGGAATTCCAAGGACCAACATGGTATAACCCACGGTGACCTTACTGAAACCCCTGTCCCAGATGGAGCACCCGAGGAGTGCCTTGACTGCAGGACAGGATTTTTGGACAAGACAAAGACAGCTGGCAGAAGCCAGCCTGACATTTGGATGCTGATCAAGGCAGGTTTTTGTACTGTGTATGTGTTTACACTTAGATCCTGGGATGTGCCTGGAGCTGCAGAGAGGTGACAGGCTCGCACAGCTCTGAACATGTTGCTCATCAGCATCTGGCAAGATACTGTCTTGCCCAGAGACTTTTCCTTACAACACCTGACAGCCTTATCGTCTGTACGTCAGCAAAGCTGGAAATTTTCAGCCAAGGTTGAGGCTCCAGTCTTGGGAGGAGCTTGTCCTGTGTGCACATGGACAACATCTCCTCAGCCAAAACGGCTTTATGTTTAAACAAATAACAAAAAGTGAAGCATGGGAAAAGGAAGGATGATTATCCTTATTTTAGAGACTGACATTTAAAGCCAGAGGATCTGCCAAAATTACAGAGACAGACTTTCTAGAAGCAGAAATTGAATATTCAGTCCCAGTTTTGAGCTTAAACTACACCATTGACCTTCTTTCTCTAACACTTCCCCAGTAAAGCCCCAAAAGACTCTGCACAGGCTGCTATGCCTGATAATATGCAAAGACAACTCGTGGCCAGTGGTTCTTTATTTTCCTTTTTCCCTGGAGTAGGTGTGCTGGATTTGTGCTGAAGTAGTGGGTAACAGGCAAGGGGACACCTCTGCCCCCCTACATTGTGCCAACTTCAACAGCGCGTCAACTGCAGGAGAGAAATAGTCCACCCCCGCAGAGAGCTGTGCTGCTCTGGAGGATGGGGATGAGTAACTAGATTGGCACATTCATCTTCTCCAAAACACCTCTTCTTGCAAATGGACCAAACGCTTCCAACCCAGTGCTATATCCCTCTCCTTGTGCCTGTACTAAGCAGGCTCTGCTTGACCTGAGGACTGGCCTCCAACAACAACATAAGACTGTCTGGGCTGGATGGAGAAGGCCAGTTCCCAACTGTTCTTACTGGTCATTTGGGGCTGGACAGCAACAGGAGTACCTGGGCAAAGGTACAAGGAGACAGAAGGGTACCTTCTGTGGCCCTGGAGCATAATGTCTACCTTAAATTACATCTTAGTAAGTAGATGCTAAAAGAGTCACAAACAAACAGTGATTTAACATCGCATTCCTGGCCATGAACAGGCAACATACGTCAGGATTAACAGTGGTCAGCTGAGAGCGCTTTCAACACCCTAACTCTGCTCTTCACTTGGAAGCGCTCCTGGAAGCATCGTGTTGAATAACCCCCCCCAAGGCAAACAGTATCTACACACATAGAAGGGCCAAGCAAAATTCCAGCCTCTAGGCCAGCTATTGCAGACACTGCTCTTTTCAAAAACAGTCATGCAATTCTGGTCTCTGTTCCCAAAGGACAGAGTAGAGCTGGAAATATGCAGAGAACAGCAAGAAAGATGATCAAGGGTCTGGAAGGGGTTCTGTGTATGACACAGGCTGGCACTTATCAGGCTGGGTAAGACATGACAGAGGGGGAATATGGCAACTGTCCATAAAATCCCCAGTGGCCTGGAGAGGATGGTTAAATCTTCAAATACAGAAACTAGGGGAACTATCAGTGCACCATTCAAAACAGTGGGATGAAAATTCAAAATGAATCAAAAAAAATCAAAATGAAAATTCAAAATGGCCTTCAAACGAGGGGTGGACAAGCAAGGGAAGTGCCTGTCAGGGAGCAACAAAGATGCGAAAAAGGTACATGTATTCAAGGGCAAACTGAACACTTCCATGGAAAAGAAATCCAGCAAGAATCACTCAGCACAAAGACAGCACGTCCAGCTCAGAAGACACTCAGCTGCGTATGACTGAAGGCTACGGGGCAAAGTATCACATACGCTTCGGCAAGTGGGTCCTGGATGCCACTGCCAGAGACAGAACACCCCATCAGGAGTTTTGGTCCAACCCAGCGTCGTTGCCCTTGTTTTCTTATGTATCTCAGGTGAAAACCACATCAAGGCAGATGCATGTCAGTTGGGAGTCTGCCACTGCCTGGCTACAGACACACACACATCAGACACCCTCATGGGGAGCTGCTGTCACAGCAGCCACCTTCATGATAGAGACACAGGTCCTCCTCGGGGTCCCATCTCACAGCCACTGGCAGAATCTACCTTTGGGTCCAAGCGCTGTGTGGCAGAGCTGTGCTCAGCCCGGCAGCACACAGGGACCCAGAGATCACCAAGAGAAAAGAAAAGAAGGAGAGACTGAAATACATGGAGAGACATAACAAGCAATGGGAATAGCATGTGTGTGCTCAGCAGCACCCAGGCATCGGGGTCTCCTGGTTAAATGCCCTTGATTAATGAGGAGAGCTAAGAAACCTAACATAAATTAACTTTCGCCTCCTTATTGCAAGTTGGAAACTGCAAAGAGAAAAAAAAAAAAAGTAAAAACCAAACTCTGCTATGAATAAAGCAAGTTTGGGGTGCCCACCTCTCTGAAGAGCGCGCCATAAAACTGAACAATATACGGGCAGTCACTGCTTCGCATTACTACATCAAGGTCCATCAGAAGCTGCTTCTGTTCTTTTTCATCCACTGTCGACCGAATTCTCTGAAAGAGGAAGAGTGGCAGAGACTTTATCACTTACAGGCCATTACTGTATCCTCAGACCCGCCTCTGGAGAAACATGCCAGGGACCCCAAACCCAGGGCTGAGCAGACACTCCCCAAGGCATGCTCAAACACACTCTAGAGAATTAAGCTGTGTTCTCAAATACAAAATATAACTGAAAACCCCTAAAGCCATTTAAATCAGACTATAAAATCCCCAGTCCTCTCACAAGCATCAATATTTTCAGATGAAATGTCAGAATGAAATTAAAGAGCAGAGATTTCATTGCAACTACAGCAAAACAATGTATTCAGGCTTTTAATTCAAAACAAACTCCCACACAGTTCTTGACCAGGTTGGATGGGGCTCAAAGGTTTTGAAATTTAACCGAGGAATGCTATGTTTAAAATTTCTAAGACAAGCACAGAAGACAGGAAGGCTCCTTCCTCCATGCCTCCAGCACGGTGAGAAGAGGCCATCGCAGAACTGAGGGAACACATTGCTCTGATATCGTCAGTGGTGGGCAATGGTCCCCTGAGCTCTTCTCATAAAACTAACAATTCTTTACCTAATACTGGTCTAGGGAATATGAACACTATATAAAAGATATTTTATATATATGAAATATATGCTATGTGTATACACACACAATATAGACACACTATATATAAAGTCTCATTTAGGCTTGAAAGAACAATGCAAGTTTGAAAATAGAAAACTGTATGTGTTCAAACATGAAGCTTGTTAAATGAAGAATGGAAAAGATCATCCACAGTTTCTCATGTGATTTCACAGACTTATTTAGCATCTTGCACTAATTAATGCATTCGCGGAATCACAGGGGAGGAAAATCGTGATCCTGAAGGTGTGGCTCATGTTGAAAAATCATTAAATAAAACAAGAAAAAACTATTTTGCAAGAAGTCCAAAGCAACAGAGGTAGCCTGGACCCTCCTCGAGGAGAAAAATTACTTGGTTATCAAAGAAAGAAAAACTCTTCAAGATTGTGGAAAAACTCTGCAAGATACCAGCACCCTCTCCCAGCGACACTGCCGCCCTGAGAGCAGCTGTTGGTGGCATCAAGACCACACATATTAGTGAGCCCAGGGATAAGGAAATGAAGGTAGTTTCAAGGTTGGCCATTCAGATACCACCATCTGAGAAACACTGAATGATTATGTACCTTAAGACTACTTTGTGATGATCCACATGAAATGAGGACAGTATTGACACTGTAATTTTCCTTACCTTTGGTGTATCCTCATATTTTGGTATTTCACCACTCGTTCTTAAGGTTCTAGTAGCTCTAGTTTGGCTTAGACCAGTAATTGTCATGTTAGTATTGCCCTTTTCCCTCCCAGCAAATTCTACAGTACTTGGGCAAACCAGCAAGCCTTGCCCAGACCACCCACATCTGTATCATCCCCACCCCGCCATGCCACTGAGTGGGTGGGATCCTGAAGTCACAGAGCGAGAAGACAGCTCAAGGGACTAGTAATGAAACTAAAAAGTTTCACCTCTAGGTCACTGGTTCAGGTCTGTTTCACAGAAGTTCAGACACACCACTGAAGAAAGCCTGATGAGTTTAATTATTTCTCTGTCTTGCATCTACAGCAGATAAAACTCAACAACCCCCTGCTGAAGTATTGAAGGTCAAGCAGACTGAAGGTCTCCTTAGAGGTGGCACACCATCAGCAATGGGAAATGACAATTCCATTGCTCTGACCTCCACAGAAGACAATGAATGCCAAAGCCACTATGAGGAATAGTTTAGTCTCTCACTGAGACGCTACCCACTCCTCTGAAAAGTTCACCTCTTTGGAAAATACTGCAAAACCACAAGGAACTTTTCTCCATATCTCCCTTCTGTGCCAACTCCATGTCTGTCTCCAAAAAGCCTCTTTTCTGGTCATCCAGGAGTCTCCCAAGCCCTCCTCAGCATTCCCTTCGCATGTGCACAATCTCTTCACAGCCATCCCCGCGGGATGCTCCTCAAACTCCATAGCTCCCCCTGACAGCATCTCCTCCCACCTCTGGTGCTGCCTTCTCTGCTGTTACTTCTCCAGCTCTGGAAAACATGTGAAATATCCCTTGTATGGATGAAGTGATTTTAATTGGCAGCCCAGAACAACACTGAACCCAAACACAATCTCCCCAGGCAGATAAAGAAAGGGTAGGCAGAGAACCCAGAGGAGGGACAGTGGGTGGGCTATAGGGCAGAGCATCCAGGCAGACGCAGGAGCAAAAGGACACCTTGAGAAGCCACCATAGACTTCCCAACAAACACCGCTTCAGGAAGTGAAGGCAAGGACAAATTGGGAGGTCCCATACAAGAGTGCATACAAGACTGGCAAATCCAAGACGAGGGGAAAACCACCTGGAGCAGCATTGAGCATGGCGCTGAGCTGGGGCCAGCCCAGGCTGGCAAAGATGGCTTTATTTAGCTGGAGTCCACCAGGGAGCCTGCTGCAGGCCAGTGCTCCCAATTCACCAGCAAAAGAATGAGCATCCACCAGCAAAACCAGGAAGAAACCACAAAAGGTGACTGAAGTCACAAGCAGCTGCCACCCAAACAGCACAGGGGCCAAAATGATGATCTGCTACCTAAATTCAAGGCAGAATCCTTGACATTTCAGAGCTATGACAGACAGACTCCCCCAAGAACATGGGAGATGGCAGGGAAGGAAGACAAAAGGTGAGGCAACAGCCTGAAGACACCATTTAAGACAGGGATGGACAGGTCTGACAGCTTCAGGTCTTACTTCTCTCAGCCCAGTCACTCTACTGCATGTCGTCACTGACAGGCCCAAACAAAGCACATGTTGGAAAAAGTAGGTTTTGTAGTAGAGGTCTACAGAAAGTCTCTTTTTTAATAGTTCCTTGTTGGTCTCAAATTTGAACTGCATCAAATCCTCCAGGAGAAAATTCTCCAGCCCTTTTAACACAAACACAGGTTAGGACAAAGCCTTCCAGTATCAGGAACAAGAGCTCTGAAACTTATGCCCCGGGCAGCAGCGACAGCAAAAGGATAAGTTATGCTGGGGTCTGGACCACTCAAACCTAAAACCAGACAGATCCCAGAAACAGGACCCAAAACCAGAAGAGACATCACCCAGCCCCAATACGCACGTGAAAAGATTCAGGTGCAGGGGGTAGTGACCAGTTTAAAAAAATAAAGAAAAGAAAGAAAACAAAAAGAAAACAAAGCCATAAACATCAAACTGAAAAACCAACTCCTCGAAGTGCTGTCCTGCCTAGAGAGCTCACGTGTGTCCTCAGCAGAAGGCACAAGAGTGTCACCAGAGGGCTGGTGTTCCCAGGGAATGCCAGGGACTGAGGACTCCAAACCAGCAGCAAGAAGGGGGTCTGTCCACTTCCTGCTGATCATGAGAATATTTATCTACCTACCTGAAACACAGTTCTCACTGACAGAAGTACGTCAGGTCTTCCACTACCCACAACTGGTTTCCCACCTCCTACAGCAGGGTTCTCTCCCTTTAGCCCCTGCTCATTCCCTCATTCCCCAGCAGGGCCTGAAGCACTGGTTTCCCCAGCTCTCCTCTATCTGCCCAAAAGGGTGGCTGAAACATAAAATTCTGCTCAATGAACCACAAGGAGTCAACTTGGGAGAGGGTACCTAGTTGTGTGAAGAATGGCTGTGATGATTTGCAATAAAGTCAGCTTGCAAAAAATCCCAGGACTTCTCTTCAGAAGTCATATGGGGAATCGGAAGCACAGAGAAATTTGCCTCTTGACGGAGCTTAATAAGCCAATGTGTCATTTCGGTGGGCTTTTGTGGCCTATCAGGCATCCAGGTAAGGATGGAGAGATTACAGAGGTAATGTCTGCTCTCAGGGCTATCTGACCCTTGGCAGCCTATTTCAGCTGCCAGGATGCCAGCAGAGAAAATCTGTGAAAGCCAAAGACATGAACATCTGTTTTAAAGCTATGGAGATGGGAGATGTAAGGATGGGAGAGTAAGCACAAGGCAAAATGATGTGAAAGGTCCACTGTGCTCTGAACAAGAAATGGCTCCACTGGCTTCTCTAGTAAGAATAGGGATCTTCTATGGACACCTCATAGGCTTAACATCCTGCTAGACTTTATCTCTGAACAGTGCCTTGGGCAGCTCCTCCAATTAGCCAATTGATCTTGAAATTGCTTCTGATTTTAGGACAAGTTTAGAGTAGAACAAGTAGAAGACCACCTGTAATCTAGTCAAAACACTGCTAGACTAAAGAGAGAACAAGAAACCAGCAACACTATCTGAGAAGATTAGTTGGAACTGGAGACTAGGCTGGAAAATATTGCAGGAGCTGGGCTGATTTCTATCATAGATATCAGAAGATATAGAAAGTTCTGCTCTATGGTTGAGAATCGCTACGTCCTCTGGAGTGGGGGAAAACCAAACACAAGGATCGTGGACAAAAATGCCCTCTCCTTAGCTGGCCGATGATCCTGGGTGGGACTATTTCTGACAGAAAAACAATTCCATTAAAAAGAGGTGCAAGATCCTTCCACAAGGCCACGGCAAGAAGCCTGAAGGTCAACTGAAGCACAAGCCACTCTTCTTCTCTCTTGATGGTGTGTTTTTCAGGCAGTTGCTCTGGCTGAAAATAAACTGGCAGAAGCTGATAACAGCGGACCCCAAATGCCAGAGTTGCTCCCCACCACGGGGCAGGGGCTGCAGGGGAGGGCTCAGGATGCCACTGCTGCCCCCCGGCTCCTGACATGCACAAGCACCACCTAACAGATTGGCTATTTTAAATATTTGCTTTTTTGTTTTGTGAAATCTTCAAAGAAGAAACTTTCCTAGCCTTCAAGGGGTCTTTTTAAGTGCCCTGGCTAATGAAACCAGGTATTACATACACTATTTAAGTAAAAGGCAGAGCATCCTGCTCCAACAGGTATAATGCTCCCCAGCTTTCATTCTGATTTGGACTTATTTTCATTTATTTATTTTTATACTAGTTTGGAAAACTCAAGTATGCCAAAGATCTTATAAAGCCCCTTTTTTGTGTGAGCTATCACCAGTGCCAGAGGGATACCTCAGGACAGAAAGGAACCCCCCAGCTGTTGGGTGAGCTTCCCAAGAAAACCATTTCACCCCTCTGATGTACCACAGACAGTCCTGTTCCTTGAATTTGTGGTACACTCAAGAAACAAGATGTGGTACACTCAAGAAACCCCCTGAGCAGCCAGGACAACACCACATGGTGATGCTGGAGTGCACAGACAAAAGGGGGCTGGAGAACTGCACACACGGTGAATCCTCCGCGAGGAAACTGGGAGCCACGGCCACAGAGCTGATCTCAGGGAGGAGCAGGGCTCTCCGCTGAGCAAAGCAGCCAGGGGCATTCTGAACTGCCATAGACGGGGCAAAAACAGACTAGAGAGAAAACAAGAAACCAGAAGTGAAGTTGAAGGACTCTGGGTGGAACTGGAGATACTGTAGAGAGCTGGTGCTGGTGCCACAGGCAAACGCTGTCAAGGACGGGGGCTTTTTCAAGGAAAACAAGGAGCCCAGAAGAGAAACCTGTCAAGGAGGTGAGGAGGTCATGTACAAACTGGCCATGTAATTGTGAATTTGCACAGAGCTAGCACTGGACAAAACTGGACTGTTCTCTTTCCCACCTGGAAGAGTCTTGACCTCATATACCAATAAACTTTCAGGAAAATGAATAGGGTTTTATTCAGCAAGAGGAAGACCACAATGTCAGTGACCCAGAGCACAGGGTCTCTGGGAAGATCTAAGAGAGGAATACACCTAATAAACAAGAGGATTGTCTTTTACTAAGATTTGGAAAAACATAATACAACATTTTCCAGGGGCAAAAATGAGAAAAATTTGAATACAAATCCTCTGAGTTGGATTCCTCCTTCCTTTATCTTTTCCCCATCCTTCTCATGGCTCTAGGAAGAGCTGTCTACAGCAGGAAGGGTAAGGGATGCAAAAGCATCACACCAAAGACTACAACTGTCTGCATCCAAAACCAGCAGCCACTGCAGCCTGTTCCAGAAGAGGCTTGTAATGTCTTTTTGCAATTTAAATTCAGAGGCACAGAATGACCAAGGCTGAAGGAGAGGGAGGATCAGGAATGGAGACAGGAGCTGATCATGGCAGCCTCTTCCCAGCAACCCTCCACCAGCCAAAGCTTTGCTGCAGTGGTTTCATGCCAGCGACACGACAACGGTCATTTTCCTCCTTCAGTTCCTCCTCATTTTTCTCCTCTCCCGCCAATGCTGGAGCCCAGATGAGAGCTTTGAGTCCCCCCAGGGCATGGCAGCCCTGCCGTGAGCAGCCAGACCCTCACTGCAGGTGCCAGGGATGCTGCCAGGATGATTGCTGATGAAGCCAAATTGAATAAAACAGAAAAATGAAAGAAAATGGTGCCCCCGCCTGAGATCTCAAGTTATTTGGGGGTATTTCAGCACTCGGGGATGATTTTGCTGCAGAGGTAAGGAATGTAGGCAGGAGAAGCAGCAAAAGGGCTATGCTTGGAGAGCTCCCGGGGCAGTGGGAGCTGGTGTGTTCTGCAGTGCTGGGGCCACACACACCCAGTGGGGAGAAGTGGGGGGCTACACTGAACCCTACTTCAGGGAACCTTGTGCAAAGGCACGACAAGGTTGGAAAAGCCAGAGGAAGGCACTGGAGTCAGGATTTGAGGGTACGCTCCAGGAGCTGCACCTGCGTGGGCTGAGGTGAGCAGGATTAGTGCCCAGAGGCACCATGGCATGGCAGGAGCTGGGATCAGCCAGAGGAGGCTCCAGCACCAGGAAAAGAGCAACCTGCCCCCAGCTCTTCCCAATCTCACTGCAGCACCCCTGTACAACACAGAGGGCTTGACTCTGCCCAGGGCAGAAGGGTCGGTCAAGCCACAAGGAGTGCAGCCTGGTCTCGGTAGCCGCAAACAGGACCTGGTCCTTCCAGAAGCAGGGTAGGAAGACACCTGACTGCATGGGAAACTTGCAGCAGTGGGAGTCTGGGTGTTGGTGACGGATTCAGGAGCAGCTGTGGTAGGCCCCCGTACCAATTTTCTCTGCATTAAATTATCAGCTTCTGTAGCCATCCCCGTGTTTCATTCATCGATACAGAAGAGCCAACAACTTTTGGCCTGTGTCGTCCATAAAGCTATTTCCTACTGGTGAACGTCCTTCCAAGGATGATGTCCCTGCTGCACGGATGTTGCTCTTGAGGAGGCACGGGAGAAGGAGACAGCAAATATTCCACAAAATACCCAGAGACACTGGCTTCGCAATCCAGCTAGTTGCTGGGCAGCGTCCCTGATGCCCTGCACATACCATGGTGTAACACCACGGAGTTGCAAGTAGGTGTCATTAGCAAAGACCTCAAATCACTAGACTGGCACATTTTCTTCTCAATCCACCATCCCTCTTCTAAACCTTCTTAGTCTTCTCTTACAGAAGGGCATTATTCTGAAGAAGAAAACAAGTTAATACCCTGCCTGTAGAGCAAAGAGAGACCACAGAAAGCAGCTGGTTTCCCTGAATGCAGGTGGGGAGCTGGGGCTCCAGAAGCTAGGACACCACAGAGGCTTGAAGGAGATAGAGAGAGCAGGAGGTGGGCAGCCCCAAACATGGGTAGCCCATAGGGCATCTTTAGATAGAGCAGGAGCAGGGAGATTAACGCACAATCTTGATTGCCCCAAAAGCAAGAGTAATCTGAGAAAGAAAAGGCTGAGTAGTTTGGGATGAACTAGACACTGGTCCAAGCTCAGCCCTGTCCTGAAACCTCATCTCAAATAACTGCACCATCCATAGCTGCTGCTGCCTCGGATACCCCACTGTTTCACTCCCAGGTCTTTCTTTGTTCAATTTCATGGTTTATGCCCAATGGAACAAATAGCCCCTTGCTACTAACATTTTAGAAATTATGTGGTTGCCCAGATCCTCCAACCTTCCTTCTCCTGCAGGCCTAGCTGGGCCCACCCAAGGGGAGTGGGTTCAGAGAAAAGAAGGTGGCACCATCCCACCCTACAACTTTCACATTTCAAAGTTTAGCTACTGTAAAGCTACCAGTTTTTTGTTTTGTTTTTTTTGTTTGTTTAAAAGTAAGCTCCCGAGCCCAGTTTCCCCCTGGGGCTCAGACCACATCTCTTCCCTTGAGAAAGCCCACTCAATCATGCTGTGCAACGTCATCTCCAACTGTGTGCTTCAAGAGCATGGCATCAGACCCTCGATGCTGATGAGATTATCCTACCATGCTCAACATCCCCTGTGGAAAAGCAGTCAAGGGAATTGCCTTGTTACTAATGCAACAAGGGAATTTCTGTGCCAGCAGACATGTCTCCTCCTCCATGACCTCATCTCATCCAACAAAGTGCTCTTCTCGGCACAGTCATACCCACTGCTGAGCTTCAGAGAACAAAGCTACTTGGCTATAAGCATGCCTTTTTCTTACCCATTGCTGTCATGATTATCGTAGCAAAACTATATTGACCTGGGTCACACACCCCAGGTTTGAGAAGCTGGGGTGCCCAGGCAACATTTCACTACATCAGCAGTTTTTAACCTGTCATCTGCAAACTCCATCTACAAGTTCCACCCAAGGCAACTAAGACAATCAAGCCTTTAGCTGCAGGCAGCCTCTAGTGGAGATCTTTAGGGATTCAAGAACAGGTTCAGGCACCACTGCACGGTGATCCAAAATACTCAAGAGACCTGGCCATTGACCCTGCTGCTGTGAAGAAGTCAATAGTTACTGGAGAAAATCAAAGGATGGTGGTTACTCCAGCAACCTGACACACTAGAGACAAGTATGAATTATATTCACAGCAGCTAGAAGTGGGGCTGAGATATGTCTGCCTGGCATGTGAGACTAGCAGGAGTGAACGCTTCCAGACCAGATGAAGGAATGTTCCAAAGAAGACAGAGAGAGCTGGAAATGAGAGCAACAGAGACTCCTACATGGCTCATTTCTGCTTTTTCAGGAGAGCCATGGGAGCACTTACAGTTGATATCATCAATGGAGTTCAGAAACTGATGCCATCAGCTACCAGCCACAGCAAGCAGAGGAAAGGCCAAGAGAGAGTGGCTGCTGCCCATCTCACCCAGCTCCATGGACAAGAAGCTCCTCACAGATGCCCCACGAACAGCACCACTGCAGCAAGACAAAGATTGCTTTGTATTGCCCAGCAGTGAAAGGAGGTTGCGTATTGTTTCTGATTTTAAGGTGATTTTTTGGATAGCATAAGATAGAGAATGGACAGTCCAAAAAAACTGCTACGCTCTCCATCTGCAGAGCAAGTCTGGTACAGTAAGCACAAAGCAAAGACACTCTGTTGTACAATGAGCAAGTGTTTTGATACACTCCCTAGATGTCCATTCCCACCTCCTGGTGAGGCTGCACCACTTACATAAAGAACAAATTTTAAGTCACTACCTTATTTCACAAAAGACACCAAGAAGCTATTAGATGTCAGCTCATGCCTACCACCAACCTAGGCTGTATCTGAACCAGTGACCCAGAGGTGAAAAGCCTGTGCCCCATTATCAGTCTCCAGAGACGTGATCCCGTCAAAACAGTAGGTGCCTGATAGGCATGTTCAAAGGGCACAAGCAATTATGACAGCTTCACAAATCACTTGACAATATGCCCATTATACAACGCATTTTCAGCAAATAGCAGCCTTTACACTGGAAATAACAGAAAAGAGCAGTAGATGGGTGCTAGATGGAAGAACATTAATTCTCCATCACATTTCATCCCTAATGGACTGAAGTACAAATGTAAGTATGGGCATCACCTACTTTAACTGCCATAATTTGCCCACTTGGTTTGTGGACCATTTTGTTGACAGAACCAT
The DNA here is from genome assembly GCA_026546715.1 of Gallinago undulata. NCBI lineage: Eukaryota > Metazoa > Chordata > Aves > Charadriiformes > Scolopacidae > Gallinago > Gallinago undulata. The sequence continues at coordinate 24,348,087 of JAOTQQ010000003.1, read as the reverse complement.
AAGCGCCTCGTCCAATTTCTCCAAGGTCTTTCAAGTCCTCTGCTGTAAAATCCCAATGTTGTTCAGGGGAAATCTTCAATTTTCCTGATGATTCAATGCTGTGTGTTCTCAGTCTCTCTCTGTCAAAAATATTGGGAAGCAATTTTTCCACATTTTAAATAGTCTGTAAATTTCTCTTTTCAGCACGTGATTAAACATTAGAAGAGAGGGGTTCACAAAGGCTACAGCAACAATCTAACTGCATGAAGGATTTTGGTTGGGGTGGGGGGTGCAGGGGTGAGGGACAATGTTAAATCAAAAATGAAATACACTTGCCCACAGCTTCAATTATGGGTAAGTTTCTCCAGCTGTGGTGTAAAATTCAATGTGTCTCATACAGTAGAGTCATTCTAATCACTTATTTACACAGTTCTTTCTACTTTGTATAAAATACATCAGGCTTCAAGCAGGATCCAGTAACATGCTGAACCAAAGAGTCCAAAGTGCTCATCCCAGCCCCATCTCCCCAAAGCTTCTGCTGCTCTACACCACTATGGGCCCAGCAACTGGCTCCCTGCAGCTGGGTTTCCATGCAACATGGGCAAGATCTTCTGTGGGAATCAAGGGGACCTTAGAAAGAGTTTGCTCTTAATGGAAAACTGCAATTAATTTAAAAAACAAAAAACATTTTAGGTAATCATTTCATTTATTCAAAAACAAATAAAGGGCCAATAATTTGTATTTATAAAAAACAAGACAAGTTGTTTGTGACACATGAAAACACAAACTGTCTGTTCAAGTGTCTCTTTACCAAGCACTTAATTAATGTCCTCGGGCAAACACTGCTCGTGCTGAATCCACTAGGATTTTCCCAGGTAAGGAGCAGACCCAGAAGAGTTCAACGGCTGTTTTAAGGTGCCCACAATTACTCATTTAAATGCAGCAATGCTAACACCGAATTAGTAAGAAATGCAAAAGTATTTTCAACACTTTTCTTCCTAAAATGTGCAAATTTTCAGCTTTTCATTAGCTTGATTAATTAGCTGATTGATTTGCATTTCTTGGATTGTAAAATAAGTTGAAAGCCTGAGTTTCCCACTTTCAAGTAGTATTAGCAGCATTAAGGACAGTTCCCACAGTGGGGCACATCCCCCTCACACAGATATTGTGGTACTTGTGACCACCTTGTGTCCAAGGGAGATTCTGTCAAACTCATCCCTTGGACTCCGATCACTTCTAGTAAGCACCTGATCTAGCTCCCCAAAAGGAGCAGAGCACACACAAGGTATTCAACCAAATCCTTAATGCTCATGGAGTTTATCAGCCAGAGGAACACACAGGTTATGGCCAATTCCTCACTGATAAACCCAACCGTTTGTCACCAGCTGCTGCAGACACCACCCTGTTGGGTGCAATGGTAGACCCAACCATGACCTCCACTGGGCTTTATTTGGAACCGAGGTTTTACAAGGGCAATGAGGTCAGGTCCAAAGGTCAATTGACTGGAGCAGCTATGGTTCAGATGGCTTCATCTGCTGCCCTCCAGCTTCTCTGCAATGCTTTGGTTTAGCACCTTCTGGGCTTTGAGCAGCTGCATGTGCCGAACCCTTGACCTGCCGGATGAAGAGCCTGGCTGAACACCTCCTCACACCTGTGCCCCTGCCTGCCCTAGGCTTCCTTGCTCTCCAGCCTCCCTACCTTGAAGTTTTTCATCTGCCACTCTCTGCAGTTGCCCCTCCGTTGCCCTTAGGAAGAATTTGGGAAACCTACTGAGAGTGCTCCAACACAACACAGATGTGACAGACACCGCAGCCCACAAAGGCAGAGGTGGCACCCCTTCGTTAGCACCACTTACATATCTCCTAATAAAACACTGCACTGAGTGGAGTTCTCCATGGGATTTGCTTACTAAAAGCAAGGAATGAAAATAAGGCAGTAAAACAACCAACAAAAAAAAGAAGATAAGCAAAAAAAAGAAAAGAAACACAACCTCCAGAGTCAGCAGATGTCGTCACAGGCAGCTTATGCTGGAAGCTGCACAAATCGCTACCTCACTGCTCAAGCATCCAATTTTGTCAGCCCCATAAAAACAGTTATCCTGATGGAAGAAGGTGGGTGACAAGTGTCATGCTGAGGAGGCACCGACAAATGGGCATTTCCTGCCTTGCCCCTGCCAGCTGTGGGCAGGAAGAAGTACGACCATTGAGAGCTACATTTTCTTCAAAAAGGCAGGAAGAAAAAGGCAGAGAGGTGCTAGCAGGAGGGCGAGATGTGAGATCTGACTGTCTGAGCAAACCTTTTCCATCTCTTATTTAAAAATAAATAAATCAGATTGAAGGTCTCATAAGAATTAAAAAATTTAAATGTTGATGTGGTTTATTCAAATAAAGTGATTAAACCCATCTCCACTCTTCCCTCTGTTTTTCTGCCCAGGAAACTTTGCGTTTCTTACCCTATATCAGAAGAGAAGGCAAATTTGAATTCATTATTTCCTTGTTACACAAGAAGCCTGTCTCTCCCCAGCTGTAGCATGAAAGCAGATCTGTGCCATTGTTCCCACAGCTGCAGGATGGGTGGCCGCAGCAGACGGGAAGAAGATGGGAGCCAGGAAATTCCCCCTCTGCGGGTCCGCACTGAGCACGCAGGGGTTGGGATCGAGATGCACCATCCCCATCCACAAAACTTCACCTGTTTGAGCTTGGATTATTTTCCATTATGCATTTATTATGCCATCTGCCTTGTGTTGCAATTGCAGTTCCTGCTTATCTTTTTTCAAATATCCAAGAAAATGGTCAAATAACCAAATGACAAATTTGACAGAATGACAGATACTTTAATATAGATTTTGCTATTTAGCTAATTTGTCACATGGAAACAATGCAGTTTTCCTTTAAGCAGCATGGCCTTTCTTAAGAGTGGGTAAATGGAACACAATGATTACTTTTAGCATCAAAAAACTACACTTTATTTCAGGAATTTTTCAGTGTACATCAAAATCCCAAGAGATTCCCATGCCACAAAAGCAGCTCAAACAATGCAAATATAGAACATAGACTCTCTGCATTGATATCAAATAGGAATTTTCTGATGCAAAACTGAGTGCGGCAATAAGAACAAGTAAATAATCAATGCAGTACATCTATTACTAGATTTCCACAGCTGCAGATACATGAGGACATAAATCCAATGGGTAGACATGTCCCCAAAATACCAAAAACCCTGCCCTGCCTCCTAATGCACTGGATACTCCAACAGCTCACTTCAGCCAACAGAAGGGTAACCACGCAGAACAGTGTCTAATGAAGGTAAAAAGCAATTAATGCCCCGTCCCTGCAGGTTTTGGTCCCTGTGTTTAGTGCTCATTGGCGTTTGCACAGATGTGGTCAGACACATGCCTCCTCTTGCCGTTTTGTTTTAAGCTGTGCAATCAAATCTCTCTAAGGCTGGGAATGTTGGGCAAAAATGGCCATATCCTCTCCAAATGATCCAGATGTCTACAATGGACTTGTGGGATCAATAGCTAATGAGGACAAGATACTCATCAAACAGTTAAAAGCAGAATTTTCAAATGCGCCTTATGGACTATACTCTTGTTGACTTGTCCAGAACTACTCGAGCTTCCAACTCCTCATCTTGCTTTTGAAAAGTTTTAAAAGCCAAAAAAAAAAAAAAGAAAAGGCTCAGGAGCTGGTTGTGATCTCTGCACTTGAAAGGCTCTTGTATCGCTCTTACTGCAGATGGTTACTGTGCTTGTCACAGCAGTTATCCCAGGGATTAGGAGCACCAAGCAGGACAACTCCTTCAAACAGTTGCCCTTTGTCAGAAATGAAACCGTTCGCGGGTCCAGCTTGGCAGGAGGCAGGCGGCTGGCTGGCACCAGGCACTGTGGCCGGGCCAAGGACAGGGTCACACGCTAGGAACAGAGAGTGGTCACTGCGAGCCCGGGGAGGCAGAGCCACCAAACAACCCCCCGGGAAGAACCACAGGCACTGGGAAGCTCTGGGATGGGCTGTCTTAGTTCCCTGAACCCTGTTGTGAGCACCCAACTGCAGGGATCCAAAAACCTTTAAAACAAGCACTTCCTTGGCATGAAAAAGGAGGACTGTGGGGAGAAGCAGAAAAAAGTTGGTGGATTTTTGAAGCAAAATTGAAAGTTATCAGACATAAAGCAAGGCCAGAAAGATGCTGTAGATAGCTACCTATCTCATCTTCCCTTTGTTAAGAGTTCCGCAGGAAAAAAAGAAGCCCAAAAGTTGAGGTAGTTGACATTCCAGCTGGCATGAATAAAACAAATCTGCAGACCCAAAAAATCCAAGCAAACTAGACGTGCTTCCTGAGCCTGCTCAGTGCTGGATTCTTCCAAGTCTCTCACTGAGGCTCCTCTTTCCACCACAGTTAATAAGAATATATTCTACTTCTCCATAAGTTTGGTAAAAGCTGCTCAGCACAACAGGACTTCAGATCTCATTTGTGGTAAATCAGCCAAAGGAATGCTAAAACGTAAATCCTCAGAGAAAAGCTTCCATGCAAAATGCAGGGGTTCAGTAACACTCTGCACTGTCCATAACTGTGGGATGAAAACACTCTCCTGACTGTAGCTAACAGCTTCCCACCCTGGCTTTCACACACCCTAGAGAGATTGCAAAGCTTCTATCTCAATGTCTGTGGTACTTATAAAGCCGTTTTCAGACCCTGCAGGCTAATGCTAATAAAAAAACAATCCTAGTTTAGATTTCAATAAAGAAAGTCTCCAAAAATAGAGTTCCTTTTTTTTTTTTTCGTTTTTCCTAGAGAGCTGGAAACTTTGGAGCTCTCACAGATCTTCCAGATTTTCTTGAGAAATTTCTGCTTCCAATAAGTTGATGAGCAACAGTGTCCTTTCAAGAGGAGTAAAACTACATTGGTTTTGCTCTGACCCACATAAGCTGTCCTGAGGCTTAGTTATATTTGATAACAGATTCCTAGGCATGAAGAGGAGATACAGAAAACAGGTCAAAGGAAAGAAATGGTTTCGTATTGTGTCTCTTAGCTACTCAGAATAAAAGCAAAAGCACACTTGCTCCCTTTCAGCATGACCAACCGGCAGAAGTTATCCCCAGCATTGCTCTGGCTTCCTATGTTCCTCCAAAATTTGAAAATAAAGATATTAACAAGAAGATTGCAGAGTCCCTTCCACATCCCTCAGACTCAGCCCAGCACACACGGCTGCAAAGTCTCCCTGACTTCAATGGGGTTTGGCTGAGGCTTTTAAAATGTCAATATTTTGTATTAAGTTCCCCTGGTAAACTATTGAGTTATAATGGATTTTGATTAAACCTGCCCTTGACACAGAGGAAGCCTCTCAATTCGTGGTGAAGCCTGTACTGAATTTAACTGAGCACATTAATCTCAAACTCATTTTGATTTGGACACAAGCCAGACTGCAGCACATCTGCTGAACCCACAACGGCTGAGTATTCAAAACTGACACTGGATTCAAGCATTTAGAATAATAAAAAAAAAAAAAAAAAAACCAACAAAAAATCAAAACCAAAACAAACAACCTGAGCTAATTAATTTAAACAACCCTTCTGAGAATGCTGACTCTTTCTGAAATGTTATGTCTCCTGAGCCACGGTCAGCACCCGAAAAAGAACAGGGAACACAGACACAAGCACATCCATAAGGACAAAAAGGACCTGAATACATACTAAAAATAGCTTGCAAAACTATCCTGAGATGCAATATCATTATCATTACACAAATATCACCCAATGGAATGACACTATTTCTAAGACAAATTCCATTACTTTAATAGATGCCATTTTTGCATGTATGGAAGATATTTGACAATGGCTAACAGACAGTTACGCTTACTGTAGCCTGCTGGAAAGTTTCTGGATGAGGTCCGCTTCTCTCCTTTTGAAACTGAACGGGACAATGTGATTACTACCCAGGGTTGCTTGTGTATCACTTCAGCCAGGAAAAGTTGTGAAAATGACATGAAACATGGTGCTGTTATCACATGACACAATAACGTATAACACAATGCTCAGCTAATCACCTACCCATGGAGTGCTTAACATAAGAAATTAATAAACTATGTATTTTTCTTCCAAATTTTGCCTAGACAACCTCCCCTCATTGGGAGCAATGCAGCATCTGATGATTTGAACTGTATGTTAACATGTGAAATTATAAGCAAGTTGTTTTCTTATAGCAATGGCAATTATTATTTCCAATTGTATCATTACTGTAATTAGAAACACGAATAATTGCACTCAACTTCCTAACCAAATGTCTGTGTGTTAGTGATGTGCTGTTTCCTTGATGTACATTCACTATCACTGCAGTTTTTTCTTGCAGTCTCTAAAGCAGAAATTACTAAGAATATTTTTTTTTTAAATTAAAAAAGTCTAGCTTCCATCCTGAATCCACCAATCTAGGACTGGTGGTCTCTCCCAGTTGGGTTTGTCATTCATCTCATCCTCTCTCCTCATGGGCAAGTTTGCACAACCTGAACAACTACGTCCTTCCTTATTACCTTCAGAGACACACAAGTGACAGATAAAGAGAAGGTTAATTAGCATTAGTAGTATTATGATACTTCCCCAAGGACAGAACTCAGGTTCCGGATCTCCAAGTCCCTCAAGCTGTCCAGCTCTGGAAACCTCCCTTCCCAGTACGAGGACCTGTTACTTCAGAAGGGTGAGATGGGCTCCTGCTGAGCAGTGGGCGGGGGGCACATGGAAAACAAACTCTTGAGTACTTGTAAAACTGATCAATGCAGCTACCTGCGAGCCATCAGCAATGCAAACTCATGGTTTTCCTCAGCTCCTTCTTGGAGAGAGGTATATAATGAGGAGTGTTACTTCAATGACATGAAATGTTTGTTTCAACTACTCTAACAAGTGCTTTTTCTAATTTTAACCCTAGTCTGGGAAAGCGAAAAGCTTTCCAACTTCTCCCTCAGGATTTATTTTCTATTTAGGATAAAATAAATAAAAAAGCTCTCTTTGGGCTGCATCACAGGGCTCAACGTGAAATTTGGTGCCAAAGACATGCCAAAGGCAATATTTTTCTTTCTGTGGCAGTCAAGGACAGATGGGAGACAAAGAAATCCCCTAACTGCAGGACAGGGATTGTTTTTTCAGAGTGATGCAGCTATCATAAACGTGGAGAGCTCATAACACATTTAGAAGTGTCCCATCCTCCCATCAGACTCCTACAGGCCAGTGAAAGCCACCACCTGTTGAAGGTCCTCATGCTCCTAGCACTAGGGTGAGATTTGAACGTTGGCCCCCTCCAAGATGGCTGTGTGGGGCTGTCTTCTCCACTGACTCTCAGGACCCAAGAGATGATTTTCTGTAAGCTCTGTAAAGATGCTTGCAGAAAATTAAGGTTGCTGTAAGGAGTTAGGTCAATGGTTCTAGAGAATCACCTTTCCCAACTCTCACTGGTACAAAATACCCACCTACAACAGCAGAGAGACAAACAAACCCAGCTGGATTCCAGAGAAGCCCCCACACTCCTCAGCCGCCTCCACTCTGCTGCAGCAAGAGACACTTGAAACAATCCCTTTCAACTGATCCTCACTTGTCTCTCCAAGGGCATCAGTTACACCGGGCATGAAGGACCATCCAGATTTACTCCAAGCATGTTTTACGAAGGAGGGAATTAAGAGAGGCTCAAAGAGAAGACTGTTTAGGGTCGCTATAATCCAGTTGTAGACTGGCTTGGACATTTGCTCTCTCTTTGCTGAGGTTTCCAACGTGGAGAGACCTCCACGATGGGAGAGAAGGAACATCCACCAGAATTCACCAAGTTAATCTAAGTCCTTTCCAGAAGTCAGTTCCACAAACAAGCAGAATAGCAAAACCAATTCAGCCCTGTAGGCCAACCCCAATCTCCATCACATCCATCCAATCCACCATGGTGTCCTTTCGGTGAACTCTTCATACAGCAGTGATTCTTCCTGGGTGCGTCCTGTTCATTCAGTCCAGATGTCCTCCATGGCACACTCTGGAAGTCACTTATTTATGCAATGGACGAAAACAGAAGTTGTTGACAATGACCCGTGGGGTTGAAGCAGTCTCTGAATCTGCACTCTCCTCTCTTTAGACTCCATTTCTTGATTTGTACAGAAGAGGGATGATCAATTCCTTCAGTTTTAACCCACAAAACCAAAGAGCCATCTCACTTCCCTGTAGCCAGGGAAAAATGCAAGATATTTTACTACAAAGTGGTTATTAATGTCTGAAGAGACAGAGCATGTACTCTTGCTCTGAAGAAACATGGTGTGATCCCGGGTACGCAGAACAGCAACGAGCAAAGCTTATTCCTACAGCCAGCAAGGGCAGTTATTTACTAAGGTTTCCTGCAGGAATGTGGTTTGCGAGGTTCGTATCTGGAAACATAGGGTTCAAGTCCAACTTAAATCACAGATAAGAACAGAGGTGGTCCATATACAAAATCCTTCCTGACATTTCTGTATGTCACACAACCAGCAAAAAAAAAAAAAGTACGTCTGTGACTGACCATCTCAAATTAATTGCAGTCCAACGGTGACAGCCACTTAGGGTCAGAAATCAGATACACCGTCTGCACAACGCAGCACTGAGCTCCCCCGCACACAGGCACTAAGCTCAGATCAACGACTGATGCCCTAACTTAGTTATTTGTAAATAAGTATTGAACAATATATTTATCCAAAAAATGGATAGAGACGAAACCTGTGTGTGTGCACATGTATACATACATAGTCAAAGATGTTACATTATTATAATCTCCTTCATCTCATTTCCCCTCTCCAAACACCAGCAGGTTTTGCATATTAAGCTAGCGGCTACTGGAATTGCCCAAGAGGGAGGAGATGTGGAGATAGGAGACTGGACCCTGAGACACACAGGATGGGATACCTATTGCCCTGCTGACCTTAGACCAAGTCCCCAGCTCTGAAAGCCAGACTTACGGGTCTAGAAGAAAAGAAGCTAAAAGGGAAAGGCCAAGAGGGCAGTCCAGCTTCTGAGATGTTCTATAAAGATGAGCAACAGCACCTCCTGCTCCCTGAATAAATTTTATCTGAAATCAGTACGGTCTGACAGGTTTTCAGAACATGCCTGACAAAGCGGTGTGTTCAGATATGGGGACGCCAAATCTGCCCTCAGACAGGACAGCAGCAATGAGCGCAGCTCGACAGGTCCCGGGGATACCGGGGACACAGGTAACACACAGGTGCCATACAGGGCATTTTTGATCAAAAAGCTCAAGTCCCAAAGACGGCTCATCACAGGAGGGAGGATGGGAGAAGTTTTGACAACTACCAGCTCCCATTCTGGATCTCACCTGTACTTCTCAATCAGAAAAAGTTACTACTGCACGTAGATAATCAGACTGTTTGAAGGCTCAGAGATGGCAACGTTAGAATTTCTCTATAAAGCACAAAACGTAAGTTTTAGAAGGACTTACAGAGTTTACCAGATAAAATGGTAAAGCACACACACATAGGTCTTAAAACACTGTGAAAAATACAGCAAGAGACTCAAATGTTATTGAAAAGTCCAACATGAATAGAGCTGTGGTTTCCCATTTTCTCTCTAACTCTCCCAAGAAGCTATGGGTATTTCGGGTGGACTGAATACTTTTAAAATCTCCACGCACCAAGATTTACAACCAGTCTGCACATAAGCATGCACACTGCTGTCCTTCCAGGGGAGGCAGCACCTAGAAATCAAGGAAAGAAATAACGGAGAGAAAAATCATGCTTCTGGTATTACATCAGTGTGGAGGGAACAGAAGAGCTGATAACAGCCTCTGAAACTACTTGACCTATTTTCACCTCTCTTAAATAAGCACTGTAGCACTTACATTTTCCTGTGAATTATGCAGTACGCCAGGACCAGATGTGTCTGTCTTGACACGCAACAAGGGCTGTAACTTGGGAATCTCCAGGGTCTCTGAACACTAAGGCGACAGCTCTGCTCCTGCCAGGCTCGGCACCGCCCGGGAACTGCCGCCACACAAGCAGCAGAATTAAATAAAGCCGCAATTCTTAAACCACATCAAACCCTCCGTAAATCTGAAACCTTGAAGCACTTTTAAACAACAGCAGCACTGGCCCCCATCTCAAACACAGCCAGTAGACTCCCTTTCCAAACCCACAAATGCTGGGGGAGATTTCCAACTCTCCAATGGTCAGAACAACACGCATTTCTCAAACCATCTTCCTCATTAAGCCACACAAATTACTGAAGCATTGACCTCGACCTAGGTTTATAAACCTGCGCTTTTTAAACCAAGCTCACCAAGCAAGAAACACAGTCACCATCTCGCTCTTCTCTAGGCTCTGGAGTGTGTCCTCCAGAGCAGGAGCTTGATCCTTGGCAGGCTGCAGGGATCTGGCTTTTGCCATCAGCATGGATGGAGTCATGGATGATGACACCCACTTAATGTGTCTCAGGAAGAATCTGGCCAGTCAGAGGTCACCTACACACCCGTGTTACCAGAGAAAGGGCAGACAGCATAACTCACCCAAAGGAGGCAGGCACTAGAAGGAAAGTCTACCGGATACTTCTGTCCAAGGGAGACATTGCCCAGCTTGGCTCTTCTGTACAGCCTCTGTGCAGACCGACATGTAGCCACACCAAAGTGGACTTGATGGCAAATGAAGTCAGGTTCAGTTTGAAAATGAACATTTCCATTTCACTGCTCTACCTGTTAATTTTCCAATTTCCCTCGAACCAGAATGCTTCACCTCTCCACACACCATTCAACTCTGCACAAAAAATATGGCAGTCAACTCAGAACCACTGCTCTTCCAAGACTCTTCTCAGGCACTACCTTGGTGCCCCTGCAGCAGGAAAGCTACAGACAGCGTCACCACAAACAGCTTCCCAGGCAGGGCAGGTGCCAGTGACAGAGGCCTAAGGAGGCAGCATAAGCATCAGACGCCAGGCCTGGAATTAGGGAACTCCCACCTTGGCGTCCCCGGGTGCCGATGGCCAGGGCCTGTGCCTGACCAAGGGGGGGCTGCAGCGGCAGGGGGGAGCCTGGGCAGCCCCCGGATAACTCCACTGCCACCACGGGCTCTCCCTCTGCTCCCACCACCCCAGCTGCCAGCCCTGCTGGGCAGGACGCACCATAGCTTGCTGCTTTGGGAGGTGACAGCCCCTATCGCCATCTCACAGCCTCTCACCCCACAGTTGCTCATCCCCACCACGGAAGGCACGGGCCTGCCCAGCAGAAAGGGGACCGGTGTCGCCCTGCAGAACACACCAAGAGGGTCATGGCCACACGGTCACACTGCTGCTCCCAGAAAAGCAGCTCTGCCCATGGCCGTGTCTGAGTCAGGACAACAGCCCCCAATGCTGTCAATGGGACATGGAACAGAGCTGACTTGTGGAGAAGGGGCTGTCAGCAAATCAATGTTGAACTCCCAACCCCACCACAAACTTCGGGCCTAACCTCTGCCTCTGCCAAATCACAGCATGTCCCAGCTCCCCATCTGCAACATGGGGAACACAGAGTTTTATTCAACCATTTTGGTTTGCAAAGCTCAATCCCTCAGCACATGTGAAGCACATGGAACCCATGGGAGACAGATCAGTATGTAACACTGGGTTGCATTTGATTTAGACACCCAAACATAGGTGATTAGATTTCCAGAAGTTCTGAGAAGACCAAGTCCCAACAGCGTGGCAGGAAGGCAGGTGCTCAACACCTTGGAAAGTCAATGTCTATTAGCTTAATGGAGTTACACGAGCTCCACATTTTGGTTCAAGACACGGAAGGCCTAAATTCAGAAGCAGAGTGCTGAAATACATGAGCCAGCAGGGTGCCCAGGTGGCCAAGAAGGTCAACAGTATCTTGGCATGTATCAGGAACAGCATGGTGAGTAGGACCCGAGACGTGACTGTCCCCCTCTACTGGGCATGGGTGACACCCCACCTCAAGTGCTGTGTCCAGTTTTGGGCCCCTCACCACAAAAAAGACATTGAGATGCTGGAGCGGGTCCAGAGAAGGGCAACGGAGGTGGTGAGAGGTCTGGAGCACAAGTCTTGTGAGGAGCAGCTGAGGGAACTGGGGGTGTTCAGCCTGGAGAAAAGGAGGCTGAGGGGAGACCTTCTCGGTCTCTCCAACTCCCTGAAAGGAGGGTATAGCTGGGGAGGGTCGGTCCCATCTCCTGAGGAACTGGTGACAGGACTAGAGGAAATGGCCTCAAGTTGCACCAGGGGAGATTCAGGTTGGATATTAGGAAAAGTTTTTACACTGAAAGGGTTATCAGGCATTGGAATGGGCTGCCCAGGGAAGTGGTTGAGGTGCCATCCCTGGAGGTGTTCAAAAGCTGGGTAGACATAGTGCTGGGGGACATGGTTTAGTGATGTTTTTTTTGTCAGAGTTGGGTCGATGATTGGACTAGGTGATCTTGAAGGTCCATTCCAACCTAGATGATTCTATGATTCTATATCAAAATCCTTGCAGAAAAAAAAAATAGTGCTACTAGGGCAGTGATGCTCCATGGGACATGGAATTTGCTAGAGAAATTTATTTTGGAAGCTGCAGATACCAAAAAGCTCCTCTGCAGAGCAGGATCAGCACCTTAGAGAAATAACAAAACTTAGAAGGGAGATAAAAAAAAAACCAACCAAAAAAAAAAAGAGAGACCTTAATGCAGCATGTTCAGTCCAAATCTCACACTAGTTTCAGTAGCACCATCTCTGAAGATGTGAACTTCCTGGAGTCTGAGACACTGAGACACTGAGCAAGGGTGCTTTACTAGCCATGTCACCTCTTTGTCATCTAGGCCACAGAGATCATTGGTCAAACAAACTTGTAAACTTCTGGAAGAAACGGGAAGGTTAAATACAAGACAACACTCATCAATTTGTCAAGAAAGTGCCAGAAAAAAAAAAAAAGTTTAGAAACACTGCTCTAGCACTTAAACTATGGCAATATTTGCATTAAGTGAAAGCCTGTTTTCCATAGACTCACTCAAATATTTGAATGTATTTGCTGACTTCTTGGAGATTTCAATTTTATTTGTGCTTTCTTGAAAATGCAAACAAGTTTCCCAGGGATTACATCCAGGTACCACAACTGTCAGTAAATGTTGTAGAACAGTCACAGAAAAAAATTCGAATTCTGAACTGGTACCTTTTACACCATAACCGATCTCTGCGGCTCCCAGGCCCCCACCCCGCAGTGGGGAGGTATCATACAGCAGGAAGGCATCAGAAATCAGTAACAATAAAGATGGGAAATGACTGAGATAGAAAATATTTACAGGGAAATTCATACAAGTAATTGTGAACATGCCAATTTGGGATATTCCACTTTAATTTTTAGTATTTCTTAGACAAATGGTAGTAACTCTCAGAGGTTATTTCCAAATTATCTCAGCCATCTGTAGACTGTGCAGTTGGAGAGCCTGAAACCATCTTCCAGAAAGGTTTGTAAAAGTGTAAGAGGAAACTAAAAGAGAAGCAGACACTTGAGAGAGACTTTGGGACAGCCAGAAAAATACTTTCCAGGAATAATGACGGTCCCTGAACTATACAGAAATACAGAAAGCAGCAGAATCTGACGTGCAACTGGACCTCCATTTGCTTCTGAGGAATCCAACCCAAAAGGTCTATTGAACAAATATCTGCCAACACTCTCTTGGGGCATCTCTCTAGAAAGCATGTGACTCTCCCAAGTGTCACAAGAAGAAGGTGGTCCACACAGGGCACCTCTGGAAGCTTTAATTCACCACATGCTATAAAGAGGCTACAGAGTCCAAGAGGCCATGAGACAGTTCAGAAGTTGGGCTGGTGAGCATTAAAAGGGGTCATTTCAGTTTGGTACCTTTCCAGATGAGACTGCAATGTTTCAAGTTCTAGAGAGGTGGCACCTCTGACAGGACACTCAAGCAGCAACACGTTGTGAACCAGATGCCAGACAAAATTCTTTATGCATGCTCATTTCTGAGCAGCTGGATCGAACTTCCGTAGTCTGAAGTCAAGATCAAGGTATCGCTGCACCAGAAGAGTAGAACACTTTCCAGAAAACTGCAAAATTCATCTACAGCAAACTGAATGACTTGGTTTCATGGACAGCAGCGATGGCCAGCACACCACAGACACTGCGAGGCAAACCTGCCATGTACAGCTATACAGTCACTTCTCACCACATTATTCCCATCTTACTGTTACAGTATTTGAACCTCCTTTCAGCAAAGCCCACCAGCTGCAAGTAGCTCTGTAGAGAGCTACACAGAGATAATTGAGTAATCTGATTTTGTTTGTGACCTAAATCCTACTTGGACACAGAATAGATGAGGTAAAAGGTGGGATGCTTTTCAGTCAGTTGGAAATAGCAATTGAAAAACAATGTGTCAGAAGTTTAAGAGCTCACCCTAGCCATGGCTCATGTCCTCCAGCCTCTACAACATCTGCTGCAGGGAAAACAATTGGTAATCTGGTCTAAGTCAGAAACACAGTCTGAACTGACGAGAACCATGCTCTCAACCAACAATTCTCCTCAGTCTCCACCGACAGCCAGCCTGAGAGCACCATGGCCATGCGTGGCCCTGGGCATGAGCATGCAGGACCCCACGCTTCCTTGTGCTGGGGGTGAAACATCTGTATCTCCTCTAGACCGCATCCTTTTGATTCAGAATTTTACTCTCCAACTACGCTTGTTAATTCAGGCCATTCTGAATTCTGAAATCATTCATTTCTGAATGAAAATTCTGCCTTCCCCTGTAGGGGTCACATGTAAATCCTGTGTATTGCTGTGCTGTAGGGTGCCTGCAGGCAGGCTGGGTTGTATACCAGAACTACACAAAATGTCTCTCTGTACTTAGAAAGCAGATTTGGTGGTAGCAGCCACAGCTCAACCAAATGAGACACACATCCTCCATGGCTCATCAGTCACATGCAGTCACAGAACCAGACCAGACCTTCCTTCCAGCTCCCTGCCTGGCTCCCTGCTGCTCAGCATGTCACCCCAGGGCTCTGCGCAGGAAAGCCATCCACAGCACCTTTTAGTTGCCATAAGGGATGTCTCAGCCCTCAGCATCACCAGGACAGCACCTTCTTCCAGCAACTAGAAAAGTATCTCTAGTTTCTTATCTCATTCAAAGCCACCCCTATTTAAAGTCAGTCTCCTATTTAAAGATCACTTCGAAGCCCCCTGGTTTTAACATATGTTCTAAATCAGAAAATATTTAGGGCAAAACCCCAGCAGCACTGGAGACATAAGGGGTCTGAGCAGTTGTAGCCTCTGCTCTGCTAGTCTTCTCCTCGCTTGGTTTGCTGGTGACCCATGGCAAAGGTGACCTTCTTCAAGACATCCCAACACATCTGGTAGCAGATGTACTGGCCAGGGGGAAGAGGGAGGCATCCTGGGCAGGGGTGCCATGGGCTGGGCAGGGATGGGGCAGGAGCCACAGGGCCATGCCATACCGCTGCCACGCAGCCACCGCAGTCCTCACCAGCTCTCAGCTCCAGGGCCATCACGGAGATAGCACAAGGAAGCTCAAAGGTCTCAACCACTCACTGATTCCTCCTGCTCCTGATATGGTCTCACATTCCCACGTGTTGCTCTGTGCCCAGGCACCCACCTCCTGCAGCCCCTTCGCAGCCCGAGCAGCACACTCACACATCCTGGAGGGATGCATCCACAACTGCAAACCCAAACCATGAGACATGGCTCAAAACCACCGCAGATAAGAAAGAAAACACAAGGAGGGGACAGGAAAAAGATTTGGGAACCCCTGTCCCAACTTTCTGTATTCTATGGTGTTTAATCTATGTTTTCTTTCCCTGTAAATAGTATTCCAGGACACGGTCTATCTATTAACAAAAAGCCTCTACCCACAAGAGCAGTGATGCTCTGGGAACAGCCTCAGGGCAGCACAGCAGGTGTGGTGTCTGCCGGGTTACAGAGGCCATTCTGTGCCACGGGACTCTATGACAAAGTGACTCACTTGGTGGATGATGGAAAGGCTGTGGATGTTATTTACCTAGACTTTAGCAAGGCCTTT
>JAOTQQ010000003.1:24307474-24332002 GCA_026546715.1 Gallinago undulata | reverse complement strand
GTTGGACTTGATGATCTCTGAGGTCCCTTCCAACCACCGTGATTCTGTGATTCTGTGATTCTGTGATTCTGTGACTTAAGGCAACTGGAAAACACTGGTCAGGTCTTAATAATGGCATGTTTTGCAATTGGGATTCCATGGCCTTTGAAATCGGGCCTCCAGATAATACGCCGTTAAAACCAAGGAAATAGCATGAATGACCGGAGTCAGGAATTGTGCACGGATCATCTGGGAAACCTCCCTCCCTGAGGAAACCACACTGAGCACCCTCCAGCCTGCCTGTGCATTCCCCTACCCACAGGAGCTACACTGCACCCCTGGATTACAGCAAACACTCCCCAACTTCTTTTCCAACACTCCTGAGACCTCTCAGACTGAAAAAACAAAACCCAAAAGAAAGCCAAATTGCACCTGGACAGGTTACATGGGGTCCACACCCATTTTACCAAGGTCCAAAGCCTCAGCACTGATGAGGAAAGGGACTACACAGGATATCCTGAAATTTCCAAGGCCACCTCTGGCATAATGTGCCTTCTCTCCTCACAGCTGTGTCTCTGCTCCAGTGATGCAGCTTACTCCTCCCTCTTAACACACACACAAGCACAGGGAGCCCCGTTTGCTCCTTGGCTTTCTGTCTACATAGCAAGAAACCACACTCTTACCTGAACATCCACCAATACAGCCTGATCAGTTCCCCGACCACAACCTGTTAATCAAGCAAAATACAGCTAATAGGCAAATTATATCTTGCAGCAGCTGCAGGACACTGCTGGCTGCCTTCTCTCGAGCCCCAGCCATTGCTCAGCACAGGGAATGGGCAGTTGATGACAGGACCTTCTGCCCTCTTGGAGGCAGGAGCAACGGAACACCTCCGGATCAGCGGATCCAAGTCACAGAAACCCAAATTTTTTGTGAGAAATTGACCTCTCTGTATCTTCAGATCCACCCATCTGGACCAACAGGGTCTGCACAGGGAATCCCCAGCAGTGCCGAGCCAGGACTCATCTTGGGAGGGCGCCGAGGCTACCCCGCTCCATCGGGCTGGGGAAGAGAAGCAATTCAGTGAATAGAAACACATCGTGCATCGGGAATGCATCCGGTCCAGGAGGTCTGTAATATCCAATTCAAGTCAGAACTCTAGAAAGGTTTCTAGACAACAGAGTTAAAAACATTCCAGGCTGTCTGAGAAGCAGGTAGGAGATGCAGAGACACCACTGCGATGCACCAGCCGCAAGACAAACACGCGAGAGAAGCATGCAACCAGGAGACGTGAACAATGCTTTTGAGGAACGGCATCCAGGACAGACAACACAAAGGACATGAGGATGAATTAGCTGTATCCAAGCTTAGCAAAGCCTCGACACAGAGAAAGCAATCCAACCAATATCTACCTCCTTCACACAGAAATGGCTATTATAGCTTGTAGCCTCCCAAGAAAGCTTTAGCGCAGACAGATGACCATCATTTTTGATACCTGAACAGCTATCACATCCAACCCAAAACACTTCCAAGCCCTTGGAACCAGTTACACCATTGACCAGCCTATCCCTGCCAACACCACCAGCTCCCATGCAAAAAGAAGAGCACCTTCTTAATGGACGCTGACAGTTACTTGCACAAACACGAAACTTAAGATGTCACTAACAATGAAAGCTCTTCTGTGCTAGACAGGAGCCCCTGTGAGTTCCAGTGAACTCCAGACAGAAATTCATGTAGAAAAACACAGAAAAGTCAAATCCCTAAAGATGGTTAATGGTGGGAACTCAATAGCTGAGACTAAGTCCTTTATTTAACAGACATGGGAAGGTTTAAGAGAGAGGAGTCCCAAATCGGGTTCTTAAGAAAATTGCTACGAGGGTTTGATGATGTTGAGGGAGAGATAAAACAAGCGAATATATAAATGCTAGCTCTACAACCAGCAAGAATACTCTGTTTCAGATTAGAAAAGAGAGAAAAGGAGAGCGGACCCCTCTCTGAAAAGGTCATTTGGAGTGGTAAGAAGAATCATCTAGAGTACTCTAGAATTTCTAGATGTTGTAATTACTGTTGATAATTCATCAGGAACATATTTCTAACTCCAACTTGCTTGAAAATCTCCAGCATGAAGAAGCTACCAGACATAGGAAGAGAGCCGAGAGGGACCATTCTGGGGAAGTAGAAGGTGCTGAGCTCAAGGAGTAAGGCAGCAACATGCAGGGCCAAGCAGCAGCGACCCGTGACCAGGGACACCCTGTGGCGGGGCACGCTGCAGGCTCAGTCTCGCCACCCACAAAACTCTAGAGATCAGCTGGGGAACTCAAGAGAGAAAAAGTCTGGGACATCTTTGCATGCATTCTGCCACATGTACAGGCTGTGGGTGCGTCAGCCATCCATCTAGATTGGTGGATCTGAGGATACAAAGCTAGTATTTTTTGTGACAATGTCCTACTGTTATTTATGAGCATCAGGAACAGCTCTGTGCTCTGTGTTCACCTGGGGTAAGGACATGCTGTAGCTGGCTGTCTAGAAACCTCAGCAAGAGCTAACTCCCTGACATCTCCATGTTGGTAGAATGACAATCCTCAAACCTTTGTTTATTTTAGTGCTGAAAAAAAAATTAAAATCTAGCACATTTATGTCTTTCACAAGTAACACAGAAACAAGAACTTCTCTCTAACAAAAAATAATAAGAACTGAATAAAGAGACAGGAAAATGAGAATGAATAGGTCTGGAACTTCATTATAGCCGTATCTTGAATTAGCAGCTACAATTTATCTCAATTTAATCTATTCTGGAAGGCAGTAGCTCCAGTGTAGAACAGAAAGATCCCAAACATAACCTTTGTTTAATTCTGGGGTGGGAGTGGGGGGGGAAAGGGGAGCCGGGGGGGGGGGGGGTGGGGGCGGGACGACAACAAACAAAACAAAACCAAAAAATTCTTCTACAGTGACTCAAACTGACAGATTGACAGATTTGAGCAACCTGCAAATCACTGAAGTAATCAAACTGCATTTAAAATAACCCTGCACATGGCTAAATAATTTCAAAGTTGTTCCACTAGTTGTGCCTTTGGCTTTATACTCACATGTGTGGATTTTGGAAAGGAACTCCAGAAGTGTTTAGAGTAAATCTTGCTGTGGACTTGAAAGGTGGATTTGCAAAATTTAACTTGAGCGCTTTGCGTTTACCTGGGAGACAACAAACAGAAAGTAAACTTTTTGTCAGCAACAAAATATTAAGAGATCTGGAAATAAACAGGAAAAGTTAAACACAATGTTAGAAAAGGAAAACACATTTCACAACATTAGCAAGTCAGAGCTTGTTTTAGGGTCCCAGGGATGGAGAAACAGAGTCAGCTCTCACACCAAGGTCTTCCCCATCTTATTCCAAGTCCCAATGCAAGTTGTCCCAAGCATCTCCTGTGAGAGCTAGACCACCAGGAGCAGCTGCCAGGGGCATTGGGCACCTCCACACAGGGCCCTCAGCACCTTCCACATGCAACTGTTCCTTTGAACAGATCCACACGACAGGCTCAACCGCAGCCACGGTGGCAAAGGGGCCAAACCTGCTGGTGACAGCCTGGGCAAGCCACCAGCCACAGGGTGGACAGCACTGGGGAGGGAAAGGCACCTTGGGGTGTCTTTTATGTTACAGCCCAACTGTAGGAGGGGTTTCTGACAGGATTCCTGACCCTCCTCAGCCAACAGAGATAACCAGGCTTGAGCGAGGATAGAGGAGATCTGCTGTGCATTCACTTCTGCCACGTGGGACATCAAGCAGAGAGCAAAATTGAGCCCATCAGACGGGTGACCCGGTGAGAGAAAGTGTTGCTCTGCCGCCAAAAGAGAAAGAATGGGGAAAAGAAAATAAACATGGGTGGAAGTGGTCCTGGTCACCACTCCAGCCACTGGCTATGTGTTTTTTATTGAAGCTGAGATAACCTGCTCGAGCAACAGCAGGGTCAGGGACTACAAAGGGAGATGTCCTTTTGCAGTCTTCTGGGCTGCAGAAACCCCTTTCTTGTTCCTGTTTGGCTGCAGGAAACCTGGGCGCCTCTCCACCAAAACATGCCCAGACAAGGCCTTCTTCCACCCCACCTTCCCAGGAGCCTGCAACTGAACCCCCTGGGCTTCCTGCTGCTGGGGTGACATCTTAACAACTCACTGCTGCTCATCCCAGGAGGCACCAGCCACCCAAACCTGGCCCAACATCTGGATTCTTCCAACACCGTTCGTTTGCCCGCACCCTAGAGCATTCCCAGCCATCCCACAGCCCTTCTGTGAAGGCACGGAACTACTCTGCAGCATTTCTCTACCTTACACAAAGAGGTGGATAACTTCAAGATCAAGAATCAGAAAAAAAACTAGTTACAGGTCAAGGCACTTTACAGCAATTTCAGGGCATGAAATATTACAACGATCATAAAATCATAGAATCATTTAGGTTAGAAAAGACCTTTAAGATCATCAAATCCAACCATGAACCCGGCACTGCCAACTCCACCACTAACCCATGTCCCTCAGCACCACATCTACACACCTTTTAAATACCTCCAGGGACAGTGACCCCACCACTGCCCTGGGTAGCATGTTTGAAGGCTTGGCAACCCTTTTGGTGAAAAATTTTTTCCCAATATCCATCCTAAACCTCCCCTGGTGCAACTTGAGGCCATTTCCTCTAGTCCTGTCACCTGTTCCTTGGGAGAAGAGACCAACCCCACCTGCCTACACCCTTCTTTCAGGGAGTTGGAGAGTGAGAAGGTCTCCCCTCAGCCTCCTTTTCTCCAGGCTGAACCTCCCCAGCTCCCTCAGCCGCTCCTCACAAGACTTGTGCTACAGACCCCTCACCAGCTCCGTTGCCCTTCTCTGGACATGCTCCGGCCCCTCAACGTCTTTCTCACAGTGAGATTTTCTAAGTTCAGGCTCCCACAGCACATGCGCCAAATGAACTGCAGAAGAAGCCAAAGAGCATAATTTGCCCTTATAAATGACCCAGAAACAAAGGAGGAGTTGAACAAAACCAAAAAGGTGCTAAAACCAATTATATCATTTTCTGCAGAACTTAACACTCCTCCACATCTCTCATGTCAATGATCCACAATGTTCTGAAAGATCAGATGTTTGCATGACCAATGGGAATATTCATACAATGGTTTTGGTTTGAAGGTACCTTCAAAGATCTTCTAGTTCAACAGCCCGGCCATGGACAGGGACATTTTCCACTTGATCAGGTTGCTCAAAGACCCATCCAGCCTGGACCAATGTCTCACCATCCCCATAACAAAAATCTACCCAAAGCTAACCCAAACAGTGTTGTCAGCCAGCAGAGGCACAGAGCAATCTCCATCTCACGTCTGTCTCTCGGGAAGTTCTGCAAGGATCCTCGGAAGCATATGGCTGCAGGCAGGTCTGCCACTACCAAAGAACCTGGTTTCCTGGCAGGACCCTCTGTGAGCACACAACCTGTCACATGGCCGCAACACTGCACTGCTGCCTGATCGACCTCCAAGACCTCTTCTGACCACATCCCTGATGGCATCTCCCTTCTTACACAGAGCAAAACCAGTCTGAGTTCACAACTGCCAAGGAGCCGGGGGATGCAGACACGTACCAGTCACGCATATATGCCTGAAACCTCCCCCAGCTCCTCTCCTGGTCCTCATCCTCCTCCCCAGGTCCTGCCCAGCGACTGTGTGGACAGGCATGGAGTGGTGGAGCTTGGCAGATACCTGCAGGGAAGGGTCCCACAGCCCCTTACTCACCTGCCCTATTACTGCAGGGTAAAGAGGGCTCTCAGACCAGCTCCAGGGATTTACAGTGGCCGCCACTCTTCTAGCTTGGTTTTAGCCACACACCTGAAACACTTCCTCTTCCAAGGGCAACAATACAGTGTCTCAAGATTTTCCCTTTCTAACAGCAACCTTTACACAACTCAGAGGAGCATCTGTCTTTCAAGTGGCCCAACACTGAAAATGATACAATTAACTACAAACTTCTACCCAAAAAGTTCTCTCTCCTCAAAACCTGCTCCTACTCTCATTGCTTGCAAACTTTATACACCAGGTTTCCTCCCATTTTCACAATGTGACAAAACATTTTTTTTTATCCCTGTTAAACATCAGTCTATTGATTTCTGTCTCAGTAGGTTTCTAAGAATAGTTCCAATGATGTCGATCCACCATCCAGAACTGGATTTTCTACAAATCCAACAAATACAGAAGCACTACCTGAACCTGGAAAGCAAAGAGGATAGGCTGCTCTTGCTCAGCCTCTGAAGAAGGAAAGTGACTGGGGAGAAACACGCATGCTAAAAAGTGTAGGAGTTTCCATTCAGCACAAGTCACCCACACTGTAAATGAAACAACGCACTAAAACCAACTCAAAGTCTGAGGAGAGTGAAAGCAAACTGTCTCCTCCATACAGCAACCTTCCAAAAAACCTGAGTACTTCAGCTGTGTAGTCTATGAGTCTTGAGTTTCATCCCAAAAGACTTCTGACAGCTCCAAGCCCCTATTTCTCACAAAAACTTCACTCAAAACTAACTGGAGGCAAGAGTCTCTTTAGATCTAAGAGTTGTGCTGCCAATTTTGCTAAGCATCCTGCTGTGCTACAATTCAGAGGCCTGAAGTTAATGTTGCTTCTGAAATTCACTAATGCCCCTATCGCCATCAAGGTCATGTGTTCAAAACTGTCCTAAACAGAGCTGAACTATCCACCCTACATAAATTAAACATGCTTTACAGGTTTTGCTAACTTAATACATAATTCTAATCATTGACCACTATAGCATCTGCAGAGAACTGTAAAAGTAAAGACTACTGGGGAAGTAATGATTTAGAAGCAATCAAAACTAACTTCAGAACATACCACTTCTCATTAAGTTCGGTTAATCCTCAAAACCATGGATTCATGGATTTGACATAGTTGGAAGGTACCTCTAGAGATCATCCAGTCCAACTCCCCTGCCAAAGCAGGGTTGCCCAGAGCACATCACTCAGGACAGCATCCAGGTGGGGCTTGAAGATCTCCAGAGAAGGGGACTCCACACTCTCCCTGGGCAGCCTCTTCCAGGGCTCTGGCACCCTCACCCAAAAGAAGTTCTTCCTCATATTTGAGTGGAACTTCCCATGTTCCAGCTTATGCCCACTGCCCCTCATCCTATCGCTGGAAACCACTGAAAAGAGACGGCTCCATTATCCTTCAACCCATCCTTTAGGAACTTGTAAACATAGATAACGTCTCCCCTCAGTCTCCTCTTCTCCAGGCTAAAGAGCCCCAGCGCTCTCAGCCTTTCCTCATCAGGGAGATGCTCCAATCCCTTCATCATCTATAGTTGCCCTACGCTGGACTCTCTCCAATAGTTCCCTGTCCCTCTTGAACTGGGGAGCCCAGAACCAGACACAGGATTCCAGTTGTGGCCTCACCAGTGCAGAGTAGAGAGGGAGAATGACCTCCCTTAACCTGCTGGCCACACTTCTCCCTATGCAGCCCAGAATTCCATTGGCCCTCTTGGCAACAAGGGCACATTGCTGGCTCATCCACCAGGACTCCCAGATCCTTTTCCTCAGAAGTACTTCCCAGAAGATCCACATCACGCTGGACGGCAGCACAGCCCTCTGGAGTGCCGGCCAGTCCTCCCAGTTTGGTATCATCAGCGAACTTGCTGAGGATACACTCTGTCCCCTCACCCAGGGGGTGACTGATGAATATGTTGAACAGGACTGGGCCTAGTATTGACCCCTGAGAGACACCACTGGTCACAGGCCTCCAACTTGACTCTGCTCCATTAATGACAACCCTCTGAGTTCTGTCACAGCCAGGACTCAATCCACCTCACTGCCCCCTCATCTAGCCCACACTTCCTTAATTTTCTAATGAGCGTGTTATGGGAGACAGTGTCAAAAGCCTTGCTGAAGTCAATGTAGATGACATCTGTGGCTCTCCCCTCATCCAACCATCTAGTTATAACATCATAGAAGGCTATCAGATTGGTCGAGCATGATTTACCCTTGGTAAACCCATGTTGACCACTTCCAATAACTTGTTTATCTTTAGTGTGTTTGGAGATGCCATCCAGAACAAGTCATTCCATTACTTTCTCAGGGACAGAGGTGAGATTAATCGGCCTGTAGTTCCCTGGGTCCTCCTTCTTGCCCTTTTTGTAGACTGGTGTATTTTACCACTGAGCCACCAGAAGAAGTGCCTGAGGACTGCAGGAAGGCAAATACCACATGAGTCTACTACATTGCTACCTTTACCTCACCTAGGACAGCTACGATTTTTTTCAAGCCTCTAAGTCACCTCCTGTTGGAGAAAGCAAGCCTAATTTCTTCCCAGAATTTCCCCACCACCACCCCTGAATGCCACATTTCAACACTGCTGCTAATGGTGTTCATGTTACACATAAAAAACGCTCACTTTTCAAGCAGTAAGATTTTCAAAATAGCAGTGGAATTTTTTCCAAGGTTTCTCTCTTGCAGGGTTATAAACCGATCCCTGCCAAAATGCCCTCCATTTGGTTCAAACTTGCAGTACCAACCCCTTGTTCTCACAGTGTGACATTGTCACAGTGCGACATTGTCACAGTGCAAAGGTGACTGTTGTCTCTGGTCGGATGCTGAAGCCTCTATGCTGTTTGTGGAGTAGCAATACACCAAGGAACCAAGTCAACATCATTTCCCTGCTCTAGTATAAAAAAAAAATTATAAATAAATTTGTACATTCATTTGTACAAATAGCTATAAACATAGTCGAAACTGCCTGAGTCTTGGGCACAGATCAGCTGCGGTATAAGAGCTTTAGCCTGTGCCAGCTGCACGAAGGAGAAGGCACAGGGAGGCCCCAGCATGGCCATGCTGGGACCGGCAGCTGTGCCCAAGGAGAAGAGTGGAACCCCAGCCTCAGATGCCAGCATTCCTCCTGAACCCGAGCTTGGGCAATTTCTCACAGGAGAGCACTATTTAACACGTCACTCATAGTTGTAGTCAAATGCCAGACCTGATGAAACACAAACGGAGAGAACCTGGAGGGTCTGGTGGTTCCAGGTACCTCCGACTGGTCAGCAATTGGGGCAGTGGTCTATGGGAACAGGCTGCTCTCAAAGCAGCGCTGCGTATCCCTCACAAATACTGCAAAGTGTTCCCGCTAATCCTACAGGCAGCCTCAGGATAACCCTGCAGAGACTGTACCGCAGCAGTTGTCAGAAGGAAATGGTGATGCTACTCTGGGAAATTTATTGCAAGACACCTGGAGCCCCTCCTGATGTAAAACAATAACAAATTATGCAAAGGGCCATGCCAGGTACTTTTTCATTATGAAACAGCACAGTGAGAATCATAGTGTATACTGTAGGGATGAGGACTGGGGAAGGGTTCAGTTGATTTTTATATTTTTTTTTCCTTTTTAGTTTTGGGAGTCTGTATTAGACTAAAAAAAAAAAAAAAAAGAAAAAAATGTGCCCTTGAGGCCTTTGCTTAAGGTCAATGGAAAGGATTTAGTTTCTTTGGATAAAGCAACAAGTATGTTTCCGTCATCCCTCTAGCTACCTGATGCCAGAAAAGTGGCAATGTCAATCACAGCCTGCATCCCTCGGGCTCTGACACACACCTCGGACCCAGCCGCAAAGAGCCCTACAGCCCCACACAGGGAAGAAAAGCAGGAACTATTGTACCACCCAGCTCCCAGCGTCCTGCTCCACCACACGTGGTCACCTGAAGGACACACAAACCCGTTCCTTCCCCAGAGCAGGAAGCCCAATGACAACAAGTTGCCTTTTTATTACTACACCTTTTTATTGCTGTAAAAAAAAAGCGCTTTTTAATAGTGTGTACTTATCCTGCAACATTATTTATAGGCTCTGACTCCTGGACTTTGGTCTTGCCGTGCTCAGCACCATAACGTCACACCCAAGAGCTGCCACTGTGCAGAACTGGCACAGAAGGGTCCCCAGTTGGTTTCCCTAGAAGCCCCCTGTTCCCACACACGCGCTGCCATCTTCCCCCGGGTTGGTTTTAACCCAGGCTGCTCCCCTGACCACCCTCCCCACTCCACAAGCTGCCCCAGGGAAGGGGAGAAGAGCTGCGCTGCCTCCTTCACCACTACCACTGTTCTTCAGTTACCTGAATGCAGAAGGCTGCCACCTAACGAACCAGTTCCTCTGTGAGGAATTTCACTTCCCTACCCCTTTAAGACCACTGGCTCTTTGCATGTCCCTGCTGCTGGACTGCTCTGGGTGCACGAGTCCGTGGGGATCACACAGTTTGTGGTCTTGAAAGCTCATCACTATGCAAGAATCTCAGCATGAACATGGAAACTGTGTCCAGTTCTGGGCTCCCCAGTTCAAGAAGGACAGGGAGCTACAAAGATGATGAGGGGCCTGGAGCATCTCTCTGATGAGGAAAGGCTGAGGGACTTGGGTCTTTTTAGTCTGGAAAAGACTGAGGGGGGATCTGATCAATGCTTATAAATACTTAAAGGGTGGGTGTCAGGAGGATGGGCCAGTCTTTTTTCACTGGTGCCCAGGGACAGGACAAGAGGAAATGGGAACATGAGGAGGAACTTTTGTACTTTAAGGGTGGCAGAGCCCTAGAAGAGGCTGCCCGGAGAGGCGGTAGAGTCTCCGTCTCTGGAGACTTTCAAACCCTGCCTGGATATGTTCCTGTGCAACCTGCTCTGGGTGACTCTGCTCTAGCAGGGGGTTGGACTAGGTGATCTCCAGAGATCCCTTCGAACCCCATCTCATTCTGTGATGGAAACACCCACTGTGTACATCACGAAAACAAACTGACAGACCTGCTGTTTCCCAGACTGTCCTGACATGGGGAGGTTATCACTTGGGCCCTGCAGACCCCTGAGAGCACGAGGGCAGTGGGTACTGCTGCTCAGCACCCATCACTCCCAGTTCAGAGATGCCAGGGCTCAGCATCCCCGAAGAAGCAAAATGGCTCTGGAGCACTTCACCCACTAGTTTCGGCTTCCTCTGGCTGGTTGGCGACAAGGACTCCCAAGGCTGCCCTCTCCTTTCTCAGCCTCTCACAAATCCAGCCCAGGGAGTATGAGCCATGCACCCTCACTTTTGAATTTGTATTTCCCTAGAAGTCCCATGCCTGTGAATGACGCTAGGCAAGATCAAACTGTCATTCTTCTCTTCCTAGTGTAATTAGGTTTTTAGACTCCTGGGAGGGGCAGGGGGCTGTCTGGAGATGCAGATCCACTCTGATTTTCATTACTTTCTTTCAAATGCTCTCAGGAGAAGCAGCCAAGGCCTGCGAGATGTAGCATTTAATTGTGCAAGTCTGTGGCCACTGCTGGCCACCCCTCTCTCTAATCAAACTTTCTTCTTACAGAGCTTGAGGACAAGGAAACAGAGTCTGAACAAGCAAGGCTATAAATTACAGCAAATAATTCAAATTCCTGATTTATGGACAAAAGCTGGTAAGAATCACATCAGCTTTACTCTGCTGATACTTGAGAAACCCCGAGGCACTTCTACAATGCACTGTTTCTAACTTTGAAGTGCTCCTCTTGCCACAAGACGCCCAGCAGACACTTCTCATGCTTCATCTCTAGTGAACTTCCTGTCACATCTAAAAACAAGCCAGGGTATATCATGAAACATTGTTTCCCTCCAAAATACATGTTGCTAGTTACTGTTGACACTTTTGATCATTAAGGGAAAGAAGTTATTTAACTAAAAGAACCCAATACAGCCTCCCGTATGAATTGCTATAAATATTAAACTTAATCTCACTGAGGAATATGACAATTGCACCAGAGCTCCCTATCAAACTAAGATCACAGATGCCACCATTCTGTGTTTAGGTTAAAAATATTAAAGTCAATTAAAAACTGAAATGAAAGTTATGTTGGCTAACAGAAAGCGGAATTTAGTATGTCCATTAGTTTGGCATCCAGCTCTCACGCTTTTTGGTGTCATCCTTTTACTAATACAGCCATTAGGAACTGCCAAGTAATAACTGAAGGACTCAATTCCACCCATCAACAGCACTGCCAGCTCACTGTCTTCAAGCCAGGCATGCACTAATCAACCAGGATATTATCCGACCCACCCCAGCCAGAGCTGGGACTGTGATTGACCTTTTAACACAGTGCAATGCCACGGGGCAGGCGGTTATTCCCGATTTTGTATCTATGTCCATCCCTGCCTTTCCTGAAAGGGCATGGAGTGGGGAGTGCATCCTTCACTCATCACAGGAGTAACCGCCCCTGGCCAGAGCTGTCCCACCTCGCTCCTGAGGGTCCTCATGGCCAGCGTGAGGGCTCGGGCACCACGTACCACCTGGCCTCCTCGCCCAGAGGGGCTCCCTGCACGCAGCAGGGCTGGGCCCCTCGCTCCAAGAAGTTGTCCACAGGCCTCTTGATCACCTCTACATTGCTGGAACCTTCCCTCCCAGAAGTTGTCCATGCACCTCTTCACCACCTCTGTTTTGAACACCCACAGCACAGCTTCAACAGCTTTGTGTTACCCAGCACACAAAGCACCACCTCCCTTCGGGTTGCTGGGTTTGGAGGGTTTTTTAACATGTTTCCTTGCTCATTTAACCTGAGTATCAATTCTTGCCTCAGCAGTACAGTAAACAACACAAGCAAACTGTTCCACATATTCAGATATTCACATATTCTCATATTTAAATGTCCAAAGCTCTCTGAAACTTCACTAGGGCTCAATTTATCTGTTTTGTTCTTTTTCCCACACGACAGCCCTGTAATCCAAATTGCTTACTTTAAAAAAAAAAAACACCACACTTTTTTCTTTTTAAATAAATTGCGTTGTGTTTAAAAACAGAATAACACATATTTTGCAGTCTCAAAATTTAATAGTCAGAAAACACATCTGAAATTGAAAGGATATTGGATTCAAATAAGCCAGTTTTAACACTGTTTATGAAGCTCATTACATAAGACTCTCCTTTGAATTGTTCTTGATTTTTTTTTTTAATTTTTGTTTTTACTTCTTCATATCTGATAGTTGGACTGCTTCCATTTCTTATTTTGCCCAAGTTTATTGAATAAGATACAACACATAATTTAACCAGTAATTAAAAGCATAAAGCAGACTTTTTTTGGGAACATCAACCACTTTAGCTCTATATAGTGATTACAAAAGAAGAGAATTACACACACTAATTTATCCTGTCCTGTATGTTAAGATTCACAGTACAAGAGAAAATTATTGATATAAAAAAATCCGACGTCAGTATTCTGAAAAGTCTGTTCAAGTAAAGAAAATATGAATCGGGAATAACTTCTCACATAAGACTCTGATAAATGAAGACAGGTACAGCTTTACAAGTCGTATGAAAATTGCCCCTGTGATGACTTAAGCCAGCGATACAAGCCCAGCCCCGCTGGGACCCCCTGCCCAGACCTGCTGCCGGAGCATGGCCCCAAGAGCAAGAACCCCCTGTGCCAGGGTTCATTCTTCATTTCCCATTCTTTTTATTGAGAATACTCTTGAATAACATATTCCTATTAAACTCCTAAATATGACACATCCAGTACAGAAGAGGCATTAAACTGGATAACATGACACTTTATTCCACATTTAAGTCTCACATGTCCCTTGAATGGCACTTTGTAGCCAATACTGGTAAATACCAGCTCAGAAAGATTAGCAAACTGGTGCTCAAAAGCACAAGAAGTTCCAGGAAGTCGACTTATCACCCAAACAAAACCAGAGAAAGTAGCTGAAGAGAAGCCTAATAAAAGCATGACTCCTGCTGTCACAGAAATACAACAGCTCTCCCTCCAAAAAGTGTCACTAGACACACACGTGGTATTTAAAAAAAAAAAAAACAAAAAAAACCCCAAGGCTTTCCTTTTTGCTACAGGGACTCATCAGCACAACTCAAAGGGGGAGGCAGACCCCTGGAGCTCTCCCAGGGGAGAGCCTGGCCCTGAGCCTGGCTGGGGGCTACATGAAAGGGATGTGAGCTGGGGCATCTGGTGGCCTGGGGAGCTGCACCCGGAGCAGAGCCACCAGCACAAAGCTGCTCTGGAGGGCAGTGGGGAGCTGGCCATGTTGTGGCCTCTCCCTGTCCCAGAGCTGGTCACTGAATGGGCCGCCCACTGCTCCCACACACGGCCCCACAACAGACCCTGGCCTCCCCAGCACCAGACCCCCCAAACCCCTCAGGAAGGCAGAGCTGCTGTCCTGAGCTGAGGCACTCACCGCTGTTCTTCCATGAAAGAGCTGTAGAGAGTTGGTGTCATTGGATGGAGTAAATAATCAGTAATAATACGCGACATCCTGCCAACCACACCAAGGGTCACAGACGGAGTGATCAACTTCACTAGTTAGAGTGAAGTAGTGAAATATTTATTAAGGTGAAACAGTGATTTAACAAAATCAGTAGTAAGTGCGATAAAACCAGTAATAAATGTGATAGTGTTTTATGAGATTCGATGCCTAGGTACACTCTATTATCTACTGCAGAGAGGACAGGGCCAGGCATGCTGTCAGGGAGACCCTCCTGTTGAGTCAAAAGGTTCAGAAAGGACCCCCGTCTTTCTAAACCCCTTCCCAAAGAGGAGTTTGGGTGCGGCTGGATCCAATCCTAGTCCCAGACGTGGTCAACGGTTTATGTCTAAAGGATTATATCTGCACAATCAACCCTTTATATCACTTAACTAAGATTTCAAAGTTTAGCATGCTATTAGTGACTTATCCAGAATCTGTTGTGGCAAGGAATCTCTCACCCTCGAGGAGTAGAATCTTAAGTGAGCGTCCTCACAAAAGGGGAGATGCTGTCATTCAGCCGCTACCATACAGGAGAGCTCACAGGGCTCTGGGGCTGTCCACAATTTATACAGTAAGATAATTGACCTATAGTCATATTCTCACAGGAAGAAAATTTCTAGGTCCCCACCTAGAGTGGTCCCTGCTGCTCCTCACAAGACTTGTGCTCCAGACCCCTCACCAGCTTCGTTGCCCTTCTCTGGGCACGCTCCAGCCCCTCAATGTCTTTTTTGTAGGAAGGGGCCCAAAACTGGACACAGCCCTTGAGGTGGGGCCTCACGAGTGCCCAGTACCATGGAGACCATCACCTCTCGAATCCTACTCACCACGCTGCTCCTGACACAGCCAGGATGCTGTTGGCCTTCTTGGCCACCTGGGCACACTGCTGGCTCATGTTCAGCCTGCTGTTGACCAGCACCCCCAGGTCCTTCTCTGCCAGGCAGCTCCAGCCACTCTGCCCCCAGCCTGTAGCGCTGCAGGGGGTTGGTGTGGCCCAAGGGCAGGACCCGGCACTTGGCCTTATTGAAACTCATCCCGTTGGTCTCAGTTCATCCATCCAGCCTGTCCAGATCCCTCTGCAGAGCCTCTCTACCTTCCAGCAGGTCGACACTGCCACCCAACTTGGTGTCACCTGTGACCTTAGTGAGGATGCCCTTGATCCCCTTGTCCAGATTGATTGATAAAGATGTTAAAGAGAACTGGCCCCAGTACTGAGCCCTTTGGGGACACTACTCGTGAAATGCATGCTCCAGAGATTTCTACAATCCAGACTAAAATGAACACGGTGGGGGGAGGGAAGAAAAAAAACAAAAGCAGACTTGGTTTCTAATAAAGCTCCCAACTCAGGGTGCTCTGAAGGGATGTCTGAGCCACAGACAGCCCAAGCCAAACAGAATCACAGAAGACAAACATCCACCAAGTCCCAGAACAACCTTCGGGCCTCTCTGCCTGCCCCCAGCTCTCAGGAAGAAGCGGGACCAGAAGCAACCCATGCGAGGAGCCAGTGCCTGGGCTGCTTGCTCTTACCATAGAAACTGGAGGTATTTCCCTGAAAGCCAGTGACCCCCTTTGCTGCCACCTAAAAGGATGTAAGCAGCCAGGTCCTCACTCAGCAGAAACTCAAACAAGTGTAAATCAAACTGCCAAATCCCACCCCAGCTAGTGTTTTTTTTAGCAATTTATGAGGCAGCAAATCCCCAGTGCTCCATGCGCTCCATCGACACTCAGTGCACTCAGAGCACTGCTCTTCCCTTCCAGGTAACACCAGAGGCATAAAGCCACCTCAGTAATTAGCAACCTTTAAAAAGTCTTAATTGAGCTCTTACTTGACCCGCACTAGGAAAAACAGAGGCTCTCTTAGGAGCGGGATTGCTGCAGCTGGTTAGTTGGAAGAAAAAGCAGACAAATTCCCAGTACCAATGGTGAATGCCATTTTCATCTACTCTTAGGTTTTTTTTCTCATCATCTTGTTACTTCCCCTTTCAATCATGTTATTATAAGCTATTATGTCAGACATGATTTTCGGGGGGGGGGGGTGGGGTGGGGGGGGAGGGGTGGGTTATACAAGTTTTTTTTTCATTCTTTCAAAGTCCCAGAACTAGGGGCAAACACAAAATTTCTCTAAAGAAATAAACACCATAGAGTCTCTCAACATTTTGAAAGTCCTTGGAAAAAAAAGCTGTACCACGGTGCAAAGGGCAGGTGGGTCTTCAGTGCGCAAGGAGCCTGGGAGTCTGCCCAGCTAATCCCTGCAGTCTCACGCTGGGTAACAGAAGACTGTTGCAAAAATATCAGCCAGTAGCCCCAACAGGGATCCAGCTATCTCTTTCCCTTGCCCTCATCCCCATTAACTCCTTCTCCCTCTGAGCTCCCTGAAAAAGGAACCCACACACCAGTTCTGCCAAAATCTGTCTGTCCTGCACAAACCCACCAAAGGGTCCTCCCAGCTCTTGTGAGGTGTCAGAGCACCACAAACAAGAGTCTTCCACCCTCAGAGCCACCCATGCAGAGGTGATGGCGAGCAGCGTTGGCTCTGGCCATCTGCCCTATGTCTCACCCGACAGAGAGCTGATGTGCAGCGCCTTGGATTAAGAACCCGCAACTTCTCCATTGCAGGACTCACGATTTTCTGCTGATCCCTGTGTCAGCAACGTCCAGTACAGCCCAGGGCTGCTCCCAGTGTGGCTGCCCAGGGGAAGGGGCAAGCTGGAGCCACCACCCTGGTCCTGTTGCCCACATTTTATGCCCTGCGCGAGGCTGTCAGTAAACTCAAGATTCAAAGTGAACTCCAAAGACACTGCAAATAACCTCTCATCAGCGGGAACAGAGCATCCGTTTCCTGGAAAGGGCAGCAGAGGCTGGTTCCTTGACCAGCCCAACACATGCCAGGGCAGGGACACCAGCCTGCCCTGAAACACCTCCAAGAACCGGGCATCACAGAGGGTGCAGCAGCAGGTTGCTGGAGGCGAGACAACAATAGCCCCACAGCTGTCCTGAAATCACCACAGCCTGGCAATGGGAAGAATCTCCAGCTAGTGACTTAAATGGTCTTCTGGAAGGTAGAGTCCAAACTGTTTTTAAAAAGGAGATTGATAGACCTTTCAACCTCGCATGTAAGTGTAACTACTGGAGGGAAAGTATTAAACTTGCAGTAGGATTTCTGGGCATCCAGCTCATCGGTGTCTCTGGGGCAGCAAAGGGTGTATGGTACCACTGTGTGTACACAGTGGGAGTGCCAGGCAGAGTTCTCTGGTTGCATTTCCATTCTGCAATTATTTTATTTTTAAAGAGGTTTCCATGTTTGAGTCCTAACATGTACTAGAGCCTATCAAACCACTTCTAAAATAACTGCTGAACTTGGACTGAGGGAACTGTTCTTCTGGCATATACCGGCACCTCACTCCTCTGAAGCACTGGACAAAAGGACTTCATAGGATCACTTGCAAGTTCTGTTGACAATATCCACTATCTACAGTACCTGGAATAGCCTCTTCCTCCAGCACACACCAGTGGCAGCTGACAGACTGGGAAGACACCATTGTCATGAGACTGCTGCAGATGCAGAGAATGCTGTAACCTACAGAGAGCAGGGGTGCTCAGATCAGTCATCCGTGGATCTCTCTGGACATAACACTGACTGAGCAGCCGCTGGTTCTCCCGGCACACGAGTCACTCTTCCTGACGGGCAGTCAAGCAGCAGCTCCCACCAGCTTGGGCAAAGATGACTCAACCTTCACCAGCTCAGTTGCCACAGAGCAACCGACATCGGCAGCTCAATCCACACCTCTTGAATGCGATGCCCGAAAGGATAGCAAGAGTTTGACCCCAGTGTTGTCTGCACACATCTCCAGTTTGGTGCATTGCTTCACAGTGTGGACAATCAACCAGTTGAAGAACACCACCTCAGAGAATTCATTGTGCTTGGGTCGGGTCTCAAGGACTCAGGACACACCAGCACAGGATTGCTCAGAGGACAGGAACACTGGGCAGTCAGAGCTTCGCTGCCAAAGAAGTCAGAGTATTAATCAGATTTGAGAGGGGAACCCAACACAAACCTTCCCAGAAAGCATCTATTTACTAAATGGAAATAGCATCGTGGACAAGCGGCTCCTGGCCCCCATCCCAGGTGCTGTGAAAGTGGCACAGTGCCTTGGCAGGAGGCAGGGTGCAACTCAGACTTTTGGCAGCTCAGCAAGGGAGCAGGTTCCCTCCTACCAGCCCAGTCACAGGCTCCCGTTCAAGTCAGTCATGACTAACACCCATCTATATTAAAGCAAGTGACCAGCCCCAGAAACATTTCACGTCTTCACTGACATCAACCCTGCATTCACATATTCTTCATTTACAGTTTATTTCTGTAGAGCAGGAAAAAAAAAGCAGCCGTACTGACGAATCAGTCTTGGAATTCACAGTTCCAGTCACAGAAGATCCCAAATGATGTCCCTGATGGGAAAACCAGCTGAGCCCTGTACACTGGCACTGGGGACATACATGGGCACAGACACCGGCTCCCCCCACTCCTGTCTCACCCTTCGCCACTTCCACACCTGCCAGAGGATGCTCCTCCCATCTGCTCCGCTGCAGCCACCATCAGGATCAGCAGCCATGAAGCCATGGGAACAGGCCAGACAGTAAATTTTTGTTCTCAGCCCCAAGAACGTCCAGCACTGACACACAGTGGCAAAGCTTTACCTCTAGGAAACTTATTTGGCCACAACTCTGGCAGAACCAGCTAGGCAGATAGATTCCAGGATGCTACTCCAACTCTTCTCAAAAAGAAATAAATTAATTAGAAACATATTTTAAAATAGATTTTGCATTTCCAGGAGAAGGCTGGCAAGCTTGTTCAGATATTCAACACATGCCCCCAGTGCAGCAAGAACTCAACTGCAAACCTCTCCAGACCTTTATATCCAACCCCTTCTTATCCCAACAGAAGCCCAAACTCACTCACAACACCCTTGCCCAAACTCCACACACACCTACACTGCATGAGCACACTCTCTAGGTACAACACTTGGGCTACATCAGATCAGAAAGGAGAAAGTTGACCTCTACTTTTCCCAAATCAGTAAGGAAACCAGCTTTTAAAGCACACATCCAAACACCTTCGTTTCCACGTGCTGACCATTCCTGCTACCCCAAGGCAAGAAGTACCTTGAAGAAAGAACAAAACTCCAATGCCTGTCCTCGGCTCGCGACCAGCCCTACACGAAGCATTTCTGATCATCTTCCCCGTTGCTGCACTTCACCGTGCACGTTTCTGAGTGGGACAGGAGGAAAGTAGAGGACATCAAAGGTAGGGCGAGGTTTCCAGCGTTTGGCATGAGACCAGGTCCTGAACTGACATCATTCAGGAGGGGAACTGGTCTTTACAAGAAAACTCGGACACGGTCCCATCAATCCCGAGAAGGGATTTCCAAATGCAATGCTTTTATCTTGGTCCATAACCCCTCCCAGGTCAAAACAATTCTGCTGTGTGTTTTCAAAAGGAAACTGTTTTATCTCTGTCCACAAACCTCTTCAAAGTACACTTTGCTCCCTGGTCCAAAAGCAAAGTGATGGCTAATTCAGTTCAGAGAACCCCTTCCAGAGAATTAGGTCCAAAGCAAACCATAAAACCCTTCTGGTCTGCAGAAAAAAAAAAAAAAAAAAAAAAAAAAAAAAAGAGAGAGAAAGAAGCCTAGACAAGAGCTGATAAAAGGAGTGACTCCCTTTGGACTCAGCTCTGTCTGCTCCCAACAGCTGCCCTCCTTATGCCACAGGGCATCTCCTGAAGCACCTCAGAAAGATCAGATAAATTATTCAAAACACAGACTAATTCCTGGGGCTAGGACTCTTTGTTCGCTCCAGGATCAGCGCTGGGCTGTCTGCTTCCTGGAGGGCTTGCTCTGCCTCCAGTAAAGGGCAAACACAAAGGCTTCGATTTGCAGAAGAGGAAATCAATTTAGCAGCTAATAAATACACAATTTGCACAATATACATATTCTCTGTCTCCCTTGATGCTCATACAAAAGTTAATGGACCATACTCTGCTAAAGACAATTACTGCACCCTTCACATGAAGGGCAGCTCAGCTCCTGTAGAGCAGACCTGGGAGGGAGCGGATGCTTGGCAATACCATGTTGTACTTCCTCACAAACAGCAAGAGCAGAGATCCCTCCACCAGGCTACAAGCCTGAGGAGTCAAGGTCACACATTTTGGAAGATGCTCTGCAGTCCTGTCACACGACAGTCCCAACGCAGACCCAGGCCAAGGATCTCCCAGATATCCTGCGTGGGGTCTGTGCAGGCATCTCCACAATGATTTAGTGATAGTTTGGTCTCCTCTCAAAAATTCACAGACTGTGCACAGGAACTTAAAGTTATGACAAAAAGTCATGGTCACACCTCCCCACCCAACCATGGGGAGGCCCAAACACACTTGCAGCCGCATGAACTGCGGAACTTACCTTGAAGCAACAGCAGCCTGAGTAGACCAAGAAGCACACATCAGGGGTATCTTCAGGATCTAAAGCCTCCCTCTCCTCAAACAAAAGAAATCCCAGCAAGATTGCAGCTGCCCAGAAGAGACAGCTTATCATAATTTAAAATAAAGTGGAGCGAAAAGTTTAAAGCCAAAGTCAGCACCGCAGCCTGACCAGAACATCCACTCCTGAACACTCTGCCAACACAAAGCTCTGCCGAGGCACAAACACTGTAGCAGAGCAAGTTCTCAATTCTCCCTTCCCTCCTTACTGCCATTTCCAAATGGATTTGGCTGCCAAAGTGTATCTTCTTTTACACCCCTTGATTTAAAATGAACCCCTTCTGTCCTCTGGGTCCTCCAGTTTAGGGTATTAAATCACATTAATTAGTTCAAGTCTGCCCCACTGCATCTCTCCACAAGTCTATCCTTTCCCTCAACTTCAGGAAGTCCCTCAGAAAAAAAAAGACCAACCCAGGCATGGTTACCAAGAGGTAAAAAACTGGAATTAAAGGCAGGCAGGAGCTAATTGGCTCCAATATTGCACTTTTCTAACTTCTAAGTACACCAGAGCGCTGGTTTCTCACACTCGCAGCTTTGCCAGAGCAACAGAACTCTGGAAATCTGCTTGATCTCTGACAAGTTAAAAAACACAAAAAAAACCCCACACCCCAAAAAAATAGGAGCCAGATGAAGTCCTTGAGCCCCATGCCCACTCCAGCAACATGCCCAAAAGAGATGACAGACACAGGAATCCTTTGGGAGGGGGAGAGCATGGGCAGAAGGTGCTGGGGGGCTGCCTGGCGGACAGCCCACAGCTCTGCCCCACCAGCAGCACAACCATAGGGCTGGCAGTGTCAGTGCCCCATGGGAGCTCATGAGGGGACCTGCTCCTCATGTGAGCAATGCACTTAGGGCAGTTCAGAGGTCAGGGATTTAGGGGGAACACATGCCATACAGGCAGGGTCTGACAAGAGATGGAGCCACCATGCTCTCTGCTGGTGCCTGGGAAGATGGGGCTCCCCCTTCCTGCCACCCCCTCAGGGAGCTCTGTCCCCTCCTGAGATGGGACCAGTCTTGGGGCGATACCTACGAGGTGAACAGATGGAAGGGCTGTACATGTTACAGGTACATCTGTATCAACCATGAATACACTGCTCCTAACACAGAAACACCCATCCGAAATGCACCCTCCCTGCTGCTTCATGCTTTATGGACAGCGACTTTACCCCCACGCACCTTCAGAATAACCTAGAGAACTTTCTTTCTTGTTGATTTTGATAATTAAATATTTTGCTATTTTAACAGTCACCCTAAACACCCAAGTTTACATACCGAGAGGGGTGAGCCTCATGGCTTCTCTTTCAGACATCCTCCAAAGAGAAGTGCCATCGGCACCAATGAGTGGCACATGCCCAGGGAGGGATAACAAACACACATCAGCAACTCCACTGGCAAAGCTCTGCGGAGACACAGTATTCACATTATCTATGAAGTGGAGCTAAAGAAACACAGGTGAGGCATTTCTCTCCAGGGATTTACCATGAGTTAACTACTGCAGGTTAATTAATCCAGGTATAGCAACACATCTTCTTAAAAGGAAGAAATTTTTCAGTGCTTTTTTTGCCCACTGCTCAAACATTTATTCTGCAATCAAACCAATCTGCCACATAAGAAGATATCTGAAGATTCAGGAGACAAAGAAAAGCCTTTGGTGGGGAATGCTGGCCCCAGTAAGGGAGGGCATGATCCCAGTACTGATTGAAAAGAAAAAAAACAAGCCATAACACCAAAACAAGAAACAGCTTAAAAATGAAATAACTACAATTGACCTAAAGACACAGATTCTCCTGAACTGGTGTCTTTACAGGGAAGGGGTTTCTCATTGTAGAAGAGATGTTAGAGCCCAACAATAAATGACCAGGATCAACACAGGAATCTCCAAAACTTTTGCTCGTCCCTCCAAAGCAGGAGGCCAGATTGTACCATAATAATAATAATCCATCCTGACCAGAATATCCACAGGAGAATCCATGCTCCAAGGTGACAACTCCTGAACCATGATGAGAAGGTTCAACTGCCAAAACCAGTCAACTTTTCTCCAGCAACTCTGCAATTCCCCCCACACCCAGCAGGACACTGGGTCTGAGCACGCAGAAGAGGGAAAACAAAACCATACACGTCTAAGGAGGTGTTCCTATCTTTGGTGAATACAATACAGTCCATTTTAAATAACGTATGTGAGATCTGGGAACACAACCAGCACCTCCTGAAAGCTGGTCCAGATCAGTCCGGCCTTTAGGAGAATGCCAGAAGCATCACATCCACTCTGAGACTTTTGTACCTTCTTTACAAGCATGTCAATGGCACTTGGGTGGACAATGTGCTGCTGGTTCCTGCCCCACAGGGCAGAGCACTACACAAACACCCCACACAGCTGTGTCCTCTCGTGAAGTTTTACTTTCCGGCCTCCACAGGCTCCAGCAGCTATTCCTTCCACAGGGAAGCAGACCTCCATCCTGCTTTCAACTCACATAAAATCTTATCAAGCCTAAGTCCGAAGACTGACTTCAAAGGCAGTGATCATATCTCAGCTGTAGGATGCTAACAAGGTGTCTATGTTTGTTTGATACATGCAGAGCTTAACCTGGTTACACAAAACTCCTGTAATATTTCACTGCAAACACACTGGGACTATAAATAAATTTAATCTGGGGGACTCCTCAACCAAATCAAATTTGGAAAGTACACATTTTTGTTTGCAGGTTTTTTTGATTTGAGGTGGTTTTTTTTTCTTCCTCACAAAACTCGCCTTCCTCCACCAGGACAACACTGTTGCCTGTCAAAGCAAGGGCTATTTCCACTCCTGTCAAATCAGCACAAAATAACTGAAAGAGCCTCCCAGCAGATGGGACTTACTAGTAATTTTGGGCTGCCACTTTACTAGGAAAGGAGGCATATTAAGAGTGTCAGTTGATTACAAGCAAACCAAAATGAAAAACTGAAATGGATAAACATATGCTTACACATAAATACAGTCCTACATATGCAGGTGTGCACTAAGACTCACACACAAAGCAGATATGGTCAGCCATACCCTGGCAGGGAGACTGCACAGGAATAAACTGGGTGGCACAAATGAACTGAAATACACTGGTTTGCTCACTGCACAACTATGTCTACCTTCCAGAAGGCAGGCAGAACATGTCCAAGTAGACAGACACCCATTACGCTGACAAATCTCCCAGTGTCAGCTTGCACCAGCAGCGTATAGTGACACACACTGGTTTTATAATCCTACTGTGGACAAGAGTAAGTGCAGCCACCTTCTGATTTTATTCAATCAGCTCCCACCTGCTAAAGATACAACTCACTTTGCCTAGATTAGAACAAGAACAGGTAATTAATACATACTGAAAGATAACTTTACTACCTACTGAGGACAAGGATTAATTCTCTCCTCCAGTCCCCTCTTTTCTTATCTTGTTCTTTTTTAACCTTCCTTGTTTTCTTATCTACGTCATACATTTCATTTTACCTGCTCATTCACACATTGCTTCACCCCTAACCTGCAGCTCCCTTTGATTCACAACCCTTCCCCTCCCCACATCCTGCTCTTTGAGGCTCCCTAAACAAACCACCAGGTTCGCCAGAGCTCCTCTTACATTCACCATCCATTAAGCCCTTCTGCTTGGAGAGGTTAGTCCACTGAGCAGCCTTCTGACAGTGCCCACACTGCACCCCAGCAGATCATAGAATCATAGAATCATCTGGGCCAGAAGGGACCTCCAAAGGCCATCTAGTCCGACCCCCCTGCAGTCACAGG
>JAOTQQ010000003.1:24278119-24307374 GCA_026546715.1 Gallinago undulata | reverse complement strand
GGAATACTGCATCCAGTTCTGGGCTCCCCAGTTCAAGAGAGACAGGGAACTACTGGAGAGAGTCCAACGTAGGGCAATTAAGACGATTAATGGATAGGAGCATCTCCCTGATGAGGAAAGGCTGAGAGAGCTGGGACTCTTTAGCCTGGAGAGCCTCCCCTCCTGAGGGAAGGCCTTATCTACATTTACAAGTATCTAAAGGGTGGGTTGAAGGATGTTGGAGCCAGACTCTTTCCAGCGACAGGACAAGGGGCACAAGCTGGAACGTGGGAAGTTCCACTCAAATATGAGGAAGATCTTCTTTCCAGTGAGAGTGCCTGAGCCCTGAAACAGGCTGCCCAGGGAGGGTGTGGAGTCCCCTTCTCTGGAGTTCTTCAAGACCCACCTGGATGCTGTCCTGAGTGATGTGCTCTGGGCAACCCTGCTTTAGCAGGGGAATTGGACTAGAGGATCTCTAGAGGTACCTTCCAACTCTGACAATTCCATGAAAGAGGTTGAGGAGGACACAGGAGTCATGGCACCTCTTACTGAATTCCTCTACCAAGGATCATACCAGCCACAGTGATACCCACAAGTGGTTTCAAGTAATATTCTGTTTTGACAGTGCTGTCTGAAGTAACTGTGATTACCCCAAAGACATGGCATAGGTTACACACTGACACCAA
This sequence comes from Gallinago undulata, assembly GCA_026546715.1. Taxonomy (NCBI): domain Eukaryota; kingdom Metazoa; phylum Chordata; class Aves; order Charadriiformes; family Scolopacidae; genus Gallinago; species Gallinago undulata. The sequence goes on along the minus strand of JAOTQQ010000003.1, from coordinate 24,306,709 downwards.
ATTCACCTGACTGCAGTGACCAACAAAGTCCATCACAGTGCTCACTAATTCTGCCAGCTGCCAATCGGGAATGATGCTTGACCTCTCAAAAATCCTCCCAGAAGCTCTTTCCACCAGGCAGAGAGAAGTGCAGAGCCGAGCTTCCTCCTGCACAGGCACAAACCCACCTCCTGACTCCCACCTGGCACTGACCCGCTAAACGGCACCCAAGGGCCAGAGTGACTCTTCGGTGTCTGTCTCCAGTTGGTCCCTGAATGTGCTCAGACACACTTCCCTCGGCAGCCTCCCAGTCTGAGCTCCTTCCTCATCCACACAGAGCTCTCTCAGACCAGGGATAGACCTTCTCTGATTTTGGCCAAAAACAAAACGGTTACGACTGGAATAAGGCAAGAATCAAAATTCTTCCTATGCCTTGGAATTAAATACATTTCTAGAATTCACACCACCATTCTTCAAACTATAATTTTCTACGTAATGTCAGCAAAGACTATTACTAATTTTGGCAATGAGAGAAATGCAAAATTGCTCCAATTACAGCTTGGGTGTTGTTTTTTCTTAGATCACTGTCAAAGTAGGATCCTATTTCCCAAAGGATCTCTGCTTTCTCCACAAAACATGCAGGACAGCTCCTGGACTTCTAAAATTACATGGAACTAAGACAGACAACAATTCTTCACAGCAGTAACCAGCATCCAGACAGACTTCAGTTTTCACATAACAAATAAAAATCTCAAAAATTCTGAAATAGGATCTACTTTCAATACTTAGAATTGCAGCTCTCCTTGATTTCTGAGCAGTGAACCGTGCCTCAAACACAGCACCATCAACCATGCTGCCCAGGGGGACCCTTTGAGGAGAAACAAAGCTTCCAGGGCCACATGCAGGAACAGCTGAGGTATTCAGCCAGGAGAAGACACAAGCATGAAGCCAGGGTGTGCACAAGACTAAGGGTTAGAAGACCTGAAGCAACCCCTTGCCTGATCACAAGGCTTGAGGGCCATGCCTGCACAGTAAGGCCCACATGAGGACAGCGAGGTGTCCCTTCATCTCAGTACTGTCACCAGGAGGGGCTTTAGCCTGTGCACAACAAAAACACTGTAGGGTATTGAATCAAAAACAAAACAGGGTGGCCTGAAGAGACCTTCTGGATCTGCCACCCCAGCTCCAGACACCGTGATGGGCCTGAACTTCCATGAAGACTTCTCCCCTCTCCCCCGAGCCCCTACCAACCTCCCCAACTGCAGATACCCTTTAAGAAACAGGAGCCCCCTCCAAAAGCTCTCCTCTCAGGCCAGCCTGCCCAAGCACATGTCCTCTGGCCACAGTCTCCAACCCAAGCCTCTATGGCTGTCCAGAGGAGTACTACCATGGTCCCCACAGTGGTGAGCATTGTCCCACTTCTCTTGCTCCCACCACCTCCCTCACCACAGTAGTTGCACAAGCCAGTCAAAGAGCACTTCTGACTGAAAGTTAACTGAGCAAAGCTTTTTTTTAAAAATATAATTACTTGTTTCCAGCTTAATGACTTCCCCGCTCCACCTCACCACACCATTTAAGCCAATGAAATCAAGACTGACACGGTCCTACCTACTTTTCTCCCCACCCAGCAATACATTACCGCACCTCCCTTGCGCCAGTGGTTGCCCAACCCCACCATGAGCAAACACTAGGCGTCCAAAATGCTGAAAATGCACTGCTTGTTGATGGGTTTTCTCTGTGACAGCTCAGCTCGCCTTGCTGACAACAGGACAAGCGCCAGGGGCAAGACCACCTCCAAGAGCAGCTGGACCTGCCCCACAGTCTGCCGAAACCTCCAGCCCCTTCTCATCCCACCCCCAGCAACACAGGGTTGTCCTCCTGTGGTGGAGCTTCTTTACTGGTTCCAGAAACCTGCCTTCACCAACACCGTTACAGCAACCCGCTCCTCCAGAGCCCACCCAGGATCCCACCCTCCACTCCTCCCAACGCACACAAACACTCATCACTGATCTTTAAAAAAAAAAAACACCAAACCCCCAAACCCTAACACCAGTTTTCACCACAAGCACTCAGGTATCATCAAACTAACCCTGTTGTCCTGAATTCCTATTTAAACAGCCACTTTGCAACAGAAACAACTGCCCTTCCTGCACCTGGGAAAGGCCAGAGATGCTACATCTGAGCGGGCAACCCCAGCTCTGGAGCCAGGGTGCAAACCCAACTCCCAGCCCTGAAGATAGAGGCAATTGAGGGGAATTATTCATAAATAGGAAAAACAGGGGTTAGGTGGAAATACAAGGGGCAACACAGAGAGCAGAAGCTGCACTGCAACAGGGCTATTTCTTGTTTTATCACAACTATTTGGGCATAGCACAGTCAAGTTTTTAATCCATACATTTAATTAATATTTGAGATTCTGTTTTTTTTTTTCAAAGGTGTTGTAAACACGGATAACAGCACCTTCCCCGGGCCATGGTACCTGCTCCATCCAGCAAGTGCCAGAGCTCCACAAGGTGGAAGCTGCAAACAGCAAAAATCCACCTTTTCATTCCAAGTATACCAAAGGCTTTAGTTTATATGATCAGTTCTCAGCCTGAACAGGTCCCCATCAGTCTGTCCCAGCAGGATGCAAAACACACTACAGCAAACCACGGTGGCAAACAGTATTTCCTGAGAGCACCTGCACCTCTCACACAGGGAACAACCTTTCCTTCTTCTGTTAAAAAAACAGAGTTCCCAAAACAGGGATGGTAATACCAAAGAAGCTGTCTGCCCTGTATTAAATTAAAAGATAAACTAGCACTGCATTCCCCCAGCCTGATGAAGCCTAAACTGTTGCTCCAGCAGAGTATTTTTCAGTGGTCCAACTTTAAAGGAAAAACTCGTAAGCTGTGGCCTCCATGAAAAATAAATAACCACCGTTTTTGCAAGACTGCTCAACCATCCCCGAGCACAGGCAGGAGCCTTAGCAACACCACCCTGCCAGGACACTGTAAATTTCCATCAGAATAAACCAAAACTGAACCAGAAGTTCCCCATCGCGCTGTCGGGACCGAAACATCTACCCGAGGACAAACACACACGGACACCGAGGGACCGGCCGCTCCACGCTGCCCACCCAGCGGGGCCGGGATCGGGGCCATCCCGCCGTGGGCCCCGGCGTCCGCCAACACCGGCCGGGCGGGACCGCCTGCACCCCGCCCAGGCCGCGTCCCAGGGCCCCCGGCGAGGGGCCGGGCCACCCCTGGCTCTGGCTGGGCTCCCCTCAAGGTGCTGCCGGCCTGGGCCCGCGCGGGTCACCCCGGCGCGGCCGCAGAGCCCTCCCCGGACGGGAGCAGCCCCAGCCGCCTCCGGCCGGCCATTGTCCCGCCCCGCGGCTCCCCGCTGCCGCCGGGTCAGGGCTCCGCGTCCCTCGACGGCCCCGGGCAGGGCCGCCCTTCCTCCAGAGGAGCCCGCTGGGCGCGGCGGGAGGCGGCAGCCGCGGGGAGCAGGCCCGGAGCGGGGCCTGCCGGGGCCAGCCTGACCCGCCCCCCCCACACTCCCCGGCACCCCGGGGTGGGATTCCCGCGGGCAGCGCCGCTCCGGACGGCGGGCACGGCCGCGGCCCGGGGTTACCCTGAGCCGCAACCCGCCCAGGCCGCGGCCCAGCGCGGTAGGGCGGGGGAAGGGGAGAGAGGGAGCACGGGGCGGCCAGAGCCGCTACCCACTCCGGCCGGCGGTTCGCCGGACGAGAGCGGAGCGGGCACCGCGCTGCCAGGGCCCGGCCCGGCCCGCCGAGGCCTAGAGCGGGGCGCGCCGCCCGGGCCGGAAGCGGCGTCCGGGCCGCGGCCTAGCACGGGGCTGCTTACCCTGCATGCTGCTGGCGGCGGCGTGCGCCTGCGGGCCACCCGCGCCCGGCCCGCTCCCGCCGCCCGCGCCGGAGCCGCTGCTGGGGCTGGGAGTCGCCATTGTGTGCGCGGAGAGGGAGCAGCGCGGCGGCTGCAATGCAGCAGGGACCCTCCCAGGCAGGACACCTAGAGCCCCGCCGCCGTATAGCAGCCGCCGCCGCCGCAGCCGCCCCGTCCGCCCCCGGGCTGGGGCCGCCGCTTAACCCCTCCCAGGCGGGGCGCTCGCAGCCCCGGCGCCCTGCAGCAGCCGCTGCGGCGGGGCGGGAGCTGCCTCCGCTGGCAGCGGGGAGCCCTCGCCGCCCCCCGAGGCCGCGCTCTCCCCCAGACCCCGGCCCGTTGCTGGCCGCGCTCCGCCCCAGCCTCCTCAGGCAATTGGGGGCGGGGGGGGAAGGGGGGAGCATGGCCCGGTGCGCTCGCCCGCAGCCCCCCGGAGCTCCCGCCGCGGCGTGCTCGTCCCCGGCAGCCCCCGGACCAGGGGGCCCGGTCCGCTCCCCCGCCTCTCCCACCTGCGAGCTCCGGGAGGGGCCCCGGGGACCAGCAGCTGGTCTGAGCTGTTTTATCCCGTTTCTCATCTTCGCCCATGACTTCTCCTCCCACTCAAGCAGCTACTTGCAAACTTCTCGTGTCATCCTTGGCACCTCTTCCCCGCCCACTGCAGGGCACAGGTTCCTCCTCTGTTTTCCACGATGCCCAGGGCATCATGCTCTTCTGCCACCATCAGTCTCCACTTTTTCTTTCCTCCCTTAGCCACTGCGGTTCATTCCAGCACTTTGTTTCTGATCCAGCCTCTAACTCCTTCGACCTTACAGCCTTTATTCATAGGGACAGCACATGCCAGAAATTAGAGCAGCTAAATGGGTCCCCCAGAGACTTGGGCTCTCTTTCCAGCCCGCTGCATGATTTGAGTGAGTCCCTTCACCTACATGAGTCCTCATTTCCTTATCTATAACAGAAATAATACTGACCTAATTTATGACTTGAGATCCAATGATGACAGAGCTGGACACCTGAGTGCTAGACAGCAGCATGCAGGCTCTCCCTGCTCCTCTTTTGCCCAGGCTTCTCCATGCTTCTTGTGAAGGTGGTGATGGAGCAAACACCTCAAGTCCTGCAATGCACTGTATGTGCTTCCAGAAGCTCCCAACCATCACGTTTTGTGCAGTTGCAATGGGGGAAGAGAGCTTGGGCAAGAGCTGTCTCCCCTTCCGACCTTCATTTTTTTCTTCTGTCTCCACCAGCTCAGCTCATATTTATTTATTTCTCCTCACCTTAAGGCCAAGATTTTTCTTTCCTCTTGTGCTTTGATCTTGGAAAAACATCTTCTCCTATCCTAGAGTTTTCTGGTTTCCCTGCTCAGCAGCATGTGGGGTCAGGGAGATGGGCTGAGACCCAAGCAGTAGTCTCTGGGGCACAAAACGAGCCTGGCCTTCTGCCTGAATGCTGCTCTCCAGGGAATATCTCATGCTCCACAGAGCTCACCTGTGATAAGTAACAAAGAAGGAATTTGACAATCAAATACTAGTAAGCAAAGGAAGAACAAGAACTAAAAGTACTGCAATGATAACCCTGTAATGAATAACTGAAGAAGATTTGTTGCTGATCAAATCTTAGGATTATCCATTTCTGTTGTACATAGTGTAAGAAAGTCCTGACTTACACAAACTGCAATGCTATCAAAATGTGTCTATGTAAGTGAATGTTTATCTTTGTACTAACCAAATGCATGTAAGAGATGGCACAAGCTGATTATGCCACCACCACTCGTAAAACTCGCCTGAAGAATGTCCTGTTTTGACAAGATAAGCTTAACCCCCAATGTTATCTCTGTTTTAACTCTGTACTAATTAATCATGCAGAAGGGGGAGGGTATGAACTAATTTACAACCGATATTGTCTTGAAACCTCTTTGAAGCAAGACAGACCAGAGGGAGTAAAGTTAACGGAAGAAGCAGGGAGGCGTACTGAAGATGTCAAACCCGACCTCTGTGAGGATAAAAAGAGCTATTCAGCTTGCTTGAATTTGCAAGCCCTTGGTGGAGCTGCAACTCCCCAGCCGCCCAGTGCTGTTTTTGCTTTCCTACCTTAATAAATATTTAATAAATCCATTTTGGACTTGATTTGATTTAATTCAACTATAACATCACCTTTGTCAGGAGGTGGAATAAGGGGGCAGAGCTGATATTGACCACCTCCCTCTTTCTGCTCTATCCTCCCAACTCCTGCTAGTCCGGCAAAGTCATATTCCCCCCTGCCAGGGACACAGTTTTCTTTTGCCGTGGGGAACATCATCACCTCTTCGAGCACTCAGCCCAAAATCCCAGTAACCTATTTGCGAGGTTTGAACTTGGGCTGCTACCCTGTGCTGTTCCTCCCTGGCCACTACGCTCTCTGAGGACACTGCTGACTCTTTTAAACCTGTCCTCTCTACTGCTTTGGTTGGAGAGGAGCAGGAAGCATTTGCACCCACAAGAACAACCTTTCTTGAATATGGTTTGTGTGGGCACCATGGGTGGTAATAATCAGTGCCAGCGCCTGGCAGAGCCTGTGACAGAGGCCACAGACCCCACATGCAGCACGAGCACACGTGTCCAGATGAAGGTGTGCCCTTATTCTCTCTCCCATATTCCCACATGGGACACCTCACTGCCTAGCACAAAGTGGGATCCCAGCCCCATATCTCCACCTGCTGAGCACCGGGGAGCACCAAGGACGGCTGCTCTGCAAGGAGTGGAGCATCACACAGTGGACGGGCAGCAGCCTCAGCAGCAAGAGCCCAGACCCAGGCAGGGCAGGTACCATGGCAGGAACCAGGTTCAGCCCAGACTCCACACAAGCCTCCTGCGATGAGGCAGGTCTGAGGTTAAGTCAAGTCTCAGGCAGGCTCCAGCTCATGGCCCCAGGACACAGCCATGTAGTTTAGGTGGGGACCAAAGTAAAAGCTTTGGCTAAAAACAGCTCCTGAGGGAAAGAGTGAAGAGTGCTTCTCCCATTTTTTTTTTCAAAGTCCTCCAAAGCCACCTGATGCTTATTAAACTGCTTGCTCTTACCAGCAATACGGCCTGAAATGATGAGAGTTAAACTGGGGGGAGGGGAGGAGGAGGAGAAAATGATGCAGTCCAGGTCCTGACACAAAAGACCTTCCCCCCACCCCTAGTTCCACAACTTTCCTTTCTTTTCCTTCTCACTCCAGCCTTAACCAAGGGCACAGGTCTAAAGATGGCATCTTGCAGGCTACAACACAGAAACACAGCGCCAGCTGCAAACACTGGCAGAAGCTGACAGCTGACCTCCGCCTCATGCCACCTGCCTGTGGTTTGCTTACAATTAGGTAAAATCATACTGTTTATCCTTCTCCCCCCCTGCAAACCTGGGAGGATCAACACTACCTGTCCTGACAGATGTTCGTGAAACCTGTTCTTAAAGACCTTCAGTGATGGGGATTGCGCCATCCCCCAGTAATCTGTTCTGGCACACTTCTATCCTGACATTTTCTGAAAGCCTAACTTAAGCTTTTTTGTCTGACCTGTAATCCTTTCTATCCTGTGCTGCTCGCTGGGGCTGTGGCCTTCTTTGAAATGACCTCTTGAGGCACTTGATGAGCTTGGTGTTTCCCTTCCCCTCCTGACTCCCGCTTTCTCTTCTACAGACTACATCACCTCGATTCTTTCAGCTTTTCTTCATGTGTCTTGTGCCTCCCTGATGACCCCCCTCCCCCGACTTTTTTTTCTGTTTATCTGTAGTTTCTGAAGCGCAGTGTCCCCAGCTAGGCATGTCACTCCAGTTGGGCTGGAGGGCTCCACTGCTGGCTCACAGGCTCTGACATGGTGCCTTTCCCACTGCCGGTGTTCTGTTTGCTCTCCATTACACCTCAGACTCTTTTGTGAAAAACTGCATTCCCCTGATTGTTCCCTCACTTGTCTTTGCTGCTCACTGTTCATAAAAGTTATGCTGGAAGTTGTACCAGTTGAATTCTGCCTCAGCGGTTTCAGCCCATTTGTCACTCTAGCACTGAGTTCTAGTCTTTGCCATCCTTCAGAGCCTGCAGTAATTTGCAGATTTAATAAGGCAATCATGGCTGTTAATCACTCAGTTGTTAACTGAAGTAATTAAAAAAAATCTGGCATCAGAATGGACTCGGGCAAAAATGCCTTCAATATGTCCTTCCATTTTGACAACTACTGACAATTAGCATTGAGGTACAATTATCTCACGTGTGGTCATATCTCCTTAAGAGAGGGTCAGGACAGCCAGCATTAAAAACCATCCTGAAGTGAACATATATGACATCTGCTACTTTTCACTTTATGCCTAAAAAATTGTGCCACACCAGGACATCAGACTGGTTTGTCAGCATTTGCTCCTGACGAGTCCATGGTGGCTCTTATCCATCCTGTTGTGCTTTGGGTGCAAACAAATGCCTTGTTTAACAAGTTGTTCCAGAACTTTTCTAGGAATCAAGGACTTTAGATTAGGACTAAAGAAAGCAACTGAGAAAACATAAACAAGATCAACTTGGGTGAGCTCTATAGAACTAATGAGTCAGGGAGAAGGTTGTTAATATAGATTTATAATGATAAGGAGGAGAAGGAGATCAGTCTTGAACACTTCAGATATGTACCCCCCAAAGGCAGTAAATTGGGTAACGTGGGGCTCCTCCCCTTCTCAGTGAGGTGGGCTCCATCCTACCCTGCTCATGGCTCCTGACCCACCCGTGGAGACAACTAAAACCAAAGCCCTTTTGGCTCTATCAGCTGCAAAACCCTTCATTATTCCCGGATGTTCCCAGATGAATTGCAATCGGGGTTCTGGGGCCAGGACACACAGCAAAGCCCTGAGCCCTTCACCTGCTACCAGGAGCCTCTGAACCAGCTTTGATCTGATCAAAACCAATCTGTGGTCATTCACAGCAACATCATCAGTATGAGTGTTATTATGGAGCGGGTCCCTGGGGTGGGTGACTTTGGCAATGTTTCAGTAAATCTTTGGTACAGCCTCTTGGGAAGCAGCCTGGCTCTCCCAATATCACAGCTTGGCTACTGGGTCCATCCCTGCAATACTCTCATTTAGAATCTTAAAATCATTATGGTTGGAAGAGACCTTTAAGATCATCAAATCCAACCATGAACCCAGCACTGCAGAGTTACCACTGACCCATGTCCCTCAGCACCACGTCTGTTTGGCTCTTAAATACCTCCAGGGATGGTGACTCCACCACTGCTCTGCACAGCCTGGTCCAAGGCTTGACAACCTTTTTGGTGAAGAAATTGTTCCCAATATCCATCCTAAACCTCCCCTGGTGCAACTTGAGGCCATTTCCAAGAAACACGGCCTGTTTCTTGGGAGAAGAGACCGACCCCCCCAGCTACACCCTCCTTTCAGGGACTTGTCAAGAGCAAGAAGATCTCCCTTCAGCCTCTTTTTCTCCAGGCTGAACCTCCCTCAGCCTCTCCTCACAAGACTTGTGCTCCAGACCCCTCTGAAGCCTCTGGCCTTTCCAGGCGGAGTTGCTGAACTGAAGATAAGCTTGGGCTTCTGAGGACAAAGTAACAGACTCCAGAGAGGAATAAGGAGGGAAAATATTTTATCTAATTTTGAGGAACTAATTTTCAAGTAACTCTAATTATATTCAAGGGCACTAAATGTTCTTGGTCTCCCTCTTACGGGAGAAAGCAGTATTGCTAGAGACTCTTCAGAATGGGAGAGTCTCCTCTGGCACTGAGAGGGGTGGTTATGGGAAGTGCTTGTTGGTAAAGCTTTAAAGTCAATAGCCTTGATCTTTTATTTCCAGTAAGAACACCAAACACTGAAAATTCTTTTTATTTCTAAATATATAAAACAACCTGATTGCTTTGGAATTAGAACAGCAGAGAACCAGGCAGATCCAGCTGCCATGGTTGGTAAAACAATCCTCTCCTTCCCCCCCATCCTCACGGGAGACAAACCGGCCTTTTGCTCTCTCTGCTCCTGCGCCTCTGGACTTCACTCACTTACAAAGCTGCCAAACCTCCCCGTTGTCCCTCCTGTGTGCCCAGGTGTCCTGGATTGAGAGACACAGGACTAACTTTTCTTCTAATGCTGAGGAAAATTGCACTTTTAGAAGACTCTAGTTCCTGAATTTGTGAAAATATTTACTTAATAGCTAGCCAGGCTCTGTGGGATTTAAGGTTTTAGTCTTCTTGCGCCTTGCCAGGTGCAAGGACAAGGAGGAGCAAGGCCTGGGCATTTGACCCAGGCTGGCCAACAGGATTCTTTCATACCATGACCGTCCCATTCACTATCAATTAGAAAAGTTTGCTGCATAGCTCTCTCTGCCTTGATGGCGGCGGGTCCAGAGAACTCCTTGCCGTGGTGCCAGACCCCTGAGGCCTTCCCTTCCTCCTGAAGCCATTGTGCTCGCAGTGTCTGACATTTTCTGTCCCTGCTGGGAGTGCACGGCTTCCTGCTGAGAGAATGGGCTGAGTATAATTCTTGTGTATCTTATATCAGTATCGGGATTAATACTGGTTCTTTATATTATTGTTAATTATTTAGCCTTAGTCTATTAAATCTATTTATATTTCAACCCTTGTGTTTCTTTGTGTTCCCTGATTCCCCTTTCTGAGTGGGGAGGGGTCATCGGGTGATAGAATAATTGTCTAAAAAACAATAGATTGTTATGGTTTTTCTCATAATACTAGGAGAAGCTACTTTCTGCCAGCCCCTTCCCCTCAGTAGAAGTCCTGTCCCACCCCACGCAACGCCTGCCCAGCTGTTGCTCTGCCTCTCTCCCAGTCTCCACCAGTTTCTCCCAGCTGCTCTCCAGAAGCCACCATCTCCCCTCTGGACCCGGGCCAGGCACAGAACAGCACAGCCACAGGACGGCTGTGGGTTTGCAGAGCACCTTGTGACCAGATGAGTGAAAGAGCCATGGAGTTCATCGCAGCTGAGTTTTCTATTCTATATATTACTCTAATGAAAAACACAGTCTCTTACATTCTTCTCTCTTCTTAACACCACTGTTAATTTGTAATTCTTGACACTTCCATTTTCTAGCCTGAGATACCTCCCCTACCTTAGAAAATATGTTCCAAAGCCTATCCTGGACCTGAAAACGAAGCCTGGAAGCAATTCATCACTCAAGCACATTACTAGGTTCATTACTTAAGCTCTGCTCCTTCTGAGGTGAGGGGAAGGGACAGAAGATCTGGGGGTGGAGGTTACACCACTAAGACAAATGGGTGGTGAGTGCTCTTCAGTGAGCTCCTGCCAGGAGCATGGTGCAGCCCATGGTGCGCCAGCGAGGGAGCGCAGCTCCATGAGGACCTGCTTAGAAACTGCAGGAACGTTTGGACTGTTGCTTTTGCTAATCCATGCGTCAAGCTGAGTTTGGTAAGAGGACAACAAACTGTAGTGTGTAGTTCCCTGGCTTTCCTTTAACCATTTGCAGTCCATTCCCGGAGGGCTTGTGAACAGGAGCTGTTCTCTTAAGGGCGCCTGTAGAGAGTGGTTTAATTTTCCTGGGCTTTGGCATGGGAATGGGAATCAATTTAAATGTCGGGAGGGATAGCGATCGTGGCCTGCTGTTCTGCCTGCAGCTGCCAGCAGTTGTTTAATGTACAGAATAACACAATTATTATGAAGCATAAAGCCTACTCAGTGGAGCTGTAACAACGGCAGCCTTTTACAAAGACGGCTCTTACTTCTCCGCAGTAATTTCATTTGTCATAACCTGCTCGAGGAAAGACTCAGTTGAAAATAAGAGGAAATGAGCATTAATCCTCTCCACAAATGGGGACACATTCACATGTCCTCTGCCCAACAGTTCAGCAAGACTTAATTCAGGGCGGGGGGGCAAGGGGATTGTATTACACTGTTACTGAAATCAGTGGGAGAAATGACCTGACAGAGACTCAGATTTGGTCCATGGATGTGGTAGATAAAACATTGCTAAAGGGTCCACCTTCAGTTCATCATTAATTATCACTTTCGGTCATAAATGATCAGCAAATGATGAAGTAGGACTATTCTGCTGAGTTCTCCTTTTTGTTCTCCAGACAACACAAAAAGACGGAATCTCTTCTTAAATACAAAACTAATTCTGGACCACTGAGTCATTACAAAAATTTCCATTTAAATCTCAATCCCTTGGCAATGAAAAGAAAGAAGTCTCTTCTTACCCCTGACTCACTACTCCTCCCCAACACCCGTGGGTCTTCAACATCTCCAAATTTCCCAGCCCTGGTATAGCTGTGACACCCAGCACCACCTCTATTCATGGCCCTTGGGTGACAGAAGACACTTGGGACAAGCTCACTGGGCATCCTAGGGTCTGGTTGGGTGACCGGAGGCTTTTCTGGAAACAGTTCCTCCTCTCCTGCCATGCCAGCTCTCATGCAGCTTACTGATTTCTACGGTAGAGAAAACCCTTTCATATATCTACTGCCAAAGTCAGCTGTAACAAACATGGATCTCTCTCCCATGTGGGTGCATATTGGTGGGCTCATAATATCATTTGTAACCAAACAGGACAGTTCTTGGCTGAGGACAGACTGGACAGAAACTCAGTGGAAACCTCCCTGCTCATCGTCAGTTTTGACACAAACTGCAGGATTTGCAGTATATCCTTATTTTGCCTTCCTGATGCTGAAAAAATGAGTATCTAGTCTTGCATAGTCCTCTCTGACCTCAGGTACCTCTCAGAATAGCAGTAATAATTGGTCCCTGGCCAACAGTGTCACCATGAGCATCTGATCCTCCCACCCAGGCTGTTTCCAACTCCTGCCCAGGGACTCTCCTTGCTCAGGCATGTCCCACGCCTGTCAGCTCCTGTGGTGACAGACAGTGCAACTCCACAGCCGCTCAGCCTCAACCAGTCTGCACCCCAGCCCTCCCTGCTGCCCCAACACCACCTTCCCACTCCCTGGCCTCCTGAACTGCTCAAGGAGCTCGTCAGGGAGCAGCGAGGGCCAGCTGCTGCCTAAGGGACAGCCGCTGGGAGAGACCATGGCCAAGGGGGCATGGGCAATGCCTGTCCCACCGCCCTGGCCTGAGGTCAACCTATGGGCCAGGGTCAGAATAAGACCAGCACCAGACATTGCCCAGTGATGGCCGGTGAGACCCATGGTGATGGGGCAGCTCTGAGGGAAAGTTGGGAAGTCAGCCCATGGGCCAAGGACTGTATCACAGGCTCCAAGGGCCAACCCAGGGCAGGCTGTGACTGAGCTGGAGATAGGAGCTCCTCTGGCCACTCGGTCAGGGGTTGTGGGGCCCCTCGCAAGGGGCTCATACTTTCACATAACTGCTTGCCAGTTCTCCAGCACAAGTTTGTTCACGTGTATTCACTGAGACAAAGAGCTAATTCTCTTTCAGGTACATGAGTTACCACAGAAAGATGGAAATGTTGCTATGGAGGCATGGCTGGACGTCTCAAGTCCAACAGCCCACTTGAAGCAAGACTGTCACGTCAGATCAGATGAACTTTGCCTCAATAAGCCTTGGAAGTCTCCAAGGAGGGAGATCACACATCCCGTCTGGATTACCTGCTGCAGACTGCACAACCCTCCTGATAAGGACATTTGTCTAGTCAAAACCTTCCAAGCCACCATTTGTGGCCACTGCCCCTTGGTGTATCACCTGATGCCAGAAAGGAAAACGTGGCTCTGTCATCTCTGTAGCCTCCACACAGGTGGTTACATGGTATTACTGGATTTTTCTTTCTCTTTGCCCACTTCTGCTCAGAGGCCATGTTCTCTGGAATCCTAACCATCCTGGCCACCATCTGTAGAACCTCAATTCAGGTTTTCCACTTCCTTCTTCAGGGGGTCCCTGGGCAGGACTGAAAGTTGCAGGAACACCAGCATAGGGTCAAAGAGGGAATTACAACTCCCTGCGATGTGCTGGCCACACTTCTCTTCATGGAACACAGGACCTACTTGCCTGAGGAGCTCACTGATGGACAACCCATTTATGTGCAGACTGGCTTGTGTGATACAACCAGGGATACAACTGGTGAAGACATAACAACCCTTGCTTTCCTGTAATTACTGATATACATGTATTGTAACTAGCACCGCTTAATTTCATAGAACCATAGAATCGTCTTGGTTGGAAGAGACCTTTAAGATCATCAAATCCAACCATGAACCCGGCACTGCCATGTCCCTCAGCACCACGTCTGTTCAGCTCTTAAATACCTCCAGGGATGGTGACTCCACCTCTGCTCTGCACAGCCTGGTCCAAGGCTTGACAACCCTTTTGGTGAAGAAATTTTCCCAAACACCCATCCTAAACCTCCCCTGGCGCAACTTGAGGCCATTTCCTCTTGTCCCATTTCCTGTTCCTTGGGAGAAGAAACCAACCCCCCCTGGCTACACCCTCCTTTCAGGGAGTTGGAGAGAGTGAGAAGGTCTCCCCTCAGACTCTTTTTCTCCAGGCTGAACACCCCCAGCTCCCTCAGCCGCTCCTCACAAGACTTGTGCTCCAGACCCCTCACCAGCTCCGTTGCCCTTCTCTGGACCCGCTCCAGCCCCTCAGTTATGTCTTTCCATAACTCTGGATTTTGGCTCCATTTTGAAAACAGCTATTTTTCAGTCTCTAAAAACCTCTCTAAAATATCACTAGCTGTGACCAACTCGGGCTCACCAGCCCCGGTACCGCCGCGCCACCCGCGTCCGCGCCGACCCACCCGCGTCCGCGCCGACCCTCATTCCCCGCCAGGAGCGGCCGGACCCCGGACCGCCGGGCGGGACCCCGGGAGGCCCAGCCCCGCGCCCTGTCTCGCGGCTCCGCCCCCGGCCCCGGAGCCCTGGCCTCGTCCCGTCCCGGTGGCGGCGGTGGCGGCCATGGTGGGGCGGCTGTGGCGGCTCTGCAATCTGCTGATGGCTACCTTCTTCGGGCTGGCGGCCGCCGTGCAGGTGAGGGCGGGGGGGCGGCTCCGCTCCCCCGCGGTGCCCTCCTGCGACCGCGGTCCCGGGCGGGCGGCGACCGCCGGCTCTCAGTGCCCATTTCCCCACTGCAGGTGAACGACCCCGACGCCGCGCTGTGGACAGTGAGTATGGGCCGCCGGATCGGGGCGGGCGCCGGGGGCGGCCCTTCACCGCCCCTCCCAGGGCGCCCCGCTGGCCCCGGCCCCCGCCCCGGCCCCGGCCCCGCTTCGCCGCGCCCGGTCCCACTCGAGGCCGCCGGAGGAAAGTCCCTACCTTCGGCCGAGGAGGAGCTATCAGGCGCCGGGAACACCGTCTGTGCTGCAGCCACGGCCGGAATCCCAGCTACTGCCAGGACCTTCCGTGTTTTACCCCAGATTGGCTCCTGCCCCCGGCAGAGCGGTGGTTCCCTGTGCAGAACACCCCAAACTCCTCCCCACCGCCCCGCTCCGCACCCCAGCCCCCCCGAACGGGCCGCCTCCTGTCCCCACTGCCACTTCTGCTTGCCTTGAGCCACCGGCTGGGCTGCCTTCTGCCACCGCTCAGCTCGGCAGGGTCTCCTCACTCTGGAGACAAACCCTCTTCCCTCTCCGCTTTGCCGGCCCTTTCTTGAGCACCCGAACAGCCCGGTGCTGCTGGCCTGCTGTGCGTGGGGCTTGGAGCTGGGGGGCAAGGGGGAATGTCTCCGTCTGTGGCAGGAGCTGCTGGATGGTGGCAGGGGCCAATCTCTTCACATCCCTTGTGCTGGGGAACATCCCTTGTGCGGGGTGATCCCATTGGGCTGCAGCAGCAAAGGGTGTTCCTGCCTGCAGGGGAGCCCACTCAGAGCAGGCGGAGAGTATGGGGGTGTGAGGGTGTCCCGCAGGGGCTTTTCCTAGGGGATCAAGATGCAGCTCAGGGACTCTACAGGGGCTGGTTGGGCAGCGATGACCTGGTAACCCAGAAGCTGAGGTAACCCAAGGGCTGGCACTCAGCTGATGGTCCGGGGTTTGGAGTGATGATGGTGAAAACGCTGCGAGGGCTGGAGCCCCTCTTCTGTGAGGACAGGCTGAGATTGGGGAGGATTGGGGGGGATTCAGCCTGGAAGAGAGAAGGCTCCGGAGAGACCTCATTGCAGCTTTCTGGTATGTGAAGGAGGCCTACAGGAAAGCCGGGAAGAGACATTTTTGAAGGGCATGTAGTGACAGGACAAGGGGTAATGGCTTCAAACTGAAAAAGGGCAGGTTTAGATGAGATCTCAAGAAGACATTTTTCACTGTGAGGGTGGTGAGAGCCTGGCCCAGGTTGCCCAGAGAAGCTGTGGCTGCCCCATCCCTGGAAGGGTTCAAGGCCAAGTTGGATGGGGCTTTGGGCAACCTGGTGTGGTGGGAGATGTCCCTGCCCAGGGCAGGGGGGTTGGAATGAGATGATCTTCAAGGTCCCTTCCAACTCTGACCATTCTGTGGTTCTAAGACATGCTGGTGGTGCCAGAAGAAGTGGGGCTGACAGCTGTTCTGCATGTCTGACAAACTGCTGTGAAGGGAGAAGTGTCCATGTGGGGCTGCTGCTTCCTTACCCTGCTAAGCATTGCTACAGAGTAGACTTATGTCTCCTTAACAGGTTGTCTACTTGGTGCCAGCTGCCCTGACGCTGCTTGTCAGCATTAAGCCCTCAATAACAGGTATGATATTGGCGTCCAAAACAGAGTCTTTGCTTACATTTGGCCTCCAAGAGATTTTTTTTTTAATTGATTCACAAAGATCAGGCCATGTGGAGGCCATTTGAGGGCAGAAAGCTGTGAGACCTGCTTCTACATAAGCTGGTTCCTGGTCTAGCACTCATGGTGGGCTGTGCTGCAGATGAACAGAGAAGCCCTGTGTGGAGGCCTTCTGCTGGATGGACCTCTGCACCCTGGCTCCAGAGCCTGAGTGCAGCATAGGCCTGGGAGCATGCTGCAAACCCAGCTCTGCTGTTGACGTTAGCACATTAATTCACTTTGTTTCCTTGTTGTAAATCCATGGTTTTGCTTATCTACCTCATAGAGGAGCAGTTGAGCTCTGCACAGTCCTTTGAAAGAGCTGAAGGTGCACACTATGAGGTGTTCCAGTGCGGGCAGTGAGGGGGACCTGTAGAGGCTTTGGTGCGGTGCCTGAGTTTCCAAGTGTGCATGCATGCAAGGGGCCTAAATGCCACATCACACCTTGAGAAAATCTGCCAGATCAGATTTGGTCCAGAACTCCAGAAAATAGTTCATTTTTTATATTTTCATCCAATAGAGATAACTGGAAAATAATGCCATTTTATACACACAGTGACTATATCTTTCATGGATGAATACTTATTCTGAATAACCAAAACCACACTTGGCCAAAAAAGAAGCTCCCCCCGCATGCATGCTGTTGTCACACATCTCACCAGTGCGGTCTCTCAGTGTTCTGGCTGCGTGGTGCATATAGAGTGGCTGCAATCATAAAGCCAGAGACTATGAGGGTTTTGTTGACCCTGGTTTTGAACATTTCAGTGACGGGTGTAGCTTTGACATAATGGCATTTGGCTGGTCAGGAGCACCTCCATGTGCAATTCACAAGTAGGTTTTTGTTACTTGTGCCGAGATTTGTGGAAAATAAAGATTAAAATAGCACAACTATTGTAGAACTGGACGTCTCTGTAAATTCACCAAGGGGTATTTGCCATTCAGGTCTATGGAAAACCCAGATTCTGCCTCTGCTGAACTGCAGTAAGTTCAGCCACGTGGGGAATCGATTGCAACATTGGGTCATGCTGAGCTCCGGAATTTTGGCAGCTTATTGTCTTTCCTGCTTGCCTGGAGGGGTCACTGCTCAGAAACGACTGCTTTGAACTTTACAATTTTTTTATGCTGACATTGCTGAGATGAGTGAGAAGCGCCCATGTCGTTTGCTCATCTCTCCCCAACAAACCCCTGGGAATGGACATGGGAAACCGCAAGTATCTGTGGGGCCACTGAGATATTTCATATCATCTGTATTTACCTGTTTGAAACATCAGTCCCCGAGTAGAGATGCCATCGGTGTTTTTCATCATCACAGGCAAAGGTCAGGCAGAAGCTTGTAGGAAGATGCTCCCGCAGGGGGGTGGTGGCCCCAGTGCCCAATGGCTGGCTGGGAACTGGGCTCACTCCCCAGGCCCTGGTGGTCCTCGGTCATGCTGAACGGTTATGGCTGTGAGCTCCAGAAAGGCCGTTCCTCCTGCTTAAGAGAACTTTCAGTTGTAATCCACTTTGTGATTATTTTTTTTTCAATGCCTGTTGAATGCTGGAGCCTGTTTTGTTTGCTGGAGAGAACAGGAAACTTCATTGAGGTGCTGCTGCCAAGAAGTTGCGTTCCTGGCACAGTAAGCCCCAAGCCCACTACTGTTTATTTTCAGCAGCACATTTTAGCAGCTTTCACTGGTCTAAAAGGTGCTGGTACTAATTCTACCTTCCTGCCCAAGATTTGTGTGTTTCCTGGAGGTATCTTTTTTAGCAACTCACTTGCTTTTTGATTTCTAGGCTGTATTTCATGCCACATCACAATTGCTGGTGGTCAATTTATTTTTTCTCAGATAATGGTGTTTGGAGGAGCCTCTGTGACCTTCATTCTGCTGGTTGTATTGTTGGGACCATTGCCTTGGCTTGTTCGTTGTTTGCCTATGCTCAAGGAAACATTTTGCAGGAAGAGGAAGGCAGGTAAGCAGGGACTTTTGTTTTGCCCTGCAAGAATTCGGCTCACCAGGCCCTCCTCTGCCTGGTCACCTTTCTAAACTGGATTTGTTGGGCTGTGTTAGTGAGTGCTGCTGGTCCCAGGGGAATCAAACCAAAGAGGAGGGACCATAGTGCTCCAAACCAGTGATTTGTTGGACAAAACTGCTAAAGGGTGAGTGAACAGTCATGACTGATGATTGCAGCAGTTGGATTTGACCGGGGGCGCTTCTGGCTGCGAGTCTCCAAATTGCAGGGGAGGATTCTCATTCAGTTGCTGCCTGAAGTAGGTGCTTGCACAGTATCGAGGGGCAGCACTGGCAGCTGCTGTGGCTCCTCACGGTCTGGAGTACTGTGAAGCTGCTCTGCTTTGTGTTAATGGGGGAAATGGGCTGTGGAATGTAAGTTTAGCAGCAGAACAAAGAATGGAAGCATGAATTTCTGCAGCTGTATAGTCGGGTCCCGTGTGTTCATAGATTTGTGGTGAGAGGCCAAGTTATACCATGTAAATACCTTTATAATTATAGTCCTAGTAAAATATATTGAACTTCTCCAAAAGGAGGCAGTGCATACTTACACTACTGTTCTGGAGGCAAAATCTGTATTTTTAAAAGTAAACATCTGCTTGTATTATTTCCTGATCTGTTTTTTTTTTTTTGTTTGTTTGTTTGGCTTCTTAGAGAGTTATTTGGTCTGGTGATTATTACAATATGGATGACTCTTTGTCGCAGTTCAGCAAAGTAAGTTTTGTTTCCTCTTTCTTTAATCCAGTCATATGTTCACAGTTAGTGACCAGCTGCTTGAAAACAGAGTTGATTTATGCTGCTTGTTTTTCTGCTTCTTCTCACTGTCCAAACCTTCTCAAATACCTAAGCAGTAGTAGCTGGTGCTACAGCCTGTAGATCTTGCACAGATAAAAGTCTGTGGGGGGAAAGTTTTTACTTTACGAAACATTTTTTTCTGCTCTCCCTGCCATAATGGGCAGGGGACATTCTCCCTTTGCCCCCCTTCTGTGGAACAGGCTCATGAGTGTTGGCCACAACTGCTAATGAACTGCAAATCCTTTTTGGCCACTGCTCCCAACCTACAGAAATTTCTGGTAAGGGTGTCTGTACTGGCGTTGGCTCTGCCCACCAGAGCGGGTGGGTGCAGAACAGGACCTCTCTGCTGGGAACACACATCACAGGGACTCAGGGCCAGCAGGGTGCTTCTCTTCTTTTTCACCTGGTTTATGTAGCCTTAGGTGGCAGAAAAACCACTTCTGCTGGCACAAGGTGACTCTCCAGTAAAGGACTCTGCTGCTGCATCCATGGGAGCTACATCGCAGTGGCCAAAGACTCTCTGCTGTCTTCAGCGAATGTAGTCTCGTTCCAACTGCAGCCAGGTTGTGAGTGTTTCACAGCAGTCTGAAGGAGTTCTGATGGATTTGCTTCTTTTCAGGAGTCCACTGGGTGGAGTTCGCCTGATTGCAGCAGTTGTGGTCACCCTCTGCCCCTTTGTTTCGTGGCTGTACATTTATGTGAATAAAGAGATGCGAGCATCGTGGCCAACGCACTGTAAAATGGTGATTTAATTGGGTAGGAGAAAGCGTACAATAAATATTCTGACCTTACTTGCCTTTGCTTTTGATTCTTAACAAAAGGTTAGTGTCAGTGTGATAGGACCTGAGACTGCCTGGTGGCTTCCAGCAATGTCATTGGAGATTTGTTATAAAAATCTGTCAAATCTGAGTAGAGAATTTTTCTATGGAAACCGTTGTTCAGAAGCTGCCTTCTTCATACATTTTCAACGCACTGTTAGTCTAATATGTGTTCTAATGGTATATTCAAGATACCTTGGCATCCATGGATTGCTCTCCAACCCTCTTGAACTTTGGTAAATCTGTTCTGTAACATAAAGGAAAAGTAAAGCATTTGTTTCAATAAATGACTATTTACAACCATAAAACTTGCAGGTATTTGCCTGGATAGTCCATTGAGCCTAATTGAAAAATTCAGCTGTCTGTACTTCTGTTCCTACACTAAAATCATATGATAGCAAAAATATTTCTTCAGATATATTCTATTATCTTTAACTGAAAATCACTGGGTTTACAGAGAAATAAATACTATTTTTCTAAATGAAAGCTTCCATGTCTTTATTTTCTGGGAGATGTGTGCTCCAGACTGCCACCAACAGACACGGGCACGATCACAGCTCTGTTCTCCGAGTTTCTGTCCCCAGAGAGCAGGACAACCCACAAGGCAGCCAGTGACAGTCAGCATGTCCCTGCGAAGGAAGCAGAGGTGACTGCTCTGGACGTAGATGCTGGGTGGGAGCCAGGAAGGCAACGTGCTGTAGCTCTGCCACGCTCAGCACTGCTGCAGGGTCGTACAGCCACGCATGCGTCCATCCCAGCGGGCGCATCCACAGCGTTACATGATGCCGAAGCCTTGCTGTCCTCCAGGTATTTTTAGTTTGGGCCTCTCTGCACTGTGCTCCAGTGCAGCATAAATGGTCTCCATTTAGCCTGGTTTTGAAAATTTAACTTTAGTCTTTTAAAACAATGTCAAGATGACTGCATTAGTCCATGGACTAATGGACTAATTCGGCCAGACATGAGACATTATTGACTATGGTGGTCAAAAAAATTATATTGAAATGCAGCTGGGCAGGTGCAATTCTTCATACCTTAATTCTGATTGATATAAAAAGAATGGTTTCTTTGGACAATATTCATAATATGGTTTGCATTTTTTCACAATAAATAACAACCTAGTCAGGATTGGGTGTTTCAAGTCAACATTCTGCATTCAAGTATATTGATTTCAAACGTGGTTACTGGCCTTCTCTCTTCTCCATGAAGAAACTAGGTCTGTTTTCTTATAGAAATGTAATTTATAAAATTCTGTATCTAAGAGAAAAATGTTTGAGTTAAAGGTATAAGGATCAGACACGCACATCTTTCTACAAGCAAATAATAAGCTGAATCCCCTGCTTTTGTTGGAGTACTTCCTGAAGAAAAGCAATTTGTATTTGCTTACTGTCTTCAGAAATGCATAACTCTATCTGAAATCCTGCCCCTTCCCTTTAGTACCATTTTATCTTCATAGACATAAACAGTTCCAAAGGCATTGCTTTCTGGTGGAGTTTCAATAACCCCCTCCAAGGTCAGATGATGAACTCCATGAGAGTCTAAGCAATAGCCACCATCATGCTGGTGCCCTGCAAGAAAGCAGACCACGCTCTGATGGGAGTGTATGACTGAAAGGGCATCTTCGTAATTCCAGGCCAGAGAAACTCTGTCTGAAGCATTGGGATGAATGGGCAGGTGACCTGCAGTTGAGAGGGAAAGAAGCGGAGAATTATTTTAAGCATAACTAAGCTGTGCCTTTTCTTCTGGGAAGCTCAGACAGCCAACTATATGCAGAAAGCTCACCCGAGTGTGAGACATGGTTGCTCTTCAGCTTCACAGGTTACACATGTACCTCAGTGGAGCTTCAAAGCTGCTACATGTTTTCCTCAGCTAACATACATTGGCTACATAACTTTTTTTTGCATATATTCCCCATATCTACCTACCCATAACTACAACTTTTTCTTGGTTTTCGTCAGAGAACTTGAGGATTTCATTGAACCAGTCCAGCTGGGCTTGGCTAAATCCTCCATTAAACTCAACAAACTGAGGTTCTTTGAGTCCTGCAACAAAGAAGAAGAGACGGTTAGGTATAGGTGCATATACCTCTTGTGGCTTCCCTATTTGCTTGCCTTATATAAGTCTGCTTACAATACATGGTTTACTCTTACCCCCCCCCTCCCCCCCTTTTTCATCTCTTGGATCAAAACTCCAGCCTTCTTGGACCAACAAGAGAAAATTAGGTTTTGTTTACACTACACACCCAGGATTTTCACGCTTGGGTCCCTCCCCAGATATGGGATAGAGTGGGCATCATTTGATGCTTTGCAATAGCAGCTGCACCGTCTTTTGCTCTGATACCGCAGGGCACACAGCACAACACAAACACATCCCCAAAAGCACCAGAGCAGCATGACAGGGATGGGAAAACATCTCCTGTACTGCTTAAAAACCCACTGACTGTAGTCAGGTGATAGCAGGGAGGCAGAGGAGGCGGGCAGAAATGTGGCACACACCTCAGCCCCCTGGGAACCAGATGTTAGCCCCGGGAGCTGCCTTATGGCTCTGGGAAGCAGAGAGTCAGCTGCCCGTGCTCCCTGGCAAAAGCTGGAACTGGGGGTACCTGTGGGGCTGTTGAGGTTGTCGTTGGGGTTCTTCTCCCGCAGCAGCTGCAGGGACTCCCGGTAGCGGGGGCTGTCCGGCTCCCTGCCAAGGATGCTCAGGTCGTAGGCGTCCAGCACCACGACGCGGAACCGCGTAGCGGGGCTGAAGTGATAGGCCTGGCAGTCCCCGGCTGGTGGGCCGGCCATGGCGCCATGGGGCCGGCTGTTGAGGCCGGTGTGGGCCAGGCGGGCCCGGCTGAAGTTATAGAACTCGTGGTTGCCCCAGGCGTGATGCACCGGCACCTGCAGCCGCCCCAGCGCTGCCAGTACCTGCGCTAAGGCACCCTCGGCCTCGCCGCGCCGGGCGTTGAGGCCATCGATGCTGTCGCCCAGCTGCAGCACGAAGGCGAGTGGCGGCCTCTCAGCCGCCCAGGCTTCCACAGCGTCCCGCAGCAGGTGGAGGCTCTGCCGGTAATACCGCCGCCGGTACCCGCTGAAGTCGTAGCCGTCCTCCGCGTCCGCGTACTGGATGTCCGCGATGACACCAAAGGCGAAGAGCGGCGGCGCCGCCGGCAGCTGCACCGCCTCCATGGCGGCGGTTCCCAGCTGAGGGCGTGTCGGAAGGGGCGGGCGC
This sequence comes from Gallinago undulata, assembly GCA_026546715.1. NCBI lineage: Eukaryota > Metazoa > Chordata > Aves > Charadriiformes > Scolopacidae > Gallinago > Gallinago undulata. The sequence goes on along the minus strand of JAOTQQ010000003.1, from coordinate 24,283,393 downwards.
GGAAGAGGAGAACACAAGATGGCGGCGCTGTGCTGTTGGCGGGCGACGTTGTTATGGCGGCTGCCGGGCAGCGGTCCCCGGACCGGTGCGGAGAGAAGGGTGAGTGAGGGAACGATGGAGCCGCGTCCCTCCTCATCGGAGGAGCCCAGGACGGGCTGAGCACACGCTTCCCCTCCCTCCCCTTCCTCCCTTTTACAGTCACTAACCAGTTTCTCCTCAGCAACTGGTGTCGTGGCGGTCGCTGGTGGCCACCTTCGTGCTGTGCGGGGGGCTGATGGCCGCCATGAAGAAGGTGAAGAGGCAGAAGGAGGAAGGTCAGTGCGGGCCGGGGGGGGAGCGGATCCTTCCCGCCTCAGGGGGGACCCGCCCTGGAGAAGCAGCGAGAGTGTCATGTTTAACATTCAAACGTTGTGGTTTTTGTTTGTTTGTTTTTTTGTTTCTTTTGTTTGGTTTTTTGTTTGTTTTCTTTTTTTGTTGTTGTTTTTTTTTATATTTTTTTGTTTGTTTTTTTGTGTTTTTTTTTTTGTATTCAGCTGTATTTTACCCACTTTGGCTTAATCATGCCATGCTATGTGTGGTGCGACTTCACACCTCTGTCTAGATAAGTGCCACAGAGAACTTTTTCAGAAATTCACAAATGCCTTTAAGCGTTTTGAAATTCTGACGTGTGCGTTTTGCTGCGGGAATGGCTGCGTTTGGCTCCAGACTCCCATGCTCTGGGTGGGGTCCCTGTGCAGGTGGGGCTCCCATTCTGGTGTTCCCTGTCCTGCTGGAACTGCCCACTGGCTTCATCTTCATGTTCTTAAAGCTGAAAATCAGCTGAATTAAAGAATAAGGCTAAGTATGGCTTGAAGGTTTGTTTAACATAACTAGGCTGCTCTTGTCCTATGTATGAGTTAGTAAATATTGTGTGGCTTTGTTTCTTTAACTTGGCTAACCACAAACAGGGGCCTATCCCCCTGCTGAGCTATGATAAGTAACAAGACAGGAAGGCACGTGTGCAGGTAGCAATGGTGTAGGCCAGCACAATGTTACCTCGTAGAAGGAAATTATGTCTGAGGAACAGGGTGCTCCAAGAGGGAGGTAGCATGTGGTAATGAATTATTGGAAACTAACAAGTATGTTAATTAGTTCTCGCAAGAATCTATATGTGTGGTGCATCAAGAAGAGTGTGACCAGCAGGTCGAGAGAGGTCATCCTGCCTCTCTTCCCTGCCCTGGTGAGGCCCTATCTGGAGTACTGTGTCCAGTTCTGGGCTCCCCAGTTCAAGAAGGATAGGGAACTGCTGGAGAGGGTAGAGCGAAGGGCTACGAAGATGATTTAGGGGCCTGGAGCATCTATCTTATGAGGAGAAGCTGAAAGAGAGGCTTAGTGGGGGACCAGCATGGATGGTGTCAGGGCTGTGCTTTATCCCCTCCTGTTGTTTGTAGAGCTGGAGAAGGAACGGAACCGAGGTATTGGGAAACCGCTGCTAGGAGGGCCCTTCTCACTCATCAGCCACGACGGACAGCCCAGAACCAGCAAGGACTACATCGGCCAGTGGGTGCTGATCTACTTTGGCTTCACGCACTGCCCAGACATCTGTCCTGATGAACTGGAGAAAATGATTGAAGTGGTAGATGAAATTGGTAAGGGAATTCAGTTCCTTTTCATGGGAGGCCTAGGTTTAGTGTGGTTAAAATATCACAAACCATAATAAGTGATGGTCTTTTTTTAAAAAAAAAATGCTGTTGGCTACTCTTCCATAGTTGAATTAATTGCTAAGTGATACATACATCAATTTGTCTATCTCTAGGATCTGATATTTAGAGCAAGACAGGGCAGATCTTTCCATAACAGGGAACTTCTTGGTAACAAAATGTGGCAGTGGCAGGTTATAGGGAACGGTGCCATTGCGTTATGTTTTTGCAAAGAAGTGGTTGTGGGGTGCATTGGGTTTTTTTTTCCCCTCTAATCATTCTGAGAACAAATGTCAATGAGAGTCCCTTCTGAGAGCGACTTTGTTGTGGAGTGGTGGTTGGGGGTAGGATGTGTGATAGAGGAGGGTTTCTTAGCCTGCAGGCCCTGCAGAATTACAGAGCAGGATAATAGCAATCGAGCAGGGACTGAAGTGAAGAAAATACAGTTGAAGGGTGTGGCTGGAATGTGAGGGAGAGAGCCTGAATTATGTCTTTGCCTATGCCTCTATGCTGCTCCACCATCACCAGCACAAAGGCGTGCTTTTGTTCTATCAACCATTGTGCTTTGATACAGGCATCGTGCCTTGGCATTTTCTGCATCAGAGCCAATTTGTCATCTCCCCTAAGCAGGTCAGGGTCTCCAGCTGAGACCACCCAGCACAAGCACAGAGCATTTGATTTCATAGCATTTGCTTTATTTACAAATCACATAAATCAAGCTACACAAACTGGTTTTTTTTTGGTCACATAGGGTAGGCTTGGATTGAGTGTGAGCTTGTTTGAAGGAACATGAGAAATGACTTTTCTTTTTCTAAGAAAAATAACAGCTGTTAATGTCACAGATAGAATTCCTTCTTTGCCTAATCTGACCCCTCTCTTCATCACCATTGATCCTGAGAGGGACAACGAAGAAGCCATTGCCAGATATGTTAAAGGTATTACTATTTTCTTCCTCCATGTCTTATAGTGTGTAATACAGAGCACTGAAAGGGAGGCTCTTGATGGGATTCTTTTCACTAAAATGCCTAAATGTCTTCTTTCTGCCTAGAATTTTCTCCGAAGCTGATTGGATTGACTGGTACCAAGGCACAGATTGACCAAATGGCCAAAGCTTACCGTGTGTATTACAGCGAAGGTCCCAAAGATGAAGACAGTGATTACATAGTGAGTAAATGTAGGGCCTTTGCCTAATCAAAGGCTTTGGATAAGAGCAGAATATAGATTTTAAAATCAGAAGGCAGCTGTTGCAATCTGTGCTGAAGTCCTGCTTGACAGAGCCCTGTTGCACCGCTGTCTTAAGCTGTATTTTAGAGGTCTCACTCAGAATCAAGGTGCCCTCTTACAAGCTCAGAACCTCACTGAAACATTCTAAAAATGTACAGTGTCAGGCCTGCACACAGAGCATCATGGGAGCCAGCAAGCCTGGCAGTCATTTGAACTTTTTCCTGTTGTGCAGTGCTCTTGTCTGGCTTTTTTCCTTTGTGCTCCAAAGTGAAAATGGAACTGGGGAGTTAAAGCAATAGGAAGAGGGAGAAATGAGAGGTGAAAGTGAGTGACAACTCATTCCCTGCCAGACTGACACTCAGGAGTGGGGATTTCCTGGCAAGAGGCTTGGGTGATGCAAAGTCTGTGTGCAGATACTGGAGTGACCTTCCTCCTGCATCAAATGACCTGGACACGAGAGCATGTTAATGCTAAATTAAATGGGAATAAAACAAATAGAGTAATGGTGTGAAGGGGGGAAACTGAGGTTTAAGTGAAGCTAAACTGGGTGGTTGAAGTCTTGCTCTCTGGAAGTGAATAGGAATGGCCAGAGAGCTCAGCTGCTGCCAAGGCCTTCCCACCACCTCATCCTGACCAGACTGGAAGAGTAAAGTAGGTACAGGTAATATGACGAATAAGGATACATGTTATATGAATTTCAGGTTTTTTTTCTTCATTTCAAAGAGTAAGGACATCAAACAAAACTAAAAACAGGTTCAAAAGGTGATGATTCTTGTTGGAAATGGGCACTTGAGAAGTGCCATCCCTCACTATGGATGCAATAGTAGAAGTTTATGGGAGTCCACAGGAAGAATTGTTGGTAGTCTTTGGAAAAAGCAGTCTGATGATTATGGAATGCACAGAAATCTTGCCTTGCTCAGGGAGTCTGTGGGATAAAATGTTTTGGAAACTGGGAGATGACAGAGGAAGAGAGCATATCTTTGGTGCTGTTTTTTATACTATTCTTTAAAATAGTTGGCTGCTATTTGAGGTAGTATGCTGAGGCAAATTGGTCTGATCCACTAAACAGATTCTTAATCTGTTTTATTTGCTGCAGTCAGGTGGTTTGAAAAATTATCCGTGAGGACAAAAGGATTGGTGGAACAAAAAGGTGGTGCATAGAAGGAAAGCAGGTGATCTCAGTAGAGCGAAGGTGGAATCACCCTGGTGATGTGTGCTGCTATGCAGTACTAACGTGTGAAGTGAGAGATCAAAAACTTGTTTTCGCTTAAGGTGGCAACTCAGTAGCTGCTGACATCTGTATCTAAGATATTGTGCTTGTATGGGGTAGAGAAGCTTGCTACAAAAATTTCAACATTGATGCTACATCGATTTCCATTCATCTGAAATAAATCTGAAGATAGTGCTTAAAATCAGATTTATAAAAAGGGCTGGCAGAAATGCAAGAATAGGCTTTAGGAACAGGACTGGCAAAGGATGCCTGCTTGGGACAGGGGAAGAAAGCATCTGACATTAAACACACTGAAAGAATCTGACACTAAATGAGTCAACTGAAGTTGAGGAGAGATGATGGAGAGAAGCTGGAAGAGGTGAAGGACTGCTCTTCCTTATGAATCCACACCTGGATTCCAGCAGACCACACCTGGATTCTGGCATGGGCATGAAGGGTAAGTACAGGAGTTTGGTCATGGAAGAGAACAGGGGACAGCAACTTCATGGGAGACTCAAGTGTGAAACCAAGCTGGAGAGTGTGACTAGAGGAGAAGGGATTCGGGATACAGTGGGAATACCACTGGTCTGTGCTGGGGCTGTGAGAAGGAAAGGGCTGTGAGGAGGAAAGCACAGTGAGCTGAGAGCAGGAGGGCAGCCCGGGAGCCCCAGCCATGATGCCAAAGAGGAATAGTGTTCCTGGATCTCCTGGGGATTTGTTGCAGAGGCTCTTGGTTCCGAGGCAGGGCAATGGGATGAGGATCAATAAGGCCAAGTGCTGGGTCCTGCATTTCAATCACAACAAACCCAGGCAATGCTACAGGCTCAGGGAGGAGGGGCCAGAAAGCTGCCCAGCAGAAAAGGACCTGTATTGGTGGACAGCCGGCTTAACATGAGCCAGCAGTGTGCCCAGGTGACCAAGGTGAAGGCCAACGGCATCCTGGCCTGTGTCAGGAACAGCTTGGCCAGCAGGAGCAGGGCAGCGATGGTGCCTTTGGACTGGGCACTGGTGAGCCCTCACCTCGAGGGCTGGGTTCTGTTCTGGGCCCCTCACCACAGGAAGGACATTGAGCTGCTGGAGGTGACCAGAGGAGAGCCACCAAGCTGGTGAGGGGTCTGGAGAACAAGTCCTATGAGGAGAGGCTGAGGGAACTGGGCATGT
>JAOTQQ010000003.1:24266610-24278019 GCA_026546715.1 Gallinago undulata | reverse complement strand
AGAATTACTTTCCTGAGAGGGTGGTCAGGCACTGGATCAGCCTGCCCAGGGAGGTGGTGGAGTCACCATCCCTGGAGGTATTTAAGAAAGGTGTAGACGTGGCACTTCAGGGCATGCTCTAGTGGCTGGGATTGTTGGGTTGTGTCTGTTTGGGGGGAGGGGTGGGGGGTGTGTTTGGGTTTTTTTTTGATGTCATTTGGGTTTTGTTTTTTTTTTTTTTTTTTGTGGTTGGACTCGATGATCTCAAAGTTCCCTTCCAACCGTGAGTATTCTGTAATTCAGTGAGCTCTGTGCGCTCAGGGCAGGAGAGCCAGGGAACATGGGGCTCAGTAGCTGCAACAGCAGACCTGGGAGGGAGAGCTTGAAGGTGCGTTTGTGCCTGCCTGAGACTTACCCAGGAATTACTACTGTCATTGCTTTTTTTCCCTGTCACTATGTTGTGCCAGTTGGTGATTAGGGCTGACAGTTTGTGTAGGAGCCAGTTCTGTTTCCTTGCAGGCTGCTGGGAGGTGGGAAGAGGAGGAGGGGCACTATGGCCAATTAAACTTTGCAGCTTGTTCTGACTTGAAAAGGGCATTGAGATAAGCCTTTAGAAATTATAATTTCTGAACTTGTGTTTGAAGTTTTCAAGTATTACTTGAATATTACTATTTCCTATTTAATAATCTCAATTTTATAATTCTCAGTACCAGAATATCCAATTTACTTGTTTTACTATGTGGTTTAGAAGATGGCATTGAAACCTCATGATCGTACATGCATAGGTTGGGAACAGTGCAGGCTTCAGGCACAGCTTGAAGAACAGTGGTGTTTTTCACACAAACCGCACTCCCTTACAGTATTTAATCTTCCATGGGCCGGGAAGTTAAGATGCTCTGAACAGCCTACCTGGTTTTATTATTATTTTTTTTAATAGTTTCCAGTTGAAGGATCTAAGTTGTTTGATTTCTAAATTGAACACTTGAAACTAGATTAAAATATTTGAACTAAGCATTCTTAAATAAAATTTTGAGAAATGTTCTTTCAGTGACAGAAGTCCCTTTAAGTTTAGTGCATACTTTTAGCTTGTGGTAGTGGAAATGTTTATGTAATTTCTTAATTGCAGACACAGTTGTACTCTCACTGCATTAGTACACTTCAGGTGTTTTTTTTTTTTTTCCGGGGCAGTGAGGTGATGTAGTCACTTGAGCAGTTGCAGATTTTGCTCGTGGTGTCACAGTTAGATGCAGACGGTACTCACAGTGGCATTTTAAATAAATCCACAGTGGGGTTAGTTTTTATACAAATCAAATTGGAAGACCTTGAATGTTCAAGTAATTGTTACTTTATTTTTTAAATTTATTTCAATTCGAACAGTAGAGGGAGCCCCCTCCCAGCACACGTGTTTCCCTTTACCGAGCTCCTGTGTCCCAGTGGTGCTCTCCAGATTTATGTCATAGTAGCAGCAGGAGCTTGAATACCTCGTAGGAGTCATGAAGCTTTATGAAAAGTAGAGGGAGACTGGGAAAAGTGGGTGAGAAAGGCCATTACCCCGCAGGTTTGCCCCAGCCTGGTCTGTAATGCAGGAAGACCTGTCTAATCCTTATGCACTCCTCACACGTTCTGAGTATGAAACCAGTTCTATTTCTTTTTTTGGGTAAAACAAGAAGAGGTTGGTGGGATGGTGCTGAGGTTTTCCTTCTCTTACTCTAGCTTCTTGGTACGAAGCCTTGTCAGACTGCTGAGCCAGAGCCTGGACGGGTCGCTGGGGCTGCTGACTTTGAGAGATGTGCAGGATGTTGCAGTATTTGAAGGGTAGCTACAAAGAGACTCTCTTTTTACAAGGAGTAACATGGAGAAGATATGGGGTAATGGGTACAAGTTAATTCTTGGGAGATTCCAATTTTTCACAATGGGAACAATCAGCCATTGGAATAATCTCCCCAGGGAAGTGGTGGGTTCCCCAATATTGAACACTTTTAAGATTCAGCTACAGGGTGCAGGGCCATCTTGTCTAGACCATGCTTTTGCCAAGAAAGGTTGGTTAATATGATCCTTGATGTTCCTTCCAAACTGATATTCTATGATTCTGTGGTCTTTTTTACCAAGTCACGATGTACTCTATTGCAGGTGGATCACACGATAATAATGTACCTCCTTGGGCCAGATGGTGACTTCGTGGACTATTATGGCCAGAATAAGAGGAGCACTGAGATTTCTGCTTCTATTGCTGCACACATGAGAAAATACAGATCCTAAAATGCAAGGTCCTCAAAGATTGATGTGAACATCACCTGTAGGTTTGGCTGCAGTTGAGCATTGCAGTTAAAGCAGAAGCATATGAGTGCAACCTCCTGTCACCACATGCCTCCTTTCTTCCAAATAAAAAAGGCAGCCATACTTCTGCAAAATCCCGTTATCAAAAATCTCACTATGGATATTATTTGCAGCAAGATCTAGGCTACAGAATGAAATTTGGGACTTCTCTGAAACATTGTTTGGAGCAAAAAATGGAAAACACTACTTGTTTGGAAAGAGTGTGTGTATCAGTAGTAAAATTAATTGGTGTATATTGGCAAGACATAAGCGAAGAACAGTTAATGTAGGAGGATGATTACTTGATGAAAAGCCAAGTGGGCCATGGCATTCTTGGAGGACCCCGCCCTCTTTTTTCTGTACTGTTTTCCCTTCTGGGAGAGACAGTTACAATATTAAAAGCAGCAGAGCCTTAAAAGTAGTTCTTTGTCAAGGTTAAGAAGGTGAAGAGCACTGAAAGCATCAGCAGTTTCCACACATGGGACCAGCTCTGTAGTGTGCCTGATCTCTTCTTCATTTGAATGCAGAAATGAAGTGTTTCTTCTTGGTGATTTTTCCAGGTGAATGCTGTTAACTTAGAAGGAAGTGATTAATGCGTGGCAAATAGATTTTTCTTCTGGTCTAAATGGTTTTATTTATAGTTGTCCTTATTGTGCTATGCTGAACAGTGATGTGGGGAGGATGAAGGGGGTCTGTGTCCATGCATAGGGCTGTCAGATAAATTTTAAACAGTGCAGCATTTGGAAATAAAGATTGGTTTGTGTAAGCAATATATGTATTTTTTCCCCTTATGTTTGACTACAGTATCATCAGAACTTTGTATACTGGTCAAGCTTCATATTCTCGCGATGTTTTGCCTCTTATTAGAATGTAATGTTTCTCTACAGGAGTGTGAACCATAAGCCCGAATGTGCTTTTTTAAGGTAGCTGAATCCCAGAGGATGGCACATGGGAGACGAAACAGAAAAGTTCTTGGTGCAAATGCCAGAGTGTTTCAAACTGAACACAAGCATTTCTATTGGTAGCACTGGCATTGAGTGTGGGGTTTGGAAGAGAGCATTCCTGTCTGAGAGAAGGTGCAATGTCTATGATCTTTCCGAGACTGTGAAAAATGATAAACTTAGCCTGTTCCAGTGCAATTATAAAAACTGATAAAGATATGTAGATCCACATCAGCTGCCCTATACTATGGTGACCTCCCTGAAGGTATAGGGAAGGTTACTCTGATAGAGTATGTCTAAGGCAGTCTTCTGATAAAGCTCTGTCAAAGCAGGAAGATTCTTGAAGTTCCAAGATAGATATTTTATTTCCCCACCCACCCTTCCTCAAATTCTAGATAAAGAAGAGGGTTTTTTTCTGTTTTATAAGATCAGCAATAATTTTTCAGTATCATTTTACAGTGGGAGTTGAGTGTCATAGTAGAATTAAGTTCAGCAGCTGAAAAGGAATTTAGTTTGGTTTGTTTTTTTCCTCCTCATGCTTGCTGGCGCGATTGCAGTGGGCAGTAAGAGTGGCTACCAAAGGAAATTTCACACTTTAAGTCTTCTATCAATTTCAGGATGTGTAAGATCCAAAGTGTTGTCAAGAATATGAGTGTCTGTGGTTAAATGGCACCCTGGCAATAATGATTTTTATTTTCATGGAGTGGTTGCAACTGTCTGAAAAGCCTTTCCTCACCTTTTATTTTTCTTTGCAATCCTGGAGATAAATTGTTTTCAAAAGTTTCCTTATGGACCTGACTTTTGGCACCTAGTAGCTCTGCATTTCTTTGTCCAGGTGGCTGTGCACCAGTTCATTCTGAAATGAGACAGGCCATGGCTTGACCTACTGTTTTGGGGGGAAGCTGGACTGGGGGCCTCTGGAGCTCCCTTCCAACCGGCATTTTTGTGTTTCAATGAAGTCTGTCTTGTTGAGACTGTGCTCGCTTAGTGCTCCCTGCTCCAGAGGAGGGCGTGTCGGTTTCCTTTTTTCATTGTGGCCTTTATCAGGGAAAATGGCCTCCTTTTTGAACTTCTGGTGCAGTTGTTTTGAGGATGATTTGTGCAATACAGTGCATTAGGGTATAGAAAGTGGTAAATTATATTTGTCTCTTCTTATAACAACCTCTCACATGCTGTAAATCTCCCAAGTTCTTGTTTACTTGCATTTGGAAAATACTTTTTTTTTCTCTCTGAACAAGTCAGAAATAATCTGAATGTTTTCCTCAAGGGTGAGAGGGGAATTTATCCTGTTTTGCTGTTGCTTCTGTATTAGAAGCAATCCTCTCTATTCTGTGTTACTTGAAAATACTGATGTAGAAGAGCTGGTAGGAATGTGATTAAGAAATGGAGCACCTGATTTGGGAGGGTATTTTGTTTACCTCTTTAAAGTCTTTTTGTGCTTCTCTTCATTACAACAAAGTGCTCAAAATACCCTGAAGAGAAAAGATTAATTTTAATACTATAATCTGAATCTTTCAGGACTGAAAAGATTCATAATACACATTTTTTAGCCATATCTGTCTCCAAAAGGAATGGGAAAGAGACAATCATGGAATCATGGAATTGTCAGAGTTGGAAGGGACCTCTAGAGATCATCCAGTCCCACTCCCTGCTAAAGCAGGAGCACCTAGAGCACGTCACTCAGGATGGCATCCAGGCAGGGCTTGAAGATCTCCAGAGAAGGTTACTCCACGACCTCCCTGGGCAGCTTGTTCCAGTGCTCCATCACCCTCACTGGAAAGAATTTTTTCCTCATATTTGAATGGAACTTCCTATGTGCCAGCTTGAGCCCGTTGCCCCTTGTCCTATTGCTGGAAACCACTGAAAAGAGTCTGGCTCCATCCTTTAACCCACCCTTTAGATACCTGTAAACATAAATAAGGTCTCCCCTCAGCCTTCTTTTCTCCAGGCTAAAGAGTCCCAGCTCCATGAGCCTTTCCTCATAAGGGAGGTGCTAGACTTACAGGCGTCTAGTTTGGTCAAGTGGTCTCTAACCCAGTCCTCCCCAACAGAGGGGAAGTCTTCCTCTCTCCAGACCCTCTCCCTTGTCTCCAGGGTCTGAGATTCATGAGGGGCAGCTTTGGCAGTGAAGACCGAAGCAAAGAAGGCATTGAGCAACTCTACCTTCTCTGTCTCTTCCACCACCAAGTCACCCACCTCATTCATTAGCAGGCCCACATTTTCCCTAGCCTTCCTTTTTTTATTGTTATATTGAAAAAAGCTCTTCTTATTATCTTTAACTGTTGTTGCCAAGTTAAGTGCTCCTTGGACTTTTGCCCTTCTAATTTTTCCATGGCAATATCTCAAAGCTAAAAATGCAGCAGGTTGATCATAGGGCTAAGGGTGAGAGAGGGTATATTTATTAAAAACTCACTTTACTGAACTGACCACTGAGTAGAGGAGTGGTTCCAGTGTGAAGTATGCGATAGCCTCTGCCAGGAGTAGGGCTTGGCCTGGGGACCCCTCTCCTAGCAGTGTGAGGGGTCTCTGCCAGCAGTGGTCACTGAAATGCCAGGGCTGCACATTGTACCCTGCGGGGTGTCTCCCCGTCACCCCACTGCGCAGCGTCCTGGGACAGACCTCCCCTTGGGTTTGGGGGCTCTTATTGGCCCCCCATTTTTCGCATGTGTTAAAAAATGTGGCAGCTTCCTTGAGTCATCCTCTGACTCACTGTGCTGGTGGGGCTTTGCGTGGCGTGAAAGGGACATGTTTGCCCTCTGCTGTAGGAGGTGGGTTTCAGGGAGAGAGTTTAACTGATGTAAAGGAAATTCCTTTCAAAATGTCATGACAGGGACTGGGCAGATGTGCTCTGGGCACAGTGATCTTGAGCAGGTTCTGGTCACTTGATACCAGCAGCAGGAAAGTAAAAAATTGACTCCTGCTCCCAAAGGCTTGCTGGGTAACAGTAAATTGCCATTAAACACCGACTGCTCATTTCTCTTAGTTGTGCCATAAAGCCTAGCTCTGAAATGCAGTCGCATCACAAGATGCTCCCTTTTAGCCATTGTGTGACTCCACGTTAGATCTCTCATGCATTTTTGCATATGTTGGATACTTGTCTCTGGACAAAACAGGTTTTCCTGGGTAACACTTGCAGGTCCGTATTTCTTTATTTGCCCACTCCAGAGCTGTTTATGGCTGTGGAGTCTCCAGGGCCAAGTCTCTGCCCCATCTCCTACCATCCCTGGCTGCACTTCTCTGCACAGCGGCCCTTGCACTTCTTGAGGTCTCTCCTGTCGCATCAGGCTTGTATTTTTTTATATTCCATCACTGTGTTAGTGACAAATCCCTTATTTTACACAGAGTACAATCTGTATAAAACTAGAGTTGTGTGAAGCAGTGATAAGTAAAATAAAACAAATCGGGCAGAACGACCTGCTCAGAAGAAAAAAATGGTAGTTACAGCTAAAGCCAAGCTAAAACAAAGTAGAAGTCAGTAGAAATTTGGTTGAGGCAAAGCTGCTCAGCCTCTGTCCTAAGGCTTCACAAACCTGGTTCAGAGCCTGTGGGTGGCAGGCTCTCTGCATTTATTTTCCCAAAGCTAATTTACAGCTCACTCCCGCTCCAGAGACAAAGCTAAAATTCCTGTCTTCTCCCAGATGTTTTGATGTGTAATCTCCTTTAACTTTTTTTTTATGTGCCCTGCACAACCTCTCTGGGTGCAAATCTTTTTCTTTATATCCAGTCCGAACTTTGAACCAGCATCTTAACTCATGTTCGTTGGTGGTGCACCAGGGGAGCCTGATCTCATCTCCCAGGTACTGGGAGGCTGCTGCGAGGTCCTCCTGCAGACTTTTCCTCCCCAAGTTGAACAAGCCCTGTTCCTTCAGCCTCTCCTGGTGTTGTATGTGATGGCTGGCTCTGGGACCCTGACCACCTTGACCTCACATTCTTCTCCCCGAGTTGGCCCCTGGCTGGTCAGTTCCCAGTGTGTGTTTCTGCAAGGGCGTTTTCCTTACCAGGTGCAGGACTTTGTCTTGGTCCTTGTTGAACTTCATACGGTTTCTGTCAGCCCATCCATCTGCCCTGTCTGGGTGGCAACTCTGACCGAGAGGGTATCAGCTGCTCCCCCATCCGTGTTGCTGTCTGCAGCCTTTATGAGCAAGTGTGGTGTTGCCTCTGCCAGGTCATGGATAAAGGTTTTAAACAGGAAAGCTCTGAGGACTGACCCCACCCACTGCAGACAACCCCTGACTCTTATTGCCCAGCTGGGTTCTCCACCCAGCCAGACCATAAACTCCCCACTGGGACCCAGGAAGATTGTGGCAGACACTTCTGGGAGCTGAGGTTGGGCAGCATCCACTGCTCTCCCCGCACCCCAGACTCTGGCCCTTGGGAATGTGTCAGATGGGAGTTACCTCTGGGTAACTGACTGTCCCTAGTCACCTTCTCTTTTTCATGCCCGGAAGTGTGCTCCAGACACATCTTTGTGGGTTTTTTGCCTCTTCATTGATTTCCCTCCCCCAACTCCCCCAGCCCCCGCACTTCACAAAGAAACCTATCAAGAGAGCGAGGCCTTCTCTGGGCTGGAGTCTCTGGAGAAGGTCCGAGAGCCAGACTGGGCATCAGTCCACGGTCATCGGGGCAAAATCCAAATTGGGTTTTGTTTTTCCATACTCTTGTCATGTGTACTGCCAGTGAGAAAGCACTCCGTATGCCTGTCACAGTAGCCAAAAGGGCTCAGTCCAAATCCAGGTTTGATCCTATGGAGAATTGTCCTGGATCAAATGGCCTGCGACACAGGGATTTATCTGGGGCTCTGGCCCCACCTGCACAGCCACGGCCAAGCCTGAGCAAGCGCGGCAGAGAGGACATGACTCCCTGGCCTCATCCAGTTAGTGCCTGGTCCTCAGCATTCCCTTCAAAGCAGCTTGTTCTGACCAGGAGCTGCTGAGCAGCCCCCCTCCCGGCTTGTCTGGAGCAGGAGCTGTCCCCCAGTTTGGGTTAGGTGCTTTTGGAGCCCATCTCCTGCTACAGCTTTGCCTGGGCTGGTGAGGACTCGCCTGGGCCATGCGTGCTCACATAGTGCTGCAGCTGCAGTCCCCTGGGGGAGGGGCGGGGGACACGACTCTGAATGTCTTGTGACTGTGACTGTCCCCAACCAGAGCAGCCTGCTATGCCCTTCAGGGACTGTCCAGGACAAATCCCACAGCGCTGGATGCTGCCTCCAAGTGAACTCCCCATCTGAGGGAGTAACTTACAGGAGAGAGGGAAAACAGATGTCTCTGCTGTCTAGCACCAAGGTACAGTGTCCTCGTAGGCTCCAGATCCACAGACATTGTTCATTCTTGATTCTGTATAACTGGCTCAACATTAGTTCTATGTATAAAGAAGAAAATGAGCTTGATATATTATGTCTGGCAGATCTCATTTAAAAATATTTTTAAGCAGTATACATTATTGTACTAAGTACTGATTTCTTTACATTATCTCTTTGGAAACAATTTTATGTCATAAATGACTGGTAGGGAAATACCAGGCAAACTCAGTAGAGGAAGAGCACTAACAAAAGCGATTATTCCTGTCAGAGCAAGTGGGATTGTTTCCAGTTATTCATAGTTTAGATTCATCAGTGCATGTCTAATTTAGAGTCAGAGCTTTCCATCCTACGCTATGCTTCTGGACTCTGATTCTATCAGTTGTGGTCGTGACAGTGTAAAGAAATGTTAAGATCATGCCTTACTTAAAAGACATTTAGTTCTGATTTTCTTTGCTTACCACTCTGTAAAAATGACCACTCACAGAAATCTCTCGCAGGAAGAGACTTAAATCAAAAATGTTTAATGGAAGAGAAAGGAAATATTTGCCATTGAAAAGCTGCACACTGTTATTCTTATCTTCCTTGAGCACTTTTGTTGAGGAAACACTTCCTGATGGGTCCCTGTGCCTCCAGGGGCTGATGGGTCTCTCCAGGAAGAGCTTGTGGGGGCTCCTGGGCTGGGGGCTGACCCATCACCAGGCACATTCTGCTCAGCATGGATTCATACCAGTACTTTCTTGGACACAAAGACAAGCCCAGGAGCACTCCAAAGCATGAAGCAGCCAGCCTGGCTCAGGGGCAGCAGCGATGACAGTGCCAGAGGGCAGGGAAAGGCTCTGACTGCACAGCTCAGGATGGCTCCTCTGGGCTGGGTGCAGGGGCTGCTCGCTGGGAAGCTGCCTTTTTCCATTGGGTCCCTCTTCCCAAGTGCTGGGGGTACAGGGAGGGAGCAGGGAGGTTGCTGCAGGCACAGGAGGATTAAATATGAGCTACAGCAGATTGCGCAGAGGGCACCAAAAAACGCCAATGTGAGGCCAAGGGATGGGACTTGGGGCAACAGTGGGGTTGCACAGAAGACCAAGGTGTGCAGCTGAGCCGACCACTGGTCATGTGGCTGTCACTCTGCTCATGTCTCCTCCAAGGTGGCTGCCCCACGCCCTGCATCTCTCCAGGCTCTTCCAGCCCTATTTTCCCCGACCCCCTCGGAGTGCTGCTCACTTGGGGAGCTGCTCACTCGGGGAGCTCAGCTGATGGAGACTCAGGCTCCTGAAGCACTCAGGGTTCAGGATCCTCAGTGCTGATGGAAGCTACACAGCCAGCCCTGCTTGGTGGCATTTTACCATAGAATAGAATCATAGAATCATCTAGGTTGGAAGGGACCTTCAAGATCACCTAGTCCAATCATCGACCCAACTCTGACAAAAAAAACATCACTAAACCATGTCCCACGGCACCATGTCAACCCAGCTTTTGAACACCTCCAGGGATGGTGCCTCATCCACTTCCCTGGGCAGCCCATTCTAATGCCTGATAACCCTTTCAGTGTAAAAATTTTTCCTAATATCCAACCTGAAACTCCCCTGGTGCAACTTGAGGCCATTTCCTCTAGTCCTGTCACCTGTTCCTTGGGAGAAGAGACCGACCCCCTTCCCTGGCTACACCCTCCTTTCACGGAGTTGTAAAGGCCTCCTTTTCTCCAGGCTGAACACCCCCAGCTCCCTCAGCTGCTCCTCACAAGACTTGTGCTCCAATTTTGGCAATGACGGACTGAGCACTGCCAGAGCACTGTGAGCCACAGTGCAACGAGGCCGTTGTCCTGTCAGTCATTCAGGAGCTGCAGCCAGTGACACTGAGCCACCTGGCCATTGAAGAAAGCTGGCTGAAATTTAGTGTCCTCCTGTAGCCATCCAGAACCATTTAATCCTTGCTCTTGTTAGTTATTACAGTCTGAGGAAAAAACGAGCCTTCCTGCTCTCTGTCTTGAGTCAAGGCTGTGTGTGGATTGAGATACTGTAGCCCTTTCTCTATTTCTCTAGTAACTTTGCCTAGTTTCTAGTAACTTGGAAACCTACATTTTCTGAGTCTTTCCTCACTTTATGGGTGCCAGAGCCCTGGAACAAGCTGCCAAGGGAGGGTGTGGAGTTCCCTTCTCTGGAGATCTTCAAACCCCACCTGGATGCCGTCCTGAGTGATGTGCTCTGGGCAACCCTGCTTTGGCAGGGGACTTGGACTGGATCATGTCTAGAGCTGCCTTCCAACTCTGACGTCAAATTCCATGATTCTGTGATTTATCCTTATGAAGATGCGCTCCCACCAGCCCATTGCTAAGGCTGTGGGATGAAGGAGCGCTCTCACATACTCTTTGGTGAACTCCAGGATAGAGCTGAAGGCTGAGCATTGATTTGAGCTCTTTACCACCTGGCTGCAAGTCAGTATTTGTCTTCAGTCAGGTAAAACAAGCGATGCGTGGGCTTCTGAGCAGTCAAACAGGGCTGTGAAGAGCCTGCCATGGTGCACTGAGGTTGCTGGTTGTAGCTGAGGACCAGTCCCTGCTGCTGGTGTAGGGTGCTCACCTGGAACACCTGGAGCTGTGGCTCCTGGACAAGGTGTGCTGGGGCTGCTCAGGAGTCCCCCGGCCTCCGGCAATGAGGGTGTACTTAGCAAAGCAGATACTCTGGGCCGTGCTGCAGGGGCAATGGCCACAGTCCTTGCTTTTACATGTGAACTGAAAAGCAGTTCGGTTTTCACAGAATCACAGAATATTCATGATTGGAAGGAACCTTTGAGATCATTGAGTCCAACCACAAAAAAACCCAAAACAACAAACAAACCCCCCCCCTAAAAAAAAAAAACCCAAACACACCCCCCACCCCT
>JAOTQQ010000003.1:24246828-24263466 GCA_026546715.1 Gallinago undulata | reverse complement strand
CAGGCCAGGATGCCGTTGGCCTTCACCTTGGTCACCTGGGCACACTGCTGGCTCATGTTAAGCCGGCTGTCCACCAACGTCTCCAGTTTGCTGGGTTTGTCTTAGGTTTGGTGGTCTAAAAAGAAAACCAAAAAGCTCACTATTTCCCCCCTAGAAGAAAATTTAGATTTAGTTTAGTTCTAACAGAAACCAATCTTTTTGAAGCAAGAGTATCTAGCCCCAGACTTCTAGCAACCCTGCATCAGCTGGACGCATTCCTGAGAGCGTGAGGATCTGTGGTGGTGAGATCTGGACAGGAATGATTGTATCTGTGTCTGTGCAAGAGCCAGCTCATTCCGTGGTTTAAGCTGCAGGTGGCCACCCTGCTCCTGCTGGCCACTCTGTTCCTGACACAAGCCAGGATGCCATTAGCCTTTTGGCCACCTGGGCACACTGCTGGCTCACGTTGAGCCGGCTGTCCACCAGCATCCCCAAGTCCTTTTCTGCTGGGCAGCTTTCCAGCCCCTCCTCCCTGAGCCTGTAGCATTGCCTGGGTTTGTTGTGATTGAAATGCAGGATCCAGCACTTGGCCTTATTGATCCTCATCCCATTGATACAACCTGTCCAGATCCTTCTGTAGAGCCGTTGCTCTACAGTTGCTCTCTGGAAATCTCCAGACACATGGAATGCAAGCAGTAATATTTCTTCAGTTTGCTGAAATTTTTTAATTTCCTTGGTTGGTTTGAAGGACCTGAAGTGTCCCATTCTTTCAACTCCCAGTGTAATTTACAAAAAAGCTCTAACAATTTTTAGATCTACTATTCATACATCTTGTCAAACATGTAAAGTCTCCAAAACACAGACAATTCTAAACATAGAGAAGTTAGTACACTTAATTCTTCAGACAGAAAAGTCTAATGCATGTCTTTAAGACCAAATTAAAAAGCCTCAAAAATCTAGATGTGAAAATTCATCTGTGCTCCCTGAGCCTCTTGGCATTCCTGCTTTATAGTGTAACAAACACATTTTCATGTCTCAGCCCTTGATTTGGGCTTCCTTTAGAGAGGATTTTAGAGCAACTATTAGCTTGAGAAATATTTTCATGCAACAATGGAGAAATGCCAGAAATAAGAATGTGACTGTTAAAATGAAAAGTGGGGGCTTTCAAATAGCAGGCATGTAACAACAATGGCTGTTATAGGTGGTTGCCTAGTCAAAGATAAGAATTACTTAGAGATCTAGAACTAATTAATGTGTATTTTTTAGCTACTAGCTGTTACTGGGCCAGGTAGGACATGAAATGATGCTACAGCTAGTGGTTATACTGGATGGCCCTGGTTTAGATCATTTGAGACAATGGCTGTGTGCAAGTGGTTTTGAACACTCCTGTATGTTGTTGGTGCAGAGCTCAGCAGATGCCTGTGACTAGTTAGAAGTAGGGGCTGGCTACCTGTGGGTCATTGCTCATTGCTAATTGCTTTCCTGCACTCTGCTCCCAGCAGGGCACCAGACCCAGGGAGAGGACACGAGGAGGATGGCTCTCCCTTTGCTGGGATCCTGCAGCCAGGTATGGGGAGTGGTGTCCGGTGCCCTTCTTCCAGCCATGTCTGAATCACACTGACAATTCAGTACCAGGACAAAGCTCTGAACTGATAAGTGGTCTGATGTGTGTCAGCTTTTTGCAGACACTCAGTACATCCTCTGTCCTGAGTTCAAAGGGCCGATCACAGTGGATGCTTGCTAAAAAAAGCTTTCCCTCATCCTCCAGGCTTAGGGGGATTCTAGGAATTCATGGTTCATGAGATATGTGGCTGTGGTGTCCATTTTTAGTGACCTTAAATTGAATTAAGGGCAACATGGAACACGTTTGTCAAAACACCAGTGGCAATGACACTCCTGCATGACGACAGGGTCAGCTTTCCTCGGGTAAACACAAGCGGGGCCAGCCACTGTGTCTGAGAGATGAGGCAATGTCCTGCCTGCTGCAGAAGCAGCTGCAGGTGCCCCAGGGTGCTCCAGCTGGGAGCGGAGCTTGGGGTGGGAGCTGTATGGGGTGGGCTTCGGGCTTCATGCAAGTCCCTGCGGAGGGAAGGCTGGGACTACAGCCCTGGACAAGTGTGCATTCAGTGTGGGGGGCGAATGAGTGACACTGAACAAAGATGACCAAATCAGGCAGGATGGCTTGGGGCAGAGGACACCCTTCCTCTCATGCACCAGAAGCTACCTCTACCCATTCAGGCATGAAGGCTCCCACCTCTCCTGCTCACTGATGTCCTTCACCAGCCCTGCCCGGTGAGCTCAACTTGCAGCCACTGCCTGTCAGCTCTGTACCGATCAAATAGAGCATTTGGGACTGGAAGGCCTCCTTTCAAAGCCCACTCTGGCCCAAAGAGGGTTCATATGCACTTTTCAAGAGTTTATGAGTCATGCAAGAATCGGTGAGGGGTTTATCTTGTTGAAAATGTGCAACTGAGACCACAGGTTGTTGAGCCAGAGAGGATAACCCAGCAGAAGCCTGGCTGTGCTGCCACTGGTGTTTCACCAGGGGAGAGCTCAGCTCTGGGTCCTGCCTGACCCCCGACCTCTCCTGTGGAGCTGGAGAACCTCGCTACAATTTTGTTGTTCTCCATGTTGATTCCCACTGTTTTCTGTGCTCCTTGGGACACACATGTAGGGTGAGGTGGACTTGGTGATGGTTTGGCAGCGTGGTCCTGGGAGCCTGTGGCACAGCCCTGCTCTGGGGAAAGAAGTGGGGGTGTCTGATCCTGCACTGGCCATGCCTTGCTGCCAGCCTTCAGTCCATGTTGCCCAAGCAAGAGTTGCATCGGTGCAGTGGATGTTTGCACAACCTGCTTGTCCTCAGGCACTGCCCTGCCTGTCTCCAGGCATGGCCGAGTCTGTGGCCCTGGAGATTCACGTGGAAGCGGTGCTCCAAGTCACAAGTGCTCAGTGTTTTGGTGGCTATTATGGCCTCTTGCCAATAACCTTCTCACCTGGGAATTGCAATCAGTTGTGTCTGAGAACCTGATAGCACCATGGGACATGCCTTCTGCAGGTGATTTTGGCAGCAAGGGTAGTGAATGTCCCAGGCAGCCAAAGTGGCATTCGAAGCTAAATTTCTGTAGCATATTCAGGGTTTGGCATTCATGAAATGTCAACCTCTAGCTAAGATTTGGGTGTTCTTTCTGATTAGCCTCTATTTCACCATGATTTGTCAC
The DNA here is from genome assembly GCA_026546715.1 of Gallinago undulata. Taxonomy (NCBI): domain Eukaryota; kingdom Metazoa; phylum Chordata; class Aves; order Charadriiformes; family Scolopacidae; genus Gallinago; species Gallinago undulata. The sequence goes on along the minus strand of JAOTQQ010000003.1, from coordinate 24,260,269 downwards.
AGCATACTTTAGTCATGGCTCTCCTCCCATCCTCCCTGACCCATGCAGTGATGGGAAGCCACAAGGATTGCTATAACTGATCCTACATGGATCCTCACAATAAAGAGTCTACAAACCCCAGTTAGGTCCTGAAGTTACTAAAATTGGAAAAAAAAAAGCGTCTCCTTTCTTTACATACTGTATATGGCAGAAAATGAACACGAATTTGTGAGCCGACAGGAGTGCCAATCCCTTCCTTCCAAATATAGGGAAGGGGCCGAGCTAAGGGAAGGGGCTGAGCCTATATAAGCAGTCAGGTAGAAAGCCCTTGTTGGTGACTCCTGATCCCCTGTCCATGCTCACGGTCATGCTGTGACCTGCAGAGACTGGAGGCTCCTACCACACGTGCTGTTCCCTGTGCCTGGAGCTTCGCAAGGCTGTAGCTGTGTGGTGGGAAATCTACCGTAAATTCCCCGCTGGACCATTCCTTGGGTAAGGAAGGACTGGTAGCTGCAGTTTGCTTTGCTGGTCCTCAACTGGACATACTGCTCACAGTAAGTCATTGGGAGGTACTGGGCTGTTGCAGAGGCTGTAGCTCAGCTGGAGTCTGACCTTTCACTTTTTTGTCTTTCAGAGATCAGAGATGTCAGTCAGTTCCATCCTTCTTTCTGTTGATTGATTATTAAGGTGAGAATTTAAGCCATGAACACTAATAACTTGCCCAGAATGGCATGAGCTGGCTCTTCGCTTGCACTCACTGTGGGCAGGTCCCCATTCTTTCCCCTGCATAAGCTGCTCTAACAGGCCATGGCACGGATCCATTCCTGCCACTATGGCTGCCTACCAGAGGACTAGGACAGGCTGCCTGTTAAAAGGGAGTGGGGGAAATCATAAATGGAGAGCTCAAATTAAAACGGGCTTCAGGAATTCAATCTTACTGAGGAGAACGTGAGTCCTTCAGAGATCCCTCCCCTTTGCCGCATTTCCCCACGGAGCTCTCCTGTTCTTTCAGCCATGAGGTCCCCAATCCTTTCCTTGGGGCCATGAAGGGTGGCAGCTCTTCTTCGTTGCTTTTGTATATTGCAGCTTTGAAAGGCAAATATTTCCCCTCCCTTTGCAGCACACATCGAAGAGATGGGAAGGGTGCTCTCAGAGCATCCAGCTTGGGAGAGCAGGTGGATGTTCAGCTCCACATTGCTTGACTCTAAGGACCACACGGGTGACCACTACAGCAGGGTCTGTTTTTCAGCTTCGGGCATGAGCAGGGACGCTGTCATGGAAGTTTTTGGTGATGCTGCACCGTACCTTCGGAAATCAGAAAAGGAGAGAATAGAAACCCAGAACCAGCCATTTGATGCCAAGACCTACTGCTTTGTGGCTGACCCCGAGGTGGAGTACATCAAAGGGAAGATCAAGGCTGCACAGGATGGGAAGATAACTGTTGAGACAGAAGATGGCAGGGTAAGTGGGTTCCTCCTGGCCCTCATCCCTGGCCAGGACAGTGAGGAACACAGAAAGCACTAGACTAGCTCAGGTGAGAAATCTGCACTGCCCAGCACCTATCTTCCCCTCTGACTGGGACCAGCCCAGCCTCCAGAGGAGGGCATTGCTCTGGATGTTGGGATGAAGGTATCCATTGGTTAATAACTCTTGGTTTAGGCTTTAAAGACCAGGAAAGACTCTGGACACGTTGGGTTGTAGCCTTGCCAGTCTCAGTATTCCTCAACCTTTGCTTCTAACTCTTTCTCATCTAACACTGTCATATCCACCGATAAATTCCTTCCTTTAGTGGTTGGCAGAGCAGGCTCTCAGCTCCTTTGAAAGTCTCCTTTGCATGTGAAATTCTTCTCAGTGTTACTGGCTGTGAAAAGTTTCCTAAAGGAACCTCCAAGGTGTTAATCTTGCAAAAACACTGCAATGACTCATCAGCTTTTGTCAGAATAGCTGCAGCAGCTCAAAGAACCACCTCAACCAACATCTTGACTTTAGGTACTACCAAATTTTTAAAAATAAACCAAATAAAGAGTATAGCAGTCATCATTGGCTCAGGTCCGGCCTCCAGCAGTCCCAGGTGTGTGATGAGCAGAGGCTGCAGCAGACTGCCCTGGGCAAGGACCTGCCTTCCTTGGGACTGACTTTTTTACATCCATTTGAGCTTTTTGCCTCTGTAGTGTCCCATGGGAAAGATTTCCACAGCTTAAAACTGGGGTCTGTCTAAAGGGTTTCCTTTTTCTGCAATATACATCCTGGTAAATTCTGCTTATTTTTTCACAAGGAGTGAAAATGAGTAATGCTTCCTTGCTGTGGCCATGGTTATCTCTGCCATTCCTGACTTTGCAAACTTCAAAAGTATCTCCTTTTCACCCCCAAATCTCAATCAAGTTATGCTATGCTCATAGAAAAGCTGTTTCGTACCTGTGACCATCTTTGTTTCTCTTCTCTGGATGTTTTCTAGTACAACTATATCCTGTGATCAGTAATGAAGGTGTGAGTGAACTGTTAGACACATCCCACATAGAACTCTTCTCCCTTTCTTTTCTAATAATTCCTAAATTCTAGAGCTTCCTGCCCTCTTCTGAGCACTGACATTATGTTAGAAAACCCTATAGTGACTCCCATATATGTCCTATGAGTAGAAATTAATGCACAATCTCTTGTTCTATACAGAGACATTCTGTGAATCCTAGTGACTCAAGTGTTTGAACACTTTAGAAAGGTGATGAGGGACATATATCACAAAGCTGCTTTTGAAAACTGTGCCTGTAATTCTTGCTCTGTCAAAAGAAGCCCAAGATCATTCCACTAGCCAGAACCTGAGCTGGGAAATGGTTGGTGTTCAATCTTTCCAAATCCATTATGATCGCAGTAACACTATTTCCTCCTTGGATTGGACTAGTCATTTTGGATCAGTTCACAGGAGCAGCAGTTACAGCATAAAAGCAACGGATAAAAACAATGGGAAAAGCCAGCTGGAGAAGTGACTGCAGGATTTTCAAGCTCCTTCATGGTTCAGCGCGGCCAAGATAAGCTGCTGCCATCTGTGTACATCTGCTTTCCTGCACATCTGCCCCCCCCAGCACACCCACAGGCTCTGGCTGTGTGACAGGTCGCTCATCTACAGTGTTAGACCAGTAGATGGTGCTATTTGATAGGGCAAGAGCCTTTTTAAAATTAAGAATGGCAACAGGCCAGAGTGGAACAAATCTGTTCTAGGGAAAGACTTGCTTGCTGCTGTTAGTGTCTGCCTCTCCGGCATCGCACAGTGTGAGTCTCAGAGCACGAAAGGTTCTCGGCCAGCAGTTGTATGCCCATCAGTTATAGCCATGAGCAGCAGCCACCTGAAGTTTGTAAGCAGCAATAATGTGAAGAAAGGTCTGTTCAGCACAGACTCTGCCTGTGTGGTTGTGGCACTTCCAGGACAGAAAGTTTACGTCCTGTAAAGTCGTCAGTGTTGTAGAGCTCCGAGCTGGCAGCAGAATCTGCCCTGTAATAGCCATATCTTGTTTTACACAGTTTAATGAAAGAAAAATCTGAATTAGGGAAGCCTTACAAATGTTATTACTTCTCTGTGTTTGTGTCTCTGTATACAGAGCATGGAAGGAGCATCGAGAGTTGCTGAATCAAGGTTAACTTTTCTTTCTGAATTGTAGATGGTTGCTGTCAAACCTGAAGATGTATATGCCATGAACCCACCGAAGTTTGACAGAATTGAGGATGTGGCCATGTTGACCCACCTGCATGAACCTGCTGTCCTCTACAACCTCAAGGACCGCTACAGCTCCTGGATGATCTATGTAAGTTCCCTCTTACAGCAAAGAAGAAAATTCAGCTGCTAGGAGATGACTTCAGGTACTCTTCTGTTCTTGTTTTTCCTGTAGACATACTCGGGTCTCTTCTGCGTCACTGTCAACCCCTACAAGTGGCTGCCGGTGTACAACCCGGAGGTAGTGTTGGCCTACCGAGGCAAGAAGCGCCAGGAGGCCCCTCCACACATCTTCTCCATCTCTGACAACGCCTATCAGTTCATGCTGACTGGTGAGCTTTTCTTTTTTGACTGGACTCATAGAAAAAAACAATGTTGCAGAAACACTGCTTCTACCAAATGACTTTCCTTATCTGCCATGCACTCAGTTGCCTTTGCCAGCTCTTACAGTGTGCCACCCTAATTCCTTGTTCTGTGTTGTGTGGCAGATTATGTGCTTAGGCTCCCAACTATCGTGCTATGGAACTAGATGTGCCTATTTTATCGCTAGGTGATGCAAAACCATCTCCAGACAGTTTTCCCTGTCTCCTGCAATGGGTTTTTTATTTTTGAAATGCTGTACAGTCGTTCCACACATTATCTGTGGTTCTGGTCTAAGTACCAAGATAAGCACCATAACAGGAACTGCTGCAGAGGGTAGTTGCAGTTGGATAGGATACGCTGTCTGGGAGGTCCCAAGTCTGCACAGCAGCATGTGGCTTCAAGCAACAGCAGGTAGGTTCAGAACAGAGCTGGAAGAAATATTTTCACCAAAATACATGTATTTACTTTGAATCAAGACCTGTCTTGTATTAAGTAGTAATAAAGGTAAAGAATGGTAAAGACAGAGGCAAAGAGGAGAGTGTAGGGTGGAGCAAAGGTGAAGGAGAGGAGACAAAAAGTGAAGTACAGGGAAAGGAAGAGAGAAGAAGAAAAAAACTGTGCATCTTTTCAGTTTTGCTTGGAGAGATTTTGTTTCTTTCCCTCCAATGAACACTAGGGTGCATGGGTTCCCTGAGAAGCAGCACTTTTCCCTCCAGCTTTCATGACTGCAGTTATTTTTCTCTTTGACAGATCGTGAAAATCAGTCTATCCTAATCACGTAAGTACATTTGGCACTTTGAACTTTGTCTCCAACAAAAAATGGGCAGAGAATTCTTCATTCTGTGTTTTCTTTTGACAGCGGAGAATCCAGTGCAGGGAAGACAGTGAACACGAAGCGTGTCATACAGTACTTTGCAACAATTGCGGCAAGTGGGGACGTAACCAAGAAGAAGGAGTCCTGGATAAAGGTGTGAGGAAGGAAGTCTTGGCAGAGGGGCAGTTCGGGATGTTACTGAATTGCATATGCAGAGAGCACTGGTGACAAACATTTACCTCAAAATATGAAATATCTTTTATTAGCTTCAGCCATTCCCTCAAAGGCAAGTAAGACAGGGACTGATATGCAGTTAGGACCACAGCAAATACCAGAGCTGCCACTGTCACTGCCCAGGTGTAGCTTTATCTGGACTAAAACCGGGTCTGGGATTTTGGTGTCCGGGAAGTATCAGAAGCTCCAGTTTCCTCACATGGACCAGTCTGTCCCCATGGCTTAGAGATGAGAGTGGGAGAAATTCTGAAAAAGAGAAAAATGAATTATTTACTATTTACACACACTGCTGGTTCTTGGAACTGTAGTTGAGAAGATGCTGTAGTAACGCTGTACTGCTGAAATGGAGGGCACGTAGTTACACATGTAATCAGGCAAGCCACAATGGAGTAACTTTATCCTACCACATAGCCCATGGTGCTTTTCAGTAATTATTCAAATATTCTTGCAGGGTACACTTGAGGATCAAATCATCAGCGCTAACCCCCTGCTGGAGGCCTTTGGGAATGCCAAGACTGTGAGAAATGACAACTCTTTGCGCTTTGTGAGTTGTCATGTTTCTCTCTGTCCTCCTGCATTTCTAATCCTGTTTGCCTGCTTCTTACTTGCAAGTGGGAGTCACTGGGATAAGAGAAATGCTCTTGCTGACAAATTTCTTGGTTGGTTGTCAGGTACCGATGTGCTTACAGCTTGTGCTTATAGCTGCATGGGCAGCAACAAACTCTTTCCTTTTATCCATCTTTGAATATCTAAGATAATTCAGACAGATTTGGAGATTCTCTCACTAGGATTGAAAAGAGTATCACTCTGGCATGTTAACCTGAGAATCCTGCACCGACAACAACCTTTTGTCTGCTTCCCAGGGTAAATTCATTCGTATTCATTTTGGTACTTCTGGAAAGCTGGCCTCTGGTGACATTGAGACCTGTGAGTAAATGAGGGAGACTTACTGCTTTCCTGTAAAGTAAAGAAGAGCTTGAAAAATTTATATGTTCATACATATAACAGACTTGCTGGAAAAGTCAAGAGTCACCTTCCAGCTGAAAGCTGAGAGAAGCTACCACATATTCTACCAGATCCTCTCCAATAAGAAGCCTGAACTGCTTGGTAAGGACAGCCATCACCTGGTAATATTTTACAGTATAATCAATATGGGAAACTTTTTCCTAAAAATGCCAGCTCAGTGACAGAGGGTCTAGTGGCACCTGCTGGCCCAGCACCTTGTGTCGAAAGCATCAAGCTTCCCCTTTCGGCAAGTGCCACAGGCAGTGCAAAGCAATGAAACTTTGATCATATGCTCATTTATGTCATCCGCATACCAGCATCAATGATGACTGGGTGACCATAGCTGTAAACAACAGTTGTATCTCTGTATAACAGTGCTGCACTAGGGTTTACTCCACCTCCAATTTACCTTCCTGGGTAAGTTCTAATGCAAACTGTTTGCAGGTGCGGGGGTGGGTGGCAAATTTACTCTGCCTTAGGCCTTTCTGTTTCTGCTGGTATGGAAAGTCCAACTTATGTGTTCCAGATCCTGTGATTAATCTTCAATAGAAAGGTAAGAAATTCTATGGTTGCAGGATGGCCAGATACCCTGATCTACAAACCATTTATCTGAACTCTTCATCATATGGGCAAAAGTTCTTCCCCCTTCCCAACATAGCCCCTCCAGCCTTTCTCCCAATCCCACGACCATGGCATACCCTCCCCCTGCCCACATCTGTCCCAAGCCCTTTTGCAACACACTCAACTACCGTACTCATACTCACCTCACTCTGCCCATCCCTCCCAACTGCCCACCGAGCATTTCCCAAGGTGGAACCCCACTTTCCCTCTATGTTCCCTGCCAATATTTAAAGCCTCCCTCTTCCCTTCCTAGAAACTGCCGTGTGCCAAGGGACTGCCTCTCTGTGCAGGGACACCAGCAGATTTATCTTCAATGTATGGAGGGCTTTCTCTCCTGCACCTTACACAACCCCACAGCACATCTGCACACCTTCGCTTCTCCTATTACTCTGCCATAGGATTCAGGACTGAAAATGAGTTGTTAATTTTGGCCTCAATTAGGTGGAGATAAACACATGTGTTTGTATTTCTTATGTGCAGAAGCACACAACCCAAGTGGGTGCAAGGGGCATTCAGGATGGGTTGGTATATGCCATGTGTGAAGACAAGCGCATTGAGTCTTTGGATGGCCTTTGTTCCTTGTCTGCCAGTGCTGAACGTTCAGCTCCCAGTTCAGAGCATATTGAAGTGGTAAGACCAAGAACCTGTCTGGGACTTTCTGTTGTCCAGTGGAAGGCAGATGGATGACTTTACTCAGTCAATAGAAAACCGTGAGTTTGAGGATACAAAAGGAAAAAGAGCCTGTGAAACCTTGCTGAGCCACCATTTCATTTCACTGCCAGGGTCTGGCTCTCACTCCTTTGTTTGCCTTTTAGAGATGCTCCTAATCACAGCCAACCCGTATGACTACCCCTTCATCAGCCAAGGGGAGATTTCTGTGGCCAGCATTGATGACCAGGAGGAGCTTATTGCCACAGATGTGAGTATACTTAGCAAGGACAGACAGTATCACCCTTATCATCACCACCATTATAACCAGCGGGTCCATCTGGTGTGCAGGCAGCCATTGACACTTTGGGCTTCAGCCCTGATGAGAGAATGGGGATTTACAAACTGACAGGGGCAATTCTGCACTACGGGAACATGAAGTTCAAGCAGAAACCACGCGAGGAGCAGGCAGAGCCAGATGGCACAGAAGGTAATTTCTTCATGGCTTGGGGTGATGCACTCCCAACTGTTTTCATACCATTTGTCACTAGAAATGCAAAGAGTCTTCCAGGAAAGAAGCAGTTGTTCCTTGATGAACATAAAAAGGAGGTTCAACCTTCAACTTACCACCTCCTGTAGGGTCACTTTCTGCATCCACTTTACCACTTTATTCCTGATGGCACTGCTGAAGCACCTTGTGCCTGAGTCACATTATCATAGTGTTCACCAGTTTCTGGTAGCCTGTCCAGATTTGTACTATTTGTGTGATATTGCGGAGAAGCGGATTGAAGGGAAAAACACTCTGTGTTGTCTCATCACCAGTGCACTGGTTTTACCGCACTGTTGGGGCTGCCGAAGCTACTCAATCATCAGGACCAGTCCTACAAGGCTGTTTGGAAAAGTAAATGAGAATGTCGGGGAAGCTTTGTGGATAGGGTAAAACCAACAAGTTTGCCAGGTTCAGAGTGAGCTCTGGCTGGCTCCAAGGCATTCTATCTGTCCCATCTAAGAAGGAAGTCTTTCAGTTTTTTATTTTTTAACTTTACAGAGGCTGACAAAGCAGCATATTTGATGGGCCTGAACTCAGCAGACTTGCTGAAAGCTTTGTGCTACCCCCGGGTGAAAGTGGGAAATGAGTATGTCATGAAGGGCCAAACAGTGGATCAGGTGAGTGTCAGGGAATAGCAGGGACCGTCCTCTCCTTAATGGAAAGGAGGGGGTGTATGTCACAGCCAAGGATGGTCAGGACCATTAAGGCCTATTAATGCCCTTTGTAGGCTGGTGCTGTCTGTGCCTGGTGGAGGGGTTTTATTCTGGTGACGCACTAGGAGTGCCCTGACAAAGCTGTGTGAACTATGTTCCTGCAGGTGCACCAGGCAGTGAATGCTATTTCTAAGTCAGTCTACGAAAAACTCTTCTTGTGGATGGTGATGCGCATCAACCAACAACTGGATACGAAGCTGCCAAGATAGCACTTTATTGGGGTCTTGGACATTGCTGGGTTTGAGATTTTCGAGGTTTGTTTTTACATAGCACTCAGACTTCTGGCTGTTTTAAATGCTTTTTTTCTTTTGGTTGACTTTTCTGACTTTCCTCCTCACCCTAAGGCAGCCCTCAAGAACAGGGATAAGCTCTCTGAACCTGCTTCTGCATTTGTAGATCTAACACACACTTTGTAAGAGAAAAGAAATGGCAGAATCATAGCCATGAAGCTGCTATCTCCCTCCCCATATAATCTGTATTTAGTGACATTAGGGTCACCCAAAAACATCACTACATCAGCCATGTGCTGCACAGTACACCTTTTCTGTAAGCCTCGACCACCCATGACATATCCTTTATGCTATTATTAAAATGCATCAGGGATAGTCTGGCTGGCCTTGCTTTGACATCTGTATAAAATAAATTGATTTGAGCCAGATTAACAACAGTAACACATTTACTCAAATATTAGTTCAACAGCCTGGAGCAGCTGTGCATCAACTTCACCAATGAGAAACTGCAACAGTTCTTCAACCACCACATGTTTGTGCTGGAGCAGGAGGAGTACAAGAAGGAAGGAATTGAATGGGAGTTCATTGACTTTGGGATGGACCTGGCTGCCTGCATTGAGCTTATAGAAAAGGTGAGTTTCTTAGGCAACTTGTGCAATCACGCAAATCAGATCTGGAAGGGGTTCTTGAGAGTGTTTGCACTGAGCTCCTTCTGTACACTCTGTCTGTGAAGCTTCCAGGACTCCTTAGCTCCCCCTTTCCTTTAAACATAACCCTTGTGATTGATTAGATATCCAGTGACTGGAAATGTATTCTGCCTTCTAAAAAGACATTGCTTTTATTTCTCTATTATATCTTTCTCTTCCAAATCCTTATAGATTATCATTTAGTTGTCATATTTACCCCAGTTGTATTCTGGATTTATGTATTGCTTCCTCAGATTTTCCTCTCAATTGAATTCAAATGTCTCATGACTGCTTGCTTTTAACTCCTTTTGTATAAGAAGTTACTGCACAGTTTTTGATTGGCTTGCTTTGTTTTCCAGTCATTGTCTAGGTAGTTTAAAACCCTGTTTATGAAAAATCTAGTGCTTTTAAGTATTTTGCCAGCTGTTCACAAAAAATCTTGCTTGCCTGCTCCTCCCAAGATAATTATCTATAAAATACCTCCAGTACTTTAATTCCAGTATTTCTTTCAGTCTGTACTATCATAACTTGAATTCATCTCATTTGATAACACATTTTTTCTCTTAAGCCCATGGGCATCTTCTCCATCCTGGAAGAGGAGTGCATGTTCCCCAAGGCAACTGACACCTCTTTCAAGAACAACCTCTATGACCAGCATCTGGGCAAGTCCAGCAATTTCCAGAAGCCCAAGCCTGCCAAAGGCAAGGTTGAGGCCCACTTCTCCCTGGTGCACTACGCTGGCACGGTGAACTACAACATCACTGGCTGGCTGGAGAAGAACAAGGACCCCCTGAACGAAACTGTTGTGGGGCTGTACCAGAAATCATCTATGAAAATTTTATACAATGTTTATGCCACCTTTGCTTCTATAGTTGAAGGTAAGATCAGAGGATTATGTCTCCTGTCTGGTATTTCCAACTGTACCTATCACCTGACTTGAATCAGTGTTGCGTCAGTATTCGTGCTCTATATATCAGATGCACAATTATAATGTTGTCAAAAGGGATCTACAGCAAGATCTCAGTTGGACTGTTGCTTTATTTTTCAGTGGAAGGTGATGGCATTAAGAAGAAAGGAATCAAGAAAAAGGGTTCTTCCTTCCAGACTGTATCTGTACTCTTCTGGGTAGGTCTGTTCTCCAGCACAGCATGGGCCACCTGCAGAAAATGCCAAGAAGGTGGTCCTATCAGACCTGTCTGCACTAGTTTACCATTGTCACTTTGTTGCCATATGAACTGTGGAAAGTTACCTTGGGATCCAGTAGAAATTAATTTGAATTGTGCTTTGCTGATGTGGTCCAATGGAATGATGGTGGAGAAAGGAAGTCATGTTCCCAAAGGCTTTCTTGGCTTTTACCTTTGGTTCTCCCATCATACTTCCCTTATTTGGCTGCGATTGACTGTTTTCAGGATGTGTCTTGCTAAGCACAGGGATTTGTGTGGCAACTTGTGCCTTGCATTCACACAAATTACGTGTTGCAGCCACTTGTCACATATATCCTGGGGTCAGGAACAGGCTCAACCCTTCTTGGCAGGATGAGGAGAGCAGCATCCGTCTGACTGTGACGTTGGCCTTACTCATTAAGCATGTCATTATTGTATGGGATGATTCAAGAAATGTAATGTTAACAAAAGATATACTGCAGAGCAGGTGACTTTTGATGTCATAAACAAACATTGATTTTGTGGCTCAATTTTCTTTTAAATACACATAGCTAGTATATCTAAATAACAAAACCAATGAATCAACCCATTCATTCATTTGATCAAGAAAGACAAGAATATTATTAATTTCTTTCCATTGTTATGGAAAGCTCTTATGATTAGCTTCTAACCATTATGGTAATTCTAAGACTGAAGGAAAGTTTATCAATTGTATCCACTGATAGTAGCTATTTACTTCGCTGGAATATTGTAGAATATTCACTAGAGAAGTAAGGAAAGACTGCTGAATATTTTTTTTTCATCAGAGACAAATCATATTGAGAATATTTGCATTATGTCTTGAAGTAATATAGAGATTGCAAATGATTTCTTTTTTACAGGAAAATCTAAATAAGCTGATGTCCAACTTGCGAACAACTCATCCTCATTTTGTGCGTTGTATCATTCCCAATGAAACAAAGACCCCAGGTAAATCCCAAAACACAGACCAGAAATTGGCAGAAAGACCAATTGACCAATGCTAGAAAGATCAATATATCCCGATGTTGCACTGTCATAGGCCTAATGGATCACAAGCTTGTTCTGCACCAGCTGAGATGTAACGGTGTTCTGGAAGGCATTCGAATCTGCAGGAAAGGATTTCCTAACAAGATATTATATGGAGATTTTAAACAAAGGTCTGTAATAACATTCTTGTGTTTGCTTCGAACCCAATTCATTTGAGCAAAGAGTCTTACTAAACAAGCCAATGACGTAGTTCTTAGGAAAAGGCTACTTTAATATTTAACAACTATGGAAAGTATGAAGACATATCTAATAGCAGGATCTGTGTGGGCAATGCCCACCCAAATGACTTCCTGAATATCGTATGCCAAAAGGTATTTTCACTTCATTCATGTTCATCTGAATATTTGGGTATTTTTTGCTTAAATTCTCAAATTTGACACAACCATGTTTCAGCAAAAATATCGATGGTGGTCTATACAGCATCCTATTTTTAACCACTATCTAGCAGAATTTTGAAGAATGTTGTTTAAATAGTTCTAACTAGAATGGTTTTACTGAAAGGAAATAGTGTTAAGCCTGATACCACTTTTCTGATGAAATTACAAGCTTGACTAGCAAATGTCATTAACAAAAGAGACTTCAGCAGGACATTTAAATTAGCTCCACATGGCACTCTGATTTTGTACAGGGCTAACATTCCTACACAGTAACATTTCTATGGCATCTTAGCTACATTGATTTATAGATTGAAAAAAAAAAAAAAGCCAAACAATTTTTACTCAGGAATTTCCATGCAAATACAACATTTGTAAAGGATTGCTAAATTTAGGACAACCCAGCTGGGGTCATCTGGATGTTGTGTTTGAATGAAGGCAAATGAAGGTTCAGATCTCCACAAAAGAAGAAAGCCCAGCACAGTGATAACACTACACAGGGTGTATTGGAGAGCAGGGACATTGACAAGGGAGAAGTGGCATTTTGGGCACCCACTGAAGAAGACTTCCCAAGGCTGTGATGTGTGTGGGCAGGTTTATGTATGGGTAAACAGAGGCAGGCTGAAAAGAATAGGGGGTGGAATGGTCTCTCGGTATAGGATTAGGAAGTCCATTGCTAGACACTATGTTTAGTTCTAGTTTGCTTGCTTCAGGAGAAAAGCGAGAAGCTGGAGCTGGTTCAGAAAAGAGCCACAGGATAAATCTGAAATTAATTGCAGTGAGAGATTTAAATCAAACTATTTAACTCATGAACCTGTATGTTAACAGGTGATTTATTTGTGGTGTAGAGAACCTACAGGTGCAAAGATTTCTGAATATGCAGGAAGCTGTTGTTTAAAAGACAGACTCAAAGCAGGTCCAAGGGTGCAACCTGAAAACGGATGTTGTCAAAGTAAAGTAGAAGTGAAGTACTCTCACAGTGAGAGTGAATAGCTTACCCGGGAATCTCTCAAAGTTTGAAGGCTTCAAATACTACTGAGATGTCTTCTTTAAAAGAAAAATGTACTAGATTAATTACCAAACGGGAGCTGGATTAGCAAGGGACTGGGAGGACTATGTACCTATGTTGTACAGGAGGTCGGATTAGGACATTGTAGTAGGCCGTCTGTTCTTAAAACCCATTAGATTTTTGAATTTACAGCTATTCCCGTGAACTGGGGGGGGGGGGGGGGGGGGGGGGGGGGGGGGGGGGGGGGGGGGGGGGGGGGGGGGGGGGGGGGGGGGGGGGGG
>JAOTQQ010000003.1:24230576-24246728 GCA_026546715.1 Gallinago undulata | reverse complement strand
GTGAACTGCCCCCCCCCCCCCCCTCCCCCCAGATTAGTGTAAATGACTGTGGCACTTTAGCAGAGTCTGCACACTGATAGCAGAGTCTATCAGGTCCAGAGAACAGACAGTCCATGCCCTCAGTTTCAGTGAGAGCTGTAACATGTGCTGGGAACATACTAAACTGACCTGCTGCTCGTTGTTTGCTGTTTAAGGCTGGAGGTGTGAGTCAGACTCAGCCTTCCTCTGTCTTCAAAGTGACAGCTGTTCTTGTAGCATCCTGTGCACTCAAATGATACCCACAGTAAAGCTTTTTTCCTTTATTTTGTCAGATACCGCCTTCTGAACACTAGTGTCATTCCAGAAGGACAGTTCATTGATAGCAAGAAGGCATGTGAAAAGTTGCTGACTTCCATCGAAATAGATCATACTCAGTACAAACTTGGACACACTAAGGTAAGCAATTAATTTTTCCATACAATTTAAAATAATTCATTGCATTAAAATATAAGCCCGAGGATGACTGAACTCTGATCTTTGATTTCAGGTGTTCTTCAAGGCAGGTTTGCTAGGTGTCCTGGAAGAAATGCGAGATGATTGCTTAGGACAACTGATCACACGAGCACAGGCTTTATGCAGGGGATACCTCAGGAGACTTGAATTGAAAAGAATGTTTGACCAAAGGTGTGTGTTTTCTGTAAGATCTGGTGCCTCAAAGATGTGCTTTTTTCACAGTACTGATGGATTGTTGTGATTTCAGGGAGTCCATCTTCTGCATCCAGTACAACATTCGTGGATTCATAAACGTCAAGCACTGGCCCTGGATGAAGTTGTACTTTAAGATAAAACCCCTCTTAAAAAGTGTGGAAACTGAGAAAGAAATGGCTGTGATGCAGAAAGAGTTTGAGAGAACAAAAGAAGAACTGGCTAAATCAGAAACCAGGAGGAAAGAACTAGAGGAAAAAATGGTGACTCTGGTGCAAGAGGAAAAGGACCTGCAGCTGCAAGTACAGACTGTACGTAATTTAAAACTGGTTCTGGCTCTTCAGATTGCATCAGTGCAATCTGAGTGTTCAGGAAAGGGCTGAATGGAAATTCTTTTATTTCATGTTCCAATTGTTTAATGAGCAGGTGATTTCTGCAAGTGTCAGTTCCAATGTGTGACACGGAAACACATTTCTGTTTTCTATAAAAAGGAAAATGAAAATTTGGCTGATGCTGAAGAAAGGTGTGACCAGCTGATCAAAGCAAAATTCCAGCTGGAGGCAAGAATAAAGGAGGTAATGGAAAAACTGGAGGACGAAGAGGAGATAAATGCCGATCTGGCAGCTAGGAAGAGAAAACTGGAGGATGAATGCTCTGAGTTGAAGAAAGATAATGATGACCTTGAGTTAACATTGGCCTAGGCTGAAAAAGAAAAGCATGCCACAGAAAACAAGGTACTTCTGCTATTTGCATGTTTAGTAATAGTTGTTCTGTCTATATATAGGATGTAAAGGTGCAGTCAACTTGAACAATAACATGATGTTGTATAAGGAAATCTGTGGACCAGTATTTACATTTTGTCACCTCTATAGTGCAGGAAAACTAACCCATAAGCATACAAAATGCATTAAAATGAAAGTTCAGAATTGCTTTGTAGCTTCAGAGGCTTGATACATAAGCAGAGATATTGTATAATTTGACTATATAATGCAACTAATTAAGTCTCTTGGGTGGTCTGGCAACACACTTATTACCTTTGTGTGATCACTAATCTATACAAACACCAAAGTTATTAGAGAGCTTCAAGTATTTTGCCTTAAAATAGGTGAAAAATCTAACTGAAGAAATGACAGGTTTGGATGAGACTATTGTGAAGTTAGTCAAGGAGAAGGCCCTGCAAGACGCCCACCAGCAGGCACTGGATGACCTGCAAATTGAGGAGGACAAAGTTAATACCCTCACCAAAGCCAGGATCAAACTGGAGCAACAAGTGAACCATGTGAGCATGATCAACATAAAGAAAAGGGACATACTCTTCACTTGTTCTGTCAGTTGTTTTTATAAATTTTTATGTTACAGGTTGAAGGATCTTTAGAACAGGAAAGAAAAGTTTGTATGGATCTTGAAAGAGCAAAGCGAAAGCTTGAGGGAGACTTGAAACTTGCGCAGGAAACCATAGCAGATCTGGAGAATGACAAACAACATTTAGATGAAAAATTAAGGAAGTATGAGGAAAAACAAAGAAGTGGCAAATTTACTATTTGTTTTTAACTGGGCATATTTTCTTTTTATTAAAAGGACATTTCCTTTACAGGAAAGACTTTGAATTTAACCAGATGCAAAATAAAATTGAGCAACAGCAGAGTTTGAGTACTCAATTCCAGAAGAAGATCAGAGAATTGCAGGCAAGAGGCTTTCTGTAACTACTTCGTTTATTTTTACCATTTGCTTGTTTAAACTGTAGTAGCATGAATAATGCTTGTCTGCAGTTGGTGACAATGTCTGACCCAGCCACAGTAATTCACTCGATAAGTTGTACTAATTTTCTCCACTCAACCGGAAGCTGTGATCTAAAGTTAGTATGAGTTGACCAATAGGTCTTTTCCTGTTGGTAAGACTTTGCCTACAATGTCAAAACAGTAAAATTCAAAGGAGCTTTGTTTTGCTTATATTCTCCAGAACAATGGTGTTGGTATTCTACTAATGGCAATTGTGCATTAACCTATACATCGAGTTAGCTGTTCCCTCATTGATTCCTGCTGTACTATTTTCTCATTATACAGGCCCGTGTTGCAGAGCTGGAAGAGGAGAGACCATGAGTGAGAAAGCGATGCGGGCAAAAGCAGAGAAGCACTGTAATTACCTGGCTCGTGAACTCGAGGAAATCAGTGGAAGACTTGAAGAGGCTGGAGGAGCCACCACCGCTCAAACTGAACTGAACAAGAAGCGTGAGGCAGAATTTCAGAAGATGCGTCGCAACCTTGAAGAGGCCACGCTGCAGCACGAAGCCACGGCTGCCACCCTGCGGAAGAAGCACGCGGACAGCACGGCTGAGCTTGGGGAGCAGATCGACAACCTGCAGTGAGTGAAGCAGAAGCTGGAGAAGGAGAAGAGTGAGCTGAAGATGGAGATTGACGACTTGGCCAGTCATACAGAGACCATTACTAAGTCCAAGGTATTTCTTTATAAGTGAAATAATTGAATTGGAAATATTTCTCTCTGGTGGGAATTTAATGCAATACAAACAGGCATACAGAGATTCCACTTTCTTACTCTCTTTCAGACTAATCTGGAAAAAATGTACCACACCCTAGAAGACCAGATGACAGATTTGAAAGCCAAATTTGAGGAAAACCAGAGAAATATGAATGAGATGCTGATACAGAAAGCTCAGCTCCAGACAGAGTCTGGTAAGGAAGGCACAAAGATCTGCTGAGAGGGTATATTTTCCCCTCAGTTGTAGCGAGACCCTTTAGTGTGTACCACGAGTGAGACCTAATTGTATATTCTTCTTCCAGAGTCATTGGTACAGGCACAGACAACATTAGAAATAAATGAAAGGAAATGAGTTTATGAGTGATGCTTTAAAGTTCATATGCCAATTGCAAGCATTGTTTAGTAAGGTAAATAATGATATGACATCACTTACTGATTCCATGCAGTGGGACGAGGAATTTGAGACAGTCCCAAATAATTTGAACAACCTGTTAGAATTGCACTTTTTCCTCAAAAGTGCACATGTCCACTGTGTATACAGTGTGTGTGTGTGCTGCCCTCGTGGAGCTTGGTACTGCTCTCATGCAGGCTTCTTGTAAGAGTGAGTGACAAGGATGAAAGCTCCTTTGTCTGGTTGATAGCATGTTCAGACATCTCAAATTAAAATGCCACTGAATTGGCTTCAACTAACCTTCTGAACTCTAGGGATTTTTCGTGATAGCAGATCAGGGATTGCTGACCACATCCAAGAGGGTGGTGACTGCTGTATGCAAAGACTACAGGATTATACACACCTCCTGATGAAAACAGGAGTTCTTGAGGATGGGTGGCCTTCCAGGTGTTTCTCCTACTAGGGAGATATGTGTGGATGTGTATGAGTTCTGAAGACATACGTGAATGTGTTGACTTCAGTCTTGCCTAGTGTTAATATTAACAGCCTGAGACTCGTAACTGTAGTAACTTAACTAGTAAAATGTTACATAAATACCGGTTGTGATCTGAGACTCCCCTATCTCCATCCCTTACCAGGGAAAAGGGAATTTACAACACCTTTTGATGGAGGAACACACATATGGGGACACATAGACCATAACCAAATTTTTGTTGAGTCATCTCTTTTAAGTGAATGGGCTTGCAAGAGAATTCTATAAATCTGATCAGTTTATTGTATTGTCATTGTGCACAGTGCTCAAGGAGAATCTCAGAATGAAATTGAAAGCTTGAGAAAAAATCTAAAATGGCTAAGAAAAAGTCTGAAGGAGGGCTATAGGAAGACCAAAGGATTCTAGAGATGACAGCATGGATGATAGGCACCTCTCCAAGAAAGGAGAGAGGTGTTACTTCAGCCCACAGGACAGGGGGTGATGTAGAATAAATGTTTTCCAGTTATTGTAAGGCTTATGAAATAAAACTTTAGGCTATACCTGAAATTAATAGAATGAATAGAGAAAAGAAAGGTCAAGTAGCAGGGGTAGGAAAGCTAAAGAATTGATAGCAGGGGTAGGAAAGCTAAAGAAATTACTAAACCTGTGCAAAGTGGTGGAGCATATTTAAGTGTTTAGTAGAAGATGTAGTAAAATGGAATGAGAAGAAACCACAGAATTAGCTTGAAAGAGTGATACAACTTGAAGAGAAACATCTTGACCTGGAGACAGGACTGCCAGTTCCCATAATGTTCTTTTAAAAAAGGTTATGGGTGCAGAAGAAATTTAGAAGGTATAACAACTGATAATGTAAACAAAGTTGTGTGGTTCCACTTGTCTGTTACTGATTATTATTTAATTATTGTTTAAGCATTTCTAGATGCTTAATTGGGACAGTACTGGAAACTTGTCTTCTCTTGTCACAGGTGAACTAAGCCGTCAACTTGAGGAGCAAGAAACCATCACATTGCAGCTGTCCAGAAGCAAGCAGGCAGCTACACAGCAAACAGAAGAACTCAAAAGGCAGCTGGAGGAAGAAGTCAAGGTAGGGCTAACTACTGGGCACATGCTAAGGCTTCAAAATGTATCAGGGCCTCAGTTCATTTAAAAAACAGTTTTGGAACTTTCAAAGTGTTGTTTCCTACAGTCTAACACAATAAAATTACCACTGGGCAGAATGTGTGCAGTGAGCACCATGTTTAAGTTCTTTGCTAAGGAGGTCTCTGACACATTAAAAGTGGTTTCACTTTTGGTTAAATTTTTCACATGGTTTTAACTTTAAAACCATGGTCTATGTGATTTGTTTTGGTTTTGTAGCCCCAGGGAAGAAAAGCTACAGCATATGCCAAGGTGGGAACATCACTCTTGGTCTTTTCTAGCGGTAAAGCTGAGAAAAGTTGTTTGCAGCTGAAGACTGATGCCTGAACACTTGTAAACCTCTAGCCCTTGTTTTCTGCACAACCTGCACTGACCATGTTTTAGTGTGCAAGTTCATGGAGTCACCTGCTGGTCACAGCTAACATAAATACATTATATTATGAGTAATTTTTAGGCCAAGAATGCCCTGGCCCACAGCTTGCAGTCTGCTCGCCATGACTGTGACTTGCTCTGGGAACAATATGAGGAGGAGCAGGAGGCCAAGGGGGAGCTGCAGCGTGCCCTGTCCAAGGCCAACAGCGAAGTGGCCCAGTGGAGAACCAAATACGAGACGGATGCTATTCAGCGCACGGAGGAGCTGGAGGAGGCCAAGTATGTGACAGATTGAACTGTCCAGATGTTATGTACATTTTGCAGAATATGGACCTACTTTCAGTAGCCAGACCCATATTATTTTATTGGAGTTTGCCTATACACTTAATTTAAAAAAACAACTTGCAATATTGTACTCATTAAGTCATGTACAAAATACACTGAGTTTTTGAATCATATGCTCATTTCTTAAGGAAAAAACTTTCTCAGTGTCTCCAGGAGGCAGGGCAGCAGGCGGAGAGTATGAATTCAAGGTGTGTCTCCTTGGAGAAGGTGAAATTGAAGTTGCAGGGGGAGGTGGAGGATCTGACAATGGAGAACGAAAGAGCAAACACTTTGGCAGCTGCCCTTGACAAGAAACAGCAGAACTTTGATAAGGTAATGAGTGAGCAGAGTATTTTTAAGTCTAGCCTTCCTAGAAGGCCAAACTAATACTCCTTACTTAAGTCAATACAGAAATCAAGTTGAGTCTAACTCCTCCAGAGCATGGCAATAGGAATTTGTCCTGTTTGCACAGACTGGGGGATTTATCTAGTTCAGAAAAGAGCCACAAATAAAATAACATTTTCAGTACTAGCAGGGAATAAAATATGATGTTTTTCAGGTTGTGGCAGAATGGAAGGGCAAGTATGAGGAGAGCCAGCTGGAGAGGGAAGCTCTCTCTAAAGAATCACGCTTGCTGAACAAAGAGCTTTTCAAAGTGAAAAATGTCTATGAGGAAATCTTAGATCAGCTTGAAACAATCAAACAGGAAAACAAGACTCTCAAGCGTAAGTGTTTGGCTCTCATTCCCCATTAGCTGTTCACAGTTCACAACAAGGCATGCTCCAGAAGCATGCTCACGTCTGCACGAGCTACACAAAATTACAAGTCTGTCATTTCCATTCTCTCCCTTTTAATGGCGAATATAGATGTCTCAGGAGAACTGCTTTAGCAAGTTTGTAAAGTGACTAAGGTAATAAAGCAGATGTCCTGTCTCTCCATTATCTGCTGCGAAGATGTAAGATTGAGGGCACTTAGGTGCCACTCCCAGGTAAAGGTGGTGCCCTCAAGAGGCTGTACAGCTTGTAGATATGCACTGTGACCATATAATGACAATAACCTATAGTGTTACCCTGGTGGCCTGTCCAGAGACATAAACACATGCAGGTATCTTACAAGATCTTTGTAAGAAGGGCTATGAAACCACACTGATGCCCCTGTGCTTGTTGTCCTGCATGAGTTGGCTGTACCTATTATCTGTACGTAGATACATATACACGTATACAACTGTGTACACATATATGTATGTGTATATATGCAGATATACAAAAGAGGTGTTGGACATAGTCACAAAGCTCAGAGTTCAGCTTCTCTGGCTACCCCAGGTTGATGTCATTCTTATCTCACAGAAGAAATAGCTGATCTGACTGAACAAATTACTGAAAATGGCAAAATGATCAGAGACATTGAAAAAGCCAAGAAGCAGGCAGAAGCAGAAAAATCTGAGCTGCGATTAGCTCTTGAGGAGGCAGAGGTGAGTGAGTTTAAATATTAATGGCCAAAGTAGAGAGCAGTCTGCACGCTGCCTGTTCTCTCTCCTGGGCAGTGGCTGTGTGCAAGGCTGATTGCTACAAACTTAAGGAGCTTGTGTGAAGTCACTACCATCACAATGATTGTGTTCTCTGAAATGTTACTTCTGTGGGTTTTGTTCCCTTTTTTCTTTTAAAGGCAGCTCTTGAGCATGAAGAAGCCAAAATCCTTAGTGTCAACCGAGAACTGACTCAGATTAAATCAGAAATCAACAGAAAGATTGCTGAGAAAGATGAGGAGATCAGTCAGTTAAAAAAGAACCATCAAGTGACTGTAGAGACAATGCAGGGCATTTTGGAGGCTGAGATCAGGAGCAAAAGTGAATCCTTAAGACTGAAAAAGAAGATGGAGGGAGATCTGAATGAAATGGAGACCCAGCTGAGCCATGCCAACCGCCAGACTGCTGAGGCACAGAAACACCTGCACATCATCAAGGGTGTTCTCAAGGTCTTGATTTACCTTTCTGGTTGATTTGTTTTTAAGCAAAGTATCCAAGAAATTTATTGGGATAAAATTGGCTCTTCATACTTAGGACACGCAGCTGCACTTGGACGACGCTCTCAGGACACAGGAGGACCTGAAGGAGCAGGTGGCCATGGTGGAGCGCAGAGCAAACCTGCTGCAGGCTGAAGTTGAGGAGCTGCGGGCAGCCCTGGAGCAGACGGAGCGCTCGAGGAAGGTGGCTGAGCAGGAACTGATGGATGCCACTGAATGTGTGCAGCTCCTCCATACCCAGGTAGTTTCCTTCGCTGACAGACATGTTTTTGGGTCCAGAGATTCAGAGAATAAGACTGAATAGCAATTCATTGTCTCTATGTGCAAGAGACCTAAGACAGCCACTCAAAGTCTCTCTTTCTCCTTCACAGAACACCAGCCTTTTGAATACCAAGAAGAAGCTTCAAACTGATGTGGCACAGATCCAAACTGAGATGGAAGATATTATGAATGAAGTGAAAAATGCTGAAGAAAGAGCTAAGAAGGCAAACACAAATGTGAGGATGTTACTGTGCTTTTCTCTTTGAATTTTCAGGGCTTCCCAATGGCATTGCTGCTGGGAGTTAATGTAAATGTTCTTGTTGCAATGAGGACAAAGAACCAGTCTGTGGGCCTGGTTGAAGTGGCCACATATCAGAGGAGGATTAGAGCAACAGGGAAGTTGTCCTGCTGACAGATGAATTATTTGGGCTGTTGTCATAACAATGAACTAAACCCACATTTAGTCAGTCTAAAACAAATAATTTTCTCCAGTTCTACATGAAAATGTAAACTATAAAAAATCCTGCAGCATTGAAACCAGTAAAGTATCTAATAAATTTAAATATTTATCTTTTCAAAATCCTATTTAAGAAATTTTTAATTGAGAATTGTGAGTTTCCATTCAAAACTGGTGCTATATATTCCTATGCATGGCCAGTGAAGCTCAGCCAGGGAGTAT
This sequence comes from Gallinago undulata, assembly GCA_026546715.1. Lineage (NCBI taxonomy): Eukaryota > Metazoa > Chordata > Aves > Charadriiformes > Scolopacidae > Gallinago > Gallinago undulata. Next base: position 24,237,869 of record JAOTQQ010000003.1, on the reverse strand, counting down.
GGCTGGTGTATCAGGGAACCCTACCTGCTAATGATTTTTTGATGCATAGGATCAAAAAAAATCTTAAAATTTAAAACATTATTTGGAGTTAAAATAGAAGCAAAACATACCCACTTACTCATGAAAATGTAAACCAAATATTAAATAATTTCTATTCTGTTTGAATAAAACAAATACAGCATTACAATAAATTATACACAGACACATATATTTTTATATATTTATAAAATTACTAATGCCATTATTTTATTCTCACATTTTTTCAATTTAGACTTTTTCAGGTATTTTGCTGTCAAAGCAATTTGTTGAATTTTACACTATTTGTAAGTAATATCACTCAATATTTCACAATAATGCTCAATTTGATGTTGTGGAAATCAAATGTTTGAGACCAAAACATATTCTAGTTTTGCCTTAAATACTATAGATTGTTTTAAACTGTACTCTGCCTTGTAACACAGGCCATCCAGGCTATTGTGGAGGTAATGGGGTGCCCTGAGGAGCAGCATGCAGACTGGCACGCTTTGTGTGTTTTATGCAGACTGCACCCTGCTGCCCAGCTTTGCTGTGGCTCTGCCCCACAGCACCTGGTGCCAATGAGGGTCGCAGCAATGACCATAGAGCAGGACACAGCGTTTATGCTTTCTGTCATTCCAAGCTCCATGTGTGCACCAAGACAGATTTTTTTTTCTCATTCTTTTTCCTACTATTTCCTATCATGTTCTTGCCACTACCACGTCCCAAGAGAAAATGAAGCAGGAAATGCAGTGGCAGGAATGGCCAGCAGGAATGAATCTTCAGATGGTGCACAGCATGCACTGTTCTTTCACATGCTTCCAGTTTCTTGTGTCATCTCCCTTCCAAGGCAGCCATGATGGCAGAAGAGCTGAAGAAGGAGCAGGACACCAGTGCCCACTTGGAGAGGATGAAGAAGAACCTGGATCAGACAGTGAAGAACCTGCAGCGCCGTCTAGATGAGGCTGAGCAGTTGTCACTCAAGGGAGGCAAGAAACAGCTCTTGAAGATGGAATCCAGGGTGGGTACCAGCACTCAACATGAGTGTTAAAGATACCTTTCTTCTCTGAGTCCTGTGTGAGGGCTCAAGCCAAATATTGATTGATTCACCAGATCCAAGAATTAGAAGCTGAGCTGGAAGAAGAACATAATCCGCAGATGCTATGAAAAACATCCGCAAATATGAACGGCGTGTCAAAGAGCTTACTTTTCAGGTGGCTATAAATAGAAAGCAATTCTCCTGATGCTTTGTCTCCCAGGGACGTGTAATTACACATTCCCTTTCCACAGAATGAAGAACACAGGAAGAACATGATGAGATTACAAGATCTGGTAGATAAACTGCAGATGAAAATCAAATCCTACAAAAGACAAGCTGAGGAAGCTGTGAGTAACTCAACTGAAGCAAATACTTATTTGCCATTTTCTAGGACTGTCAGTTTAAAAGTTGTCTTTGTGCACCAGTGTGTTGCCAGGCAGTATTTAGTTCCTTTTGGTTTGCCATTTCAGGATGAACAAGCCAATACTAACCTCTCCAAATTCAGAAAAGCACAGAATAATCTAGAAGAGGCTGAGGAAAGGGCAGATATTGCTGAGAGTCAAGTAAACAAGCTCAAAGCTAAAACCCGAGAAGTCCCTTCTACAAAGGTAAGCCTTTATTGCAGAAGGCAGGTGTGTTTGTACCATTTGCTCAAGCACATCAAGCAGTAGATTTGTGCCTTGCAAGTGGGTAGAGCCATCATTTAGAAAGGACAGTTCTGGAAGAAAGGGATTTTGGAGAAAGGGTTGGGATTCTTAGCCTGGCGAAGAATCTGCCTTTCAATATATATTCTGGTGTATTCTGGCCTTTCAATATATAAAAGGGGCTTATAAGAAAGACGGAGAAAGACTTTTTACCAGGGGCTATAGGGACAGGGCAAAGAGCAATGGTTTTAAATTGAAAGAGGGTGGGTTTAGGTTGGACATAAGGAAGAAATATTTTATGATGGAACAGGTTGCCCAGATAAGTTGTGTATACCCCATCACTGAAAGTGTTCAAGCTCAGGTCAGACAGGACTTCAGGAAACCTGATCACATAAAAGCTATCCCTCTTTATGGCAAGGATTTTGGACTATCTGATCTTTGAAGGTCCCTTCCAGCTCAAACTGCTCTGTGATACTGTGATTCTGTGACTCTTGTATTTCAGGTTCTGGTGCCAAGCATGAGCCTTCTGGCTAGTTTCATCACATTATTTTCAGTTTTAAGAAACTGCCTCAAAAATTGAAAGACTGAGAGCCAACCTAACTCTGAACATTCCTAAAACAACCTTCCTGTGAGCCTTAGGCAGAATTAAAGTTCTGGGTGAGAAATATGCGGCAGCATTGTTGTCCTTAGCTGATCTTCCCAGGCAGTTGTCTATCTCCAAGTCAAGACTGTTTGGTAAAAGATCAACAGGATGACCATGAGTGAACAATGCACCCTTGTGGCATCAAGAAGAGTGTGGCCAGCAGGTTGAGGGAGGTCATCCTCCCCCTCTGCTCTGCCCCGGCAAGGCTGCATCTTGAGTATTGAGTCCAGTTCTGGGCTCCCCAGTTCAAGAAGGACAGGGAACTGCTGGAAGAGGGTACAGCGAAGGGCTACAAAGATGGTGAGGTGCTTGGAACATCTCTCTTTTGAGATAAGGCTGAGGGACTTGTGTCTTTTTAGTCTGCAGAAGAGAGGACTGAGGGGGGATCTGACCAGTGCTTATAAATACTTAAAGGGTGGGTGTCAGGAGGGTGGGGCTGGTCTTTTATTAGTGGAGCCCAGGGACAGGATTCCATGATTCTAAGAGAAAATGGGCACAAACCTGAACATAGGAAGTTCCATCTAAACATGAGGAGGAACTTCTTTACTGTGAGGGTGACAGAGCCCTGGAAGAGGCTGCCCAGAGAGGTGGTGGAGTCTCTGTCTCTGGAGACATTCAAAATCTGCCTGAACATGTTCCTGTGCAACCTGCTCTGGGTGGACCAGCTCAGGCAAGGGGGAAGGACTAGATGATCTCCAGAGGTCCCTTCCAACCCCTTGTGGATCTGTGATTCTCCATTTCAAGCCATCGGTCCGTGAGCATAACATTTGATGATGTGTGGTCTTAAGGGCTACAGACACTGCTACATTGACCTGGGCTCCACTTGCAGATCCTAGCTGGATGTTTCATTGAGACAGATGATTCTAGGGACCAGAAAGACTCATCTTTATATGTGTGGATTAAAAAAAGCCTCTCCTTTCCAGGTGGTGTTATGAAGTAAAAAATGAGCTTCCTCCGGGATAAGCAGAACTTATGCCAAGTATCTGTCCACGTTGCTCTAGGCAAGATATACATGCTTAGAAATACTGCCTGGCCCCAAGTACGTACAGCTGTGGATTTGCAGTAGCTAGAGCTACACTGGTAGGAAGCAGTCTTTCATTTAATTATGGACATAAACATCTTCTGTCACTCTGCTGCTGTACCAGTGTCAATAAAGTAGATATCTGCAACTTCAGATGCTCCAAACGTTGGTGTTCAAATGAGTAATTTTCTTTTGAAGTTAACCATAGTCAAAACTGTGGGTTCAAGTCTTATTGCTGCTATGTGTATATGTATATATGTGAGCAATTTTGTCCTGACCTTAAAATCTAGGTGTTTTGACAGTTTTCCTCCATACCTTCTGCTTGAAAGCAGATATCCTGACCTTTTTAAATGAAGCTGAGAATAAACTACTGTATGAGCAGATGTGGTATGTCAAAAACAATATGAACAAAATTACAGCATTCATGCTTAGTTTCACTGCTGTATCTCTGCATGGAAGAACAAGACTGGTCCAGCTTGTGAGCCTACAGACATCTGTGTGCATTACAAATTGAATATTTCTAATTTCCTTGTAGTCAAACAGCACTTCAGAGTGTTGGCTCACTTTTGAGCTCCAGTGTTGCAGCTCTGAGCAGATGAGGACTCGAACTTTGGTGTCTCACGTACTTGTTACATTGGAAATTGTTATCAAATGGTCTGCAATGTTAGCAGGAAAATCTGAATAGCTGCTTGAAGGTTATCTCCCCAGTGACACTGGGCACCATAATTCTGCTTGGTATTTCCCAAAGAGAAATACGTGTTCAGCCACTTTGTGGTGTTTATGTGGTATACGTGAAACTGCAAGATCTCAGGTAGAGAGAAAACCCAGTTACTTTGGCACTAGTGAAGGCTGCTGAGGAGATGTACTTGGCAGCACAGTGCACCATTGTGCAGACATCCCAGTGCACTCAGAAGATGAATTTGTGCACAGCACTGGATTGAAATAGTCAAATAGGATGCTGACACTGTTGGGAAGTTACATCTGACTGTTTCATCTCTGTGTGCCAAGGAAAGGTATATCCAAATGGATCTCGCCTTACCTGGCTCCAGGACACAGCCACAACAGCACTCAGAAAGCAGCCTGGTGTGCTTCTGCTGTCAGTAACAAGGATGGAAGAGGAGATACCTAAGATGTTCTGTCACTTCTGTCTGAAAAAGGGGTGGGTGTCACCTTTTTTTCAGTTTTCATCTATGAAGCAGTTAATAAAACCAAAATACACCTGTCCCTCCCATGACACTTTTGAAGGTTTCACCATGGCTCCATACTAGACCTCCGATTTTTTCCATTCCTTGTTATTCAGTGCACTCATGCTCCTTGGCAAAAAGTCAAGATAGCCCTACCATCATGGTCAATGTCTCTGCCTAATCCTTACTGGTCCAACATTGCCTAAGGGCTGCTCCTGTTTGATGGCAGACCTGTTTATTCCGTTAACACAAAATAATCAGGACCCTTAATCACTTGGCTGCAACAACACCAGATCAACGCTTCACTCATATGTAGCCCTTTGCTGTACTCTGCACTGAGCTCCTCCGTGCCAGACACATCTGGCCCTCCTGACCTGCGAGCTGTACTTCAGTATGAAGAAAGGGAAGTAGAACTGGGCTATAGATGGGACCTGCCATACACTCTGCCCCAAAACCTGGGAAGCAGATCATCTGCCAGCACCAGTACAGGGACTCTGTTTTGTCCAGATAATTAACTGTTGCCCTCAGATTCCTGGTCTGAGATAAACAGAACTGTTGCCAGGTTGAGCAGGATTTGGGATTACCAGTTTCTCCTCTCATCTTGTTCTCCAGAGGTCTGTGAACTACTGCTCTAGTTACAAATGGGTTTTCACATTTCCTTAGAAGTCTTTGACGATCATCATCATGCAGTGGCACAAGCTTTCCTATACTCTGCCCAAAAAATAATCTCATGAAATACTGAGTTGATGAGCTGCAAGATCTTCAACTTGTCTGAGAAACCTGGAACTTTGATAAACTACCTCAGTCAGCGTAGCCCTCAGTTTCCTCAAAAACTGTCCCAACATAATGATCTTTTCAAGAGGGGTCTCTGTCCACTGTTATGGGCCTGTGATTTGGAGAAATCAGAATTGAATGGTAGTTTTTCACACCAATTGGGACAGATCTGGATGTGTTGTTGCCCTTTTGCCCTCCCAAGGAAAAACTTCTGTTTCAGCTTCTGCTGCCTGTAAGAGGCACTTTCCCAGGAGGCTGCCTGCATGTCATTCTTTGCAGCTCACTGCACACTGCTGTGCTTCTGGATACAACCCAAAGTTCTGTTTTGCTTTTAGGTCATGTCACTGAGTCTAACCTACAGTGTAAATGGCTGGTCATACAGTACAATAATCTACTTCAGTCCCTGGGGAATGGGGATCTTCAAGGATGAGGCTTGAGCAGGAAAATCACTAACCTCACCCCACCAGCTCCTTTCTGCTGGCAGTAGAGCTCTTTCCAATTTCAAGAAGGGGGAATTCACTTTCTTTTGGCTCTGACTCACTTCAAGGTTGGCTGAATGGCAGGTGGGGGAGCCTGGCTTTCCCATCTGGCAGCTTTGAGTCCTCAGGTTGACCATATCTGCCATTGACCATTGTGCCTGCATTGGCATAAAATGCCATATAGATCAGTCTGGAGAGTTCGGAGTTGAGGATCTTGAGAGCATGACTACAGAACTGTGCTCAGGGCCTGCTGGTAGCAACGCAGCTCTGTGGAAAGCCTGCTTTATGCCACTTTGTGCCAATTTCATGCAATAAGAATAAAGCAAATTGAGAGAAATGCATGCCCATAGTCACAAAGCTTCACAGCTTGAGTTAATGCAAGGAAGCTTACCCCATGCTTGAGTGGTGATGGTTCAGGGCAGCATAAATGTGAGCCCTTTGCTGCTGGAGAGCCTCAGAGGAGGACACAGCCCTGTCTGGCATCTCCATCACACACACTGCCACACGAGATTTCAAGATCCTGGTTGAGTCTCCACCTGGCAAGGCTGCTCTGTAGGAACCTGAGTCTCATCACATGGCACCTTTATCAAGGTAAAGCCTTTCTCTTATCGCTGGCCTGATCTTTAGGTGAGCAGGTGAGAAGGGGCTGTTCACACTGCCTACAGTTGTACTGTCTTGTGATAGTCACAGGGGGGTGCCCAATTACCGTAGAGGAGCTTGGCAAAGTGATACTGCTGGGGGTTGTAGGAGGAGTCAGTTGAACTTACTAGGCTGCTGGAAAAATAACTTGCAGGTGAATAAATACTTTTGCCTCTGGTCTGCCAGCTGAACCAAATGAGTCTTCATCTGCAAGAGTCCTGGACATGCTTGGGAACAGCTCAGGAGGCTGGGACTGAGCCAAAGGCCATCTTCCAAGAACCAGCATCAGATTCAGCCCCTAAGGCTGCGAGATCTTTATGAAGATGGCAGCACTTTATGAACTACCTAATACAGATATAGTCCCCTGACCACTTGTTCCTACGTGCTAATACTGCTGCTGTGTATCAGTCCAGCTGAACATGGAGTCCCGAGGGAGACTTACTTGGCCAGTTGATCCAGCTTGAAAACTTTTTTAGGAGACTGAGTTGGTTTTTTTCCCTGGAAAGCTTAATGTGCAGATCCTGTTTTCACAAAGAAATGAAAATAAAATATAAATAAAAAATAAGAAAGCCATAAAAAATAAGTGAATGAAAAAAAAAAATCCATTAGCAGAACAAGGAAGAGCATGTTATAAGAATGGGAATTAGTTGGGGAGATTTGCAATGGCTGAGAAGAGGAAGAGCAGCATTTCAGATGCCAAACATGTCAGACACAGAGCTTCAGGTGGAAAGAGAATACCTTCCTGGCTGAGAAGGATTTGTGTTTCCCCTGCAGGCCGTTACACACCTCTGCTATCTCTCTAGCTTTCACGGGTGCGGTCCAAAATAAAGCAGGTAGCCTTGAGCCCTAAGCTCG
>JAOTQQ010000003.1:24218806-24229913 GCA_026546715.1 Gallinago undulata | reverse complement strand
ACAGAGCAGCTGCCCAGGTACTTCCAGCATTTGGCTGGGGCTCAGTTTGGGGTGCAGGGGGTGTCACTTCTCTTGGGAACCAAGAAATTAAAGGAATGCATGTGGACCTGAAAGCCCATTTTTTAATGATCATCAAGAGGCCCTGGTCCATGGATCCCTTCCCTGGTGAGGAAGACAGAATCAAGGCTTCCTCCAAGCTTGCTCCAGAACCTATAGCATTGCAGAAAGCCATGTCCCCTCTCAGCCAAGTGGAGCAGCCCCTGGACATGTTCAGGTCAAACACAGAGATGGGGACCCCATGCTTTAACAGTGAGGCCAGCAGCTGAACTCCTGTTGCATAAAAAAATTAATAAGCTAGTAAGTGAGAGAGGGTGTAAGTAAGAGAAAACACAGTGTTGAGGTAGGGCTGGAAGTGTAGTGGGGAGGAGTCTGGGAGGAGGAAAGATGTGTGTGAGGATAATTGGTAACATGGTAGAGGATGTGGGGTTGGAAGAAATGACAACTTAGCATCAGGTTTGGGGAAGAAATATAAGGAGAAATCTGAGGGGAAACTGCTGGGAAACACTACGATGATAATCTGCAAGTGACAATCTAATTCATAGCTCACTGCAAGAGAGCTTTTTAAAGCTTAATTTTAGTTTTGAAGAAATATTTTACTGTATTTAATCTCTACAGTAAGTTGGTATGTTGTTTCATTACTGCTGCACATGGCTCATCGCACTGTGTATGGGGGGGCTGCCATCCTCAGGCAGCAGTTCCCAAAACCAGGAGCACAAGCTGTATCAGGAGGAGGCAGTGAAAAGCCAGCCTTCCCAGAGGACTGAAGACTTCAAGGACTTCTGGCAGTCTCCAGCTGGAGTCTGGAAGCATCTAGAAATGCCCAGACCTCACCGTAGCAGCCTGCTCCCCAGGCAGGGAAGGCAGCCTGGGCTGAGGTCCACTGGCCCCTGGAGCTGCTGCTGTCTCTAGCTGGAGGTAAGTGGATGGGGACGGTGCATAGTGGCCCAAGTTTTGAGTTGCTGCTGTGGCCCACCCCACAGGGACCTAGCTTGTCACTCTGTGTGAGCCCAGACTGTGGCCACCCCCCATGCATTTGTTTCTTGAAGACTCTTCCAAGGAAAATAAAAACACCAGAAGTGGAGGAGAAGATGGGAGCAGAAGCTTAGCATCTGAGTGATGCTAGTCACTGATGCCCATCCTGGAGGAGGGGTAGGTATGTAATGGGGAAAGGAACAAATCAGCGGTTCTGAGCCAGGGGTGGATGTATGCGGGGGGAGCAGAGGCTGGGAAAAAATTCCCACTGACAGCCACTGCTATAAAGCCTGCTGGATTATCAGGATCAAAGTGGGACACTGATGTAAGGAAGATTAATTCCTCACTGCTTTATGGAGAATGAGGGTCATTTCTCACCGACACTCTATCTGTGGAGTGAAGCTGCCTGTCACCCGATAAAGGCTTGTGCAAAGGTCTTGAGAAAAACATCAGTCCATCGTAGCCATAAACGAACATCTCCGAGAGAAAGTTTAAAATAGATTCGGCTGACGGGCTAATATAGAACTGCTGTCCCATATGGAGGCCCAGGGATCTCCTGAGCTTAAATGCAGGGTTCCAGCAATAGTAAAGAAAATGTTTGAAAATATCCCCTCAAGAAACTCTGTCAGGAGCCCCAGAAGAGGAGGAATCACCTGAGCCTTGCTGTTAAGAGCTCACAACTGAGGTCTTACAGGCTCTGCCCTGTGCCAGCAGCACAGCCCCAATGTCAGCACAGCACTGCTGGGAGAAGTGCAGTCCTGCTTTGGGATCAGAGCCTGGAGAGCTCAAGCCCAAGCTTAGCTAAGGTAACGGGCAGACAGCAGTGTGGAGTCATGGTATGAGTCTTTGTGAGACTCTACAACGCACCTTGTGAGATACCAGCCACCTGGAGGCACTTCTCAGGGAGCAGCAGGCACTTTGAGGGACCTGAGGGACTCATTTGGAAGGAAGGCAATGTATGCCTGTGTCGCTCAGCAAAGCAGTGGTGGAGTGAAGTTGGCACTGCATCTTGAGCTGAGGCAGACTTGGCATGTATTTTCTCAGGCCACAGCCCTAACTGAGATGTAAAACACCCTGGTTACTGTCTATGTCTGGTGACAGGTCACTGTCACTGTCCCCTGCTGGAGTTGGTCTGCGTTACACAACTGATTGGTCCTTCAGGAGGAGCAGGGGCTGTATCTTTCCCTCAGCATCTCAGATGGATGCAGAGAGCAATTAAGAAAATGTTTAGGGTTACCACTAAGGAAATAAAACTGCCAACATAAAATAATGAGGCTTTTAACAAATTTCCTAAGGCTGCAAAGGGATCTTTTCTGCAACATAAAAAGTTAGTGCAGAAAATGCCACTAGAAAATTCTTCAACGTATCCTGTTGGTAACTTCACTGCAGTGACCCTGGCACTCAGAAAATCCTGTAGCAATCCAGTAGGCTGTTTTAACCTGGAAAGGTCTAATGCTTAAAGTGAACAGGTTTATACAAATTCTATACCAGTCTATTTCCATTTACTGAAATCTGCTCAGAAGTGGGATTTGAGCATCTGTCACAGATGAGCATCAGCATGGGAAGATATCACCTCATTGCTCTCTTTTTTGGGATACAGTTGTTGCTAGTGCTAATATTATGCAACTAATTTTGATTTTCCTTCCCTCCCCCTCTTGCCACTTGCTCTCTTTCTTCTTTGTCTTACCCGGAGGTGTCTTAGCCTGCCCACCCCACTCCCCTGCTCTGTAACAAGAGCCCCTCAGCTGCTTTGGTGGGTGATAGAAAGGGCATCTTGAATGTCACCTCTTCAGCCAGCTCTTCCGCTGATGTTTGCTGGGAACATGAGAGGAGTCTGAGTAATGCACAACTCTTATACTCAGTGAAGACCTACTCACCTCCAAATAAAACTCTGCTGCTTTTCCTGTCTCTCCACTGCTCTGTTAGTGCGGCTGTGCCATTGTCCTTGTAAGGCAGACAATATAGTCATCATTGTAAACACCCTTTATGCAGATGAAACAGAACATCAACTTCTCTGTCCATGTGATGACTCCGAGTCATATATATATGTCCTATAGAAATTGAGTCTCTAAAAGGAGGGCCAGGACTAGGAGATAGGAAGGCTACCGGAATAGTTGCCTCCAAATGTCCAGTCAGTGCTCAATTGATGGCCCAAAAGATCAGGATCAGCTGAGAACAAAACAGAAATCTTTGTACCAGGTCCACAAAAAAGAGAAAGATGCCAAAACTGATGGGAGCACTGGAGAGGCAAACTGTTTGGACCATGATATTTCACTTTGGGAAAGGAACAACTGGGTGCTTAGATAATATAGTATGGAAAAAGTGAAATTGGATTTTCACTAAGCATCCAGTGTACAGTCATGCACAAAATACCAGCTGGACCTTTGCTCTAGGCTGATACAGCTGTCTGCTTATTCTCAAATTTATGAGGCTATCTCTGCATGATGCTTTTTTTCTGCTCTGTCTTTCTCACAGCTGGGTAAGCCTTACTCATCCTTATTGTTTTCAGCTGAGAGATGGATGCTGCTGTTTCATATCTTCTCAAATGAAGATGTTTATATTTTGTATAGCAGCTGGAAAAGCAAATTATTTGGATTAAAATTCTCTGAAGACCTTGGGAAAGGGAAGGAAGAGAGTAAAACAAAACCCTACTGTTTAAGAAAAGCCTGCTGTAGTCACAGCAGAAGCGGGGGATATTCATCACAGTAATGATCACAGCAAAATGGCTTTGCCTATGCCAGAACTCTGCAAGGCCAGATTCCCACTGTGGGAAGGCATATAGGAGCAGTGGGTAGTGCTAAATATCTGCTCCCAGAGACCAGAGACCACAGCCACAGCTTTTCCCCATCTATCCCACCAGCAATCCTGGAAAGTCAGCGATCTTCCTACACTTACCTGTTCAACCTCAGTCACTTCAACCTCCTTCTGCAGGAACAGGCTTGTCCAAGTGCATCAAAATTGCTAAATCCCCTTGCTCAAGTGCTGATTATCAGCTAACAGCAAGGCAAAGAAGACAGCTTGAAACAGCATCACACTGTCTTTAGTTAGAAAGCACCCTAGTGCTATAGCATCTATTTTGGGGGGTTTTGTCAATCAAAAAAAAAAGAAAAGATAGCAAATAGGTTTGCTGTGCAATCAGTTTCTTGTGTCCTATTGAGTAGGCAAGGTGTTCTTCCTCTGGAGATTTTGTGGGAATATATGATAATAGATGCCCAGATGGACAAAGATCTTTGAACTTTTTCAACATCAGGTCATATTTGGTCATTATAAGTGAAAGGAACCTAACTTCAGAAGCATGTCCAAGCAAAGTTGCTTGTCACCTGTCTAACATAGTGTTTAGAGACAGTTGGTAACACATCAAAAATTGTTGTATATAAAACCAGAACAGATGTATATAAATTCTACCTTATGGAATATTTACAGTGTTTTATGGCAATCTGAAAACCAGTCACCCAACATGGCTGTTAGGTTGAAGCAGGGCAGAATAATCACCAGTAATTACCTACCACATGCAGGGTTGACTTCATTCAACTTAGCTCTGGTGTGTGCTCAGAAGACCAGCACATCCATGCAGATATTCCCTGTCCCATGTCCTTGAGCACCTCCCAGTTCCCTGTAAGGACCATAAGGGACCCCGATCATCTGAGGATGAGCAGCTGAAGAGACCTGTCGCAGCAGGTACAGGAGACACTGCTACCTGAATAGGCACCTGCTCCTGCTCTCCAGGCCATCAATCCACAGGAAGAAGTTTCCTACCAGAGCAGAAGCCCAGCAGGTCTGAGCTCTCTCCAGCCTCCTAGTGCTCAGTAGCAGAGTGTGCAATGGGATGCCTGTTAAAGGGGATGTCTGCTGTATCCCATGATCATTACAGGCTCTATGTGCACAGACAAGTAGGTCACTGAGACCTGAGAAGGCCAAAGGCTGCTTAGCCTTCATACAGAGATAGTGAGAACATGCTTGTGTTTCTGTCTCCCGTGATTGGCAGCAGCACAGAAAATATGTTGCTATTTTCAGTATGGTTTCTCATGTGTGCCTTTTTTGCTTTTGCTCCAGTCACAGACATTTTTCACCAACTCGAGGAGAGTTATGCTCTAGGCTTCACCGCATGGGTGGGACATCATGTAGAGGAGATTGGGACAACGAGAAACGTCTTAGGTGGGAGAGTCTACATGTTCCTTTGATCTCAACCAGTACAGCCATTCACAGAATGACACAAAATCACAGAATGGTTTGTGTTGGAAGGGACCTTCAAAGAGCATTGAGTCCAAGACCCCTGTCATTGTCAGGGTCATCAATTAATCTTATTTTCTTCAAAGTTATGCTATAGTCAGAAATAACACACAACAGTCATGTTAGCTGCTGTTCACTATAGCATACACACATTTTCTGACAAATGGTATTTGGTGACTCGGAATTAAAAAGGTTTGTACCAGACCTCTATATTCCCATAACAGGGCTGCGGAAAACCTTACCAGCATACAGTTGCCACCATGAATGTGTCCAGCCTGTGATAACAGGAGGACCCTCCAGTACTCTGCCTACCCTGGTGCTCCTCACTTGGTGAAACTTTCTTGTGAGGTGATGTGACCCACTTTGCTGCCCCAGTGAGCTCCACAGTTCTCTGATGGTCTGCATGTCATGCAGGCAAGGACTGAAAGCTACTGAAGCCTACTGCTGCTGAGGACGTTTCCAGTGACATACTTGAGAAATTATATTCTGGGATTGGTGTTCTGGAGGAATATGCTTTGACAAGTTGCATGAAATTAGTTGTCTCCAGCAATGCAGTGATATCGAAGATTCATGCCCAGTGGTTCACTCAAGAAAAGCTGTTTTTCATGATTGCAGGAAAATTTCTTAGCACAAGATGTGGAGCTGCAGATACCTTCTCTGCTTAGCTTTGACCATTTGTCTACTCTGGGTGGATAGAGGGAACCTCTACTTTAAAGCCACAGAAATGAACATCTGGAGGTCTTCAGCTCAGTCTCCCCCTTCAAGCAGATCTGTTGCCATTGTTGGCCAGATGAGTCATGGCTTTGATTAGCCAAGCGTTTTGGTCAGAGGCTCCACAGTCTCTCTGGGTAGCCTGTGCCATTTCTCCATTACCCAATAGGCAAGAATTTTCCTAATGTTTAACTGGAGTCTTTCAGGCAACAATCTGTGGCCATTTCCCCATATTATGTTGCCTGCTACTCTTGAAAAAAGAACATGGTCTTTGTAGCTGCCTCTCATGTAAATTAGCCCTTTTCCTCCAAACTAAACTGTCTCTCAAACGCTTCACAGCAAAAGTTTTCTAGACCCTTGTCTATCTTACTAGCCTTCTGCTGAACCTTCTGTTATTTCATATCTCTCATGAACTGGGGAGCCTAAAATTGGACAAACTGTTTCAGATGAGGACTCAGCAGTGTCAAGCAAAAGAGATAATAGCTTCCTACAATCAGCTGACCACACTTCTAATACCACATGGTACTTGATTTGTCTTGTTTGCAGTGAGAACACTCATATTCCTATCTACCATAACCCCACAGTCCTTCCTCTTGGAGAGCAGTCTGTTCTAGTTAGAGGAGCAGAGGACCTGAGAATAGATCCTGGGGTGAAAGACTGGGGATCACGACTACAGTAAAAGATTCATTTTCCTACTTCAAACCCTCCTGCCATACAGGTACAGTCTCATGTTTCCAGTTCATGAGCTTGATGACCCTGAACAGACATGAGAAGGAAGTTCCCAGCAGCCAACATTCAAGCAGTCTGTAGGCACTTCCTCTCTCCAGTCTGGCTGTGCTGACCAGCTCAAAAATACCTTCTCACTCCTTGTCTCCCAGCTACCCACAGGGATCAGGAGAAGAAAATACACATCTTAAAGGCTGGCAGTAAGGGAGTCAGCTGCCTGATCTCTGTCTCAAAAAGGATCTATTTTCAGCATGACTGAATCCTTTCTCCTCTGTGGGGAATGTGCACTTTGACAACACCGCCTTGCGGTGTAGGACAGTCTGTATCCAGAGACGGCTTTCAGTCTAATTCTTCTCTTCTAAATGTGTTGTGGTTTGCTTCTGGTCCCATTGGAGTCCAGCCCTGCAGAAATGGAAATAAGTTCACAGAATATTAATGGCTGGCAGGAAATGTTGCACTCTTCTTTTAGCATTCTTCCTGGACAGACTTCTCCTTGGCTGTGCCTGAATATGGGAAACAGGGCAATTTACTGGCATCTACAGAGTTAAACTGCATGAAATCTGCATCATCTACTCCAGTTTAGAGACTGCTTCTTTGTAAAAAGCCACTATGCCAGTATCATGTAAGTGATAGCTGGGTAGGATAGACAAGCTTTATAAATTAAAACAAAGCCAAAGCAGATATTCTGTAGCTCAGAATCCTTTTCAAGGGTGCTTATACCAGCTGACCAAATACTTAATTTTTCTTTTTGTGAGCTTTATGGCATATACTAAAACACCAAATGGTGGGCTATTCTCCCAACCTTTTTTTGCACTTTCTCCTGCCTCCTCTTCCAGCCTCCACAGACTTAGTCCAATTGTCAGGTGTCTTTACCCTCTAGACATTCACTGAGAGTTTATATACTACCTATGTTCACAATGTGCTGTTACAGCTGCCTTTGTTTTAGCTCATAATGTCCTTAAAAAAATATTTTAAAACCATCTACTGAAAACACTGAATGAAAGGTTCTTGTTTTCCCTGTTTTATTTAGTTAATGCAAAAGGGGAAAATGGAAATGGATCTGAATTTAGAGTTTTCAAGTGAAAGGAGTCAATGTTTGAACATTTTATCTTCTTGTTCTGACTGCCTCAAGAGTTTTTCTAATGCTGGTTCTTCCAGAAGAGTTGTTAGAACAGCCTTGATATTCAGTTTGAATGGTGCTGGACTGTTTAACGTTGAATTCAGTCAGGCCCCTCCACCCCTGCTCTCTAAGCCACCAGGATTATTTTTGTGTTGAAGTGCAGCTGACAGTAAAGATAAGCAGACATACTTGGTGTCATCTATAAATGCTGCTTCATGGTGGAGGTAGTATTATTTAATGTAAAGTATATAAGTTTTAGCTGAGCTCAGTATGTTCTTAACATGAGGGCTACATCTCCATATACAACATTCTGGAGAATTTTGCTAGGTTTCAGTAATCCTTCAGACTCTTGCACGATTAATACCAAGCACACTTCAGGGATTTTACTCCAAAACACCAAGGAAAGCCCACATACCCATAGTCACAATAGCTTCTTTTCTGAACTTAAACCAGTGTGTGTATTCACACTGTGGATTTGCTTATGCCCACAGAACCTTTATTAGAACTGGATGCTGCTGGCTGGGAGTCCTACCATTCCGATTCTCCTTCAAGGGTCAAGCAGAGACTAGCTTCAGTGATCTGGATAGAAGAATATTTGAGATGGTGAAGGCCAAGTCCCTAAAGTAGATGGCAAATAATTTGGTCTTTAAGCCAGGATAAGTATTCTTGTCGCTGCAGACATTATATTGACTCTACAGGCATCTCACCTGGTTTGCATGTAAAGCATGGAGTTTACTGGGGGAATGTAGAGACACCCATGCACTTTAGTTGCTTTAATGTCACAAACGGTCTTTAGCTGGAAGTCCTTACATGATTTAGTTAACTCAGTTAACAATACTGGTAAATATGGCAGCAAGACTTGAAGTCTGTGATTCTGCAATTGCTAGGGCCCATGTAACAGATAGTGTTTTCTATGTTAAAGTACAACTGGGCACCAGTTAAGCAAAACCCAGAGGTGAGTACTAGGTCAAATAGTGCAAAGAAATTTTAAAGCCCTGCACCTGGGGAGGAACAACTCCAGGTACTAGTATATGCTGGAAAGCAGCTTTGTCAAAAAGGACCTGGGGGTCCTGGTTGACACCGAGTTGAACATGAGCCAGAAATGCATCCCCAGAAATGTGTCCTTGCTGCAAAAGAGGTAAATGGTGCCCTGGGCTCCATCTGCATCACCAGCAGGTCAAATGAGGGGATCCTTCCCCTTGACTCAGCACTCATGAGGCCACACCTATATTGTTGTGTCCAGTTCTGGGCTCCCCATTATAACAGAGAAATAGAACTACTGGAGAGACAACAGCAACACTAATATGACTGAGGGACTGGAGCCCCTTTGCTGTGAGGAAAAGCTGGGAGAGCCGGGACTGTTCAGCCTGGAGAAGAGAAAGCTCAGGGGGATCTTATCAGTGTGTAAATATCTGAGGAGGGGGTGCAAAGAGGATGGAGCCAGGTTCTTTTCAGTGGCACCCAGTGACAGGACTGGAGGCAGTGGGCGCCAACTGAAGCACAGAAGACTCCCTCTGAACATCAGGAAATACTTTTTCCCTGTGAGGGTGATGAAGCACTGGCACAGATTTCCCTGAGCCATTGTGAATATCTCCATCCGTATTCAAAAGCCATCTGAATAAAAGTTTCTCCTTCCCTGTTAGGCCCTGCTTCAAAACCCTTCTCTGAGATTTGGACCACTTTCAGAAAAAAAGACTTCATGTTTTCAACACTGGCTAATGGGGACACTAAGTGAAATCCCTCAAAAACCTGGAGACGCTTCAATTTACCGGCTGCTTTCCTTTCAAACTAGACCTTCCCTCTGCTCGCTGCATGACCTGCCTGGCCATTTGCCTCACTGCTACCTGTTACAGAGCTAGGTCCACACCACAGACAACACAACAGCAAAACCCCAAAAGAAGTCTACTGAGAAGACTGGCTTTACAGCAACCACCAGGAAGTCAAAGATTTTCAGTCTTCAAAGTCAGGTGGTCTAGTCTAGCATGCTCAGCTGCACTCCATGTAGCCTCTGGCACATCCCGAGTGTACTTCGTCCCAACAAGACAGCACTACATAAGACAGGCTTGCTACAGGGCCACACAAAAAAGGAGCAGCAATTTAATACTTAACCTGCTGCTGCCAGAGGATGCTGCCTTTACAGTGCAGTTGTTACTGCTTCCTGGGGAATGGGAGACTAGAAGTCCCTCCCCAGCCTGAGGAGAGAAAACCCACAGGTCTCACATCTTGGGAGAGGTCTCAGCCATCCCTTGCTCTTCTTACATGGTCTTCTAAACCCCATGCTCTGAGGTGCCAAGGCCCTCCTGTCCCCTCCTTGGCCAGGACTGGTAACCATTGGGCTGCTGGACACCATGTGTGAGGACTCAACTGCAAGAGCCCCTCAGAGCAACACGTGCTGGCCCCACACTGGGGAGCATGGCTGTGCTGTGAGTCCTGATGGAGGCAGGTGCCCCCACCAGCACCGTTTTGTACCTGCTCCCCAGAGGCCAGACTTCAGATGCACCCCATGTTCACCATTGCCCACAGGCTGGCTCTGGGTTGCTCCTGGGCAGGGTGCAGGGTGTTTCCATCAGCCTCCCTATGCCCTGAGCATGGACCTCAGCTCTGGGTTTGGGCTCCAACAAAGCTGTTACTGCAGTGCTGCAGCCCTCCTTGCAATGGGCTTGCAACAAGCATAGGACATTGCCTGATGCTGGATATTACATCAGATCCATGCACCATTTTTCTCACTTTGCACGTGTTACCTGCTGAGCTCTTTTAATAACCAAAATGCCAATGACCAGGGGAAGAATGTGTTTAAACCTGACAGGATTTAAAGTAACTGACTTGACAGCGCCCTCTTCCTAAAACTAGATCTCAGCATTGTACAGGCATGCCTGCTATTCTCAATGCTCTGGTAATGGTGATACTGTGGTTTTCTGAACTGTGCAAATGTGTAAGTGTGCAAGATATTTGTGAGGAAATAGAAGCGATGGACTGAGGAGGTACTGGGTGCAGAGTATCTGGGACTGCATGATGAGGAGATGTTTGTGTGTATGTCCAATCATTTGTATAGATATGGCTGACTAGAGGATTTTTCTGTCAATTGTAGCTAGGAAAAAAAAAAACCTGTGGTGGCAATTCCTAGATCAGAACTATCTTTCCTTTCCAGGTGCAAGGTTCTGCACCTGGGCCGGAACAATTCTCGCCATCAGTACAGACTGGGCGACGAGGGATTAGAAAGCAGCCCTGAGGAAAGGGACTTGGGGGTGCTGATGGATGAGAAGCTGGACATGAGCAGGCAGTGGGCAC
>JAOTQQ010000003.1:24179952-24191071 GCA_026546715.1 Gallinago undulata | reverse complement strand
GACTTGGCATGTATTTTCTCAGGCCACAGCCCTAACTGAGATGTAAAACACCCTGGTTACTGTCTATGTCTGGTGACCTCAGAACTACAGCTTATTTTTGGTCCTGCTACAGTTCCCTGTAGGGTTTAATACCATGTTCCTTCCTCACTTTCTTTTCCTTCCCCTTCCTTCCTCCTCCTCCAGCTACTTGCTATTTCAAGTGCCTTTTTTTACCCGGTGGTCTCACAGCTTGCCCACCCCACTCACCTGCTCTGCAACAGGAGCGCCTCAGCTGCTTTGGTGCATGATAGAAAGGGCATCCTGAACGTCATCTCCTTGGCCAGAATATACTGCCCAGATCTCTTCTGCTGATGCTGCCTGTGGAGACAGGAGTGTGAGTAATGGTACACATTTGAAAGCTGCCCATCCTCTAATCCCAGATTGTGGGTTTTATTTGCCTCTCATGTTCAGTTAATTCACTCTGAGCACTTCCAAGAATACCACTCTGTGGGAAGCTACTTCACAACAGATTTGTCATCAAAGTTCCCCCTGGGACAGAAACATTCACTTTCTTTGACATGTAGTGGAGGTAAATCACAACTGCATTAAGATCTTCAGATTTTTTTTTTCCAAATAGAGCAGAAGGCACCCTTCATGGCCAGCTTGTGACATCCGGTTGTCTACATGTTCACATGTAGACCCAGATATTTTTGCTTACATTTGCCATGGTAAAGCAATGACCCACACTGCTTTTCAACCTGCAGATTTTAAGTCTCATTAGTTATGTTCTTCCATAGTTCTGCCTGGGAAATCATTTATTGCTTCCAGCAATTTGCTCAGACCATTCCTTCAGTCACATTTATCAGAAATATTAGTTTAATGGCGCATTTCCAAACCAGATGACACAGCAAAAACATGTACTGAGCACATTCTGCACATAGAATTGAAAGCATGTGCCTTAGCAGATCTACACTGAATTGATAAATAACCTTGTAAAATGGAAAATGTGGTCTTACCATCTCCAGTGTTCAGTGTTCAGCCACATCTTCTCAGAAATGTAGGGATGAGCAGTTTTGGTACAGAGCTGTGTTCTGACATTTCTGCTTGTCTTGTGATAACATTCCTGCGAGCACTTATTTTACACAGACGGCAGTAGATCTGCTGCTAGAGTGAAGGCTGGGCATTCTCTTGTAGACTGTCCATTACAGGCTACAGAGCAATGATCTGTCTAGGCAGGCCCTACCATGATAGCATGGCCAACGAGCACTTGCAAGCTGAAAATCCTGCAAGGATCAATTTGACGGTGTTTTGGGGGGAAAATCATGAGCAAGTCAGGGAATTTCAGACTCCATCCTATATCATTGTTCTTTCTAGGAGAGTCTACTCCACATGATTTTTGTTTCTCCTGGTAAAGGGCCTGTAACTGTCCTAGACTCTGCTGTTTTGGGGTGATGGTGTTTGGATGGTTCCAAAACAGAAATGATGCCATTTATTTTAGGGGTGATACTATTTCACTCTCTTTGAGTTACAGAAACTGGCAATAAAAACGATTAGACTAGAAAGTGGTCTTTTCGCAGCTAGGTGTCACATTGCCATACATGTTTTTAAGGAAGAATCTAGGTGCTGAACAAAATTTTTTTTTCTAGAATAGGAGAACACTGATAGTAAATTTAGAGGTGGAAGTAAATTTAGGCAATCCATGCTGAAACCACATCCTTTTTGAAAGTTTCTTGCAAATAATACCTAAGAGGATGGCTTCGGCAATGGCTGCCATTCACTCTTCTGGGCATAATGCCAAACAGTTTAGTAGACACAGGGAAAATGAAAGATGAAGGCAGTGTCTCCGCATCCTAAAGAGAAAGACTCTGCAGAAATAAAAGCAGGAAAAGAAATCAGAACAGTTGCTCCACAAGCTGAATAATTTCTTCCCTGCTGCCTGAACTCTCAAAAATGAGAAGCTGTTGGGAGGTCTCTGTTGAAACACCTAGTGGCCTCATCAGCAATCCACTAGGGCAAGTAACCCTGGTTCAAAATCAGCTTTCTGCATCATGCTATAGTCTCCAGCCTGGGTTTAAATTTGTATTATTTGCTCAGGGTCTGGTGCATGCAGATATATGAATACGGATTGAATCAGACCTTTTCCTCCTAAACAACAGCACGCCTAAAAACCTCAAACACTGTTAAATGCATCCAGTTATTTGTTGGTGATCTCTGTAGAACAGACACTTTGTTCACGTAAGTCAGATTGCAGAGTGTTCCCTGTGAATTCTATAGAACGCAATCTTATCTATCACACCACCTGGGTCTCTCACCCTGTTTGATAAGCGAGAGCTGATTGCTCATCTTACCATAACCTACAATATAGAAAATATGGGAAAAAAATCACAAATTTTGAATGTTTAGCTTCTCAGTTAAATTTCTCAGGATGATGAAAGGAATCTTCAATATGCTTCTTGAGGTGTGATTTAGCAGAAAAGGCTAAGTGATCAAAGATCTCATAGCCTAGTAGAGAACTATAAATGGCCTAACTCAAACATAACAGAGCAGCCCAAGGTAAAAAGCATATTTTCACAAATGTGTCCCAGCAAAGCACCTTCTCAACTGCATCTTCTCAACCTACTATCTCTGTTAATAATGTATCCCACTAACTTTGTTTTGGAGACAAAGTAACTAGATCTTCTGTGCTCTACTCTGAACTCATTGCTCTTTGTGCTGGGTCTCACCCTTGCCACTTAGCAGGTATCCTCAGAATCAGCAGAAGCGTGATGCCAAAAAGATAAATCCAAATTCGAGAATGCCATATGTCCCATGAGACAGATAATCTACTGTTGGTACTGGGGCATTCAAAATCTTCTCTGACAACCCAACTTGTCAGTCCATGTGTGGACTCCAGAATCCTTGGTTTCCTCACAGCTCAGATGTTCAGATGCTGCACAACAGGGAACTGCAATTCTTACAAAAAAATAGTTGACAAATGCTCAATCTCCACATGCTAATAGAGTGAGAATGTGTTGTCAGCTGCCCCAGTTTCTTCACTCCTTATTTCATGGTGCAAAGCTCCTAGTAACACAATCACTGTCCTGGAATGGTTATTGAAATTTCTTTGGCCGTCGTAGCACAGGGTCTGCAAGATACTGAGGGCAATGACAACCTAAGGGATGCAGGAACGTTTGGGCAACATCTGAGATATTTGAGGACAGTTGGGTGGTTTCTTGGCTGTGGAACAATTACTTTGATTCTGTCAATCTCTTCAACCTTCCTTCCTGGATCTGATCCTACTGGTGACATATAGCGGAAGCTGCTGAGGGAGCAGATGGACACCTACCCCTTGGAAGTGCAGATACTTGGCTGAGAAAAATACTCATCCAGCTGTGTGGGACTGGGACAGGCTGGGTGTGTCAGTGGAAAAGGTGGCAGCTCACTGGACTGTGGCTATGCAGAATTTGCACATCTTTACCTTCATAAAGGCAGTACTTGGCCAAGCTGGAGCCATATCTGGACAGTCTACCATAGTGCAGAAGGCAGACACCTGCACTTCCAGAAGCAACTTGTGGCTGCTGGCAACTGTGTTTTTCTTGCAATAAATGTGGCCTGTCATGTGGACAATCATAGGGAAAACATTGATCCAAAAGAGCAGATTTCCTACCTGAGCAGAAGTTGAGCAGCTCAGCTCTCTCCAGCCTCATAGGGCTGATAATGGTAGGGGAGATGACAAAGGGATCTCTTTTTAAATGAGCATTATGGACCTCACATAAGAGGCTCACAGATTACTTTTGGGTGAGAAGACCAGGAATATGATACTGTGCACAAGAAACAGTACAGGTGGGCTGATCACAGCTGTGGGCTGCTGTCATAGGCAGTCTTTTGGTCCCATGCTTCTGCTGCATCAAGCTCCTTTAGAACAAGAAGAAAACTTGCCAAGCCTTCTGCCAGGGTAACTGCTGATGACATGATGTTGAGGGGAGAGGGTAAGATCAGTGACATCTTGAGATCTCCCGCTAATTACTTATGTGAATAAATACTCTCCTCTTTTGCAGGGGATGAAAGTTTAATACCATTGGTGCCAATCTCCAGGAAAAGTCACTGAAAGACTGGGTAAGCTCAGTGCGAAGGAGGCAACGACTTATATTTTGGAAAGCACTCACCATTTGGTAGGGAGATTCCATGAATCAGCACATTTTGTTTTGATATCTGCCAACTGGATGCCCACTTGACTTGAACACAACACCTCAAAATGCCTGTAAAATCCCTGGTGTGGCTTATCTAGGATAGCTGCTTGGCTAAAGGAATCTAAGGAATTGTGAAAGCATGAACTGTGTGATGATGACCTTGATTCTTTGCTCCTTCAAAGACTGAGATGGCAGCTCACCAACTCAGCTGTGTTTCTGTACTGAAATTCACTGCTTCCAAGGTTAAATTTTACACCATACATACTCACCCTCAAGAAAATGCCTCATTGAACTTTTCTGGTTGATTCCCAAAGTGTCCAAATTGGTTTGCTTTAGTTGTTTCTCTTGGGGAAGAAAAGAACACCAACAAGCTTGAAAAGGAGGCTAGAGGTTTGCAACCACATTTCTTTTCCTGTTATTGTGACTGGCTAGGAGGTTCTAGTTAGCTTGGTCCAGGGTGGAAGGAGTGGAGGACCTAAGCAGGAGGCCTGAAGGTGGTTGTATGACAATAATATGGGACACTGGGACTGGAATTTCCTACTGACTAGACAGGTTCAAGGCTGATGCTGCTACTCTAAGAAGCAGAACAGTGAGGTTTGCATTGGGCCACAAACTCAGAAGCCTTTAGCAGTTCTCCACTTTCACACTTGTGTTATGGTTTGTGCTCATAAGTGCCCTTTTTTTCTCACCAGGTTCATTCTCAATGAACACAAGGGAAGGGAAATCACATTGTGGGGATTTACAGAAAGTGGAATGAGATCTGTTTTCAGCACTTCTGGATGTCATCACTCCAGCACTTTGCCCACACTGTAGGTCTGTGCAGGACCATCCCTATACAGAAATTTGTCTCATTCTGCCTCTTCTGTCCATGCTGTAGTTTTCTTCTAGTCCCAGTGGAATCCAGGCCCTGTAGGGATGGAAACAGAAGTGGCAGAAAGTCAACGGCTGACAGGATTAATTTCCTTTGTTTTGCATCAGGACATTGCTGCTTCTTTCAGCAGATCTCTCTTCCCAAAGACAGGTGTCATCTCAGATGCCTCATGCTTGAGCAGAGGAAATTAGTCAGTTTGCTGTGACCAAACTCACTGAGAACTGTGGAGCTAAATCTGTATGGAGTCTGAATCCAGTAATGCAAATTACAGAGTTTTGCAAGAAAGTGGAATGCCCAATAGGTCATGTCACAGAAATTTATCACTTGGGCAGAACTGATAATCTTAATGAATTAAAACAAATCCAAAGCAGATGATGTATATCCCAGAGCTTTTTACAAAATACCTCTCTGAGTGTCCATATGATCAGTGTTTTTAAATGTGTAGAAGAAAATTCTTCAACTTAGTTTGCCTGCAAATATGAATTAATCAGTCTTCATCTTCCCAAAAGAACATCTGGAGGAAAGGGTAGAAGTTTAGGTGTTTTGATCTTGTTTTCTCCTGAAAGTTCCCCTGAACTTCCCAGGTTGGTCTTACAGCCTTTTTCTATTTACTTTGTCACAGTTTCCTTCTCATTTTCTAATTTCTCCAAATGTAGTCTAAAGGGTGAGGGGTTTTCCCTTTGAAAATTTCTCTGACAGCTAATGCTCCATTTTTGAGACCAACATGCACACAGATACCAGTGCTGCAGTTTACAATTTTACCTCCATATGATCATTTAATGTCAACTATTAAAAACTTCAAGGGAGAAGCTACACCTTTATACTTGATTTAGTTGGTGTGAAAGGGAAAGGGGGGATTTGCTAAACAGCAGAGACCCAAGCCAAGATTTATGCAGTGCTGCAGCCAGATAGTTCTGGTGGTTGCAAGTACTAAGGGATGGCTGCAAGACATCCTGCACCATTTTGTCTAATATCATGATTGTACTCAGGAGTAGATGTATTTACAGTAGCTGCAGTCCCGATAGATATATATGCACGCTTTATTTGGCCTTCAAAGAAGCAAACAGATTTGTGAAGTAAGACTCCCCTTTACAAATATGCATGAAAGACTGTCACTTTTCCCTGTGTCCATTAATATTGCTCTATATTATAATTTCTATTGATTTGTCCAGTATAGCCATCAGCCTTGGTGCACTTTAGTTCCCATGGTTTCCCCACAAGCCCTTTTAAAACCACAGGATTACATTAGTCAACTGATAGTCCTGTGATATCTAAATGGATTTTAAAGTAGGAGCTTCTACATCATGTTTGGAAACTTAGCAACTTCATCTTTCAATTCCTCTAGATTTTTGTATAACTGTATTTGAGGATTAAGGAAAGAGGTCTTTCCAATGAGACCACTAACCAGATGATAAGGGTGTGAAATCAGCTTCATCATGGGAAGAGGACTTACGCACAGAATTGACAGAGCAATAACTGCAAATATTGGAATTTTGCAAGGGGAACATGGTTAAAATTACAGAGATATGGTGAGATAGTATGCACTACTGGAACATGGTCACCGGAGGGTACGGGCTGTATAGGAAAAATAGAGAGGGAAGATGAGGAGGATATATCCTTTTTGTTAAAGTGCTTCTTAATTGTGCAAAGCTCCACTGTGAAACTGTAGACATCCCATGAGAGACAGTAAGAAAATTAAGGATGTTGTGATGGGGGCTGCTATAGACCAGCTGACCACGACAAAGTCGTGAAGGAGAATTTCTACAACTAGTAGAAAGGCAGAAGTTTCCTCTGCATTATGGAGGATTTCAGCCATGTGGACATGAGCTGGGAGGGCAACAGCACTGGGCAAGGAATGCCAGAAGCTCTTAGACTGTGCTAATAACAATATTGAAACGTAAATACTGGCAAGGCAATGCTGAATACTGGAAATATTGATGAACTAGTGGTAAATATGATGCCAGATGGCAGCTTAGGCTGCAGCAGCCACATGATGACCGAGTGAAGAATCTAGTGGAAAGATGGGGAGATAAGCAACAGAATCAGCACTCTAGACTCTGTAAGACTGGAACTCGTATTCACGGAAGTGACAGTTAGAACACCCTTGGCAGCAGCTGTGAAAGAGAAGACTGCTCAGGAGAGATGATTAGGATTTAAAGGAAAAATTATTGAGACCTCAGAAACAAACTACCTTGTTCTGCAGGAAGACTGAGAATTTCATCTTACTGAAGCAGCAAACTTCTTTGATGGTAAAAGTCTGTAAGAGTTGGGGGCAAAGACTGACAACAAAATAGGAATATATAACATTTCTTGGGCACTTAAGGATATTAAGCATAATGGTTCTGCATGGATGATGCAGAAGGGAATTCAGAGAACTACGTGTCTACCACTGAATGTGGGAGTCCGCCTGGTAAGAGATGATACAAAAAGTACTTAAATATGCAGCACCTTTTCTGCATCAGTCTTCATGGGCAAATCTTGTCCCCAGGCATCTGCATTTTCCAGCAGAGTTTGAGAAGGAAAGATGTAACCAATAGTAGGAAAGTCCTAACCTACTACTTAGAGAAGCTGGAATTACTGTGAGAAGCTGGATGTATTCATATCCATGGGGTTGGGAGTGACTCATTAAAGGATGATGAGGGAGTTTGCCCATGTAATTGCAAGGCCTATATTTATCATTGGTGAAAAAGGATGACACACAGAGAAGGTCCCATATGACTGGAAAAAGGCTAATGTTATGTCCATCTTTTAAAAAGGTAGGAAGAAGAATCAGTGAAACTGTAAGCTGCTCAGTTGCACTTTAGTTATTTGGAAGATCACAAAGTATGTCCTTTTGCTACTTATTCCTATGCTTGTGAAGGACAAGAAGATAACTGAGAGCAGCCAGCATGTATTTAGCATGGGAAGTGATCATGCTTAACCTACCTGATTGGTCTCTGTGATGAAGTGACTTGTCTTTTATCATGTCTTTTCTGATTATTAGCATCCCTTTGCCCTGGACCTCTGCTATGGCATCTTTAAATGGTCTTCAGTGTACTAAAACTGAACTGCTTCCCTTTGAGTTGCTATTTCTATGTGCTTTATAAATACATATCTTTTGGATTTTAGAGGCTATTTTAACTCCTCCAAGGATGTTACATGCATTGCCATAAGTCAATTCTTAAACAGCTTTATTTTCAATTATGTCCACAGCTGTATTCAAATCAGGTAAGTAAACACCGTTTTTCCTTCACACCCTAACTAGTGGTTTCATGACGCACTTTCTCACAGTGTCCACAAATATAGTTTTGGTACTCCAACCCAAAATAAAATTTGCCCATTCTGTATGGAGTAGTTGTGATTTCCTATCAGTGTTACATTCATTGTTCTAGCAGTCCGGTAGTCATCTCTTAATTGCAGTTGGTATTACTGTCCTGAGAGGACAGCTATTAAGAAATGAGGAAAGGCTTGGTGAAGAGCCTGGAGTAGGCAAACTGAGAGACCTGAATTCTCTGAACATCATGAGCATGGAGAAATATTAACACAGGACTTCAGTGCTGAACATGGCAAGAGTTGGAAGGAATTCAGATTCACAATTTCCACCGTTCTTGAGTGCAATCTATTGGGTATGAGCCCACTGTTCAACTAAAAAGGAAGACAGGGCCATTGTCAGTATATGTTCCCAATAACTGAATGCCTCATCTTTCTCCAAGGATCCATGAGTGGCAGCTGAACATATAAGGAACTGTGTCAGGCTTCTATTTCTATATGAAGAATTATTTTGAGAAGGTTGCGTGATCAAATCAGATATTAAATGCTCTCTACATTACTGCATTGCACTGGACCCCAGACATTGTTTTTCTAACCTCTTCCCTGTGTTACTCACTGAAGTATTTCAATGATTGACCAGGAGAAGAATGTGTTTATACCTGGAGGATCTGAAGAAATTTAGGTGACTAAGTTAGTCTCTTGGACTACCACTACATTTCCTTTTCCCAAACCACCAATGTTACACAAAACTGCCTGCTATCTTTAATGCTCTGATACAGGCAGTACTGTGTTGTTAGATTTTTACGGCACTGTGAATGTGTAAACATGTATATTTTGATGTCACAGCAGTGCTGCACTGACTATCAGAATGCATAGTATCTGGAATGATATTCTGAGGTCGTATGTGTGATTGTGCATACAGGCATGGCAGGGTAAGGGATGTTGTTCTGGGGACTTGTAGCTAGTGAGGGGCTATGGGAGTGTCTGGATATTCAGATTTGGCAGAGGAAACGTTATTTATGCAGAGAATGATAGGAGCAAGCATACGTCAAATGCAAATAAAAAGTGTAAGAGAGTGAAATGTAAGAAAGCAAAGTTTCTTGGAGAATCACTTTTTAAATGAAATATGCACAAAACCATAATTATCTATGCGTGCACAAGTATATATTTTAATTTGATACTTCAAAAGTCAGCTCAGGAATCTATTCAAGAGCTCCATTTCAATGTAGAGTCTCCCATTACTTGGCTTCAAGCTTCCAACTCACTGTATTTCAAGCCCTCTCAGCTATTGAGAGTGTCCTACACAGAAACCTCATCTATAATACCTTTTGACTTTCCTCTTTTTAGAAAATACCACTGAAATGTGGGTCTTAACAACAATTATTTGCTGGTTTTTTACATACTTTTCTGTTCCTCTCAATGCATATGTTCCTAAAGAATCATAGACGTTATCATCCCCATTGCATGACTGAAAAGTTGTGGTATAAACATACCAAGGAATCTACCATGGGTCAAGCAGCAAATCACTGAGAAAGTCAGCAATAGGAACGACAAGTCTCTGCATCCAAGTTCTCTAAGTGCCTTGAGTAGTCTAGATTCTCTCCTTAACACTCTTGACAAATTATTTATAGATGTATTCACATAGTCAGTAAGATATAAAAATGTTCTAATTATATCATTCAAATCAAATGACAATTATGCCCTTAGTTTGCCAGACAATGCTTTGCCAAAGAAGGTTTGCCAGAAATGTTTTGACCGAAGAAAGGGGGTGCATCTGCAGCATCTGCAGATGAGACACTATAAAATCTCCCAGGGACAAGTCTGGCCTGTCTCCGCGGAAGGCTTCAAGGTAGGTACATGCATTTTGTGAGCTTAAAGAGGACAATGTCCCTGCAATATCACATTCCAGTTCTCCTGCCTCTGGAAATTATTTCCATGAGGGAGTGCCCATCTGAACAAAAATTTCAATATTATTTCAATGCATGTCTGTATCTTCAATCCCTAATTTGTCTCTTAAATGCCTTGCAGAAATAACTGCTATTCCTATTTTACAGTGTTGGCCAGTTTCCAGGATACAAGCCTTTCTCCAAAGGTAACACTGAATAACGCACTCCTAGACTACAGTCTAAGACAGACTTTTATACAGCTGCATGAGTTCTTGTTGTAAAACCTCCTGTATTTCTGCTGACTTTTATTTAGGCTAGACTGTTGAAAATAGGGAAGATTTAAGAAGTGATGTAATTTTTCATTTTCAGCACACTTTTAACAGGAAAGTACTCCCTTGAATATTCATCAGTCATAATTAAGAACCAGAAGAGAGTGATTTTCTCTGGCTGTAGATTCTTTTATCAGAAGACCACAAATCTGGTGGAATTCATCAAGTTACCAAATTGTAGTCAATATTTAGATGTTCTATTTACTGTTATAAGGCCTATGAGTTTTAAATGACTAAGTCTCACTTTTGAGTGGGACTTAGGTAATTTCAAGTTATAATCAAAGTGGATTTCTTCTTTCCACTTAGAAGTGGTTACTTCTAAGACATTTTCTAGGACACTAGTTAGCAATTTATTACATAAAAAGCATTGAGTTTTCTCACTGATATGGATTTTATTATTATTCTCAGTGATCCACAACCTTTTTTTTTTCCATACCAAACACCTCTGCTGACGTGCTTTCAATAAAGTGCAGCCATGGCCTCTGCAGACTCTGAGATGGCTGCCTTTGGGGAGGCGGCTCCTTACCTCCGGAAGTCAGAAAAAGAGAGAATTGAGGCTCAGAACAAGCCTTTTGATGCCAAGACATCCGTCTTTGTGGCACATCCTAAAGAATCCTTTGTGAAAGGAACAATCCA
>JAOTQQ010000003.1:24135171-24156173 GCA_026546715.1 Gallinago undulata | reverse complement strand
CAGGTCACTGTCACTGTCCCCTGCTGGAGTTGGTCTGCGTTACACAACTGATTGGTCCTTCAGGAGGAGCAGGGGCTTGTATCCTTCCCTCAGCATCTCAGATGGATGCAGAGAGCAATTCAGGAAACGTTTAGGCTGACCACTAAGGAAGTCCATCTACTAACTTTCTCTCTGAAGTGACAGGAGCCTTGGTGCTTGGAAAAAAAAATTCCCTTGAAAATGCTATAAGGAAAATATCCTGCTCTAGTATAAATATGTAGTTAGATTAACTACAGCATAATCTGTAGTAGCTTAATCAAGCTGAAACTGACCATCCAAGAGGTCTCACTTTAAAATGGGTGCTTTAAAAACTGCTGAAACTTCCTGGCCCACGTGTTATGACTGAATCACACCAGATCTGTTAAACTCCAACCAGGTGGGTCAAGCCAGAATCAGGTGTTCACCACTGGGGGAGCACCAAGACAGCTGGAATGGGCCAAAGAAGGACTGGAAATGTTAGGGTCATCAGTGGAGAAAGGAAAGACCCTGAGCTGACAGAAGCATCCACTGGTCAGTGTGCAGGGCCTCATTTGCACAGGCACATAAAGGACACTACATAGGTGCTTGGAAGCGTGTGACTATTGAAAGGCCAATATGAAGAATCAATGGCCCTGCCAACTCCACTGGTAGAGCAGTCTAAGGAGAGCAACTGCAGCATCTCTTTTGACAGCTGTGATCTGGCTGGACCTCCACAGTGCAGGTACTAGGAGAGGCCCAGGGCTCTGGATCAGCCTCACTCATCTTGGGATGGCCATGAGATCCAGCCTCCACAGATAAGGACCTCCTAAACTCTTAGGCCAGTGAGGGTGAGCCAGCAAGCCCTTTGTGGCCTAATGTGTAGATGAGTCATTCCCATGCTCTATCTTTATGCTGGCACAAAGCACACGAGTAATCACAGCATTCTTCTCCATGAAGTGGATGTGAAAATGGCACTGTGAATACGAGCAAAGTCCACCTTCTCTGTGCATACACAAAAGCAGAGCAGGGCTACAGTGAGAAGAACTCCTGCCCCTTATCTCCCTTGTCTGCCCCTCTTGTCCTGAGGTTTGGTCTTGCAGAGGAAGCTGGCGAACAAACCCCTTTCCCTCTGGGACATGTCAGCAGCATCGCTGCCTGGGAGACAGGGCTGCTGTGGGAGGCAGGGCCAGCCACCAACACATATTGGAAACATAGGCTGTCCCTCATTTAGCGAGTAGAATGGCACTACAGATCAGTGGGGCAGAAAAGCAAGTGCTGAGGACCTGGCACCTGGACTAATGGGTTTTGGGGAAAAGTGTGGGAGTCCCAAGAGCTCAATGGCTGTCTGAGGTGGGAGCACGGTGGATGTGTCCGTGGAGCACACCTGTCCTGCAAACCACAGTGTGGGACATCAGGGAGATCTGCCTCCATGGCATTTTCCTTTTGACACTAAGCATTAATGAAGACATGCTCAAAGACCTGCAATTAGTGCTGCTTGCACCATGGTAGCATGTGCGGATGCCAGGTGAGGAAGGGGCTGGGTGTCATCCACCACCAAAGACAACTGTCCCCAGAGGGACAGTCCAGTCTGGGAATGTCTGTGCAGCCGAGGCTGCAGGCAGAGAAATGCCAACTGGCTGCCATGCCCTGATATCCTCTCCTTCCTCTTGTTGACAAGGGTGAAGTCTTTCCTCTACTTCTGCCCTGGCATGTGGCAATGAGCTAGCCACGTCTGCAGGAGGAGAGGGCTTTGGAAAGCCAAGAACAGATACTTGCCTTATTTAGGTGAGCTCTGCTTCATGCCCTTGGTTTCGTGGAACCCCTCCCCAAGGAGGAGTCTGTGTCCAGAATGTGACATTTCCTTCATGATACAGCTATTGAGATGGTAACCGGCTGTTCCAGCATGAGCCTGCCAGAGACCTGGGTCTCCATGGGTAGAAGGGTCTGGTGTAGCATATGTACAATCAAAAAATTTCCCATGGTCATCCTCAGGCAGATTTTGGGGCCTGATGAATTAAGGTATATGATCATAAAGAGCCAGACTTGGCTCAATCTGACTCACGACATAAACATAGAGTGAGAAATGAGTCAGGGCAGAAATAGCCATAATAGTTGTGTGGAATTGGACATTCACATAGTCTGAGATAAGAAGAGAACTGACAATGTCTCAAAATACCTGAAATATGGAGCATATTGGATAAAAGAAAATGTCTATAAAGAAAAATACTAGCAGTTGAATTTTCTTTCATTGAAAAGTCTTTCCTGGTCAACATTTTCTATGCTGGCATTTCTGAAGACATAAAGAAAAGTCTGTATACAATCATCATAATTTGGGGTGAAACTATATGCCTATGTCAGTCCAGATTATGTTTTTAGTAACTAAACTAAAACATTTTTAGTTCGTGTTATTATAAAACTATTTGTTTTCCATCTGCTTACCATGTGTTCAGTGTCCAGAAAAATGACCTTGGTAAAATCCAACAAGCAGATCTCATAGCATTCATACACAGAGCCATGGTATTATTTTGCAACGAAATTTTACAAGGACATAACATGTTTCATCTGATTATTTCTTTGAATATGAGATGAGTACTCCGTAATTGAAATAGAAATTTTCTTCTCAGCTTTTTAAAAAAGTTAAACTACATTAGTTATTAACATGCTGAACATTTACAGTGGTAATGGTGTCTAACAGCAACAACTCAACATATGCCACCAGGCTGCATATGTCCAGAAAAAGCCAAGTAATAAGCATTATGTTTTAAACATTCACTTAGTTCTTGTGAATCTTGAAATGTTTCTTATTTATATCAGGGATATATCTCTCATTCTTTCATATAAATGAAAGTATGTTTCATTTTTTTCCTGTACTTACAGTTTGATGCCTTACCTTGAAGATTAGAATTAGCTCATATAAACAAACACCCTGTGCAGGCAGACTGCTTACTAGCTGGTAATGGATGCAAAGGTCACTGACCTTGAAAAAAGGATTGGTCTATAATTACCATAAAGGAACATCTCTGAGAGAAAGTTTAAAATAGATGCAGCTGGTGTACTCCAATGGAGCTGCATGGATTGCAAAGACTCTCACACCTGTAATAATCTGGACACCAGTGACATGCCTCCTAAGTAAATAAGCACTATTTAATTGGCAGAATAACATTAACAGAAAATACTCCTGTTCAGCACAAGGAATCTTTTACCAGTTAATTCTGACAAACCTAATTAATCAATTCAGTTCTTCATAACTTAAGAATCTATTCAAGACCCATAAGAAACTACTAGCTGAAAAAGATCTCGTCTTTCTCATAAAAGAGAGAAAAGATGACTGTTGAAGCATTTTATTCTACCTACCTGAGTAGCTCTTTGGAAGACAATACTGCTGGGAATTTATGATTCAACATACATAAAGACCTCAGACTGGGGGCATTAATAGGGAAAGTCCAAAATTTGCAAACATTCAAGGCAGAGTGTGTGGCAGAGGCAGACATGCTCCTTCCATGCCTGCTCTGCCCGGAAGCCCCTAGAGGTCACCCTGCTCCAGGAGGACACAGGCTACCTGGAGAAATCCCTAGGAAGCATCAGGGAGTTGACAATATGGATGCAGAAGGCAAAGGTCATGCCGGCATGCTTGGTAAAGCAGTGATTGAGTGAAATGGCCTTTGCAGCTTAAGATGGATAGGAAATATTCATGCAAAGTTCAGGGAAAATTTAGTTTACTTGTACTTTCCATTTATAGTGTCTGAGAGTCCCATATCAGAGTAATGATAATCTGCCTGCATCATGACACCTCTACTATTCAATGACAGATGGAGGGTCATCTAAGGAACATGCCACCTAACCTCTTTTTCTGAGTCATTTACATTATAATATTGATATGATGCAACCCTAAATTCCCTTCTATCCACCTCCTTGTCCTTCTGTGACTCTTTTGCCACCTGTTGTCCCTCTGCTTTCTGCACTTAACTCAGAGATTTCTGAGTCTTTTTACTTCACTCACCTGTTCTGTAACTGAAGTCACTCAGCTGCTTCTATGTGTGAAAGAAACGGAATTCTGAATGTCACCTAACAGTTACTTACTATTTGCTGGAGAAATAGGAGGCGTGTGCATTGTTCACCTTGGCTGCACATTCAGTACTGTCTATTTTCAATCACAGGTTGCACATTTACCCAACTCTGTACTCTCAGTTGGCTGTTTCAGGACCTTTCCAAGTGATTAAGTTGCTTTAGTTTAGGTGTGGAACAGAGAGTTAGAGCTAGAAAGAGAAGACTTTGTATTTATGAAAATCCATTTTCAAAATTCCCTATGTGGAGGCACGGAATGTTTGCTTCCCCCCTGTTTATGTAATCAGGCTAAATTAGAAATGCACAATGCATTGCATATACCAGTTCTTGACCACAAGAGCAGGATTAGGAAAGAGGATGGACACCTCTGGCCCTGCCTTGTATGAACTGTGGCACAACCTAGTCTTCATCAATAATATTCTCAGGAGATTTACATTTAGTTCTAGACATTGCCTTTTACATATGTACACAAATTATTGGGGTCCTAGCTGCCTTTCTTCCTAGAGAATTATTCCCTAACTCACACTAGTAATGATGATTACTGGGCTATCTCAAGAAATCAATCCAAAATTCCATCTTCCCTTGCTGCAGCACATGAAGTCTTTTTCAGGAACATTCAAACAAATTCTTAGATGAAATATTAAAGATTTCGAAATCTTAACACAGCATGTTAAGTTCCATATTTAACAAGTTCAATGGTGGATATAGGAGGCATTCCCTGTAATTAATTTAATCTTATCCAATATTTATCAAAACTAATAAAAAAGTGTGTCCTTACCATCTCCAGGTCCCGTTTACAGCAACGTTAGTCGAAGGGTAGTAACAAGAATATTCACTCTGAAGGATCAGTGTTGTTGCATTTCTGCTTATCATCTGCCAACATTCCTGGGAGCTCTCCTTTTACCCAGGGAACAGCAGAATGAGGCTACACTTCCTACCTCATATCATATACACTGACGGTTTATAGGCCATATTGATCTTTCCAAGCATCCTCTAATTCTGATATCATGGCTGACAACAGCATTTGCAAGTTGCAGATCATACAAAGGCTGTTTGTTGAGCAAATCAGCTCAAAAAAATGCAGATTTTTTCTATATCTCTTTTTATGGAAAAATGTAGGTTCCGTTTTGTGGATGAACTATAAGGAGTAGCAAGAAAAAGTTCTCTACACTCAGCTGACTGATCTAAGAAAAGTAATTTTCTTTTTTATCTAGAAAGAATTGTGTTAAACTCAAGTCATTGTCCCATGTCAGTGATAAAACAGGAAATTATTCCTGAAAATTCTTTTTTCAATGTGATTGGTCAGTATTCTTAAGCCCTGCATAGTGAAGCATTCTGTTTCATCTGGAGTTATAGATTAGTCTATTTTTTACATGGCATACCGACTAGGCAGAGCCACTTCATTTAGTTTTCTGCAGTCTGCTCAAAATCTTATCCCATTTTTCTCAGATACCAAAATTAGTGAGAAAGTATGAAGTAAGTAGACATAATGTTTAGTTCCAATATTCTTTACAGAGTTACTCTCAAAAATCACCTCAACTAGATACACTTAAATGTCTATTGGCTGTCTTTGATAAGAATAGCATGAACTCTTTATCAGCTAAACCTGGATTGAGGAAAAAACTGTCTTCTGATCCTTCTGCAAAAACTTATGGTTTCTCTTTCTATTTAATTCTTCCTCAAACTGGAAATTATTTCTTCTGAACCGTCCGTATATAGATCTAACAATGTATATATCTCCTTACTGCCTGCTCTATTTATCCCTGCCACAATAAGATGTTAACCTACTCATCCATAAAAGCTGAATGATCTAGCTGTGAGGATTTTTAATGTCATAGGTGATATTATTATTTATTTCAACCTCCCCCTTCCTGTCTTAAACCCTCAAATTTTCCATTGAAATCAATGCATTCACATTTTTATAATATTTATGTGTTTTTAGCATATAACACTTTTTTGAAACTTACAGGTCTTGGGCACATATTGCTCTACCAGATCTAATGTGAATTTACATAACGTTTGAACATATGTAATGGCTTGATCCACATGAGACTTAGGACTGCCTTCTCATAAATTACCAATGACATTTATAGATCCTTCTGACCTTGCATCTTTTTGACCATGTGGTTAATCAAATAGCACGTACTTGCTGGTGAATGAACAGAGACCAACCTCTAACCCATAGGCTGTCTTGTTACCTACAATGCAGCTTATTGGGTTGACTATTTGGGAATAATATAGCTCCCCATCAGTAACAGTAACATCTTCTACCAGACGGTGTGCTCCAACTTTAGTACTGCTGGAGCCATGGTTAGTGGGATTTTCAGCCTTTCTTTATTGTAATCCCTGTTACACAAGGTTTTTTGAGAATATATCTTGCTTTCAGATCTGCCCTTCTCTTTATGCAAAGACCTGAACCCTTTGCTAACAAAGCATCCTGATACTTGCCTGGCTTTCATTTGGATTTTAGGTCATTCTGCTGGAGGATGGATTGTGTGTTTTAAGAACTCTTCTTTACCAGTAGACTAACGGAGTTTATAAGACAATCAAATTTATGGCCCATGAGCTTGCTTCAAAAAATGGCATAGAGCTATTCTTCCTGAATTTGAGAAAATCTCTGGGCATAATGGTCTGTAATTCTTATTTCAAGGATTCAGATCTGTTTTGATAATCTTTAAGTGGCTTCCCCATGTTCCATCTTGTATTTTTTTGGCTTTATCTAGTCTTTTTTCAACAACAGGTGTTGCTATTCTGTCTTCATTCAAAAAATTTTGTTTGCAGGATGAGCTGGGTTGAATGTTTTCAGCTACATAGACTGCCGGTGACCGGCCAGTATGGGTTCATATGATTTGAACTGGAAGTACTTAACAATTCCAGTCTTATTTCATTCATGCTGTGTTAACATTTATCTGTGTCAATATTGACTCTTTCAGAACTTTTCTATCACAATGTTTTTTTTTTTGTTTATGAAAAAAATTGTCATGCTGCTTTTACAATGTATTAAAACTCCTTAGATAATGTCTAGAAGCAGAAATTTACTTCCTGGCTAATGAGTCTTGCCCAAGCAATCTTTCATCTTGGATTACTTACCTAACACATCCATAAGGACCTTTCTGTGCAGCCTCACTATTGAGGCTTTTTCTATTTCACAGTGACAATGTGTGAATTGCTTTTGTGCTTGAAATCATTGTACTTCTGCTGTCTTAGCCACTAAAAAAAAGAATAATACTTTCTCTTTCATCCCATTTCCACCATTCCATTCCAAAATGCCTCCCTTTTATACCATCTAACACCTGTGTTTTTGTCACAAGGTGCTTCAAATTATCTATCAAACAAGTTAATATAGAATCAGCCAATTGTACTGCAGCTGCAAATTTGCTGGGCATTCTTAGTCTCACTCATTATTTCTTGCTAAATAACATTTTACCAGGAAACAGACCCATGTCTTATTAACTGTATTCTCTGGTCCGTTATACTTCTGGTCCACAGTTTTTGAAAGTTGAATACTGTTCTACATGAAGGGTCCTATACCTTACTGATTACAGCATTGTCATACAATGTTATTTGATGATCATTCAGGCTATTGAGAGCCCACAGCACAGCTATTTCTCTATTTCATCATGTGCTGTAGTCACCAGGCATTCCCACATCATATATTTGATTACACATCTTGGAACCTGAAAGAGATTTGTAGGTAACACCCTGTCTAACCTAGATCCCAGAAGATTTAGGGAGCAAAAAGGCACCTGTCTCCCCAGGTTGAAGCTGCTTCTGAGTGAACCTTAGACCTAACACTGAACCTCTAAGAACAGTTCTAGATGGCACTTGTTTATGCAATAAGAAGTTTAACTACTGCTCCAGAGAAAGCAGTCAGGTTTCTTGCATTTAATAGAATTTAGGCAGCTGCCATTTTCCTTTGTAATTTTGAGGCTTATAACAGCAGAGGGTGAGATTCATTGCTTGTTCAGTGTTCCTATGATGTTCTTTGTCTAGGTTTGTTTTCTTATGATAAAGCTGACCTTTCAGCTGGCCTTAGCTAGACTGGTAGAAGTCAGTAACCATCACTAAAGATATTTTGGCAGTGTCTTAGATAACTAGTTAATGACAAGCATGTTTGGAAAGCTCCACAGTCTGACTGGCTTGTAAGACACAAATCTTAGCATTTATCATCTATTTTAAACACACTAATTGAGCAGTCAGCGTTGACAGGTAGGAAGCTTGTTGGAAAGCATATCAGTTAAATAAGGAGGGACAAGAACCCCTCAAAACAGACAGGATTCAGGAAGGCAAATTGTCCTACTTCCGAGTCTTGTGTCTTCTTGTTGAATAGAATCTGAGTTATTAAGCCAAATTCAGATACATTTAGAAACCAATCCCTCAGGTATCAGTGCAAATGGAGAAGATATCTAAAGAGTATTTGACTTATAAAAGATACACATATAGTCAAGAAGAGCTCTTTTCTATTCAAGAGTTATTTTGAGTTACTGAAACAATTCAAGCAAAAACTTAATTTGAGTATTTTCTCTTCTGAGTAATAGAAATTCCCAGGTTACAGTATGAAGCAATGTCTGGCTGATCATGAATTAACTCCATTTCTTTGCACAAATTAAGTACAATTTGGGTAATTATTATAACATTTTTGACAATTACATGACATAAATCTGAAACTATTTTATTCTGTTCTATTGACACAGCTGCAGAGAACTTGGCCGTTGTTTACATATGTTCCTTATTGCTTTGAGGAGGAAAGGGACTAATAATCAGTAACTGATTACTGATAATCAGAGTTCCTGATATTAATATTCCTTCTTAATTTTCAATTTGCACAACAGTTCCCAGTCTTTAGTTCTTTTATGTATTAATTTTGTTTGTACAGTTACGTGGACCATTTTTACATTCCATATCGAATTCTACACTCCAGTCTACATTTCATTCTACGTTCCATTCTCAGAATACTTGAGATTGGAAGGCACGTCTAGAAATCCTATAGTCCAACCTCCTTGCTCAAATAGGATGAACTAAAGCAGGTTGCTCAAGACCTTGACCAGTTGGATTTCAATATTTCCAGGGATGGAGGCTAAATAACTTCTCTGGGCACCCAGCTTCAATGTTTGATCACTCTCACAAGAAAAACCTTTTCTTATGTTTAAAGAATTTTTCTGTATTTCACTTTTTGCCCATTGCCTCTTATCACTGAGCACCACTGAGAAAAGCGTGGCACTTTGCAGGTTATTATTGATGTGATAAAAAAACGTATTTCCACAGGATCTAGCCCAGTCCTGTGATTCACCAACAATTTCTCTTAACTGCTGTAAAGAGGTAACATTTTAGGCCAATGCTACCCAGTGTAGCCACAGTGCTGTGCAGTTCTGTCTCAATATAAAAATTGAGAAAGCACAATAAAATTATCACCGTTATAGAATCATAGAATAGTTTGAATGGTTTGGAATGGACTTTTAAAGGCAATCTATTCCAACTCCCCTGCAATTAGCAGGGACATCTTCAACTAGACCAGGTTGCTCAGAGCCCTGTCCAATCTGACCTTGAATGTTTCCAGGGATGTGGCATCTACCACCTCTCTGGGCAACCTGTTCCAGTGTTTTACCATCCTCACTATAAAAAAATATTTTCCTTAAATCTAGTCTAAATCTATTTTCTTTTAGTTTAAAACCATTACCCCTGGTCCTATCACTGCAGGCCATGTGATGGTAGTTATTTTCACTTGAACCAGCTGTTTAGCTCAAGGCAGCAGTTCCTAACAAGCGTGCTGATGGAGAGGAAGTACTTAAGAAAGCACTTGGGCTGGTGGGACAAGCAAGAAATAATGGGTTAGCAGCAGGATGGACCCTTCAGGATCTGTTTGAATACACATACAAGTGTACTGAAGTCTCCTGCCTGAACAGCCCCTGCTTATTTTTCTTCAGGGGCAAGTCATTCCAATGGCAAATTTTTATAGCTGATGCCTTTAGCCCTGCTAGTCTGTGCAGACAGGACTGCCTTTGTTCCAGTCAAATGACTTGTATGTCATTGGTTGTCTCGGAATGTAATAGATGTTTTGTAATACATTTTTTTTATGCCTCTGCTGTTTCTTCTGAAGAATTATGTTGCTCTGATATTCTTTCCTTGCTACTGTATGGAAAAGGGGATGGCACAAAACTGTGTTCTAGCCCAGGGATCAGGTCTGCTGTGAGAACAGTACAGAGATACTAGCCTGGGGCTGTTTGCTATTCTGCTTTTCATACTTTGCCTGTGAGGAAAAGACTTGGGATGGGGAAAAAGATTCGTTCTTCTTTTTTTTTTTTTTGCCATGCTGGGGAGATGTCTGTCTCACTCTCACTGGGCACTTCTGGGTAAATAACAGTCTGTGCATCTTTCTACTACAATGCATACTAAGTGCTCTTTATTGGCATGTGAAGGAGTTATCTTTGGTTTTGTGTGTAGATAGATTTGTCTGACATCCCAGAAGCAGTGTGTGTAGTTCTTGGTGTTTGATTATAACCACATAATTCCAGGTAAAAGGAGTGTTCTCCACAATGCTGGCTGTCATGACTTTGAAGAGTTTAGTATCTCTTGAGGGAAAGAGAATACCAGCTTCTCCTGATCAGAAAACAGCTTATTTGTGGACAAGTACTTTGAACTCAGCAAGCAAAGCTGCTCAGACCACCCATAATGTTCCTGCTATGGACAATGAGAAGGGATTGTTCTTCCTCACCTGATCCTATAGGGACGGGTAACCAAAACAACTGCACTTACATTATCATTTTCCTAAAAGATCTGAGGACTGATAGGTAATGCTGCAATGGACAGACCACAAAGCACTTCTGAGCATGGACCGTGCTGATAAGTGAAACCTTGCATCGTAAAATTCAGGAAAATTTCCCAGATAGTTTTTCTAAGTTAAAGTTTGTAAGGCCTTTAGTATTAAATGCTGAAGGGGCAAATTAACTGCTGCAGCCATTTATGAATAGTAGCTGTGCTTTGTCTGCCAAATGACACTGCTGCTTCCCTAAGTGACACTGGTGCCACATATGAGACCTGCTTCCAGCAGTATTCAATAAGAAACAAAGTGTGTTCATGGAGAGCATATCTACCACCTCAATCCAGTTGCTGAGGAAGGAAATCCACATGTGGGGGCAAAGAAATATCCC
The DNA here is from genome assembly GCA_026546715.1 of Gallinago undulata. NCBI lineage: Eukaryota > Metazoa > Chordata > Aves > Charadriiformes > Scolopacidae > Gallinago > Gallinago undulata. The sequence continues at coordinate 24,144,963 of JAOTQQ010000003.1, read as the reverse complement.
TCTTAGGCACTCTTTTACCTGATCAGGTGTGAGAATTTTCAGTCTCCTCTACCAAAGAACTTATTTTCTTACCAAAGTGAGCTGAGGATGTGATGAAACAGGGCAGTGATCATGATGGACATGTTCAGAAAAGGTTGTGGAAAAAATAGCCACTCTGTACATCACATAGAGATTTCTCCGAAGGAGAAATCCTGTTGCACAGCAACAGTAAGACTAACCCTGAAGGAAAATATTAGAGCATGGCAAGTGTGTGTGGGGTGGGTACATGCAGTTGTAAATGAATAGGTGAGTGCGTGTGTGCCAGGGGAATAACTTCTTAAAATGAACTTAAGATGTTTGAAACAAATAAATCCCTCAGTTCTTATATTTGGCTCGGATCATATTTCCTGTGCAGCTGTTATAGCCAAATGTTTCATTCACTCTGAGAGAGCTCAAGGCTCTCCTTCATATCTTAAGATGTCAGCGAAACACTAGCTTCTTTCTGCTGAAACTCAACTCCAAGGAGCAATGATACCAGCATCCATAAAAATAACTGTCTGTGCTGGGGTCCTTAGACAAGTGTTTGCTATTGAATTCTTGAGCCCATTATAGAACAGGCATTTTCATAACAAGTCAGACCCTGGAGGGGGGGGCCTCACTTCAGCTTGGTCCACTTTAAGAAGTCATTACACACTTCATGTGTGGCAGGGAAAGGAGCAACATCAGCTTGCTTCCCTGCATGCTCCCAACTCAAAATTACTGATATTTCATGTATTGCCTTCCCATCTTCTGCCTACCATAAACATGTGACATGAGCCTCTGAGAAATTACATTTTTTCTTTGAAAATGGCTGTTGTCTTTATTAGGCTACGAGTCCCCACTTGGGATCAGCCAGGAAGAGGTTGTGCTACTGAGAGCTTGGAGCCTATATGCTGCTGCTCACTTGTTAGAACAGGCTCTGCTCCATGGTAGGGAGGTTGTCCCTCTGCATGGGCAGGCAGGTTGAGCACAGGCAACTTAAGGTGCAGCCTTTGCACATGGCACTTCATCCATCCTTCCCACAAGGCTGTGGCCTTGGATGCTCACTGGGTTCAGATGCTAAGGTGTGACCTGCACAGCTGGACCTCCTCACAGCTGAGAAAATCCTGCTCATGGGGTGCTATGGGCAGTGGGGACACACCAGCAGGGCTGGAGCACATCAAGAACTACAAGTCATGTATAAAATACCTTGTTTTCTGCCTTTCTGGTAATGGCATTCTGATCTTTTTTGTTCAATCTCTCTTTTAGCTCAAAGAGTTATTTTCTCTTAAATTAATCCCATTTTTTAAGCGGAATCTCTATTCAGAGTTAATTTTGGCTAGGTTATTAAGACAAGACCACTTCTTACATCTATCAAAAGCACACTAGTGTGTCTTTCAGACAGTGTACATGGATTCACAGGCACAGATGTAGTACTTTCTGGGGTTCACAATAGACTGTAGTCATAGCATGAAACATCACGCTTATTCAGTGTTTACTGTGCCACATTAAATTTCTTTATTGATGCAATCCCTAACGGGACTGTCCCTGCTTCCTTCATTCTAGAGTCACACTTCTGGCCTGTGAAAATGTAATCTGTTAGTACAATTATGTCTTTCTTCATTACATTGTCTAGATGAAGTTCCGTTGAATGCAACAAGAGCACTGGAATGATGAGCTCATTAGAGCTTCCATTGCCACCATCACAGCCAAAAGCAGTACCATCTCCACCCCTTATTGCATGCCATTTAAGCCATACTATCCAATGCATCCTTTTTAACTACATCCCCTCCCCACTGTTTTATATATACACAGATGTCATTTCCTATGACAGGGGTGGTCTATGAGCCACTCCTGTAAAATGTAAGTAAAATGCCCATAAAATATGCATTGAGTTTATATAGTCCATGACTTGGGTTCCATCTATTACAGTGGTCACTTAGAACAGGAGAAACAGTGTGGTTGTGGAGGTATTTGGTACTAAATCCAGCTCAGCTTGGCTCACTGCTGCACTTGCATGTCTTCTTGTGAGGCTAGTCCTTCAGTGGTTTGTTTGTTTCTTGCTATAATACTTTCTGTAACATGTAACAGAAATCATGAACTACAACAATTTAAAGGGATGTCTGTTACAGTCTCCACCTCTTGACCCTTTGGATGAGGATTTAGCATTTGCAATGAACTCCTTACCCAGTCCAGCCCAAACCGTGACACCTTGTCCTTGCCCTTGGCCTTGCATGGGTGTATCCATGGGCCACAGTCCCATAAAAGTGTGCCTGCTCCAGTGTGAGAAGGACAATATTTCCTGCAAGGTCAGGAGAAGGGTGGCCACTATGAGGGCCTTGCTGTGCCCAAGGGACCCCCTGGGCCAGAGGTGCTGTGGTCTCATTTCTACCCCTGTGCAAGTTGTGCAAACTTGGGGTTGCCAGTTTCTGGGGAGGTGCCACTGCCTCTACAGAGCTGGAGGAGTGCAAACCAGCTACTGGTCAGGTACTGGAAGGGCTCTAGCTTCCAGCCTGCATTGGGAAGAGGTTGTGGGCAGGAGCCTGCCACTGCCTCAGCCCAGAGAGTGATTCCTGGTGGGAGCTTTGCACAGAAGCCACCACCCAGCCTGTGGGCTGGCCTCGCCCTTCAAACAGTATCCCAAAAGGAGCAGCAATGCTGTATAAAAGCTGTTTTCTTTGTTCCCCTCCCCAGACCTGACAAAGAGGGCTGCAGGGAATTTGGGTTGGAACAGTGAATACCTGATGGCTACAAATGAACCTGGCCCAAGTGACTTTCAAGGAGATGAGTCACTCCTGCTGTTGGGCTTCAGAAAGGGGAACAGGGAACTGCAAGGACACATCTGTGGCAGGGTTACAGCAGAGGGACTCGGTTGACTTGGGAGCCTGGGCAGAGACCAGTAGTACAAAATGCTCCTGGAGGAGGACAGTCTTGAGGGACGGTGGAGAGAAGACCACATTACTTGCTCTAAAGGGAGCTGCATTGTGACCAGGGCAGCCCCTGAATGTCTGCATCCCAGCGCAGAGCCCATAGGAAATTCTCAGAGCAGCTTCATGGATGGTGGGACTAGTACCTGGCAGGGACAGAAAAAGCAAGTATTGCATGGGAATCTGCTTCCTCTTCTTTCTGGCACCAGCCTTTGGGGGCTGACTCTTGTCTCAGGGCAATAGCGAGTGCTGTGATGAGGTAAGGAAGGACCAGAGGATGGGTAGTATTGTATGAGGGCTCTCCCGTGCCTCCTGGCTCCTGATACCCACAGGGATGGGGGCAGAGTCCAGAGGGAAAGCACCTTCTGGTAAGTCCCTGTTTATTTCTGACCCTCAGTCCCAGTTCCCAGCACAGGGTACATAGAGCCAGGCTGCTTTCTAGGAGGGTGTTATGTGCTAGGGGACATGTCCTTCCTGCACAACACTCACTGTGATAGCAGGGTAGCAGAAACACTTCTGCCCCTATGAGCAAGAGCTGCCTTTATTTCCACAGACCATATGGATCATTTCCTCACTTGCTGTCTCTGGGGTGGAGGAGAGAGGGATGCCAGTAGAGCAGCACTGCTGCCCAGCAGGTAGCAAGCTGAAGATCACTCTCTTGGAACTGTGGCTGTTTCCAGTGCCAGCCAGTGTTCCAGTATCCCTGGGGGAGTATAAAGGGGAGACGTAGTGCTAAGCCCAAGCTCAAAATTGCTTCTCTTGGTTACATTCTTCATCCTCCATGTTGGGGCCTCTTGCTATTGAACAGACTACTGTTGTTAATATTTCTTTTTTTTTTTTTTTACGTCCATAAATCTAGTTGCCCAATTAAAACCTTGGGTTTTTTTTCCAAATCAACATATAGGGTATAATTTCACTCAAACTAGGCTAAAGCTAAAAACAAGTTAGATATTCATCTCCAAACTGTTGGGAAAATTGCTGTTTCGGCTAAAAAAAAATAAATGTTCAAAACTCAACAAGTTCAGTCAAGCTCTCATGAGCTAGTTCAAGGTAGTCCAGTCAAGCTCAGAAGGCTGACCTTCTGACAGAAATGACAACAGGAAATGTAATATGCTGCAGGACCACACTAGCAAACTGCTTTAGGCACCTTCTGAATTGGCTTGACATTTGGTCTGGCCCAGAATGGTCGTTCTCATGAGTTAATTTTGAGTTCAATCTGTAGTGTATGGGAAGAAGTAAGTCACTATGAAAGGTGCTTCTTTTCATGACCATGACATGTTTTGTGGAGATGGGTTTATCACTTACAGGGGTACCTATCTCTTTCCAGAAGTTGGATTTTTAGACAGTGACATCTACTATACTGCAAATGTCTGTCTACTTAGGCAAGCAAGATGGTCTTTTCCCATTGGAGTTAAACAGATAGTGGCATTTATTTTTCACGTCAAATGGAAATCTTCTCAGTGTGTTATATACATATTAAAATCAGTAAATTAAAGATCCTATGAAACTCTGTCACTGATAGCCTAAAGGGAAGATAAATTGTGTATCTATTTGCATTTGTCATAGACTCCTTGATCCTTTGCACAACTGTGGGTGGTAACATTGTTATACCAGTGCATCTATTTTTTTCTAAACATGGTTTAGAAAACTATCTTCTAAAATGAGCTGTTTTTTTATGTTGCTTTACATCACTTTTGCTTCACTTTATTTCAGTATGAGAAGTTTGCTGAAGATTTTGTACTAATTTCTCTGATTATACTCAATACCAAGATCTTCTCTGAAGCTTTTCAATCCCTGCTATGAGGCAAATGTTTCTGTGGAGGAGAGGAGTCAGTTGAACATTACTCTGAAGGCAGAAGCAGACAACAACCGCAAATGTAAAAAAAAAGATAATAATAAAGATTAAAGATTTTTCTACCATCGAGTTACTGGATATCTATAAAGTCTTGACTGCAGATGGATCTTGCGACTTCTTTGTTGTTGTTGGTCTTGCAGTAACAGAAAGATCCTTTAACCCTTTTGAACATGCAATTCAAGTTTGTGGACCAAAGATGGAACAGTTCTCCTATAGACCACTTGGCTTCTAGAAAAAGCAAAGTTAAATACCTTCTTTTATGAGGAGCCTTTGTAATTTTAGCTGAGCCTAGTGCCATTAAATGTTGAACTAGCAGTGCAGAGACAGCAACTATGTTTATCCTTGCTTTTGGATTAACAAGTAGTTAAATTTGACACCGTGCCTTTGTGCAAATTCAGATTATCCTATTTAAATATTATTCTCTTCAAATCCTTTTGATTCTGTGTAGAAAATTTTGAAGGACTTTGAAGTATTTGCAATTTCCTTGATATTTTCTAATTTAATACTCCTGAATCTTTTTTGTGTATCATAGGTCATGAAATTTGTTTCACATTGAGGAAAATTGTGTTTAATTTTGAACTGTTATCAGTGAAGGAATAAAAGGATATAACCCACCATATCTTTAAAACAAACAATGGAAAATGGAAAAATTGAGAGTTATAAACTAAGAACACAGAAATAAACAATGCTTGTAGTAGTTGTGACTAACCCTTATGTCACAATTGTCAGGTTGCGATGTACAGAGACAGCATGTTGATCATATAAAGAAAAAAGCAAGATTTATAATACTATAGGTATTTCTCACTCATGAAGTTAAGGGTGAGAAAAATATTTCTTTATGTAGAGCATTTAACGTATTGATTTGATAAACTGGGAAAATATATTGAGAGAACCAGGGCTTCAGATGAAGGCAGTGTCCTTGCCACCTGGATCTGGATATAGGCCTGGATATATTCCCTGCCCATTCGTAACCCCTTGCTCGGAGCTGCCAAGGCCCTCCTGTCCCCTCCTTGGCCAGGACTGGTAACCATTGGGTTGCTGGACACCATGTTTGAGTGCACAACTGCAAGAGTTCCTCAGAGCAACCCCTGCTGGCCCCACACCGGGGACCATGGCTGTGCTGTGGGTCCTGATGGAGGGAGGTGCCCCCACCAGCACCCTTTGGTGCCTGCTCCCCAGAGAGGCCAGGCTTCGGATGCACTCCACGCTCACCATTGCCCCCAGGCTGGCTCTGGGTTGCTCCATCCATGTTTCCATCAGCCTCCCCATGCTGTAAGCATGGACGTCAGCTCTGGGTTTGGGCTCCTGGCTGGGGCCTAGACACCCAAAGTGTGAATACTGCAGTTCCAGAGCCCTTCTGGAATAAGCTCTTCATGCACAGGTCAGAGCTTAATGTTGGATATTACCTTGGATCACAGGCATCATTATTCTAATCTTGCTGCAGTGTTATTATTGACTGAGCTTTATCCACTGAGCTCTTTTAATAACCAAAATGCCAATGACCAGGAGAAGAGTGTGTTTAGACCTGGCAGGATTTAAAGTTGCTTATGTGTAAGGTCCAACAGATGAGCTCTGTTGGATTTAGTTTTTGTAGCAGAAAAGAGATGACAGATGGAAACTGTGCCCACACATTTCCACTGCTCATAGCATCTTGTATCTTAATCTCAACTTCTGATGAAGATGGCTTCATGGCTGGCATAGTAGCTAATGTCTGGGCACATTCTAGTTTCTCTTGTTACCTCTTGTTTCTCTGGTTTCCTTGTTGCTCTTGTTTCCTTGTTTCTCTTGTTACAGTTTCCCTTGTTACATGTGTAGCAAGGCAGTGAAGGAAGTGGAAAGTGACCATTCAGAAGGTCTTAGCATGCTAATATACCGCAATGTGTGCTAGTTGGGGATGAATATCAGTCATTTCCTCATTTAAAAAAAACAAAACAAAAAAAAAAAAAAAACCACAGTATCAACCACTTTATTTTTAATCTGTAAATTACTTATTTTTTCACAACACTGAAATTCAAGACATCATAAATTGGAATCTTCTAGTTAGAAAATGCACACATCTAAAAAGCATATATTCTTATATTTTCTTACATTTATACATCGTTTTGGAAGGATCATGTAAATGTGTGAACAAACCTGGACTGCATACATGCAGATGCTCGAGATGTTAAGCATTCAGGGTACCTCAGCCTTTTGCCCTGAGGTAAAGTTTGGAAGAAGTATGTGTTGGACAGACAGACAGGGTCTCTGAGTCTTGTGTGCAGGTAAGAATTGCTCGTTCACTGATTAGAATTGTGGATGCGTGAGGCTTCAATGTAGGCATGTTACAGCTGTCAGAAGGAACATCTTGCTTTGTGTTTGTGGAGTAGACTATGTGTCAGAGATTGCGAATGTCATTGACCATCTGCTCTGCCTCCTGGAACGGCACAAGTCAAAGTATGCTCTTTCAGAAAGAACTGATCAGTCGGGTCAGAGCAGCATTTCTACAGCATCTCCCACTTTCATGAGGAACATAAAGGCTGAGTTGCATGTGTACAATGTGCAAATGGATGTGTACACTCATGTATGTACTTTACTTACCTTGGAATTCACTTGATGCACTCTATGTGAGGGTCTAGCTCAGAAACTCAGCATGGTCATGGACTCAGACAGTGAGGGAGCCCCAGCACCAACACATGGTCATGGGAAGGAGCATGGACTGTAACACACCTCATCTCTTCTGCTTTAGCTGTTTTGCTATTGCAGCTGGTAAGTTGTAACAAAAAATTACTTGGCATATTCTATTTAAAACTTCTAGCACATTCCTTCATAAACCTTAGACTGTGCTATGAGAATAAGTACAAACAAATGCTTAAGCACCAGAAAATATGCCGAGAGAGATTGTAGCAACTTCCTTCTTTGAGATTTCCAAAATTCACCTATACATGGTCCTAAACAGTCTGATCTTTCTGTGCTTTGCGAATTGTATGAGGCACTTCTGGAGAATATGTTGACCTAAATCTTTTCAGGATGCCATGATTCAGAGATTTTTCTCCATCAAGAGCAAGACCTGTGTGTCCTCAAACTGGGAACCTGGATTATTTTCAGTGTTTCACTGACCAAACCCAGGAGGCTCTTTCAAACTGTCTCTGCCTGACTTGTCCAATCCTTCTTTTATAGCCTTCTCATATTATTTATAGGGGATTTATTCAGTCAGTGGATATCAATAATTTCTAATTATATCTGGTCACATCACCTGACAGTTTTTCCTTTAGTTGACTTTGCCAAACAATGCTTTGCCAGGAACAAAGTTTGCCAAAAATGTGATGACCGAAGAAAGAAAGGGTATCTGTACTATGTGAAAACAAGAGTATAAAATGCCTTGAGACAAGACAGTTCCGCCTTTAAAGAAAATTTCAAGATAAGTGTGAGGTATCTTGGTTAGCAAAGAGGAGGTAGAGCCTTGCATTCTCTGTTATACTTCAGTCCTAAGAGCTCTCATTTTCAGAAGGTGATCTGTGACTCAGCTTGTATTTTAAATACACTTTCAAGACATTTGTAAATATTCATTCTGCAACTTCACTCTGAATTACTTCACAGCAATAAGTAGAGAAATTGTTTTTCTATTTTACATACTACCAGCCTGCAAGTCACACAGACTGCAAGTAACTCGTCCTATCCCACAAGAGGTAAGACATTGTTTTATTTATTCCTTGTGTATAAAAAGGGCATATAAAGGATTTGGTCTTGTGTAGCAGTTCTGCTTCAAAATATATATTTACTGGAGGGATGTAGGGGGAGAGACAGAAATTACGTTGGGAGTTCATCTGCCTTCCAAAGAGTATGTCTAAAAATATAGTGACATGTAAGAAAAATACCATGTATCTTAGAAGCAGTATGATTATATCACTGTCATGGCGTACTTTTAATAATGAACCCTGCTCTTTGGTAGGACGAGGTAACTTGGCTGGAGAAAAGCACACTGATATAGTTCTGCTGCTTCCAATACTACATATTGCAGAGCTGATGATGGCTATTCTGTACACAGAACACTATGAAGTTCATGGTGTTTTGTAATGTGTTGTAAACATATGATATAAGACCATTTAAGGTAGAATTTATTTCCTGCTGACAGGCTGTTTGCTGTCTGTGTTATATAAAATCCCATAATTCCACTCACCTGGACTGAAACCCACTTGCAGCTGATATCTCATTTTTAATTATGGACCAAAGCAGCCTGTGGGGTTTTTATCTCTAAATCTTTGACTTGGCAGTATCCAGACTGATGAAGTTACACCAGAAGAAAATATTTATGTATTTTATTCATTAGTGAAAAACATGTGAGTCAGTCTATCACTTTATCCCATGTTTCCTATTAAAATATATTGTGTTGGAATACATACTGTTCCATTGTGTAATCAGTCCTGCTGATTAACTTTGAAATGTGATGCAGATGAAGAAACTAAGAGTGTCCTCTTAGAGCTACAAATTCTCTACTTGATGGTAACAGATTTGAGTCAAGTAAGGACACGGATCACAACCAATATTTATTTGGATGAGTATCATTAATTTGCTACAATTATTAGACTCAAGCTGTTACTAATAATGCCAGGCAACCGTGGACACTCTACAATCATGTACTTCTTCACAGCTCTTTCATGCACTTACTGATCCACAGCTTCTCAGTAGAAGCAACAATCTTTTTCCTTTTATTTTTTAAAGGTGTACCCAGTTAATATTTATAAAAAAAACCATAATATGTTCTGCCCATCAGAGTTCTCTACAGGTGTAGCCCAAGTAAACTGGAGTCATGTCTTCAGACGCTGAGATGGCCATCTTTGGGGAGGCAGCTGTGTATCTCCGAAAGTCAGAAAAGGAGAGAATTGAGGCCCAGAACAAGCCTTTTGATGCCAAGTCATCTGTCTTTGTGGTGCATCCTAAGGAATCCTTTGTGAAAGGGACAATCCAGAGCAGAGAAACAGGGAAGGTCACCGTCAAGACTGAAGGTGGAGAGGTGAGTAGAAAACAATGCTGAAG
>JAOTQQ010000003.1:24118242-24130622 GCA_026546715.1 Gallinago undulata | reverse complement strand
CCACAAGAAAGACATTGAGGTGCTGGAGCAGGTCCAGAGAAGGGCAACAAAGCTGGTGAGGGGTCTGGAGCACAAGCTTTATGAGGAGAGGCTGATGGAGCTGGGGTTGTTCAGTCTGGGGAAGAAGAGACTGAGGGGAGATCTTATCGCTCTCTACAACTACCTGAAAGGAGGCTGGGGTCGGTCTCTTCTCCTCGGTCACAGATGATAGGACAAGGGGTAATGGCTTCAAGTTGCGCCAGGGGAGGTTCCGGTTAGATATTAGGAAATATTTCTTTCCTGAAAGAGTTATCAGACATTGGAATGGGCTGGCCAGGGAGGTGGTTGAGGCACCATCCCTGGAGGTGTTCAAGAGACGAGTTGATATAGGTTGACATAGTGCTTGGGTATACGGATTATTAGTGGATTGGTGTTGGTTTTGGGTGTGCTGTGGGGTGTTTTTTTTTGTTTTTTGTTTGTTTGTTTGTTTGTGGGGTTTTTTTTTGGGGGGGGGGGGGGAGGGGGGGGAAGGTGGGGGGGAGTTTCCATTGGTTGGACTAGATGATCTTAAAAGGTCTCTTCCAACCTAGGTGATTCTGTAATTCTGTCATTCTATGAAATTAGTTTCAAAGGGGGAATAGAATAAGATTAGTTTTACTAGAGGTAAGCTATGTGGAGGCATGACAACATCTGATTGACAGTGTACTCATGAGAGTTACACTTTTCTCCACAATGTACTGAGTGTTCTGGAACACATTTGAAAAGTGCATACAATAATGAATGCAGCATGAGGAATAAACCAGAGGAACCAGAATCTTTGGCTCAGTCCCAGAACTATGCCACTGATGTAAGTGAGACTTGGTGGGAAGTGTCCTGTGATTGGCATGGTGTGAAGGATAGGTATAGGCTCCTCAGGAGTTAGAGGCAGGACAGACAAGGTGAAGGGATAGCACTTTATGTAAGGGAGTTGGACTGTACAGATCTTGCAGCTGGGGATGACATAGCTCTGTGTAAGGATTAGGGGACAAGCTAATAAAGCAGATGTTCTTGTGGGAGTCTACTATAAATTGCCTGGTCAGGATGGTGAAACCTATGTACTGTTCTATATGGAATTAAGGAAAATCTCTAGATCCATTTCCCTTGCCGTTATGCTTACTTCAGTTTACCAGATGTTAACCGGGACTATCATACAGTAGACATGAACAGGTCCAGAAAATTCCTGAAACATGTTGAAGACAACTTCTTGATACAGGTACTAAGGGAACCAACTAGATCTGTTGTTTGTTGAGATCTCCTTGTAGGTAATGTGACAATCTTGGTGGCTATCTTGGCCACAGTGATAATGAAATGGTTGCATTTAAATCTTTGGTGATATGAGAAAAACTGTCAGCAGAGCTACTACCCTGGATTTTGGGAGATCAGACTTTCGGATGCTCAAGGAACTACTTAATATGGTCCCCTGGGAATCTACTTTCAAGGGTATTGAGGTCCACTGATCACATTTTGAGAGCCATCTTTTAAGAGCACAGGAGCAGGCAATTCCAATGTGTTATAGCTGTGACAAGCAATGACTTGTCAAGCAAATCAAGTCAGGAATGTGCATGGACTTTGGAAGCAAGGTCAAGCTATATAGAAGGACTGCAGAGATGCTCTTCACCACTGTAGGGAGAAAATGCATATAGTTAAAATTCAGTTAGAGCTGAAGCTGACCAGTACTGTGCTGGATAACAAAAAAGGCTTTTTAAAGTATGTTAACAGCAAAAGGAAACAGTGGCCTGTTACTCAATGAGGTTGGTCAGGGATATAAGGATATAGGGATAAAGATGAAGTGGAGACATTTAATGACTTCTTTGGATCTGTCTTTAACACCAGGGCACCTATAACCTGGGGTTGGAGGACTGTCACTAGGGGAGTGATAAGCTCCTAGCTGAGTTTGAACTCGTACAGGATTTGCTGCTGCAATTGAATGCATATAAGACTAAGGACCCTAATGGGATTCCTCCCAAGGTACTGAACGAGTTGGCCAATATTGCAAGCCCTCATACAGTTATTTATCAATGGTCTTGGGAATCTGGAGAGATCCCAATTTACCTGAGGCTAGCAAATGTTACTCCAATTTTCAAAGAGGGCAAAAATGAAGACCCTCATAAACTTCACTGTCAATTTCACTTTGGTTCCTGATAAAAATATGGAGAAGATTATGCTGGGAATTATTAAAAAACACTTAAAAGACAATGTGGTCATTAGTCAAAGCCAACATGGGTTCATGAAGGTAAAGTCATACCTTAATGTTAATGTCCTTTTATGTTAATATCCTTTAAAGACAAAGTTACCCAATTAGTGAATGAAGGGAAGGCAATGGATGTGGGTTTTTTGGATTTTAGCAAAAATTTTGATAACATCTCTCACAGTATCCTTCTGGACAGAACATCCAGCACACAGCTAGACTTGTACACAGTATGATGAGTGAACATTTGGCTGAAGGCTCAGACTCAAATTGTTGTACTAAGTGTGGTAACAACTGGTTGACTGCTGGTCACTAGTAGTGTTCCCCAGGGCTCAATTTTCTTCAGTATTTTTATCGATGGCCTTAAAACAGCAGTTAAGTACACACTAAGTAAAGTGTGCCAATGTTATTAAATCAGGGAGAACCAGTGATTACCTTGAGCATAGAGAGGTCTTACAGGGAGATTGTGGTAGATTGGAGTGCTGGGCAATGCATGAAATTTATCAAGGACAAATGGTGTGTTCTGCACCTGGGACAGTATAATCCTTTATGTACATACAGACTGTGGGACAAGATGCAGGAGAGCAGCCCTGCAGAAACAGATCTGGAAGTTTTGGTTGATGAGTCAACAATCTACCCTGGTAGACAAAAGGGCCAACCATATCCTGGGGTGCATTAAATGCAGTATAGCTAACAGGTCAAAAGACGTGATTGTACCACTATACTCAAGATTGGTATAGCCTCACCAGGAGGCCTGTGTGCAGTTTTGGACACCACAATATGAAAAAGATATAAATATATTTGAATATGTCCAAAGGAAGGCATAAAATATGGTGAAAGGATTAAAGGGCATAGTTCACGAGGAACAACTCAGATTTTTTTAGTTTGAAGGAGTTGAGGGGTGACCTCATTAATGTGGGGGAGTGGAGAGTGGGGTTCTGATTTTCTCTCTGCTGTATGGTGATAGAATGCGAGGGAGTGGCTTAAAGTTGTGTCAGGGGAAGTTCAGATTGGATATTAGAAAAAAGTTCCTCACTGAGAGGGTGATCAAGCATCAAAACAAGATTCCATGGGAAGTGATCATGGTCCTAAGCCTGTTGGTGTTCAAGAAGCATTAGGACAATGCTCATATGGTTTAACTTCCATGTTGCCCTGTGTGGAGACAGGATTTGAACCCAATGATCCTTCTGGGTACATCTCAAATCAGGAAATTCTATGACATTTCTAAACTACCCTTCAGAGAATATTTTGTTCTGAAATAATTTGATCAAAACCTGTGCGTCATCAGATAATGTATTCTTCTCTTTCTGTTATCAGTTGCTGACAAGGCTGCCTACCTGATGGGTTTGAACTCAGCTGACCTGCAGAAGGCACTGTGCTACCCTCGAGTCAAGGTGGGGAATGAATATGTGACCAAGGGTCAAACTGTGCAGCAGGTAACAACCAGTTCATGTTTGGGAACCTCTGACTTGAATTAATGTCATGAGCATTCTCTTCAGATCTGTATGGTAACTTACTTACTTTCCTCCTTGTATAGGTGCACAATTCAGTAGGTGCCCTGGCAAAGGCTGTCTATGACAGAATGTTCCTGTGGATGGTTGCTCGCATCAATCAACAGCTGGATACGAAGCAGCCCAGACAGTACTTCATTGGTGTCCTGGACATTGCTGGCTTTGAGATCTTTGATGTAAGGAAAACAATTTGTTGATGCTTCTTAGAAGATACATCCAACTATTAAGAAAATTCAATAAATATGTTGCTTTATTTACATGATAGTGGAAAAATCATTATGCACTTATATGACCTCAGAAGCACCTGGTTCATGGATTTACATGAAGAACAACTCAGTAATAATATTCTCCAGAAGTACAAAAATTCTCATAAGACATAGAAAATGGGTATTAAAGGACTATCATGTATGCCATTATAGGCTGAAAATGGTGGCAAATTAACACAGGCTTTTTGCAAGGTTAGTTTTGATGTATTAGGGCACCAAAAATTATGAAATTATGTGTTTAAGGATGCAGTAAAAAGCAAGGATTTGATCTGAAAGAAGAGAAAATTTTGAATAGAATACTGGGAAGATTAAAATTTAATGAGAAAGAAGTGCTATAACATGCTTAGGGACTGAACTTCTATTTTTTCCCCCTGAGTACGCTTTATAACTGTGTACAAATTAGTAATATTTGTTGAAAAAAATACCAGAAAATCCTTTGAGAGCACTGAATTTGAAGTCTGTCTTTCTTCAATATGCAGGGAAAAGTGTTACTGAGAATGCTGTATGTAGCACTTTGTATAGTGTAGTTTTCACTGTGGAAACTTGTGAATTTAGATTTCTTAAGTTTCTCCTTTTTCAACATATGGTACCATTGTTGCATGACAAGTGGAGTGCTGACTTGAGAGAAGAAAGCTGCAGTGCTAGTCTTCAGATGCATGACGTGCAATTACATAGAGTTCCTGTGACTACAGGCAATTAGTTTGTCGAATAACCCTAGTCAGTATTAGGAAAGGGACACTTGCCCTGCCACTGGCTCTGGCTCTTTCCGCTAGATATAGCTGTTAAGTAGATCACAGATCAGGCTGTTCAGCTCAGTCTGGTACATGCTTGTTACAGGAAAGATGCTGTAGAAGAGTGCTACACGTGAATTATCAGCGGATCTAACTATAGATTTCTGAGCTGGAAAGTAATGGAGTAAATCTCACTGTTTTATAAGAGTAGGAACACAGTTCAAAAATAGCTGCATTTGTCTGTGCTTTGCAGTACAACAGCCTGGAGCAGCTGTGCATCAACTTCACCAATGAGAAACTGCAACAGTTCTTCAACCACCACATGTTCGTGCTGGAGCAGGAAGAGTACAAGAAGGAAGGAATTGAGTGGACATTCATTGACTTTGGGATGGACCTGGCTGCCTGCATTGAGCTCATTGAGAAGGTATCCTTCCTGTTCAGGGGCACTATGAGTCTGGAATTCTGTTGATACTTGTCATCAGTTTTCACACCCAATCTTTGTTTTGGTTTTATTTGAAATCGCTAACACGTAGCTTATTTTATCTGTTCAGGTTTCAACACCTTCATGGCAACAGCTTTGTAGAGACCTCTTTTCAAGACCCAAAACAGTGCAAAGCTCCCAATAATAGTATTCATTCATAACAACTAGAGTTAGTTTCCACTATAAAGACTACAAGTTTCTGTTAAGCTCTGATAGATTAATTTCTGCCTAGCTACAACAGGAGACTTTAATTATGTTTTTTTATATTTGCAATATAAAAAATGGAACTTCACAACTTCCATTTGATAGTCATCCTTTCATGTGCATCAGTGTGCTAAGTCAGCAGTCAAGTTTATTAAAGGACATGGCATTCAGTCACAAGGAGAATCTTGAGCAAAGAGACTTTTTGTTAAGACATATCCATATATAGTGAACTGTTTAGACCAAGAGTTTTTGTGAATATGATATTTTAAACTTTATTTTTCAATTTTTATTGCACAAATAATGTAAACTTCCATCAGTTACTGAACCTTTGACAGTAAACTGGGTAAGTATCCATTTTTAACCCTGCTATTTAGATTTGAAAAGAGATAGTAGTATTCCCTTACTGATACCACAGTCTTTATATTGATTTCATATTCTATTGAGATAAGCTCTGCCACCTTTGTGTATAAAAGACGATTTAACATTTGTGTTTCTTTTGATTTATTCTAGCCCATGGGTATTTTCTCCATCCTGGAAGAGGAGTGTATGTTCCCCAAAGCAACTGACACCTCTTTCAAGAACAAGCTCTATGACCAGCATCTGGGCAAGTCCAGCAATTTCCAGAAGCCCAAACCTGCCAAAGGCAAGGCAGAGGCCCACTTCTCCCTGGTGCACTACGCTGGCACGGTGGACTACAACATCACTGGCTGGCTGGAGAAGAACAAGGACCCCCTGAACGAAACTGTCATTGGGTTGTACCAGAAATCATCTGTGAAGACACTGGCCTCACTCTTTGCTTCTTATGGTGGAGAAGCAGGTTAAAAAAAATATCTTTAGGTTCATGCATGTACAATGTATAGGGAGACTCACAAATTAAATTTTTAAAATACTTTTTTTTTTTAATTCTGTAGAAGCTGGTGGTGGCAAGAAGGGTGGGAAGAAGAAGGGTTCTTCTTTCCAGACTGTCTCAGCTCTTTTCCGGGTAAGTACATAATTTGTTATCTCTGCTGAGCTGAACATAAAAAATAAACTTCCTTGAAATTCCCATAGGTCTTGGTTCTAGTTTGGCAAGCTGTAGTCATATTTTTCTTGGTTGTAGTTTGATTAGCTGTAGTCATAGTTTTTTAAAGTTCTTGACCCAAGTTCTTATAGCAAAGAAATCCATCATGTCACTTGACCTCTGTTGCAGTGGATACAGAGCTTATCATTTTATCCCCTAATTTACAATGATTTTTTCATCTATCATAACAAAATTTTTTTACATACCCTAGAAGCCTTCTGTCCCTCTCCTCCAGATTTCAAGGTAAAGAATAGTGTTGTAATGAGATTGTTTTGCTTTTTGTGTTGAATGTCTTCTTTACCATTACCATGTCAGCTATGCACTCTAGGAGTTACTCTGGCATGTGTGAAATATCCACATATCTTGAGCTCTAGACCAATAACAAGTCAGAAGCTTAATAGTTCTTTCTCAAGTCTGGGCCTTCCTGCCTGGCTTTTCCTTATGCATTTCCCAGGTGAAGTTGCTGGCCTGACCAAAAACTGTGGTCCTGAATACCTGCAGGGAAGAACAGCAGATTAACCTGGGAGAAGTAAGCTGTGTAGACCTCTCACAGGTGAAGGACATTTGTAAATGGCTCCTTAGTTGTCCTTCTGTCCTTCCTGGTGAACTCATGTTTTACATCACACACTTGAAAAACGGTAGGTTTTCCAAAGTAAACGTGGTAGCCTCTACCACACTGATTTTTATTCTGTTTTGGTATCGACCATCATTGCAAAAACAGGCTTTGTAAAAACATGACATATATCAAAACTACCTTTTTTATAGATGTTAAAAAAAAATGGTGAACTGCCCTCTCAGATGTGATTTGAGGCAGGGTGAGTGTTACTGATAGCTGTTCAGGTTAGAAGGCTTTGGACCACAGCTGGAATTTGTTGCCTTGTCCTTCTCTTCTGTCATCTTTGTGCCTCCCTCTGAATCACATACAAAAAAAGCATCTTTCAGACTTGGCTCCACAGGGAACATAGGCGATAGGTGTTTTGAATAAATACCAATATTCACTCAAATTAACTCATCATTTGGAATAGATTTGTAAGATATCAAATATAGTGATTCATGGATTTGACAGAGTTGGAAGGGACCTGTAGAGATCATCTAGTCCAACTCCCCTGCTACAGCAGGATTGCCCAGACCACATCACTCAGGACTTCATCCAGGTGGGTCTTGAAAATGTCCAGAGAAGGGGACTCCACAATGTCTCTCAGCAGCCTGTTCCAGGGCTCACTGTAAAGAAGTTCTTCCTCATATTTGAATGGAACTTCCCATGTTCCAGCTTGTGCCCATTGCTCCTCGTCCTATCGCAGGAAACCACTGAAAAGAATCCAACTCCATCACCCTTCAACCCATGTAAACATAGATAAGGTCTCCCCTCAGTCTTCTCTTCTTGAGGGTAAAGAGCCCCAGCTCTCTCAGCCTTTCCTTGTAAGGGAGGTTCTCTAATCCCTTCATCATCTTAGTTGCCCTATACTGGACTCTCTCCAATAGTTCCCTGTCTCTCTTGAACTGGGGAGCCCAGAACTGGATGCAGACATTCCAAGCAGCCCATCACCTGGACGACTGCATGTTGCTGTGGCAGGTATTTTGGCACGCTCTGTTCCTTTTGACTGTGGCTCCAGACCAAGTGGAGACCATCTTGGAAGTTTTTGTTCTCTTCAGATAATCTGCCTGAAGTCACCTGTTGCATACTGCACCCGGGAGGGGAGGGGCAGGCCGTGACTGAGAGGCTGCTCCTGCTGCGTTTAAATCTCCACCTGGCTCCTGGCCAGGCACCTGATTGGTTGTCATGGTCTTCCAGGTTCCCGCTGGGGCTTTGAGTGGAGGGTCCCTGAGCTCAGAAACCCCTCTGTACAGCACCATCCGACCCTTTCCTCGGGCTCACCTCAGTTCATCAATATACCTTGTGCTATTTCAGATAAAAATATATTAGCACTGTATGAGCTTTCCAGAGCAAAATGTCAATTGTTTGTATTCATAAAATGGACCATTCCTATGACTACAGCAAGTTGGATGGCATTGTAGTAGTTTTACTGAAAGGTGAATCCACAGAACAAATATTTACTAATATAAACTTTTGTTCATAATTCTTCAGGAGAACTTGACCAAGCTGATGACCAATCTGCGCAACACTCACCCGCATTTTGTGAGATGCATCATCCCCAATGAAACAAAAACACCTGGTAAAATCCTCAAATATATAGGGGTTTTCCTGTGATACTGAATATCTTCTATATCATCACAACTATGTTGTGATCCGGGATATTTGCTTGTGTTCTGAATTCTTAGGTGTCATGGAGCATCAACTGGTGCTACACCAGCTTCGGTGCAATGGTGTGTTGGAAGGGATCAGAATTTGCAGAAAAGGATTCCCCAGCAGAGTTGTCTATGCTGACTTTAAACAGAGGTCAGATTTCTGCAGCATACTGTCTTATAATAGCTAAGTCTCTGCATGCTTAACCTGGTGGGACAATTTAAGACCATGTTATGACATTGATATATCTTTTGTACAGATGGGATAAATAATCTTTGTTGTCTTTACTCGGCACCTTATATCTCACTTGTTCTTTTGATAGTATTACATGACTTTGAAAGCAAACAGGACACTCTGCTATCCTCTCTAGAAAGGTCCTGACGTTGTCTTTTGCAAGAACACCTGGAATTTGTATAAGCAATTATCAGCAAACAACAATGGCCAACTGCTCCCTAAGAGAAGGAGAACTGGGTGCAGGGTGCAGTCCAAGAGGGTCTGAACACAGTGGCCACAGCTGGGGGCTGGCAATCTCAGTCAAGGCAAGCATTGAATCAGATTCAGGGTCCATCCGCGTGGTCCTGTCAGGAGCAGAAGGAGATGGGGATAGAGAAAGCAGACAGCACTGGCAACAAAGCTACAATATCTGTAGAAGAGCTCCATGGAGGAGACAAGCACATACAGTATTGGTCCAAAGTCCATTGAGAAAGCAAAGCCAGAGACAGAGCTGGAGAATAGCTATGATGCAACTTGTGCAAGAAATGAGATCCAAGGCCTAAGCTGAAATGGAGCCCATGGGCCCATGGTGAGGCTGGTCAGAGCCATTAAGTTCCTTCAGGACCCTGAAAGCTATATGATTACTTAAAAACAGATTATTTGGTGTGACAGGTTTCCTTCTAGTCCCAAATTCCAAACTAATGCAACTTTTTTGTAATTTCTATATTATAGTTATTTTAAATATGTTCCTATTTTTTAACATTTATTTTACTGTCAATGATACTGTAGTATCATCTGCTCCATGAAGAATTATAACGGGTAAGTTGTAGCAGAAGTTTCTCACATTACTCAGAAAATGTATTCCTATTTAACAAAGGAATGTCTCAAAAAATCACTCAATGTTCAGCCAAGACATTGTCCTGCCATATTGGGAAGCCATCAAGTCTGTCTTAAAAAAGAATGTTGGCTTGAGTAAAAAGAATATTCTTACATTTTATTTTTTTCCTACAGATACAGGGTATTGAACGCAAGTGCTGTCCCAGAGGGACAGTTCATGGATAGCAAGAAAGCTTCTGAGAAGCTCCTTGGATCCATTGCCATTGATGACACTCAATATAAATTTGGTCATACCAAGGTACAAGTATAACTTGGTTAAAATATAGACATTTTTTACAGAAATATTGAGAGTTATGAGTGAAATATAAATAGAAATGTACATACATAAAAGCACTAGAAACAAAAGCAGTGCAAGGACTAAATAGCCAAGGATGAGCTTGGCAGCAGTAAACACGGTAGTAGCATATGTAACTGGTAGCAGGAAGATGTAGCTTACACCAAGACCACAAGGTGGGCCCACCTGCAGACAGTCTGTGCTCTGTTAACTCGGAGGATGACAACAGAAAGTCTGCATCTGAAAGATACAGAAAATGAGGAAACAAAAGAAAATGGACAGCAGCCTTCACTGAGTTTTATGAATTATGAAGAAATTTTCTGAAGTGAAAGAACATTCTGAAAAGCTATTGATTCCTATAAGGGATAAAAAGGCCTGTCCAGTTACCTGACTGTCAATCAAGATAAACCTAGAGGTTGTAGTGAGGAATTGGTAGCTGAAATTCCTTGTCTTCTGTGTACCAGACAACTCATACCATTCAGACTGCCTGGACACACGTACACTGATTTCTGTGATTATATTGGTGAATGTGTGAGTGGAACAGTCAATTTAGAGAACTAACTAAAATAAAAATATCACCTTCTCATTTCATAAAGTAACTGCATTAGCAAAATCAGTAATCCCTATGGAAACATGATCTGTTGGAATTGTGATGATCTAGGATTGATGCCTTATGTAATCCTCTTTCTCAAGGTGTTTTTCAAAGCTGGACTGATAGGTCTTCTGGAAGAGATGAGGGATGAGAAACTGGCACAGCTCATGACTCGCACACAAGCCAGATGCAGGGGCTTTCTGATGAGAGTGGAGTACCAGAGAATGGTGGAGAGAAGGTAGACACTCTTCTTAAAGTTCATCTCATTGTAATTTGTTTCTGCAGACATGACACTGAGAATTCTTCCTGTGTATCCTGAGAAACTTGTTCTAGGTGACTATGCTTGAGCAGGAGGAGTTCAACAAATTCTTCTAGAATTCCAGTCTCAACCACTCTGTAAGTCTGTGATTTAGTCAGTCTGTTTATATGCATTTCAGGGAGGCCATATTCTGCATCCAGTACAACGTTCGTGCATTCATGAATGTCAAGCACTGGCCCTGGATGAAGCTGTTCTTCAAGATCAAGCCCTTGCTGAAGAGTGCAGAATCTGAGAAGGAGATGGCCAACATGAAACAAGAGTTTGAGAAAACCAAAGAAGAGCTTGCAAAGTCTGAGGCAAAGAGGAAAGAGCTGGAGGAGAAAATGGTGAAACTGGTGCAGGAAAAAAATGACCTGCAGCTCCAAGTGCAAGCCGTGAGTACCACCAGGGCACGTCATGCTTCTTGGTTTGTAGACAGTGAAGATCAAATGTGCCTTCCAAAGAACAGAATCACATAGAACATATTAATCCACACAGCAACCATGATAAAACTCAAATTTATAAATAAGGGTGATATGTAAGACTGTCCTATATGAGGCCCTGGCAGGGGATTTGAATTGGAGAGACTTTAATCTTACATCCTTAAAGACTCAAGATAAAGAAGAAAATATTTTCAATGACAGTATATGTGTGAAAAAAATAGAAACATATATATCTATGTGTAAACAAATATGTGTGAATATCTATGTATATTATATATCTACACAGAAACTATATATATATAAAATACATATATACAAAGTTTATAAAACTACATGTATATTCACAGTGTGAAACAGGTAAATATATATGAAGTACATGTGACCATACAGTTATACTCTAAATAAAATATTGTCTGAAGTATTCTAAATGGAACAAGAGGAAACAGAAGTGTGAAAGAATTCCCATTATTCGAGAGCTTCAATGTCTTAAGAAAAGCATGGGAAACATCTTTATCCTCAGAAAAAACTTGTAGATGAGTGGGTTCCACTTCTCTGAGAGAGCATTTCCTTCATGAGTTAGGATGCTAGGTTCCAAATTCTAACCAGAATTATTAATAGGATATTTACCAATGATCACTGAGGCAAAGGTCAGAAGAAAACCTTACAGAATACGTGTGAGTCTGTACAGGAATGTGTTGTGAAATATACCTTTGGTGAAAAAGATGAAGCTGATTACATATTATGTTTTATTCTAAGCAACAAAATTGAATGAGTGAAAAAAAAAGTAACAAGACTAGTAATAAGCAATCTTCAAGAAATCTTTCTATTGTAGGAAGCAGACAACTTGGCTGATGCGGAAGAAAGATGTGACCAGCTCATCAGAACCAAAATCCAGCTGGAAGCCAAAATTAAGGAGGTGACTGAAAGGGCTGAGGATGAGGAGGAAATTAATGCTGAGC
>JAOTQQ010000003.1:24096247-24112642 GCA_026546715.1 Gallinago undulata | reverse complement strand
CGTCTGGATGAGGCCGAGCAGTTGGCACTGAAGGGAGGCAAGAAACAAATCCAGAAGCTGGAGGCCAGAGTGCGTAGGGCTGGTGTGTGTGCATGAGCAATCACGTCCCTTGGGGAGATACCAGGGAAGCTCCAAAACTGGGCTTCTCATTGCAGGTGCGGGAGCTGGAAGGAGAGGTTGATGCTGAGCAGAAGCGCAGAGCTGATGCCATGAAGGGTGTGCGCAAGTACGAGAGGAGGGTGAAGGAGCTGACCTACCAGGTATGGCATAAGGCCTCCTTGGGCTGACACACTCTCACAGGATACCAAAGCTTTTTCACATGAACTCCAAGGGGAAATGTGATTTTGTTGTGTGGGGAAAACAATTCACTATCTTTTCTGCTTACTAACCACTCTAGTCTGAGGAAGACCAGAAGAATATTCTGAGGCTCCAGGATCTGGTGGACAAGCTGCAAACGAAGGTGAAATCCTACAAGAGACAAGCTGAGGAGGCTGTAAGTATCACTCTGAATTGTGGCTAAAGTCACTTTTAAAGGGTGAAACTTGGGTATTAAGGAAGTGATTCTGAGCATTTATGAGTTGTTTTTTTGCTTTTTATCATGATATTTTTTAGGTTTGATTATGTATCCTTGGGACTGATTAGGATTTCACAGAATAATATGCAAATATTTGAAAATTTGAGGTCTGAGAGATTATAAATTTACTTATTTTTGAATGTAAATAAGCCTCAACTTTCCTTAACAAGAACAGAGCAATTAAATAATTTCTTATTAATGTCTGTCTAATATAATATTTTTAAATGTTTTTCATTTTTTTTTTAAATAATCATGGTTGTATTTAATATTTCTGTCACCTAATAATAGAAATGTGTTTTTATTAAGTATGTTAGGTTTATGGAAGCTACACATAATATGGAAATGTACTTCTGCAAAAAAGTTGAATTCTTAGAAGGCTGCTGTTCTTCTATTTTTGCTATTTCTAAGGAATATGTGTAACTAGGGTGTGCAAACAGCAATTTAACATTTCACGCTGCATTACATGCAGATGGGGGGCCCAGAAGTGCTACTCAAGATTGTTGGTGGCTCCTAGAATTGCTCCAGAAGCGGTGGCAACATGCTATAGATCAGTTTACAGCACCATGTGGAGTGATCATCCCAGCTCTTCAGAATTCTCAGTCAAAACAGAGCTTCTGAGAAAAAATATTTTTTTCTTGCTAGAGTGCAAAGGTTTTATTCCTGAAGCTTGGGCTTATACATTCTGGTCAGGTGGTGAATTGCCAAGTGAAGCAGCTTCAGGAGGAGGTGAGCAGGTGTTACTTCTGGAATGTCAAACAGGCATGAATGATCAAATAGGTCGTCAGAGAGACCCTGGAGCTGCAATAGCTCAAACTCTGTAAGGACAAATTGCCTCAGGCTACACTTGATGGAGATTTCCAAGAAACTGGGAGCCTTTGACATCTGCCATTATGAGAAGACCTATTCACCACCCACAGATGTACACTAATAGACTAGATACAGGGTCCGGTGACAAGTGAGATGCTCTTCTTCAGATGAGACATGTGGGCCAGGTGAGCCTGGCCCACGCTTCCATGAAGGGGTGGTGAAAGTGGCTGGACACTCCTTTCTAAACAGGGTTGAGGAACTAATCTGCTAACCAGATCTGCTTTCTGAGGATCCCTCTCTACTTGCCAAGGGCAAGAATGTTGTGGAAGGACTAACAAATTTTGGCTAGCCATCAGGTTATCAAGCACTGCTTCTCCTGGGCATGTGGGTCCTGGTTTAAGAAGGAAGCAGGACTGAGAAAGCTCCTGAGTTCTCTTTCATAATGAATTAATCATTGTTTCTGATACTCAATAGTACTGCCCAGAGATTACAGAGCTCTGGGGACTACAGTGAAGGACATGAGAGCTCAAGTGTTGTCCTCCCTGGTTCTGCTGAACAAGGGGACTGCTCGGGTATGAAAAGATGCATTCTTCAGGTCAACAGCTGGTTATGTGTCCGATGTCACATGCAAGGCTTTGTTTTTTATGACTACATCTTATTTTGTGAGAACAAGGGCTTCTAGAGACTAGTGAATTTATTTTAACAAATAAGGTTAGAGCATATTTGCCAGCATGCTTGCTGATTCAGTGAGGAGGCCTTTAAACTAGGTTTGTTGGGGGATGGTAACATAATTCCCCAAACAAAAAGACAAATGGACGCAGGGAGGAAGTATCTAGGGGACAGCAAATCAGGGAAAGTTCTTATACCTCCCCTGAGAGCAGCATGACAGGAAAGCTAACTCATGTGTCTGTAGACAAACTCATACAGCATGGGGAACATGCAGGTGAAATGAGAAGTCTGTGCAAGTCACTGCAGAACTAAGATCTCCCTGAGATCATAAACACAGTGTGGTAGCTCTTATGACTGACCTGCTGTGTTTTTAAGGACCACCTCTACAGGGCACAGGAATGTGCAAAAGGTCAAGCAGTATATATGTAGCAGTAGTATAGTATATAATAATATATAGCAGGAGATATATATATATATATTATGAATAGAGAAAACCTGACTAAGTTCAAAATCAGAAAAGAAGTATATGGAAAGTGGAAGCAGGGATGAGCATCCCATGAGGACTATAAGGAGATTGCCTGAATATACAAAGACGGATCCAAGAAAGCCAAACTGTAGAGGAAGATTGAGCTAAGAACCACTTAAGCAAACTGGACATACACAAGTCCAATAGACTAGAGAGAAGCATCTGACTGCCTAGAGAAGCTGGACAATCACATAGAAATTTCTCTATTGACTTTAAAGCTTATGGCAAGTGGTGAAAGTCTCTGATAACTGGAAAAACACTCATATTAAAGAAGGGCAAGATGGAGGATTTAGAAAGCCATAGGAAGTCAGCCTTACTTCAGACATTGGGATGATCATGTTCCAGATCCTCCTGGAAGTAATGTCAAAGCAAGTGAAAGAGAACAAGATAAATGGGAATTACAAGCATTAATTTATAAAGAAGAGTTCTTATGGTGTTTTCATTGGTCAAATGTGAACAGGAGACTACTTGTCTTGAAGGTGCACATTGAAAGGACAGGTGCCCAAAGGGCACAAGTTGCTTCATGAAAATTCTGACTGAGAGTGGGATAAATGTTTTCACCATGAAAATGCTTAAGTCCTGAAATGGGAGCCCAAAGAGTGGATGCTCAAAACTCAACAAGTCCCTGCAAGCAGATCTAACATTCATTCTAGACCTGTGTGAGTGGGAGATTGGACTGGATAGTGGCCTAAGGTTCCTGCCAACTTCAAAGTTTGTGGTCCCAGTCCTTGGACTGAATAAAAAAGTTGTTCATGATTGTCCGAGTCTTTCATTCAGAGGTAACATGTACCTATTCTAAAACTGAATGCCAATCAAAAAGATGTTGATAGATGGTCATTGAAGGCAGGCAGGGAGAAAGAGGGAAAAAGGGGTTAAAAACTGTTTGGATTAGGAAGTGACTGGTGTTTACTCTTGTGTCTTATTTTTTGACACAGGTAATTTCTGCCTGTATACATTTACAGGTATTTGTTTTCTGTGAACGTTTTGCCAGATTCAACAGGCCTAGAGCATCAAACAGAAGGTTGCTTCTACAGATCAGCAAGTCTGGATCATTAAGAGCGGGATTCCAAATTTAACACAGTCATATTTGAAGATAGATAGGTGGCCAGCCATGGTTTCTTTTCAGTTTAGTTCTGAATACACATGAATATACATGAATGCACTGAACTCCTGACAAGTTATTCTAAGATACAACATAGTACGTTGTCAGTCTTCTTACTGCTATATGCATTTAGTTAAAAAACACAGTTTTAGTATTATTCTGTAGATAAAAAGGAGTTACATCAAACTTTTAGTGAATTTTCTATGTAAGCAAAAAGATGAAGGAGATTTGTATTAAGAGCCTAGATAAAAGCTAGAAAGTAGAAACAGAGGCTATGGACCTTCCCCTTCCTTCAAGAATTCCAAGGCTACAGGTAGAGGAAAATGGAAGTGTCAGCCTTTACGTTTTCACAGCTCTCTCTTCCCCACAGGAGGATCTCTCCAATGTCAATCTCATCAAGTTCCGCAAGATCCATCATGACCTGGAGGAAGCTGAGGAGCGAGCTGACATTGCAGAGTCGCAGGTCAACAAGCTCCGAGTGAAGACTCGTGAGATTTATAGGAAAAATTAAGGAGAAGAATGAGGATCTAGAAAGTTGCAAAGTGATTAGGGAACACACAGAATGTGGAGCTTCTTCACTTTTCTCTGAAATTGTAGTTTGTTCCATTAGAAATGTGTAGAAAATAAAGATTGTAGAGGTCTTGGCATATTAAATGCTTCAAATGACTTTTCTTTTGCAATCTCATTCATCTTTTCTAAATCCTCAAGTTTTCTGTGCTCTATTGTATTCATGCATTATGATGTATCCTTACATATCCTTATATATAATAATGGAAAAATATATTAATCAGCTGTATCCTAGACCTACTGAGATCAGTTTACAATATGACTAGATGAGGGATGATAATAATAAATGTGACCAAAAGCAGGCGCACACTTAAATTACACTATGTGTGATTATAAGTGGTTAAAGCTATGTTGATTACAAGTTATAGTTATATAAGCTATGATTTGGACTTCCATTGAGATGATCTTCCCATATATTTCTTTGACTACATGATACTTATTAGGTGTTCTTTTATGTCACAAAATTAATATTGCTACCTTAGTTACTTACAGCTGTAGGTTAAACTGGAGCTGAGAACTGGATCTTGTTGGATAGTAACAGGATCTGGCAGTAGATGTGCTGTTTGCCGTTTCTGCATTTCCCCTCTGGAACTCTGTAGATTGCTTTACAGCATGCCTGCGACGGCTTTCTCAAGCAGAACAGCACTATCATGGTTGGCAGCACTGACACTGCGGAGGAGTATGAGAATGGATGCTTCTGCATCTATTAACTAGCAGCAGGGCACCATGCATCAGTATCACTAGAGCTGTTTTCATTCCACCATCCAGACCATGCTGGTTTTAGAATACTGATCTTGGTTGGAATAGCATTTGGCTGGCCTTTTCTGCCTTCTCAAAGAGTCAGAAGTGGGAAGTTTGATACTAAGTAACTGTTGGCTAGAGCAGTATTTCCTGTGTGGACCTGAAGTCAGCTGCTATGGAAGTACTGAAGCGTTCTCTCTTCATATCATTGGGGTTTTTTGTTAATTCCTGAGAAAAAACATAAAATATTGCTCAGAGGATGGGAAGCCAGGGTACAGGACTTTCATTTTCAGATTTCAAATGAGACAGTCAAAATAGAGTACAGCAAAATAACCTTTCATCATTTCTTCTTAGATCCATTTCTTTACTGGGTAATTCCTATTAGCCCTGTGAAGTGAAACCAAATATGAGATGTCAAACTCAGGTGATAATGTATTGTAAATGTAATCTTTGAAACAATGTAGTGAAATCTGAACTTGCTCCCTCATTTCCCTTGTGAGCTGATTTGAATGGCCCACGAAGAAGGTTTAACCGTAAAGAATCATTCCTACTAATATCTGATCTGTAATGATTCTCTAATTGGCTGTTTTCAATTTATTAAGAGAATGGGCTATACAATGAGGCTGTTCATCTGGTCTTAGACACCTGTCTTAGTTTTTCTCATCCTTGACCATTCAAGGAGGCTGTGTTAATTACAGACTCAGAAATCTGAATTTTTGATGCTGAAAACTTAAAGAGGTTCCAATCCCATACTCCTTCCAGTGCATCCAAAAAGGAGGTTTTAGAACATGATAACTTGTCAAGACCAGAGTGCATTAACTTTGCAGGGTGGTTTCCCAGGAGAGCTAATAGCTTCAAAACTTCTTGGTCTGTTGTATAACTTAACTTTTCATTCCCCCTCAGTACACAGAGTATGGAAAAAGAGACATCAGTGTTTCAAAAAGATTTCAAGAATGATTTTAAGGAAACCAAATCTGAAGAAACTGTAGCCAAGAATATAATTACTGAACACATAGTAAATTATCCATCAAAGATTCTGGAGGCACCAGAAAGGACAGACTATAGTTATTCTCACTATAGCATTGCTATTCACTCTCAGATAATTTATCTTATTAACAACTGCATGCTCAAAGAATACTTTGTCTTCCCTCCTATGGGTCACTGGTGGATCTGGCTGCCTGTCTGAGGGAATGTCAAGCATGAGAGACTCCGCCCACGGAGCTAAATCAACAGGTAAACCTTCCCACCAATAGACAGAGTTTAAGGTATGTGAAAAGACTTCTGTTTGAGCTCCTCTGGCACCTATATACTCCCTGGCATCCTCATCAATCTGTCATGGTGTGTGGAAAGGGTATATTTCTGAACGGCACAGCCACTCACTGCTCCAAACCAAGGTGAAACTGAAAGCAGTTAGGTCCAGCCTAGCAGAGGTGGCAGCTAAAATCAGAACAACCTTCAGAATTAGCTGTTAAAAAACAGCTCCTGCAAGCTGTCCTCCATTCATGCCTGTTCTCTGAAAGCCATGACCCCCATTGTCACCCAGCATCAGGTTCTTTGGCTTTTCTCTATACTTAGATTCTTTGCTGCTCTCTCACAGGACAGTTTTACACACTGTTTTTTTACATTGTTTTTTCTCTGCTCAACTCTAGATTCAGACTCCTCATGATCATTCTGAGTCCTTTATGTTTTGTCTTCCCTCTGATTTTGTTTACACCTCTTTCATAAATCAACGTCCATCCTGAGTAAGAATGTGGTGATGGCAAAGAATCATATTTCATTGGTAGTTATGTCATCTGGGGCCCAAAATCATCTGGTGCCCAGTGGCATCTTGGCTGGATGTGTCCCTCTGTCTCATGAGAAAACATTACATAGGTTTATGCCTCACTTTTGTGTTCAAGACGGAAAAGAAGAAGCAATGTCAAATTAAGACGGCTTTGGTGCTTTGCCAGCTGCTTTGCCTCAGTGATTGTCTTCATGATCCCACTCTGAAACTACTAGTATTCCTAATTGTGTAACCATATAGGTAAAATTTGTTAAAAGAAACCTCTCAAAGAAAAACTAAATTACTGGCCAATCTGAAAAATTATCAACTTCATTTCACTTGTTGTGAAATGAAATTAAAGACTCTTGAAGATTTGCCAAGGTCCAGAGACATTACTGTGATGCACCTGTTCTTCTTTTACTGTCAAATATGGTGTTGAATTTCTTCTGTGATTTACTAACTTGTCATGTCTAACAGACTATTGCTGATCCAGCATGAAATCTTGCTCTGGAGCATGAGCTGTGCTATTAAGAACCAGTGTTTGTAGGAAGGCCTTCTCCAGAAATTTTTTACATACACTAAAAATGTATCAAATTTTCTGACTCCTCCTCTCCAGTGTCTTTTTTTTGTGCAGGCATTTCTGAACTGTTTCATCTAGATAGATCATTTTTACTCTCATAATATCTTATGATTATGCAAAGGATTGAGAAAATGTTTAGTTTAATGTAGCTAACAACCCACCAGCATTGTGTAATGCAAGGGGAATGGCAGGGTCATTCAGCTGTGGCAAAGAATCTTACAGCCTGTGTACAGGAAAACAAATCAAAGCCAGACTCTTCTCGATGCTATCCAGTGACCGAACAAGAGACAATGGGACAAACTGAAATGTAGGAAATTCCACTTAAACATAAGAAAAAATAATTTATATTGTGAGAGTGTTCAAACACTGGAACAGGTTATCCAGGGTGTTTGAGTAGCGTCTGTCCTCAAAACCCAGCTGAGCATCTTGTTCTATTTGATCCTGCTTTGAGCAGGAGGGTTGGACTAGATAATCCCCTGAGATTCCTTACAATCATGACTCTGTGATTTTATATAATTTTGTTTCACATGAGGTTATAGAGGACAAGAAGGGTAACTCTTTTTAAGGGCAACTCTGTAAAGGGACATTGGAATCCGATGATAATATTTGGTTTCAGGATACCAGTAGCACCAGAATGACTTAAATGTTTGGAATCATCCCACAGTCTTCCATAACAAAGAAAGGAGAGAATGTGAAGCCTTTAGTTTACATTTTTCTCTCATGAATCCGTAAAAAAATTGTATTTGAGGTGTGGAAAAGGTTGAAGCCTGTGTCTATTTGCTGAAGGGCAAAGATTTTAATCTCACTTTTGGGAATTTATAATTAGAATCATAGAATAACAGATTGGTTAGAGTTGGAAAAGACCGTAAAAATCATCCAATTCCACCCCCCCCCTGCCCTGGGCAGGGACACCTCTCACCTGACCAGGTTGCTTAGAGCCCCATCCAGCGTGGTCTTGAACACTTACAGAGATGGGGCAGCCACAGCTTCTCCGGGCAGCCTGGGCCAGGCTCTCACCACCCTCACAGTAAAGAAGTTCTATCTATTATCTAGTCTAAATCTCCCCTCTTTCAATATAAAACCATTACCCCTTGTCCTATCACTACACTCTCTGCTAAAAAAAATTCCCTCCCCATCTCTCCTGCAGTACCTTCAGGTACTGGAAGGCTCACTGGAACCTTCTCTTCTCCAGGCTGAACAACCCCAACTCTCTCAGTCTGTCTTCATAAGAGAGGTGCTCCAGCCCTCTGATCATTGTTTTGGCCTTCTGCTGGACCCATTCCAACAGGTTGAGGACTCCAGAGCTGGATACAATACTCCAGATGGGATCCCACAAGAGCAGAGTAGAGGGGCAGAATCACATCTCTGGACCTGCTGACCACGGTACTTTTGATGCAGCCCAGGATGCAGTTGGCTTTCTGGGTTGCCAGCACGCACAGCTGGCTCATGTTGAGCTTCTCATCCATGAGCACTCCCAATTCCTTCTCCTCAGGGCTGCTCTCCAGCCATTCCCCGCCCAACCTGTATTTGTGCCGGGAATTGCCATGTCTCCAAGTGCAGGACCCTGCACTTAGCTTGGTTGAACTTCATGAGGTTGGTACGGTCCCACCTCTCCAGCCTGTCCAAGTCCCTCTGGATGGCATTCCTTCCCTCTAGCATGTCAACTGCACCACACAGCTCAAAGTTGTTAGCAAATTTGCTCAGGATGCTCTCAATCCCGCTGACCATGTCCCTGGCAAAGATGTTAAACAGCACTGGTCCCAGTACTGACCCCTGGGGAACCAGTTTGGTTTATTATTAGCCATAATCAATTCTATTTACTTAGGATGATGTCACAAAGAATATGAAGAGGCTGATAAATATTTATTTTAAAGCAGTCACATAATATTTTAAAGCAAATTTTTTTATTTATTTAGTAGTAAGTTATTGGTTTACAGTGTTTTGCACAAATTTTTAATATTGCGGAATTTTTTATATAGCCAAATTTTTAAAAATAAAGATATCAGTTGGGTTTTATGTTATAAATGGTACAATCAGGAAACATGCAATTCCCACAGATTGGACTGTGCCAAACTCCACTAGACACCCTATAAAGTACAGAGGATTATGAGGATCAAAATGGTATATTAATAGAGGTGGAATGGAAAATTAATTTCTCCCTGCTTTGTGATTTGCTACCATACACAGAGGACAGGAGTCATTTTGCACTGACACTATTTCTGGAGTCAGGCTGCCTGTCAGCTGGGAAGTGCTGATGCAAAGGTAACTGATCTTGGGAAAACATGGATCCATAATAGGCATAAAGGAACAACTCTGAGAAAAAGTTTAAAATAGCTGCATCTGATACTGTGTATTGTATAGACTTTCAAGTTCATAATAATATTGATGTAAAAGAGCGATGTACATTTCTTAGCTTATAAGAACTCCCTTCCTTTTTCTGTCATCAGTGTTAGACAAACACATCTCGGTTCCACAGAATGTTTTTTTCTTGAGGGACTTCAGTTCTGGAAGACTAACTGGTGAAACTTCTTTAACCCTAGTAATCTGATGCCCAGGAAGAAACTGTATCTGACTCATGAGATGTAATTTCATGCTTGATAATGTCATTTTTTTTTTCACCGTGGAGAATGTTCAGCATTTGCACATGTTGCTAGGCTCTTTCAAAATAAAGAGGATACTAGTATGAGTAAATACTATTTATGCAGTGATGAGTGGAGATTTGCAATCTTTAAAGGCAAATGTGTGATTCCAGAAGAAAGAGTGGAGGTGAACCTCTGGGAAATGTCTTGGAAAGACATCTACCAGTCTTGGGCAGATCCTGAGTTCTTCATTTCATGCCCATTGCCTGAGTACCTCAATGCCTGTCTCCCTGGCTACTGAAAGAGTGCCCCAGGAAATTATCCATTTGCCAAATCTCTGCTTTTCCTTGGCACTGCAGGAAGGCAGGCAGGCTGTGTCTGCATTCTCACACCCCAAGTTCTTGTGAGCTGTGGTGCCAAAAGAAATGTCTGAAAACAACAAAGGAAGGGCACTGCGTGTGAAGCTATTTTATGAGCAGGTAATTCTTTGAGATACAGATAGGCTGAGTGTGACCTTCAGGCAAACAACTATGAAGCAAAGAGCAGTGAGATCATGATCCTTCTCACAGTGCCAGCCTGAAGCAGTGTATCCTGTCCAGAAACAGTTTGGTGAGTCTCAGGCAGGGGGGAAAACGCTGTCAGTCAGTGACTGTCAGGTCAGTAAAAGGACTGATTTAGGAAGAAAGAAATACTTCTTTCTGAACAAGTTGGGCATTAGAGTTACTGTTGAGCGGTAAAGGCTTTCCCACAATTCTTGAACCCAGCTTTCTTTTTGCTCACATCTCTATTGCTTTTTTGGCTTCTCCTACCTCTTACTCTCCTGTCTCCCCCATTCCACCCTGTTCATACACTGTCTTATTGAAGCCTGATAATTGCTCCAGTTTGCAGTGGAGTGCACTGTCAGTTTAACACTTCTGTCACAACATAGAATCATAGAATCATCTGGGCCAGAAGGGACCTTCGAAGGTCATCTAGTCCAAGATTTCTTTCTCCCTTTGCTGTGAAGGTAGGATTGCTCTGACTGAATAGGAAGCTCTATCACACTGTCTTTTGGCACTATAATTGTCCATTTGGAGACATAATGTGTGCAGTGTACCCTGTGCACTGCTGATGAGCCGTCTGACAGGGAACGCCCAGCTCCTGCTGCAGCAGCATTTCTGCTTTTCTCTGTGAAAAATGAGATTGCCCTTCATCTTGTGCAATGTATTGTTTATTTGTAGTTTGAATAGCTTATACTTGTCCTTATAGAGTTACATGTCTTGTCTGAAACAACTGTTTCACTTTATTATTCCAGTGTCATTTTTTCAGCACTGCCTTCTGGTATGTTTGCAGTCTCTTAACTTCTAGGTTCACCTGAAAATTAACTATGAAAACTCTGTAACCTACCATCCATATGTTAATGGCAATGCTCATCTCAATTCATTGCTACACAATGCAGCACATTTTTCCATTTTGACACTGACCCTGTGATTACCACTCGTAGCAACCCATTTAGACTTACACCTGTGCTAACAAGTATGCAAGTAATCCTTTCCAGGGGGAAGTGGGGAGATGGGAGCCTGAAGGAGATGTGCCTTGATCCCTGTGACTGGAACCATGTCTTTAGCAGATGTAGAACAATGTTGTCACTGCTGTCATAATCTTGTTACAAGCTTTCCTGAAAAAAAGGCATGAGATGTCTGATAAAGCTGCTTTGGCCAGTAAAAAGCCAAAAGGCAGAATAAAAATAAGGAAAGTTCCTAGTATTTCTTCCTTTCCAAAGGGTGTTGAAGAAGCATGTGGAACAACAGATGCAAGGAGATGTGTAGAAAAAAAGTTGAAATGGGGATTGCAAGTTAGAACTTTACCTTCTGAAACAAATGGATAAGAAATAGCTGAGGATACATAACTGAGATGACCTTCACAATGCCTTTAAATGTCAAAACCTGTTACATATTTGTTTCATGTTTTTCCATAATTGTAGACGTGAAATGTATGCATATTTGAAAGAACAGGAACTTTAACCCAAGTTCCTCTTCTCTACTCTGAGTGCCTCTGGCT
Source organism: Gallinago undulata (assembly GCA_026546715.1). Classification (NCBI taxonomy): domain Eukaryota; kingdom Metazoa; phylum Chordata; class Aves; order Charadriiformes; family Scolopacidae; genus Gallinago; species Gallinago undulata. The sequence continues at coordinate 24,100,695 of JAOTQQ010000003.1, read as the reverse complement.
CCTTCTTACCTGGCCTATAACTTCTACCTTCCTGCTGCATGTGGCTCCAGTGGGGAGACAGCAACTCCTATCAGTGTTTCAGTTCTGCTGCCTGTGCTGAACACACAGACACCTTCCTGTGAAGTAGGAAATGTGGCTGTGATCCTTTCCAGCCTGAGAGACTATTTATGCCATATTATGCTCACGTGAATCTATCAAACAATAGAGGTTGTACTGAAGAATGAGGAAAATGCATACATCTTAAAGAGACACCTCAATAAAACAAGTACTGATGAAACAGTCGAGAAAGATTGATTTATCTGAAACAAGTACAGGTCTGAATTATTCAAATGGCCATGAGAATGGATGAACTAGTTTATTATGAGTTACTTGAAAAGATTGGCTTATTTAGTCTAGTGTGATGAAGCTGACACAAGATAGATATCTTTGTGTAACTCTACTGAGGAGAAAAAAAAAAAAACAAGGAAAAAAAGAATCTCTAGGCTGAAGGAAAATATAAGAAATAAAATAAATGAATGTAAAGAGACCATATACTAATTATGCTAATTCATTTTGAGAATCAGAGTTATATTTCTGATCCCCAAACACCTATATACTAGACCCATATTTTGAGAGTTTTAGAGGTAAAAACTTTAGAGGTGAACAAATAAATTTTATAGAAATTGAGAACTGAAGAGACGCAATCAAATTCTGGTCACTGCAGTGGTGAACATCATATCATAATTTTTTCTCCATCCCTGTATTTGTTTTCATTATAATTGTAGTAATTTGGGACCCAATGAGATTGCAGAATTGATTGTAAAACCTGTGGATTGATACAGCCAGACTGAGGAGGTGCCTAGTTCTGTGTTCCCATCCTTCTGTTTTTCAAGTGACAGCACTCTTGTTTCTAATTTAAAGCTCAACCTTCTTTTTTTCTGATCCCAACTGGGCTGTCAGGCTCACGCCTTCTGCTCAAGAATGTTTGGCAGTGTCATGGGTAACAAATGAATGACAGGGACATTTGTCAAGTTTCTCTGTCTGGCAGATTTGTAAAGCACAAACTGTATTATTATTATGTAGACAAAGTAATATACTAAAATGACCACTCAGCAATAACAATCTGTAAATCACAAGAAATACTTAACAAAAACTTTCATGCCATACCAACCATTTCTCACCCTTAAGGAGAGAATTTCTAGGGGAAGAACCATGTACCTTCTAAATATTGAATTTATAAGAAGGGGTGGGAATATTGCACTGACTGTTAGTGACTTTTCTTCTGTTCTTCTAAAATGACTGATGCAATGGCCTATTTCCAGATTGCAGGGGCACGTCATTATTTTTTTTTTTTTTACTTTGCTTCTCTTTGTTTATGTTACTAACAGGAGATTACTGGTTGCTGTACTCACTGGCACCCACCTGCATTCTCTCTGGATGAGCTACTTGCTAGAGGTTATACGGTGCCATGCTACAGAAAGGGTCCATTCATGCCATATTATACTCACTGATTATGACAACAAAATGGAATCACATTCTGCCTGCACTACCTAACACTGTTAGACTATGTCAGAATAGCCCTGAGTGCTTTGCATAAAAGAGAAGCCAAACTTCCTTGTTATGCAGACAATCCACTCTTCAGTAGATGCTGTGCTACTCAGGCTCTTCGCAAACAATCCAAGAAGCCATTGCATGTGTGGATTGTTTACTGGGCATGATAACAAGCCCTTTGGCACAAGACTGCTTCTGGCAGGACTGCCAAATGAACATCTTAGCTGAGGACATGAGGGAATTGCTGCTCTGGCAAGAATGAACTGATGGAAACCCAGCACCTGCAAGGCACCATCAACAACCCTGTTTCCCTGCAGATATGAAGAGACCCAGAACAGGGTTGTCCTTTCATGACAGGGGAGCAGAATTTTTTCCTGGGAGGAAAAAGACTGTCAGATTAACACAGGGTATCTAATGCTTTCATACTCGAGAGAGTGTGTTACATCAGCTGCACTGGACCAGAGCAGCAAAGCAGCTCTAAGACTTCTCTCTGGCCCAGTTTTCACTTCATTCCATCCCTGCCCCCTTAAGAGAAGCATGTTGGCACTGGTCTGTCCCAGGGCTGACTGCCCATGCTGACTGTGCCCAGCTGTGGCAGTGAGGTCCCAGGCTTTTCCACTCCTCCCTGTTCAGTGTGCCTGGGGTAACAGAAGAAGAGGGCACAAGAGTCCATCCCAGTGTGGGTGCCAACATATCTCTGCGAAGGCTCATTCTTCTTTTCTTCACCCTGCTGTAGGGATGTCTTTCCCAAACCACATCCCCACTCACTGTCTCCTTTACCCAAAAGCTCTGGGAACTGCTTGGAAACAGGAGTGGATAAGTAGCTCTTCCAGGATCATGGCAAGAAAATAGGAGAGGAAGTCCCACGTATTGCATTGGGATGACCTGGCCTTGCCACCAGCCATCAGGATTGGGATGTGCCTGAGCCAGGAGCATGTGGGGAATGGGTCAGTGCTCAGGGAAAGCCTCAGCACATCTATTTGTTCTCATAATTCCCGTAGTTTCTCAGCCTCAGACACCAGTGAGGCTCAGCCACTGCCAGGGAGACACTGCTCCGGGATGGCCTTTGGGACGACTCAGATCTACTGACAAGTCCTGACTTGCCTGTCACCAGCAGCCAACACGCAGCAGCAAGGCAGGTAGGTCCCCCTCAAGGTCAGCACCTGGCAAAGAGGCCATGAAGAGCATGGAGCCCAGGTGCTGCTGCTGTGGAGCCAGGGCCAGTGCTGGTCCCTGGGAGGGAGGACACCCTCTGCTTGCACAGGCTGGCAGGCTGAGTACGGGCAGCACCAGATGCAGTGGCTGCTCGTGGCTCTGGGCAGACCGTGCACATCGGTGGCAAAGCACTCTGTGCGTTCATGGGGTGGACAGAAAGCTGCTGGGTCCAGGACTACCTGGGACCCTCTTTTTGTCTGGACAAGGCAGCTCATGCCATTCCTAGTGGTACTGGCTCCAGGCTGCTGTTGGCATTGAATTTGGCAAGTCATTGATGTGAATAATATGAGACAGAGAGCCCAGGGAGGCAACAGGCCATAGGATTGCTTCATAAGGATCTGTCCCACCTGAAAAAGTGGGTGGCTTGTCAGTGCTTTTTGGGCACTGACCAAGGCCCAGAAGCAAAGGAGGAGCTCCAGAGGAGGGACACTATGCTGGGAGAGGAGGAACTGAATGACCAGGGCTGATGGCAGGCCTGAGACGTGTTCAACTACATTTGGGGATGTTGAGGGATTAGAAAATCCTGCTGTATCAGACAGAGACAGGAGTGAGTATGGTGGCATGAACATGTGGCAGCTGCGCAGTCACTGGAGCTGAGCAGGGGTTTGGTGAGCTGTGTTGGGTCAGTTGAAGCTCAAGGATGTCTTGCTTCTTGTCAGGACAGTTCACAGATCCCTAGGTTCTGGCAATCACGTGTTACAAAGGAGGTATTTTAGGCATAGGGTAGTCACCCAAGTCCTCTCCCAGTTGTCTCAATAAGTTTTCACCATTTCTCTCAGAAATGAGGAGTTACGTTATGTTCTCCTACTTTGCTCTCCCTGACATGTAGTTCTCGTTTGCTTGGGCATTGGCATCACTATTTGCAAGTGTGAGAGCTCACTTACAGCTTCAGTTTCCTTGAGCAGGACATCAAACAGAAATGCAGCAATGAACTCCAGGAGTGGACCGAAGTGTTCCTGCCCCATATGAGATGGGTCAAGAGAATTCTGCAGATCTATTCACAGTGCTTCTTCCCACCTCAGTCTTCACACTGCAATAGTACGCCTTTGTTAAGTTGAATTCTTCCAGGCTCCTCCCACATCTTAGCATCTTCCAAGACTTCCACATCCTTTCCATCAGGGCTAATGCCAAGACAGTTCCCTGTCCGTATGGTGTTACTCTGCTCCAGGCGGAAAACTCTGAACTTCTCATTACTGACCTTCATGAGGTTTCTGTTGGCCTCACTATCAGGTTTATCAAAGTCCCACGGGATTGAATCTCTGCTGTTTGGGATGTTCAGCCAATCCCCCTAGATTAATGTTATCTGCAAATTTGCCAAAGGTGCATTCTGTATCATACTCAGGGTACACCTACCAGATATCATCTGGGCATACCATACAGCTGAGAGGGAACAGTCTCGAAGATGGCTTGGGCACACGGAGGACAGGGGGGTGATTCAGGACAACCAACATGGCTTTACTAGGGGCAGGTCCTGCCTGACTAACCTAGTGGCCTTCTATGATGGAGTGACTATATCACTAGATAAGAGACAACCTATGGATGTGATCTATCTGGACTTCTGTAAGGCTTTTGACACCATCCCCCATGACATCCTGCTTGCCAAATTGGAGGGGTATGGATTTGATTGGTGGACTGTTCAGTGGATAAGGAATTGGCTAGATGGTCGCATCCAGACGGTTGTACTCATTGGCTTTAAGTCCATA
>JAOTQQ010000003.1:24031327-24056016 GCA_026546715.1 Gallinago undulata | reverse complement strand
CCGTCTCCGTGTAGATCAAGGTTAAAGCCGCAGCACTCACCGCTGCCGCTGTCCGCTGTCGCTGTCCGCGTGGTCTCCTCACGTAAGGTGTCTTACACAAGGCTCTCAATACAAATGGCTGATGCAAGATTCATATTTCAACCCATCAACCCAAATCAAATCTCTAGCACAGCTCTAAGGTGTGGAAATGAAGTTTAACTGAGGAGTATGAGTATGAACAAATTCATGAGTTGGCCACTGTGACTTAAAGGATGGATAATGGCCTGGTTTTTGTCTCTATGAGGTAAATTAAAACCTATCTTTATTCAGAGATAGATTCAGTCTTAATCATAGCTATCATGAAAATGTGTAGACTCCAAACCCTGGTACATACACCATCAGTTTCACACTTTTCAGTGACAAGGCACTATATAAAATACAACTGCTGCATGACTGCATAATAGTCACATAAATAAGTAGATGCATGTCACATAATCACTCTACCAATGGGTGTGAATTTGCAACAACATTCACCTCTGGTGTATTTTTAGTGGATATTAATTATCCCTTCCTAATTGAGGACTAAATTCACAATTGTACTTGAGTGTTACAGAGCCTGAAGGGACTGCTAAAGGGAGGAGAAGGAAAATAGGGACACGAAGAAGCAGCCTTCCAGTTCGGTAAGAGGAAAAAGCTATTACCTCAACACATTCGAGATTTCATTTTTCATTTAACTGCAAGAATGTAGTCTTCTTCAACTTGCTTGAACAAAAATTTTCTCTCTTCAGTAAAACACATTTTCCTTTGGTCTACCTTCACAGAAAGGGGTCAATAGAAGTGTGAAACTCTCCACTAAAATGGAAGTGCTGTTGCTGTCCTACTGATGTGGAGTCCTCTGCTGCATCCTGGAACAGTAAGATTTTGAAAATTCCAAATTGCCCATTTTAAAATTAGAAAAATGTCATTAAGGTCTTTCCACAGAATTACAAAACAGAACATCACATCTCCTGATCCCTCCTATAGAAATATAGACACAGGGTGAGTAATAACCTAAGTGGACACTACTGGATCTTGGAAATGCAAATGGCTATAGGGGTGACTACTAACAGAGCCAATACACAACACTGAGATTCCCACTCAGCGTCTGCCTAATTATGAAACTGAGGCTTATAGGAGCAGACTCAAAGCATTCTGTGTCCCAAAGATTAGAATGATTTAACAGAAAAACTGCACATTACACCAGCAAACAGCTATCAAAGTTTAGGTTTTTTAACCTCTGTCCTCTCCACACGCTCTTCTCACCCCACCAGACACTACTGCTCTACTTCTGTCCAGTGTTTAATGGGACAATATTATGGCCATCTATAGTCTGATACGAAATGTGGAGGTAGTAATAGAAGCAATGGCAATGAGAAATTATTTATGAAGAATTACATAGTGATGCCGAGATACACATCTTAGAATTTACAATTCCTCATTTAGATGTCGAAGAAATATAGTCTGGAAAATGTTGGTGTTCTTTTCTTCTGGGAAGATTTCTTTGTATACTTCTAATATGAACATGTTGCACAGTATTTTGTGGAAAAAGAAAACAAGAGATGAAAGCTAAAAATGTGCAGCTAAAGAGGGACTACTAAAATTCTTCAAGTTCTTTTATGTCTCTGGCTGCACTGAAAAGCAGTGGAAGTTTTTGAATAAAAATATTGAAGTCTTTGCCTCCCTGTTTATGAAAGGACATCACTAGTGTATTTCCCAGTCCAAGCCAGCAATAGAGATGACAATCTGTTTTCCAGCCCCCCCAGATATAAAATTTTCTCACAAAAAGAAAATACTAGCCAAATCCTACCGTTCAGAGAGAGCATGATGGATTGGGAAAGGAAAAAATAAGAGAGGAAGAAAGGACTGATGCCCAGTACTTTGAAAACTGGATGCAACAATGGATAACTGTTTACCAAATGAAGTATCCATATCTGGAAGTTTCTGTTTTCCTTTGGTGGAAGCAGAGATGCCAGCTAGCCCGGAAAAGATTCAGCCTAGGCAATGGCCAACATTACCAGCTGAGTTAGACTGCACAGAGTAAAGAAGCTCCAAACCACACCAGTGAAGGGCATAATCAGAATATACAGCCTGAGACAAAGAGCCCAAGAGGGAAACTGTAGGAGTCCAGCAACAACAGCAGACATGGGAAAAAAACAGGGAAAAGCACCTAATGCATAAAACAAAGTGAGCTTAATAGAAACTAGAGCCCAAACACCAAAATGCCCCAGTGAGAATTTTACAGTGACAGAAAGTATTGCTGTGGGCATACCAGGGCCTGCCCATGTTATAGTATTGTATTGTAATTATATGTATTACCTACATATCATTAACCTTCGCATATTTATTGCAAGTATTATAGTAATGTTGACTTTTCTGTCTGACTGTCTGGGTTGTTACCTTAAAATCAGTGGGCAATACTGAAGGATGATAGTAGCATAAAGATTGTATTGCTTATAAGTAAATGCTCCTTTCAGAACAGTGTGTTGTTCACATACCTTATTCCCACTTAAAATATATGTCACCTCCACAGTGGAATTAACAGGAGGAAGATAATTTCTCTTGAGGGTCATGAAAGGGGCAGGCCATAAACTGAGAATTTAGAGATATTTCAACTTTATTTTATCTGAACTGCTGACATTACCTGTATCTCCATTCTGGCTCAGTACGGGGGAAAAGAAGTCATATCTTCAGAGCTGGCAGAAAGCGAAGCAGCTGCCTGATCTCCATCTCGAGAAGGATCTATTTTCAGTATACCCAAATCCCTCCTCCTCTTCAGGGAATGTCAGCATTCCAGTGCCTTGCTCACACGGCATTGCTGTGCAGGATAGTCTATATCCAGAGATGGCTTTCAATCAACCACTTCTTTTTCACTGTTCTGTGTCAGAAGAGTGCCAGTGGAGTCCAACCCTGCATAAATGGAAACAGAAATGGCAGAATGTCAATTATTGTCAGGACCCTACTTGTTTATCTTTTTGGATCCAAATATTACCACCTCTTTCAGGACTGTCTCTCCACATCATCCAGCCAAATCTTGATTAGTTATGGTATGTGGATTCACAGACTAAACACAATCCTATTGCAAATTTCAGAGGCCATTCTGTATTTCTCTTGATAATCACCTTCTCTTTTGCAGGAACATGTTTTGGTTTGGGGTAGGGTTTTTCACTAAAACACACAGACATATACAACCTCTCCTCTCTCCAAGGATGGTCGACTTCCCTTGGATTGTACCTACCCGACACTAACCTGTGCATATTATTTGCACTTCTCTGTGCTGAACATAATGAGATTCCTCGCTTCCCATTTCTCCAGCCTGTCAAGGTCTTTCTGAATAGAAGGATACAATAGAAGCATTCAATAACAGCAATTCAAACAAAAGTCTGTGTAACTGATCCACAAACGCCCACAACAGAAGAAGGCTCAAAGATTATAAGCAAGGACAATTTGCTCAAGCTGAGAAAAGAACACAGGAAGTGACCACAGCTATCCTAAAGTGTTTTGAAGATTGGAGTGACATTGGCTTACCTCCAGTCCTCAGGCACCTTGCTGATCTCCAGGACCTTTTGAAGATGATGGAGAACAGCAGAAGGACACAAGTGACTAATTATGCCCTTTCACATATTATTCTGCTTTCCAATCATCTTTTCAATAATGCACTCTTTAATCAGGCCTGTTTGTTGATATGTTAGCTATAGAAAAACGACGGTGCTCAGATCAGGTGATCAAACTTTCCTAGGCTTCTGGGTGGGACTTTGATCTGCTGTTTTAATAAAAACTCTTAGAACTCAAAGTTCGTTTTATTCCACCTCTCTAGTCATGGTGATAGGGCTATAGCTGCTCCTGTCTATCCCTGGAGTTGCAGCTGAGAAAGTAAGTTTAATTAAAGGCATCTTCCAGTAATTCTTATGGCCAAGGCTTACCGATTTCCCTGCCTATCTCCAACTAGCAGGGACTCAGGAATTACCTTGCAAAAATAAAAATTTATTAAAGAGTTCTTAAATTAGATTAAGACAATGTAGAAAAATATGTGATTTGGGATGAAGTCCTGCTGTTCATTTTTCTAAAATGTCAGCAGGTTTCCCAGCTGGCTTCACAAGCATCTATTTTTAGACCAGATTAGGTTCTTCATTGGAGGGCACCAAGCATAACTAGAAAAGGTAAAAGAAACAGTTGCAAATGCAATGTAGTGCATACAGTAAATGTGCACCTATGGTGTGCCAGACATTCAGCCCACCTGACAGAGTGTATAGAGACATACAGAGAGCTGCAGAATGCTGAAAACTAAGAAATACTAAGAAATACTAAGAAATACTGGACAAAGTCTTCTTTTGGTAGAATATATGTATGACTATAAGGCAGAGAAGTAGATGTCTCGTCAAGCCTCCCTGGAGATGGTGAGGCTTGACAAGGTCCTGGGCAGCCTGGTCTAGTTGGGTGTGTCCCTACTGACTGCGGGGAGGTCAGACTAGATGGCCTTTGGAGGTCCCTTCCAGCCTGGACCATTCTATGATTCGGTGATTCTATGATTCTATGTTGAAGTGATGCGGATACATGTGAGAGAGACATAAGGGTGAGAACACATACCTGAATTGCCTGAATTCCCATCTCAGTTCAGCCCCAGTAAATGTTAGTGACTGATTCAAGCAGTTAATGATGCTGGGATTCAAGTATGGGTTCAAGGAACTAAAAAAGAGGTCATATATGAGCCAAGGAAAGCCTCCTGGAGCAGAGGTCTGTGTCCTGCCTTTTCCACATAGCTAGAGGAAAGTCCTCTGTCCCCCCAACAGAGCAGTTCCAGCTCTGGGAAGCAGGCAGGGAGCCAGAAGATCTGACAAAGGCATGGCACTGGGAAAGATATGGTACAAGCGGTGCTATGGTACAAGTGTGGTACAAGATATGGTACTAGCAAAATACAGAGTACACAAGATGCATAGATGTGTCTCCACACGCTCCATACAGACTGCAACATCCATTGTCCCAGTTCCTGACTCCTCTCTAAGATCTCCCCAGAGGTGTAAAATGCCCATCAATATTTCTCAACTTTCATTGTACCGTCATTATCTGGTTTTGTTGTCTAACACCTGATTTTCTGAATTTACTTGCCTGAATTTACTTGTCTGTTATTCTGTGGTTGTTCTAATATCAGCACTGTGTACATTCAGACACACTTGTCTTCAGATAGTGTCAAGTCTGTCAAGCCCACGACAGTGAACAAATAGGATCACAAAGTGGAGTAACAGCAAATCACCTAATAAATAAAAACTCAGAGATTCTGTTCCTCATGTATGATGGAGTAAGGCTATCTAAGCAGCTCTCTCCAGTCCTTCCTCTCTCAATCCCACCTTTACAGAACAGAGGTCTGTGCTACTTAACACAGCATCAAAGAGCAAATTGCTACATAAATTTAATGTGGAACACCATACTCTGATACTGCAGTTGATGCTTTACAGCTACCCCTACATCCATGAAAGCAGTTCTCCAACATAGCAGAAAAAGAGTCTCAGGAGGCTTTTCTGAAGACTCCTGAAGGGTAGGGGCATACAGCTTTGCACTCTTTCCCCACTCCACACCCAAAAGCAGCAGGGCAGAGACCTCTGGCTTCTCTGGGAAATTCTGTGCAGCTGTGAGAAGGGGCCCGACATTCCTGTTTACAGAACTTCATTGGTTTCCAGTTTACAAACTGTTTACATTGGATTTGCTTATCAAATTAAATAAAAATCTGACATTTAAATAGCCTGTCTGTCTAAATTCCAAAGAACACCACTGAACATATAGTGTTTCCTTAGGACCTTCCAGTTTTAGTTTGGAAATTCCTGATTCCTAAGCTATTTTGCCCTTTTCTGTTTTCACAAATAATTAGTATACAAGGAAATACTTAGAAGTGAACTGTAGCAGTGATTTAACTTACAACATTATCCACCCTTACATGTTATTTCTTACTTTTCTTTCTAGAGGGTAATAGGCTATCCCTGACTAGCAGCCAAATGCCCAGCCTGGCACTCACTTCCCCCCACCCCACCCCTCCACCCCCCACCCCTCAGTGGGACATGAGGAGAAAATAGGAACCATTGAGCACCTCCTCCTCCACTTCCTTTGACCTTGGTGTTCCCTTTGTTGCTTCTCCTCCCTTGTTCTCACTCCCTTTGTTCTCACCTCCTCTCCCTTTCCAACATTTTCTACACTTTTAAAAGATATTTCCACATGTGGAAATGTAATTCCACATCTATTTCCATGTATTTGTAAATGTATTTCCCTTATGCGCTCAGCTGTGTCCATTGCATAGCTGGCTGGAACTGTGTCCAGCAGGGAGGCAGTTCCTGCCCTCAGTGGTGGTTAGTTCATCACACATTGTCTCTGCCTCCTCAGAAGGAGGACTCCTCACACTCTTCCCGTACTCCAGCATGGGGTGTCTCCCATGGGGTGCAGTTCAGGTACAGATTGCTCCAGTGTGGGTCCCCCATGGGGTCACAAGTCCTGCCAGCAAACCTGCTGCAGCGTGGGCTCCTCTCTCCATGGGTCCACTGGTCCTGCCAGGACCCTGCTCCAGCAAGGGTTCTGCATGGAGTCACAGCCTCCTTTGGGCATCTCCCTGCCCTGGCATGGGATCTCCACAGACTGCAAGTGGATATTTTTTCCACCATGGACCTCCATGGGCTTCAGGGGGACAGCCTGCCTCCCCATTGTTTTCACGTTGGGCTACAGGGGAATCTCTGCTCTGGTGTCAGGAGCACCTCCTTCCCCTTCTTCTTCACAGACCATGGTGTTTGCAGTTGTTTCTCTCACATATTATCGCTCCTCTCTTCTGACTGCTGCTGGTGTTGTGCAAGTTTTTTCCCCCTTCTTAAATATGTTATCACAGAGGTGCTACCACCATCACTGATAGGCTCGGCCATGGCCAGCAGTGTGTCTGTCTTAGAGCTGGCTCTCATTGGGACTATTGGACATGGGGGAAGCTTTGAGCAGCTTCTCACAGAAGCCACCTCTATAGGTTCTTACCCCCCTCCTCCTTCTCACCCCTCCCTCCTGCTACCAAAACCTTGCCACACAAAACAAATACAAGCGACCATGTGATATTGGAGTTCAGGAGCCTGGGGGGGCGGGCGGGGAGGGGAGCAAATTGTAGGATCCTGGCCTTCAGAAGACCAGACTTTAACCTGTTTGGGGATCTACTTTCTGTGGGAGACTGTCATGGAGAGAAAAAGGATCCAGAAGAGCTGGATGATTTTCAAGGATTATCTCCTCTAAGATCAAGACTGTTTCATCCTGACATGCAGGAAGTTAGGGAAAAGAGGTAGTGACATGGATGGGCAAGGATCTCCTGACTAAAATCAAACGGAAAAGAGGTGGTATACAAGAGGTGGAAGCAAGGTCTTGTGACCCCAGAGGAATATAAAGACAGTGTATGAGTGCAGGAATGGGTTTAAGAAAGTCAAAACCCATCTCAAATTGAATCTGGCAAAGGAATGTGAAGAGCAAGAAGGGCTTCTACAGGTATATCAGTAGCAAAAAGATGACTAGGGAAAATGTGGGTCTGTTGATGAATAGGGTAGTTACATGATGTCAGGGGACATAGACAAGGCCAAGGTATTTAATGAGTAAGATAAGTCTTCAGAAATCTCAGAATTCTAAGCCCAGTGGAAAAGTAAGGATCAATGAAGACATACTCTCAGTAGAGTAGTATCAAGTTAAACAACAATTAAAGAATTTGAATGTGGTAAAATTCATATGACCTGATAAGGGACATACACAAATGCTGAGCGAGTTGGCAGATGTTATTGCAAAGTCACGATTGATTATCTTTGAAAGCTCACAGGGACTGGAGAGGTTCCTGAGGACTGGAAAACATTGAATGTCATTCCTGTCTTCAAGAAAGACAGGAAGGTGCAAAGTACATGTCAGTCAGTCTCTCCTTGACTCCTGGGAACCTGACGCAAATCCTTATGAAACTATTTTTATATAAATTGAAGGAAATTGGGAGTACTCAGTAGGAGAAACAATACCTGATCAACTTAACAGCCTTCTGTGATGAAATTACTAGCTTAGCGAATAAGGAAAGAGCAGTTTCTGTTATTCAGTTTGACCTTAGCAGGGCTTTTGACTCTTTTGATCCCGTGTTCCATAATGTCAGTGAAGAAGGAAGTGAAAGTGCTCCAGGCACTGTCCAGGCACTGCTCCTCTGCAGTCCATGGAGAAGACTACAGTAGAGCAGATATCCACATTGCATCACATGAAGGACCCAAAACTGGAGCAGGTGGAAATTTCCTGAAGGAACTACAGCCCACGCTGGAGTAAGGGAAAAGTATGAAGAGGAAGGAGCAGCAGAGGGGAACTGTTACAGATTGACTGCTACCGCCATTACCCATCTACCTAGAATGCTTGGAGGTAGGGGCAGAGGAGTCAGGAATGAAGTCGAGTCTGGAAAGTGCCGGGGAAAAGGTGGTGTTTTAATTTTTGTCCTTGTTTCACACTAACCAAATCTATTTTAATTTGCAAAAATTAAATAAAAAATTTTCCTAAGTTGAGTTGGTTTTGCCTGTGACAGTAGCTGGTAGGCAGCCTCCCTGTCTTTATCTTGAACCATGAGCTTTTCCATCCTGTTGTCTCCCCTTGTCCTGTTGAGGAAGGGATTCCGAGATCAATACATATCACACCATATCACAATGAGTTTTCTCTGTGGTATGCTATGACAAGGGGCAATAGGCACAAACAGAAACACCAGAAATCCCATTTAAACATAAGAAAAAATAATTTAACAGTGAGGGCATTCAAGCTCTGGAACAAGTTGCTGAGATAAGCAAAACCTGGAAGAAAGCTTAGCTTCCTACTTACTCCATGCAACGCTAAAACCTGTAGTTGTAACTCCAAGAAAATGTAAGTTACAAACTTTTTTATTGTTTCAGTTATGATTTGTCTGTTTAATAATTTTATTTCCACAAAATAAAAAAAAATAATTTAAATAACATTTTTAGAAAGCAGAACATGATAAATTGAAAATTAAACAGAAATTCACGATAAACCATGTAGAGGTTTAATCTGTGTGAGTTTCACTCCTCTAGATCCAAGGTGACCTAAACAACATGAAAAACTACATAAAGTCCTGATGAGATTAAAAGTAGTTTCATTAATAATTTATAAATTACTTTCACTTTGAAATCGAATTTCCAATTGTTGACATATTTTCCTCTCTTCCTCCTTTTTTTTTTTTTCCTTATCTGGTCATTGCAACTCAGGGTGAATGAATACAGAGGCAGTTATTTTTATTCTTTTTGAAGTAATTTTACTTCCTTTCTCTTCTTCCTCTCTGTAACTTTTAAAAACTTAAGAAGCCCTCAAAAGTTACAGGACACTTAGTGAAGTAAAGAAAAGAAAGAAGGAAAACTAATTGTGCTGGAAGAGATTGTTTCTCTGGTAAATAAATAGATGGGGGTATGAGGAAAAAAAGAAATGAACTTTAGTAAGGATTTTGACATGATGTAGTACAGAAATCTCATTCAGAAGAACGCATTGGATAGATGGACTATTAGGTTTGTTGAAAATTGGCTGGACTCCTGAGTTCAAGGTATGCTGATGAATGGCTTTGTATTCAGTTAACTATCAATAATGAGCACAGTGGTTCAATGCTGTGGCCCACATTGTTCAATATTTTCATCAGCACCTTGGACAATGATGATATGGAGTTTATTCTTGGCAAATCTTCAGATGACAAATGTGAATACAAGCCAACAGTGCACCCTTGTTGTGGAGGAAACAGACTATATATTAGGCGACATTAGGAAGAGTGTCACTATCAGATTGAAGGAAGTTATTATTTTCCCTCTCTTCAAGAAGGATGAGGGGAAACTGGAGAGTGCAGTGGTAGGCTACCAAGTTGTTCAGCACACACGATATTCAAGGTGTTTAGTCTGTAAAAGAGGCTGGGGAGTAGTGCAGCAGCCTATAGCTACTTGCCATTAAAAAAGTAACGAAGACAAACTCTTCTTGGTAGTGTCAGATGATAAAGCACAAGTAGCAGCTTTGGAGTTCAGCTTGGACATTGCTTTTCAGTAAAAACATAGTGCACCAAAGCAACAGATTTTTGAGAGAGGTGAGATGTTTTCATAACTTGAAAACATGACTAAGACCCTCCAGAGGTCCTTTATCACCAATACTTCTGTGATTCTATGAAGTTTCTTTTTCTACTTCAGACGGATGAATTTGGGGAGCAAAAGGCTGCAAAGCATCAAGTGGAAACTGGCAAAAGAGAAAGGTGAGTGGGAGACTGAGATCAATGACTTTGCCAGTAGCATGAAGTTCACTCTACAATCAATCACAGGAGAAGCAGAACCTTCACTCCTTTGTATTTATGAATATTTTTCCCATCCACAAGTGAAATTTTTATATGCAATCTTCCAAAACTTGAAAACAGCAGGAAGGGGCTGAAGCATAAGTTGACGCTATACCATCCCACTTTAACAAGTTACGTAAAAAGTATTGAATTTAGTGACAGCATGAAAATGTCACAAACATGAAAATATATTCAGAAAATTCAGAGAACATTAAATTGTCACCTTTTTTGTAATAATACCTTACTATTTTCTTCTTTTCTAGATATTGAAAATTACAGACATTACTTCAAGCAATAAAAACCCAAATTTGAGATGTATTATGGGTCTGCCCAGCTTTGACTTAGATTCTACAGATATTTACATTATGATGTTGTCTATCATTGCTATAACATTTGTTTATTCTCTATTTCACCCTTATGTTATTGGCTGTGTGAAAAAATATCAGTGCACTACCAGAATAAAGAAGATCCTTGAGCTTGAAAAACTCTCAAACTGTCTTTTGATAGTTGTGACTTTCCATTCCACCAACTGGAATTTAGACGCACAAAGTGCCGAGTGTAAGGTAGAGACATTGTTTAGGAAAACTTTTATCTTACCATGGCCTTGCTCCTCTAAGAGTCTCCTCAGGAACAGGAAATTTGATATTGAAATGTTTCCTGTCTGGGACTGAAGATGCTTTCTGTGACTGTCTTCCTTTGCTGTGTTCTGACTTGGTGTTAACACCACAGGCAGAATCAGTCTCACTCAACAGATGGAATGGGGAGCTTTAGGCCAAATCTGTCATATGTCATTCCCACTTGAATCTATTGCCTTCCCAGATGATTTCCATTACCCTAGGAGGTGAAACAAAATACAAGATGTCAAGCTGACAGAGAGGATAATTTACTGCAAGTGTGATCTTTGAACCACCGTACTGGAATCCAAGTCATACTCTTTAATTAACATGTGCAGAAAACCCAAGAAGGAATCATTTTGCTAATACCAGACATATAAACACAGTAATAACTGTAAAAGTGGATATTGCCAGGGTTACAGAGAGCCTTAACTAGAATTAAAAGTATGAGAGGTTTCTTACAGCTAGATGGATTTCAGTTGCTAAGCTTTTGGTTCCTGCACAACTTAGAAGTCACTGTGTCAACAGTCAGAGACAAATTTATCAAAAAAATACATATCCAACTTGGAGTTAATTTCTTTGTTAAACAATTACTTAATGCATTAGAAGAAGAGGGGAAAAACTGTCCTTTCTTTCTCTTTATCCTGTTTTGCAGGCTAGAGGATGAAGACTTTCCATTTTCTTCAATGACATTTCTACAAGTACTAAATATTATTTTTCAAACAGAAACTATAAAATCTCTGCTTTTAATGTTCAGGAAGGTACTGACAGCCTTGTAAGAGAATGCTCTTATGTTTCAATTGTACATGCACTGTCGGAAACATACAAAAGTTCTTTAGAGCAGTGAGTTGACAAGAATGGTCATCCTCTCTGACTCTTCTTACAGTGATTCACCTCCAAGATATTTGAGGGGAAGCATGAGCCTTCGGTATATGGTACAGAATCACAGCACCTCATCCTAGCTCCATGGAATAACTGCAAATAGCAGATCATTCCTAACTCATGGCAAAAGAAATGACAACTCTGCAGGACCGAGAAGGTTCTCCTAGACACCTTGTGAACCTCAAAATTTTATTATATAGAGCAGCTAGAGTGTTCTCCTTGTGTCTTTTCCCCTACACCTTTTCCACAGGATATGATACACATATTTTTACTGTCTGATGCACATCTGTAGTACCACAGGATATGGCTGTATCCAAAAATTTCTGTATGAATTGCTAAAAGGCATGTGAATGGTTCTTTTTTCCAAATACTTAATGCATGTACTTTCAGGTTTACCTAACTTTCATCTTCACTGAGAACTACTATAGTTTGTTTAAAAGCTGTCTGAACAACTAAACTTATGTGTACATAGATAAACAACATGCCTGTCTTAAGACACAATGCATTGTCATTGATGTATCAGAACAATTTGAATGTTCTTCTTCTATGTAAACAGCATCAAAAACCTTTGTGAACTTTGTTTAATTAATTATTCTTTTGTTTACTTGTTTTAGAAATGACAATGCATTTTAAGAAAAAACTTCCTTCTTTATCTAGATTTGTATCCTTAGGGTGAGGTTTAGGTTACTTAGTTAATACTTTCTCTTGAACTAGGCTTCTGGCAGAATAAATCTACCTAGAATACCTAGGATTTGCTCTGGATTTCTATGGGATGTGGGGGGAGGGGAAGTAAGGGTAGGAGAGGAGAATGTTGTGTCTACATCCACAGGTTAGACTGTCAAGACCTGGAGCCTCGCAGGAATTCTTTAAATTTCTGTAGATTTTGTGTTTTTGCTTGGGAAGGCTGGAAGAGGTGTGTTTGTGATCTAAACCCCATTCTTGCATTTGGTAACTATAGCCATTGTCCAAGCTCTCTACAATAAGCAGCAAATCAGCGATTTAAAACTGCCAATAAACCTGAAAGACAAAGGATACAAAATGCCAGTAATCACTGCTAATTGGTCCTTACTGAGACTCCTGCTAGACATATGTCTGAGCAAACCAGCATAGACAGATATGATGAACAACAAAACCAGACCTTTAAAATCCAATTTCAAATTGTAGCCAAGAGGCAATATTTCAGAAGAAGGTAAAAGATGTAATTAAATGTATGTATAAATGTATGAATAAATAGTCTTCTGGAACCTTTTGAAAGTAGCCAGAAAAAAGCTAAGGACTTGTAAATAGGTGCAGTAACACAACATTATACGGTTGTCTACACTTTTGGAATTAGACTATACTAGATTGTTCTTATTCTTTATTTCCAGAATGTTTCAGAACAGGAGCTCCCCAAAGTTTGTAATAGTAATCCTTCTCACTACTGCTGAGTCCTGAGACACACAAATCATGTATGTCAAACAGCAATTCAGGAGTCAGGGGAAGAGAAGCCAACAATTCCAAGTCCCAGCGTCCTGCTCTATTTGCTGGACAGCACTTCCTCCTTTCAGATTCCTAGTCAAAATATTTATAGGAGATTTATTCACGTAGCTAGTAAGACTTCAAATATTTCTAAATATATCCACAAGCACAAATGGGAATCATGTACTCGGTCAAGTTTGCCAAACAATGCTTTGCCAAAAATTTTTTGACCTAAGAAAGAGGCAGAAGGAGTTGTACATGCAGACCAGAACCTATAAAAGTGCTGGTAGGACAAGTCTGTTCTGTCTCCACGGAAAGCTTCAAGGTAAGAGAATGGAGGGCTGGTTGCTGGCAGAATCCAACTGCATTCCTGCTGCTTGTGGAATTGCTTTCTGTAAAGGACTGTCTGTATCAATAGAGATTTTCTTTCTGCTTTCATGTCAGCAGCATATTGTTGCCCTGTGGCTCCTCCTTGGGATTCTGTGCAAAAAATAAGAAGGAAGTTGTCATTTCTGTTTTTCAGTATTGACCGGCTTCCAACCTGAGAGCCAACTGGTATCACAAGAGGTAAGGTTCTGATTTACCTGCTTCATAAGAGTAGACTCTCCAAGATGGTTTGGTTTTTTTTATGCCACTGTATGGACACTTCCCATATACCTTTACATCTGTGCACACTAAGGCAGTGCAATTCTACCCAAGCTGTGCTGTCTAAAATAGTACATTTCCTTTAATAAATGGGCTGGACACATTCGTTTGGTACCTGCTGGGAAGTAATTGGCCTCTTACCACACAGGAGATTTCCTGTAAATAGAAATTCAGAAAGCACATGATGAATGAACACCACATATATACTAAATATTTTGTCAAATCCTTAGAGTCAGCTAAGTGGTACAAAAGTATCTCTTCTTTCACTAAATACTGTAGTATGTCTCCCCACTTCAGCCCCGTGCCGTGCTGGACTCAAAACTGCAGGTATGTCGTCAGACTCTGAGATGGCCATCTTTGGGGAGGCTGCTCCTTACCTCCGAAAGTCAGAAAAGGAGAGAATCGAGGCCCAGAACAAGCCTTTTGATGCCAAGACTTCAGTCTTTGTGGTACATGCAAAGGAATCCTATGTGAAAAGTACAATCCAGAGCAAGGAATCAGGGAAGGTCACCGTCAAGACAGAAGGTGGAGAAGTGAGTAAAATGCAAGATTTACAAGCAGCACTACATTCCCACTCTGAGAACTTAGCTGACATGCAAATATCTCTCTTTCCTCTGACAGACCCTGACCGTGAAGGAAGATCAAATCTTCTCCATGAACCCTCCCAAGTACGATAAAATCGAGGACATGGCCATGATGACTCACCTCCACGAACCTGCTGTGCTGTACAACCTCAAAGAGCGTTATGCCGCCTGGATGATCTACGTAAGTACCGGCAGCACTCTTCCGTTGGCTAGCTGGGAGGAATTGCTCTGGAAGTGGCTAAGTGGAAGCCAACGTGCTGTCTCCCTTCCTCGCAGACGTACTCGGGTCTCTTTTGTGTCACTGTCAACCCCTACAAGTGGCTGCCGGTGTACAACCCGGAGGTAGTGTTGGCCTACCGAGGCAAGAAGCGCCAGGAGGCCCCTCCACACATCTTCTCCATCTCTGACAACGCCTATCAGTTCATGCTGACTGGTGAGTGCTTGATCTCCCTCACAGCAATCTAAACCAAAAAGCCCAACAGACCCCACTGGAGCATGGGACAAGCAAACTAAAAACTCCAGAGAGCTGTATGACTGAGAATTTGATTAATTAATTTCACGTGAAACTTATCCTGAGGCATGCATGGACTCAGCACTGTGTCTAATTTGCACAACTCTACACTCTCCCACTGCAGAAATACTACTTGACTTTGCAAGTTTTTCCACTGGGGGAGCAGAAAGAATTATTATTGCCTGTGATCCTCTATTTTGAATGCAGAGAGGCAGTTTGATTAGATTTCCTGGGGAGGACTGCATAAAGCATGACTGGGTACACAGCTTGTCTCGGGACCACATACTTCTGACAGCTCTATGCATCCTTTTCTGATTCTACCTTCTACTGTTGGGACCTGAAAGGGAATTGGGTAACTTTGGACTACTTGGACTACTACTAGTGGACATGGGAGAAGTCCCAAATTCCATTTACAGATTTACTTCTCACTCAGTTTAGTGGTACTCACTAAACTGAGTGATAAACGGGAAACTACTAACACTATTTTTCATTCTGCCTCTTCTCACAGATCGCGAGAACCAGTCGATCCTGATCACGTATGTACACCCCTTGCTCAGGTCCCCACGGGGCTGCCTGGTGCCAGGGGACCTCCTGCCTGACCACACGCTCTCTGCTTCTCTCTTTGGTTGGACAGTGGAGAATCTGGTGCCGGGAAGACTGTGAACACAAAGCGTGTCATCCAGTACTTTGCAACAATTGCAGCCAGTGGGGACAAGAAGAAGGAAGAGCAGCAGCCAACAGGCAAAATGCAGGTGAGGTCCCAGGGATAGGAACCTGCAGTTGTCAGGTTTATTGAGCTATATCATGACAATAAGATTTCTGTTTAAGGGGACACTTGAGGATCAAATCATCAGTGCCAACCCACTGCTGGAGGCCTTTGGAAATGCCAAGACCGTGAGGAACGACAACTCCTCACGCTTTGTAAGTTGCTCCCTGGGGCAAAATTACTTTTTTTCTTATTGACACGCTGCCTCAAATACTATTGGCATCAGAATTGGTAAAGTAGATCTATATTGACTTTTCTGCTTCTTCCAGGGCAAATTCATCAGAATCCATTTTGGTGCCACAGGCAAACTGGCTTCTGCTGACATTGAAACCTGTAAGAGACTCTCCTGGCCTGATCCCTTTCCTTCCAGCCTGCCCCATCTCCATGTGCACTAACTCTGTCTTACTGTCCTTGGCAGATCTGTTGGAGAAGTCCAGAGTCACTTTCCAGCTCAAGGCAGAGAGAAGCTACCACATATTTTATCAGATCATGTCCAACAAGAAGCCAGAGCTAATTGGTAGGAAAGATCACTAACTTCTCCAGACAAAGGTCACGGAGCAGCATTTAATTCCTTGGCGTGCCATTTGCATTTGATCTGTATGTGTTTTGTCCTTCTTTTCAGAGATGTTGTTGATCACCACCAACCCATATGACTATCAGTATGTGAGTCAAGGTGAGATCACAGTTCCCAGCATTAACGACCAGGAAGAGTTGATGGCCACCGATGTAAGTAATGCACAGAAGTTTTCTTAGGTGGACTCTCACCTTTAGCAGGATGATACTTATTCTAGTGATTCTTTGGTTAGAGTGCCATTGACATCCTGGGCTTCACTCCTGATGAGAAAACAGCCATTTACAAGCTGACGGGGGCTGTCATGCACTATGGCAACCTGAAGTTTAAGCAGAAGCAGCGTGAGGAGCAGGCAGAGCCAGATGGCACAGAAGGTACTGGCACAATATACACCGGAGCACAGTATATACCAGAACACTCACTAATACAGGCAGTAACTCGGGGCCGCAATCATTGACTTAGCCTGCACGTTTCCCCAGGTGCTAGTATTATAGAACATAGCCGTGTCCTAAGCAGAGGACTTTGCTGGAACAACACAACTCCATGGAAGATGCAGATTAGTTTGAACTATTAAGTACAGGGCAGCTATACTTTAGTATAAGTACAAGGACAGTGAATCCTACAGCACGCTTCCAGAAAAGCCAGCTTTGCTGCTACGCTGAATGCCAGCTTCCCAGGCCTGACACAGATGCGGGAGCCACTCTGCTCACTGACTGAAGGTTACATACCCAGGTAGCTACTATCATTTACCATCAGCTGTAGTCATCTCCTTAATCGTATTGTTTCCAGGTGACAAGAAGCCAAAGTCCTGAAGCTGCTCTGCTTCAAAGCCCGTGTTCTGGAGAGCGCTCACTGTGCCTGAAGTGAGAGCATTGTGCTACTTCATTTGGCACGGGGGGTTAAAAAGGAACATTAGTTAATACTGTAGCTGTGCCCCCTATGTTCTACGTTTTCTGTAGAGTCTCAGCATGTCTCTAGGACTTCTACTTGAAACAATAGACAACTAAGATATGTCTATCACATTTGATTTGTCTACGCTTGTTCAAAAGTGCCTTTCTTTGAAAGTTCATGGAAGTTACATGTTAACTCTGGAGGGAGAGGTTGTGTGTTTGGTTTGTGGGTTTTTTTTAGGAAGGTTAAGACATAAATGAAATTGCAAGGAATACAACGGCAATGAATCTGGTAATGATGAACAGTAACAGTAGAACAGGCTACAAATAATAGCTGTAATCATTACACAAATATATCCATAGGAAAGAGTTATACTAGAGTATAATTGAACTAAATGACTGTTTAAATATTTAAAACTAACTCTACAGAAGTGAAATAAAACATAAGTTCCAATTTTGTTCTTGCTTCTTACCTTGCTTTTTCTGGTGATAAATGTACATTAAATATTTAGTTGTAAAATAACATAAAATAGAAATGCTCTGTGTGGAAAAATTATTTTTTATTTTCCTAGTTTTACTTGCTCAGAAAGCTGGGAGGGGACTGTGTCAGTTCATCCTCTCCACTTCCCGTAGACTCCATTTACTTGTACAATCAATCTTTCTTTATCTGCTTTTGAAAACATTGATGAAAACATGCAGTCTATCGCAGTTCCTCACTATGCTTCCTCACTGGTATTTTTCCCCAGTTTCTAGTCTAAATATCTCTCCACATAATTTCAGACTGTCAGATCATGTCCAATATTCATGCAGCAAGCTGCTATACTTTTTAATCGTGATTTTATATGGATTATATAAGCATTCTTTGACAAATCATTTTACATACTGTGCCTCTTGCAGAGTTTGAGTTCAATTGTAAAAGCCGTAGGGTATCTGTGATTGTTTGCAACCTGATCATCATCCCAGGCTTATATTTGTTTTTCTTTTTCATCATTCAGTATTAGAAAGTCTGCCTATCTAAATGTCTCTAAATTGATTTCTCATTCAAATTTCAGAATAAACTAAGAATAGGTGAAGAAAAAATAGCCAACATAATGCTTCATAATTACTAAGGAACTTTTCTTATGATGAACTTTTTTATTCTAACTAATCTATTTATCTTTATTAGAATTGCTTTTTAATACTTATTTTAAAGGAATATTAATGTCTGATGGTACTTTAACAACTGATTTTTTTTGTTTGTTAGTGGCTGACAAGGCTGCCTACCTTATGGGCCTAAACTCAGCAGACCTGCTTAAGGCCCTCTGCTACCCCCGAGTCAAGGTTGGGAATGAATATGTGACCAAGGGTCAAACTGTGCAGCAGGTAACAAAAATCCCTGTTTTGGTGACAAATCCTCTGGACTCCCTCTTTTTCCTTGCATGAGAACTATAACCATTCTGGGTTTTATTTTAGGTATACAATTCAGTAGGTGCCTTGGCAAAGGCTGTCTTTGAGAAGATGTTCTTGTGGATGGTTGTTCGTATCAACCAACAGCTGGATACCAAGCAACCAAGACAGTACTTCATTGGTGTCCTGGATATTGCTGGCTTTGAGATCTTTGATGTAAGAAAAGTGGTTTATTACCATGTTTTTAGAAATTTATATAAATTATATATGTCAACATCATTAAAGCAGCAAAGGAAAAAAACAAACAAACCTAACCTCATTAAAATTACTTAAGGGGACCTTTTTAACATTAAGAAAACTTAGTTTTAACTGTGTAATCCCTGTGTGGTAATCTGAGTGCACAGGAGAAAGCTATACAGGCAGTTCTTTATCATGAGAATGAGTAAATCTTGTCTTTGCATTCTGCAGTTCAACAGCCTGGAGCAGCTGTGCATCAACTTCACCAATGAGAAACTGCAACAGTTCTTCAACCACCACATGTTTGTGCTGGAGCAGGAGGAGTACAAGAAGGAAGGAATTGAATGGGAGTTCATTGACTTTGGGATGGACCTGGCTGCCTGCATTGAGCTCATTGAGAAGGTTCTTGGGCCCTAGATACTTAATAGTTTGCCAAATGTAAAAAAAAAAGAAGAATCTTCTATGCCTAAATTACACCACTCTAATGTGTGGCAGTCATGCGTAGTGCAACAAATAACATAAATTTTTCTGGGTCCAAAACATTTTATATACACTGTTGTTTGTCGGTTTCTTCAATGACTATGGGAGTCTGTCACATAGTACATATGATTCACATGGTGGAAAAATTTTAGTCCCCAACAGTGTTCTGGAGTTCATGCCCAAATGCATATATTTTTTAATGCATGCTGAGTGAGTAAATACACTGAGCAATTACTATTTTAATTCATTTAAAGAAATTTTCTTGTACCTATGAAAAAGCATTTAGGAAGTGTAAAGTCTTCCTTACATCTGAATGCTACTAATTCAATTAATTTTGCTTTCTATAACTAACACACACAGAGTGAATTTCTATGCACTAGGTCTTTATTACATCCCAGTTCTGAAACTTAAGGGTGAGCTTGTTGTCATGTAAGTGATGGCATATCCACTAAAAAAATATCTTTTCTAGGAAAACATAAGATTACACATTCTGAAATTTTGTATTGTAATGGTTTTTTGTATAGTTTTTATCTTCTATTCCTCTCTCATATACAGTCTCTCTGCTTCTTGCTTCCACTCTTTCCGTCTTTACAAGCTGCTATTTCTTCTAGCCCATGGGCATCTTCTCCATCCTGGAAGAGGAGTGCATGTTCCCCAAGGCAACTGACACCTCTTTCAAGAACAAGCTCTATGACCAGCATCTGGGCAAGTCCAACAATTTCCAGAAGCCCAAACCTGGCAAAGGCAAGGCTGAGGCCCACTTCTCCCTGGTGCACTACGCTGGCACGGTGGACTACAACATCACTGGCTGGCTGGAGAAGAACAAGGACCCCCTGAACGAAACTGTTGTGGGGCTGTACCAGAAATCATCACTGAAGACACTGGCATTACTCTTTGCCTCTGTTGGTGGGGCAGAAGCAGGTGATTTCTTTGAAATCAGTTCTACTATAATTTACAGAAAAAAAAATATCTTGCAATAATATTTACATTTCAGAAACTGAAAACCCAAAACCTCATCTACTTTTTGGAACTCAGTCATTCAAAATAGTAAAGGATATTACATTTCCCTGCAGACCTTAATACATCTGTAGGTTTTAAGATGAGACAGCTGTACTACAAGAATAACGCAGGCTACCTGTTTGCTGCAATATGGGGCATTTCCAAATAATTCAGGGAATAGAATCACATGTATCAACATGCTGCTAAATTTATACATACCCTTTTATGTAAAGATACATGAAGACTGCTTTTGATGTATTCACTTGCAGTTTATTTAATTCCTAATCTTACTATGCAAAATGTTACATTTTATTTGCTGTTTCATTTTCTTAACTTGGATTTCATTCAGCTATCATCTGAAAAAATTGTCTACAATTGTAACTTTAAACACTGTATGCATTTACAAATTTTGATCACATTATTACATTTGCTATTTTTTAAGACAAACCCACAAAGCTCTTCAGATTCTAATTGTCTGCTTTTGTTGTTCATTTCTTTTTTAATAATATTGTTGTTTAGAGAGTGGTGGTGGTGGCAAGAAGGGTGCCAAGAAGAAGGGTTCTTCTTTCCAGACTGTCTCGGCTCTCTTCCGGGTACTGTAGAATAATAATTATAAATATTACTGCATATGAAAAAGTACATAAAATTCACTTCAGAAAATTTTGAGATTGGTCTACTATACAAAATCTTAATGTTCAGAAAGGATAAAAGCGCATGCTTCCTAATAAAGAAGGATTCTCATTGAATCCTTAGAAGTAATCTTTCAGAACTGCCTGAAAGTTCTGTTAAAAAAAAATACTGATCAGGCTTTTATTACAGTGGTTTCAATCCATCTAATACTGAGATTGTATAAGTGATGTTATTGAACCCAAGTCTTTGTTCTTGCTCTTAAGGAAAATTTAAACAAACTGATGAGCAATCTGAGAAGCACACACCCCCATTTTGTGCGATGCCTAATTCCAAATGAAACAAAAACACCTGGTAAGTTGTTAAAGTTCAAAGATGTGATGAATCTGTCCTACTCCGTGCAGTACAATGAAGTACCAATTAATTGTTTTATTTATCAGGTGCCATGGAACATGAGCTGGTGCTGCATCAGCTGCGGTGTAATGGCGTGCTGGAAGGGATTAGAATTTGCAGGAAAGGATTCCCCAGCAGAATACTCTATGCAGACTTTAAACAGAGGTCAGATAGCATGTGATCCAGCCTCTACCATATCCACCAATGCTGAATAATTTGCATTTCCTAATTGCTTTATCTACTGTGGGAGTTATGGGAGCAGTTCATTCTACCTACCTTTAGGCATGGAAAAGTCAAATGTCCAAGTCAGCTTTCTATAGCTAACTAGAAGAACAGGCATTTTCAAAGAGTAATTATTTATTCCTGTCCTTGATTCATATTCTGCTATGGGATAAAGCATTTTTCACTTAACTATCTAGAAATGTTGACTAACTTAGACTTAGTTAACTTCTGGATATCAAAGTAAGATGACTTGCAGCCATTAACACAGAAATGTGAATAAAGAAACTGGAAGATATTCTAGACTAACTTGTTGGAAAAGCAAATAAAATAAGAAGATCTTACTGCTTGTTCTATACCAGCTGAAAAAAACTCAGATTGTATGCCACTATTGTGGTTGAAGAATTGCTTCTCCTCTCCACTTTGCTCTTACACATAAAGTTCTCATTTGGAGATAAGGGCATGTGAAATACATCAGCTGACTTTCATACCCATGGAAGTCAGTAGCCGTTATGTGTAAAGAAGGACTAAGGAAAGTGAAAGATTTTTCCTAAAAACATATTTATCCATGAAAATGTGATCGCTTAACACTGGAAAAGAGTTCAGACATGCTCACCTCTTCCACTCTTGATTCTTTAAAGAATCTTAACAATAGTATCAGTCGGTAAAGGTTTGATTGAGCTTTCATGAATCTGACCTTCTTTGTATTCTACTTCCTCCCACAGGTACAAGGTGCTTAATGCCAGTGCCATTCCAGAAGGACAGTTCATTGATAGCAAGAAGGCTTCTGAGAAGCTCCTTGGATCCATCGATGTGGACCACACTCAGTACAAATTTGGTCACACCAAGGTACAAATGCTGCTTCTCTGATGTACTGTGCTTGTAATACCTGATAATTTTTAATGTGCTACAACATTCTCTTTCTCAAGGTGTTCTTCAAAGCTGGGCTGCTGGGACTCCTGGAGGAGATGAGAGATGAGAAGCTGGCACAGCTCATCACTCGCACACAAGCTATGTGCAGGGGCTTCCTGATGAGAGTGGAGTTCAAGAAAATGATGGAGAGGAGGTAGATGCTTATTTTGCCCTATGGACCAATCCTCATCAGACACCAATGACAAGAAGAACACTGAAAATAAGCTGCTTCTTTCCAAAGCTCATTTATTTCTCTTTATTTCAGTTTACCAATATGAATGTATTTGCGAGTATATCCTGGCAGTAGATGAAGCAGTATCATAACCTGATTTAGGAAAAAAGATTATAATTTTTAACTTACTTACCCTTTGTACTAATTTTTGCTAAATTCTCTGAATGGCTACATTATATGTATGTCCAGAAACCAGATATCTAGTCTAAGCTAATTTTAAGTCACCATTATAACCATAAGGTGAGAAACACATACTTATAGCACAAGAGAAGTATCCTCTTCCCTTGGATAAGTTTCATTAAAGGAACCAAGTCAGCTTCTGGAGGTGTTACTTTTCTTTGCCCATGAAGGAAGTCCAAACATCTGGACTTTAGATACAGGTTGACAACCAACATCAAACTAGGGAGTTTTCTTCAGAGATATAGATATATTTCTAAATATATTCAATATACTGAAGATTATTAATAAAATACATTATTAAATACATAATAAATATTTTATATGCACAAAGATATAGAACGAAAATTATCAAGTATTATATTTAGAACTTCATATTATACATATCAATATATACAATTAAATATGCATTTTAAAACTAAAAAGAATTAATATAAATGTTTTTATTACCTTTCAGAGAGTCCATCTTCTGCATCCAGTACAATGTCCGGTCCTTCATGAATGTCAAGCACTGGCCCTGGATGAAGCTGTTCTTCAAGATCAAGCCCTTGCTGAAGAGTGCAGAATCTGAGAAGGAGATGGCCAACATGAAGGAAGAGTTTGAGAAAACCAAGGAAGAGCTTGCAAAGTCTGAGGCAAAGAGAAAGGAGCTGGAGGAGAAAATGGTTTCTTTACTGCAGGAGAAAAATGATTTGCAGCTCCAAGTGCAGGCTGTGAGCATTGCTAATATTTTTGGTTTGTAATGTCCTGTGTAAAATGAACCCAAACGTCTCAGAAACAGACATATTATCCCAAAACAACTATTTATTTTAAAAATATACACATTAATTATAAAATAGGAAGGAAAACCACATAGAAAAGCTAAGCTAAAATCTAAAAATACTAATACATTTCCAATTAATTATTGCAGCTGGTTCCTTATACTGTCAAATTAAAAGAGAAACAATCACTTTCCAAGTAAATAATATAATTTACAGTAAGACATTTTAAATCATACATAGCAACATACATCAGCAATTATCATGTCTTTATACAACTTTGTATACTATATAATGTTGGTGTGTTATCATCATGAATAATGTGTAGGAAGCTGACAGTCTGGCTGATGCTGAGGAAAGGTGTGACCAGCTCATCAAAACCAAAATCCAACTGGAAGCTAAAATTAAGGAGCTGACAGAGAGAGCAGAAGAGGAAGAAGAGATGAATGCTGAGCTGACAGCCAAGAAGAGGAAACTGGAGGATGAATGTTCAGAACTGAAGAAAGATATTGATGATCTTGAGTTAACACTGGCCAAGGTCGAGAAGGAAAAACATGCCACAGAAAACAAGGTATGAGGCAGAGCCTGTCAGCTGTGCTCTGGAAAAGGGAACTGCACTCTTACAGAACATCTGTATCTACTTCGCTTGTTTATACTTGCTCCCTTCTTCTCAAAGGTGAAAAACCTCACAGAGGAGATGGCAACCCTGGATGAGGCCATCGCTAAGCTGACAAAAGAGAAGAAAGCCCTCCAAGAGGCCCATCAGCAGACACTGGATGACCTGCAGGCAGAAGAGGACAAAGTCAATACGCTGACCAAAGCTAAGACCAAGCTGGAGCAGCAAGTGGATGATGTAAGCACACAGCCATACAGCAAGAAGAGGACAGGCAGGGAGTCAGCCGTGGTGGGTAGAGCACTGATGGCCTTGTTCTCTTTAGCTGGAAGGGTCCCTGGAGCAGGAGAAGAAACTGCGCATGGACCTTGAGAGAGCTAAGAGGAAACTCGA
>JAOTQQ010000003.1:24003264-24024912 GCA_026546715.1 Gallinago undulata | reverse complement strand
AGCCGTGAAGGGTGTGCGCAAGTACGAGAGGAGGGTGAAGGAGCTGACCTACCAGGTACGGCCGGAGGACTCCTTGGGTTCACGCACTGTTTCTTGCAGCAAACTAAAAGGTATCCCAGAGGGATTTCTTTCCATATGAATCTCACAGTTAAAAAGGAGAAGACTGATAATCAGAAGAAATTATCTTTCTGGTCATGTTAGGAAGATCCATCTTATCACCTCTGTTTTACTGAACACCAATAATCTATAAGGAATATTACTCTGTGTTTCCTGAAGAGGGCATTTAAAAAGGGGGAGCAAAGAGGTGTTTCTCTTTCTTGTCCTTCTCTTTAGTCTGAAGAAGACAGGAAGAATGTTCTCAGGCTCCAGGATCTGGTGGACAAGCTTCAAATGAAGGTGAAATCCTACAAGAGACAAGCTGAGGAGGCTGTAAGTATTGCTGTGTACAGAGTCAGTCTCCATCCAGATGGAGGTGGAATTCTATGTTGGTGTTTTTCCCTGCATAGCTTTTTCAAACCCTTAACTTTTTTGTCTTTTTCTCACTGTACACTCAGGACAGCTGAACAGCTATAGGGTCTAGGGAGGTGTAGATTACCTTTTCTGTGAGCATTAATGAGTCACTGGGACGACCAGGAAAGGCTCAGGTCAACATTGTGGGGGTAGATGTCTGCTTCCTTTCACTTACTTTATTTCACATTTCTGTCCAGCAGAAAAAAAACCCACAAAACAAAACACCACCTTCAAAAATTTTGATACATAATTATATAGCAGTAAATAAATGGAAAGTTATGTAATGAAAATAACTGTAATTATATGTAATTATTCAAAAATTCCAAAATGCACCAGCACTTCCTATCCAGAGAGTGATTCCTCGTATGTATTATTAACCATCTAAACATTTAGCATTTAAACTATTTCTTTGGATTTCCCCTAGAATTATTAAAGAGAATTACATGCTAGCAGTCTTTTATTTTCTTTACTTTTTTTTTTTTTCATTATGTAAAGGCAAAATACCAGAGGACTTCTAGTGCAGTGTTTCAGTTGGAACATTATTAAACATTTTAAAATCTATTTTATCTCTCTTCCTATCCCCAGGAGGAGCTCTCCAATGTCAATCTCACAAAGTTCCGCAAGATCCAGCATGAGCTGGAGGAAGCTGAGGAGCGGGCTGACATTGCAGAGTCGCAGGTCAACAAACTCCGAGCAAAGAGCCGTGAAATTGGCAAGAAAGCAGAAAGTGAAGAGTAAACACGTCCAGTGATACAAAGTGAAAGAGAACTGCACAAAATGTGAAATTCTGCCACTTTGATTTCATAATCACTTCTTAGTCCTTCATCAAAGTCTAGATAATGAATGCCTAGATAATAAAAATTGTAGAGATTTTCCCATGAAAATAATGAGAAGTTCACTGTTGTATTTTAATCATTATCTTGATTTCTTATAAGGTTTACATTTTTTCTTACCTATTTAAATTCATTCAATTAAAAATCTTGCTTAAGGTATTTTAAAAGTGTATTGGCCACTGCTGAAGTGGTCTAATCAGTCATCCTTCTTCGTTCCCACAATGGAATTTCATCTAAGACTCCCATAAGGGAGAAAAATAATTTCTTCACAACAGAATGTAATTATCTCTTATAATTTCTGCTCTAGGAATATAATAGATTTCAACGCAAAGTTTCTGTGCAAAGAATAAGAGTTTAATCTTCCTGTAATCCAGTCTAATCATCAATTATTCCATTAAATCATGTGTCTTACTTGCAAGATCTTTTTTCAGGTTAAACCTGAAAAAGTCCTTCAAGTCCTTCAAGACATTTTGAAACATAGTATAGAGGACATTTAAACCTGACATGAGATCCATTTTCATTCATGAAAGCTATGTGAAAACCAACATTCCAAGGGCAGCAATGCCAGCTAGCTCATACAGTTGTTCATCGTCTGTATTCTGTTCCCAATATTCCCCTGAATCTTCTACTGTGCTCAGCCAGTCACTTACATCCTATGTAGTCTCTATGGTAATCCAGATAACTTTGCCTAGATTGGCCCGCTCAAAATATGGGTCTTCATTCTTTGTATATATCAGCATACATCAGAGAATCCGTGGTCACCTCTTTGAAAACAAGGAGAAATAGGTTTCACTTTCTCTGTCATAATCTAAAAGAATCACAGAATGGTTTGGGTTGGAAGAGACCTTTAAGATCATTGAGTTCCGACCCCCTGCCATGGGCAGGGACACCTCCCACCAGACTAGGTTGCTCAAAGCCCCGTCCAATGTGGCCTTGAACCCCTCCAGGGATGGGGCAGCCACAGCTTCTCCGGGCAACCTGAGCCAGGGTCTCACCACCCTCACAGCAAATAATTTCTTCCTAATATCTAGTCTAAATCTCCCCTCTTTCAGTTTAAAACCATTCCCCCCTCATTGTATCACTACACTCCCAGATAGCAAGTCCCTCCCCAGCTTTCCTGGAGCCCCTTTAGGGACTGGAAGAGGCTCCAAAGTCTCCCCGGAGCCTTCTCTTCTCCAGGCTGAACCCCCCAACTCTCTCAACCTGTCCTCACAGCCAAGGGGCTCCAGCACTCGGACCATCTTTGTGGCCTTCTCTGGACTTGTTCCAGCAGGTCCATGTCCTTCTGATGTTGGTGGTTCCAGAGCTGGAGACAACACTGTAGAGGGGTCTCACCAGAGCACAGTAGAGGGACTGAATCTCCCCCCCCCCCAGCCCTTTCCCTGCTGGCCACACTGCTGGGGATGCAGCCCAGGATGCAGGGGGCTTTCTGGCTGCCAGTGCATGTTGCTGGGGCACATTGAGCTTCTCATCAACCAACACCAAGTCCTGGGGGGGACTTGCTGTTCAGACTTATGTCTGGCGTTCAGTCTACCATAGTAATTTCTAATTATGTATTAGGTTATATAACCTTCAGTAATTTTCCACAGGTCTGACTGTTAATTTAAGACACATGAAAGACAGGATTCAGTGGCTGAGAGCTTTCGGTTTAATAAGTATTATTCAAAACAAGCTCAAAGATGGAAATACTAAATTCTTCTAAGGCTTTCCAAGGTTATAAGATAGTTGTGTGAAACATTTCATATTAAGGTATTTACTGAATGCAATTTATGCATACATATATGTCTATGTGTGTATAAATACATACATATACATATATACATGTATATATGTATACATAGACACACACATATATGTAAAGTTTCCAAAGCTGTATTTTTCAGCAGCAATCCGGTAATATGAAGACGTATGTTACTGTTTCATTACTGGTATGTAACCAAGGTCAAAAGTAATCCCTATATTTAGCTTTCAAGGTCAAGGCTTCGATAAACATTTTACAGCTTTACAGGACAGCTTCCCCTGACTGCAGTCCTAGTTGTGTGTCACCAGATCTCCAAACCCATTACCAGAGTCACGTGTCAGACACCTGAGAAATTAAATCTGTGGGACTGATTGCCACCTGTAAACAATATTGCTACCAAGTTCCTTTCAGAGGTAGAAAAACTATGACAAATCAGCATGCAGCCTTTATACTACATAGATAACCCTCTTTTCATGTATGCCAAACAAAAGCAGTAGAAAGTACCTTTGCTCAGAAACCCCTTTATGTGCCAAATAACTGCTTGGGGTTTGGGGGGACCCACTCTCTGCTTTCCATGACATCTTTTTTTGTGCCTCTGACTCAAGCAGATTATCTTTCTCTTTCAGAGAGTGTGGACTTGTAACTAGATTGCAGTCCTTTTACTCAGGCCCTTTCCTATCTACTTGTAATATATGCACAGGATGAAACCCTCGATTACAAAATGTGGGCTGCAAAATCCCTCAAAATTCTGGGATCTGTATCAGTTCATTACAGAAACTGTCTCTGATGGGTCCACTTTATCAACCTAATAGGGTAGTGCAGCCATGAGGAGGAGTTTGTAGGCCCCCTGGAGCAACAGATAACATTATTCCTGTGGAACAGACAATACTTCATCACTCATAGACATCAGCTGGTGTGGTCACAGGACTGTGCAATGGTGTGGCAAGTACAGCACTGCTGAGTGCCACAGGACATATATACACTTCAGCTGTGTCTAACAGGCTGACTCAGTAGTCAAACTCTAAAGAAGATGTTGGACAGTTTCTCCTTCTCTTTGTTAGCCTGTCACACCTTGAAAGCACTGCACAATGACACTGGTGAGCTATGCCAACTAGAATGGTTGCAACAAATCTGTTTTTTTCAGTTTCTGTACAGTATTGGACCATTCAAGTGACACCACTGGCACCAGAAAAAAAGTGAAATCTGTCACCCAGCCTATCTGGCATCACAACATTCACAAATGGCAATGTTGTTGTAACATGCTGATGAGGCCTCAGACGTTATGGTAACACCAGTAAAAACACCAAGTTTGACTCTGCTTCTTCTCCAAATGCATCTGTGACACTCCATCACTGTCTCCCTAAATCCTTGTGATCACTCTATAGCTGTTTGTCACCAGCCCTGGCCCCATCCCTTTTTCCATGCTTGCTCACACTATGTGTTCACTGCCAGGCCCCTACACCCCATCAGCCTGGTTCTTCCTTCTGTGTGTCAGAGGAAGTCTGATGGGGGATACTGCATAATATCCCCGGAAGAGACTACTGCAATGTCATACTATGGCCATTACAAAGTAGTGCCTTGCTGCAGCTAAGTCTTAAACCACAAAAGCAATAAAGAAAAACAACTCTAGCTTGGGCATTTCCAACATTTCCAACAACAAACATTAAATAGCTAAAGCCATTCACTTGCAGCCATCATGCCTCAGCTAAGTATGATGGAAAGAAAAAGCAGTAAGTGAAAAAAGGTTCAGTCTTATACACATTTTTACAGAAAGAAGAAAATAAGGCTTTGGTCTTAATCATGGATTCAGCCATGACATGGCCTCTCCCTGGCTAACTTTTGCTGAACTGGCTGACTTCTTCAGACACAAGTGTATGACGGGAGTTCTTCCCCACCGGTATGACAGGCTGCAGAGACAAGGACTGATCGAGGAGCTGATCCCATCCCTGGAATAGCTGACACCAGCAACTTCTGGGACAAGGACGGTCACAGGAATAAATCCCAAAACATCATGAAAGATCTGTGTGTGCCTTTTAAGGTCTTTCTTATACCTCCTATTGCAGGTGCCATGTTTCCACAGAGGAAGCCCAGCTGGCATGCAGGCAATGTCCAAGTGCCCTGTGTTGGGTCATGTGATAAAAACTTGTCTTCACACCCGCAATAGAACACAGAGAAACAATTCCAGGAGGGAGACCCCGAATGACACTCCCAGGCCCATCACAGGAGCCATCAGACTGTCAAAAGCACTCCTCCTCGAGCACAGGGTGCAGTGGGGACCCTGGAGAAACAGGCCCCTTTGCTGAGCATCTACCAGGGCTCTTCTGATGCAGCACAAGGCTCAGGACCCAGGTTTGAAACCATAAGCCACAGGGAGCAGCTCTCCTTTCAGATTGAGGATTGCTACTGTTGGGGGCATGGGGCACGTTGTGGGATGCAGGAGAAGAGCAGTTGGAATCACACAGGACTAGTTATGGGATGTTTAAGGGGAGAACCAAAGGTGTGGAAGAAGAGGGGGTTAGGTGATGTGGGCAGAAATAAAGTGTCTGAGACCAGCTGCTGGAGGGATCCAACTTGTACATATGTATTTATATCCTTTCTAGCAGACCCCCAAACTGCTCAGCCGGAGCCAGAGGGTCTCCAGCACTTGGAGCATCTCCGTGGCCTCTACTGGCCCCGCTCCAACAGGTCCATGTCTCTCCTGTGCTGAGGCCCAAGAACTAGAGGCAGCACTGGGGGAGGAGAGTGTCTTCCTGGAGCAGAGAGGCAGAATCCCCCCCTCACCATGCTGGCCACATGGCTGGGGATGCAGTCCAGGATGTGGTTGGCTTTCTGGGCTGCAAGTGCACATTGCTGGCTCTTGTCCAGCTTTTCATCCACCGGAATCCCCAAGTCATTTTCAGCAGGGCTGCTCTCAATCTCTCCATCCCCCAGCCTGTGTTGATACTGGGGGTACTAGTATCAATGGCATTAAATTGCAGTGAATGATGTCCCAGTTCTGTGCCCTGTAGGTGGTGGTTTTTTTATCCTTTTCTCCAGAAGCATTCCACACAATTTTGCAAATAAATAATTTAAAGCACAGGGAACAGGCTTTATCCCATAATGAACACTAAAAATGTATATGACAGAGTATCTTTGTGGCTTTCAGAGACCTGCATGAACAGTTAAAGATACAGTCCAAACCTATAGAATTTCTAGTGCAGATTAATGATCTTAAAGGACATGCAACTTTGTATCACTGATGATGTAATGGAAGAATCCTACATGAAGACTAATGCCCCAAAATATCATATTTTCAGAAACTGTTTAAAGTGATGGGTGATAATAAGAAGTTAGCTGTGTCTCTTCCTCTTTCATTCTTCCTGGTGGTGGGAATTACATTGATGTCCACATATATCCCGGAACTTGGGAGCCCTCTTAAAGGAAAACTATATGCTCTGGAAAATAAAAAGAAACAGCAATTCTGAACCTGTCTGTCTTATCTAGAAAATCATGTTCCTCCTCAGACTGCTCCTGATTTTTTTTTATTGCTTCATAATGTCCTGTGTAATGTGGGCAGCCCCAAAACATAGGTTCCCTTCCCACATCCCTTCAGATTAGAGTTCCTGCAGGACCTGAACAACTCTAACCTTGGGTCAGAAGAGATATTGAGAAATGCTGGGAAACCCTGCTTATGGTCTGAAAACTAGTCCCATCACACAGTTCCTCACAAGAAGAGTCACAAGAACACTGGGGCTTCCAGCCATTTTCTGGGACCACAACAGAGTGTACATGCCATGATATTCCACCATTGAGCTTCACAGTGCTACTCTCCAGGCACTGTAACCTACAGTACCTCCAGATTGCAACTTAACCTCCTGTTGCCATTTTGGGCAAATGCTTCTGCACTCTTGAGGTTTCCCTGCTCTTCATGTAAGTTTTCAAAGAAGACTGTACCTGAGATAAAGCTAGAGAAGATACAATCCTTCGTTCTCATGAGCCCATGTCCTCCCCTAATAACTTGTGAATTCCCAGCCATGTTGGAAGATTATCCTTGTTGCTACTCCTTCATTCTAAAGGTCCTCTTTTGGGATAGTCATTCTCACTGACCCTTGCAGTCAGATGCCCTGCATAGCTGTTATCCATTATGCCTTCTGGCAATGAGTTACTTCTCCTTTCATATGTTTTGAACCATTATCTTACTATTTTAAATATTTTAGATTTTTTAGATAAGATAGCTATATTACCATCTCCACTGAATCTTTTTCAAGCTGGAGAATCACAGAATCTTCATGGTTGGAAAGGACCTCTGAGATCATTGAGTCCAACAAAAAAACAAAACAAAACAAAAAAAAACCCACACTCACAAACCAACAATCTTGGGCACTAGAGCATGCCCTGAAGTGCCACATCTACACATTTCTTAAATACTTCCAGGGATGGTGACTCCACCACCTCCCTGGGCAAGCCATTCCAGTGCTGGACCACTCTTTCAGTAAAGTAATTCTTCCTAATATCTACTCTAAACCTCACCCGCTGCAACTTCTGGTCCTGTCATTATTCCCTTGGGAAAAGAGGGCCAACCCCCACCTCTCTTCACCCTCCTTTCAGGGAGTTGTAGAGGGCAATGAGGTGTCCCCTCAGCCACCTCTTCAAACTAAACATGCCCAGTTCCCTCAGCCTCTCCTTATATGACTTGTTTCTTAGACCCCTCACCAGCTTGGTGGCTCTCCTCTGGACACAGTCCAGCATTTAAATGTCCTTCTTGTAGAACTGAACACAGTACTCAAGGTGAGGCCTCACCAGTGCCAAGTACAGAGGCATGATCACTTCCCTACTCCTGCTGGCCACGCTATACCTGATACAGGCCAGGATGCCATTAGCCTTCTTGGCCACCTGGGCACACTGCTGGCTCATGTTAAGTCCACCAACACCCCCAGGTCCTTTTCTACTGTGTAGATTTCCAGCCCCTCCTCCCTGAGCTTGTAGTGTTGCCTGGGTTTGTTGTGACCAAAACGTAGGACCTGGCACTTGGCCTTATTAAACTTCATCCCATTGGCCTTGGCCCATTGATCCAACCTGTCCAGATCCCTCTGTAAAGCCTTCCGACCCTCAAGCAGATCAACACTCCCACTAGTTTGGTGCCATCTGCAAACTTACTGAGGGTGCTTTCAACCCCCTCATCCAGATCATCAATAAAGATATTAAACAAGACTGGCCCCAAAACTGAGCCCTGAGGGAAACTACTGGTGACCGGCCGCTGACGAGATTTCACCCCATTAAAGTACATTAAGTACACTTGTCTATGCCATGATTCGCCAGCTTCTCCAGTAGAACACTGTAGATAGATCAAATAGATCAAAGTCTATTTAGTCATCCCTCAAGGTGGAGGTTATTCCATACCAGTCATTTTCTTCTTTCCTTTTGCATGCCTCTTCTGAAGTAACTTGTTCTGAAAATCTGGCAAGTAGATTTAAGCAAGCATCATTAATACCGATTTTTAACATTTCTTGAAATGTTGGGGAACCCCCAGAGAGCAAGTAGTAATTTAAAATTCTATAAATACTATAAATGTTTGTAACAATAATATTCTAAATAGTAAACTAATGGTATTGATATTGACTTGAGGCAAACACTGGAATACTTGATATGCCAAACTAAATGCAGTAATTTGCATTGTCTATTTAAGGTAACTTAATCTGTGTTGTTATTTATGAATTTATATACTTTCTTATTAAAAGTAATAATACTAATAGCACGTAGATCTGTTACTGGTTTTCATTTGTATGTATTTTGGTAAGCTAGAAAACCAGGGCAGTACACACTACACAGATTAAAAATTGTGTAATTGTCAAAATGATTCTGTATTTGTAGGGTCCCCAGTGGGTGAGTTTGTCTTTGAAAAGGATTGGTTCTTCACCATATACTTTTTTAATAAAAATATGACCGAGGAGAAAATGCAAAATCATTCTTATTATGAAAGAATTGTATGAATCGGATATAAAAGACAATATAGTCTCCAACAAAAAGTAATCTTGGCTCCATTATCCCTATGGTTAAGCTAAGGATGCATATAATTCAAATGCAAATGTAAAGGCATATAGCAAATAATGGAGACTGCAGTCTGTAAGACAGATGCGGAAAGGTGATTGCACCAAAAACAGATCTTGAGGCTGCTATAATGTAAAAAGTGCATGCAAGCTTGGTGCTGCAACTGTCACAGCCAATTTGAATCCTTGATACATAGCAATTGGTCAAAGAAAAATACAGTAATAATATTATCTCCACAGCTGAGTAGTTATCACTGTCGTTTCATGCAGTTGTCTCACTTCAGGCCAGACTGTGACAGGATGGCAACAACTCTGATTTAAAAAACAATAATGGGAAAAAAACAAACCAAACAAAACTCCAAAAGCAAACAAGCAAAACCCCCCAACCTAAACAAAAAACAGCCAAACAAACAAAAAAAAATCAACAATGCAACAAAAGAACTGAAAAACATACTGGAAAATACTCAAGAAGCAAGAGAAAAGGCCTAAATAAGGCACGTCTCAACACTGCATGTTGCAATGTCGGACTTGAAAGGGTCTATTTTTTGAAACAGAATCCAGTATACCCTCGTAGATGCCTTTACTTCCTATACAGTGTATCTAAATAGTAGGCATTATGAACATAGTCCAAAACAAACAACCAATGAGAACTGTGTAAATGCACCAAGGACATTCCCTAGATTGAGCCAACATGAAGCGATGACAACAATGCATATGAAAATCCATCGCTTTCCGGATAGGGACCTGGGTCAATTATATTATGAGGTGTTAAGATTTCATGGCCTCTAAAGTTTAAATCATTTTCTGATAAATATTTATTCTGCCTTTAAAATAAAGAAAAGATGAGGTAATGATGACAAAACTATTTTGCCACCTCATCTCCTGTACAAAGTAATGGAATGGTAAGAATATTTACCCATATTGTGAGAGACCTGAAATCCACTGTCACTTGAGGAATTCAGATCCCAAGTTCACATTCCTGTAGCTGTGTGGCTCTCAGCATGTGGATAGGCCCATGTGTGTATGGATTAACATTCTCAGCATTCCTTCTGAAGTTCTACCCTCCAAGACAGAAAAAAAACAAAAGTCTATGAGAGTGCTTGGGACATAGGCAGAAAAATAGATGACTTCCTAACTTACTAGTTAGGAAATCCATCTGTTTAGCTCTATGTGCTAAACCTTATTCAAAGACCTCGGTATATTTTATAACAAGCAAACACTGATTCAGTAACATAAAGAGACACCTCCTTGCTGGTGATCGTACAGAGATGCGGTTATTGCTGGCTCTCATATTTGTTCCAACTCAGAACGCAGAGTTAGACTGAGTTTTTTCTTCATATCAGAGCAACTTCAAGAGAAAGGATGGAGAGTTTTATTCCTGCCTTCTTTCATTGTAACTGTCTTGTAACTGAGTGGTAAAGTTGCATACTGAATTAATAATAATAAATGTGAAATGGTGCCCATGAGAAATGTGGAACATTTTTACATGCAGAAATGGGTTTTAAGAATATCACTTAGAAGATATCACACAGATACAATAGCTATTCCTCTGAAAACATTAGCTTCTATGCTTGTTAATTGTTCAAAAAGGGAAACATATTGTTTTACGTTATTAGGAAAAGAACAGAGCACAAAGAGAAACTATTACATGAGTGTATAAATGTATGATGTAGTCACAGCTTGAATACTGCAAGCAGTTCTAGATACACATACCCCAAAATGAAATGAATGAACTGGGGCAGGCTTAGGGAAGGACAACAAGAGTGAACAAAGCAATGCGATCACTTCTGAACTCGGAACTGTTGAGGAGTATAAAAGCATGGATGGAAAAAGTAGACAGGAAATAATGTTTCACTGTAGATGACACCAATTAGTTTTTCAGACAGGTGGCTTACAACAAATAGAAGTGATTGCTCTTCATACATGTAATTAATCTACTGACACAGAATGTTGTAAATGCTAAATGTTTACAGGAGTACAAAAATGAGTGAATAGTTTCATAGAAGAATTCCATTAAGAACTACTTAATCTAAAGGCATAGCATCAGGATCAGGGATTCCTTGAACCACTACTTTTTGCAGGGTGGAAGAGCAAATTGGGTAAGCAGCACTAAATGTGTACCCTGTTCTTATATTCTTTCCTGTACATTCATCTTGGCAACGGATGGGAACAGAAAAATGGGTTTGAGGGACAAAATACATCTGTTCTGGTTTTGTCTAAAGGTTATATAGACTGAAGTGGCCCATGTCAGTGGAAGGAGTTATATCTAGGTCTCTCACTGAGGAGAAGAAGGTGAGAGGAAGAAAGCAGCTAATTTTAGCAGTTGTCAGTCCCACATACTTAGGTTTGAAAAGCAATTTTGTGCTTTCTCTGATTAATAGCTCATATACTGTAACAAAGGAATAGTGAACAGAAATATGGAATACAAATCATGTGACTAAAAGTAGCCAGCTGACACCATTTTAGACAGCCCTGTATTTGACAATTACTTTGAGCTATGTCCCATCCCCCAGTCAAAGCTCTTAGAAAATGCTGATCTTTGTCTCCATGTATCAACATTTATGTGCCCAACATATCACCACTTGGGCATCTACACTTCCACTCACCACTATCTTCATAACTAATATTCAGTAACTACCACCATTGCTAGTCCTGTCAGATTAAAGATGAGTCCAGTGAGCACCTCCAGCAAGAGATCTTGAGAGAGTGATTAGGCTGTTGCACAGATGGCAGGTGCACAAAGACTTGAGACTTGATAGTTGAAATGGAAAGCAAGCAAGCTTTATCACTGATTCCTAGGCTAGTCTACAGCAATAAATAGACTAAATTTAGTAGGGACTCCAGAATGGAAATTACATAATGCTCAGCACTAAGATCCAGAGGGACATCAGGGGCAGCTCATAGACATGGATAGTTTGGATTAGAAATAGGTTAGGGTCAAGGACCCAAAGACAGTTAGGGACAGACTTAAACTAGGGAGCATGGAAGGACTCCAGGTGAACACGGGGAGGGTTGTGAACTAGGACTGAGATGGGAGATATTTATGTATGGCAAAATCCCAACATGATTGGAGAAGTGCACAACCATGACTAGAGAGTATGAAAAGAGACATGGAGAAGAACAACATTCTACCATAATGTTCTATCCTTACTTGGTTTCTTCAAACAAATCAGTGTTGCATTTATGATCAGCTACTGCCTTTGCATCTGCCATTTACTGCCTCTGCATCTGTGACAGCCTCAGTTCATAGTACACAGTGTCACCATTTCCCTCAAATATGAGTTGGCTCTGCTGCCATCACACTGGTAACCACTTGTTTACCACATAGCTTATTAATGACTGCCATCAAACACGGAGTTCAATGGTGGACTGTCTTTGGAAGATGTGATACAGATAGGTAGTCTGTGCAAAAGATGAAACAGGGCCTTTATTCAATATAGGAACCAATCATCAGAGACAACACATAAAACCAAGCATTCTTACAGCCTTTACCTCAGTGAGACATCCTGAGTGAGTGAGATGGCAGTGGTGGTAACACTGTGTGAGGTAACACTATAACTACAGTTATTGTAGTTCAAGAGGTCAAGGATTCATTGGAAGGATGATGATGAGCTCCAACTGATGGTACCTTACTGGTACAGTTGTGAAGCGGGAAGTTCTCCCAGCAGTGACATTGTCACTTGTAGACAGGCACCTCTGAGGGGCACACAGTGGGGACATTCCGCCATTCCTGAGAGTGGAATTTCCTTCTCTACACTCATGACATGGCAGGCAGCACATCCTTAACTCTAAAGCTGTCACCACTAGAGCTTTTTTGTGAATTAGGTCTCCACCTGCACACTCCTAACACAAAGAGCTGGTATCCAGCAGGTGTCCAGTAAGTGATTGTGAAAAAACTTGTCTCCCACACCTGCAAAACTATTACATTTCTGTGATGGAGCATGTTAAGTTCTGTTAGAATGCATGGCCACCTCCTCCAGCCACTCCAGTCCAGTAATCCTGCCTGGTCACTGGAGTCCAGCCTGGTGCCCAGAGACCTGGAGTCTCTGCCCAGAAGGATGAAGCTGTCCCTTTCCTGTTTGTGGGTTCAACCAATAGCAAAGTTGAGCACACGTCCCAGAGACGCACGCACACACACACACACACACACACACAGGATACTGAGACAGGTGGCCACAGAGACTGGCACAGCCATGGTGTTGCCATCAACAGCACAGGGTGACATCAACAGGACCTCCATTACACAAGCACAGATAGACACATTCCCTCCTGGTCTGGCACAGGAGGTCACTAGTACAGGCACACACACTCATCAGCTTCACAAGCACATACACATTTGCAGGTACCTTGAGTCCAGCACAGTCCATATGCCTCCCCTGCTTGGACCCCAGTCCTCTGGCATACCCCACAGTTAACTATGTGCCAGCTGGTGAGTTTCATGCTCACAAACCTTCAGCACTCACACATATCCCACGGGTAACCCACATTGACAAGTCCCCATGGACTTACCAGCACAGACCCCTGTCTACCTGATACCCGAGCCTGGACCTGAAGCCCCCTTACTGACCGGCCAGTCCAACTTCAAGTTTGCTCATGAATGCACACACCATGCACACTGCGACTGGTGGAGAAACAGATGTTCAGCTCCCCCCAGCAGCTGGCATTAGGGACATGGATTGTTAATTCTGGTCTAACTCCAGCTGCTGACACTGAGCCACTCACTCACCCCTCTCACGCTGGTGTCCCCAGGAGTTGGTTTTGGGAATACACACCATTCTGCTGTTTGTAAACAGAGAGGAATTCTGTGATTCCCACCCAAGTGGATGGAAGCCATTTGCTCCAGTAGCTGATGCTGACAACCAACTGGTTCCAGCACACCAGAGGCTGCGGGTGCCCCCAGCTTGATTCCAGTAGCCAGCACTGATTTTTACTCATACACACACGAAGGCTTCACCAGTACTGGCACATAGTCCACACATACACACACATACACAGAACAGAGAGTAAGATTACATGAAGAGCTAGTCAATAAAAGATTTAATAAGAAGATGTAAGAGGAGAGGAGACACTAAGTTGATTAGACGCAGGGATAGCCAGACAAGCACATTGACTGGCCCTGTTTTACATATGACCAGCCCCTTATATACTTTTCGGTTTATGCCGCTATGTTACTCCCTGCTCCCCCTTCCCCTGCATCTCCCCTCATGGGTCTGTACAGCTCTGTCAATTCCTGCACCCACCCCAACCCTGCCTGGGACCTCCCCTAGCTCACAATCTTATCAGTCCTGAAGTCCAGCTTGATCTTCCTGGCAGTGGCTTGTATTTTCTTGGTAGCCCATCAATAGGTTTGTTTCTTCTCATTGTCTCCATGTTTGTTTAGTCAGGTCTATGTCTCTGTAAGTATTGTTTCTGGTTCCCTCTTTTACCTTAGTTTCCCAAATGATAATGTTCCTGCATCAGAAACCTTGCTGGAATACACATTATCACACTCTCACATGCCTACATCAAGCAGTGTGACTGACCTGACTGACCGGGTTTGGTTCCCATCACCTCCTCCCTTAACATTTGTCAGTCAGATTTGTGTCCTGGTGTGTTCTTGTTTATGGCTTCCTCCCTTTCTTACTGTCCTTTGTGGTGTAAAAAAGGGTTCTTAACCAGATACTCTTAAATGAGCAGACACTCTCCTTCCACATACCTTTACAGAACAAGTCAAAGTTATTCTGGTTTGACCATCAGCCTACTCTATAAACTCCTCTGCAGGATAATCAAGTGGCACAGAAGCCAGGCTCCTTGCCGCAGGCTGAGACCTTGAATATGCCTGCAGGTCTCAGGTAATGTAAATCTACAGGTCAAGACTGCAAATCTGCCTTGCAGGCCAGCTGGCAGTTGTCTTACTCTGTCCCATGTTTGAGGCTGGCTTTAGACT
Source organism: Gallinago undulata (assembly GCA_026546715.1). Taxonomy (NCBI): domain Eukaryota; kingdom Metazoa; phylum Chordata; class Aves; order Charadriiformes; family Scolopacidae; genus Gallinago; species Gallinago undulata. The sequence continues at coordinate 24,009,876 of JAOTQQ010000003.1, read as the reverse complement.
TGTCAGTGCTCCATGAAGTGGTATATAGAAATTTAATGAGAGAAAAATTCTGCCTCAATAATTCTTCCTTCTCTCTCAGCATGTGTAGATAGAGAGAATAGGATGGGATGCATTAAAATCATAGTCAGTAAAGAAATAATTGTGCACAGTTAGAAAGAAAAACCACATCCTGTTGGTTAAATCCAGGAGCCAAGTGTTGCCTTATTTGGCATTATCAGAGCTGTCTTTGGGTTCCTCCATCCTCTGTCCTGGCACGCAGCAATGTGAAAAGAAGAGGTCAGTGCAACTGACTCCATACAACGTTAAACCAATCCTGTCTCTGAGTGATTAGCAGAGAGATCAGAGCTTCAACACATTTACAACTAAAGAGTAAATTATTATTGACCGAAAATAGAGTGCTTGAATGCTGTGTGGGCAGAAGGTTACATATAAAGAGCCACAGCTGAAGGCAACCTTATTCTTTGTTACCTCAGCATCTCACGGTAAGTCCCATCTGCTTCCTTCATACTCTGACCATGGCATCTGCACAGCTCTGCATTTTCCTCTCTTTCCTCACTTCTTAACATTCCAGGTCATGCCTTATATGCAATGTCAAGTTTAAATGACCCAAACCATAGCAGTGTAGTGGCACAAGCAAAAGCAGAAGAAACATGTCATGCCCCTCCTTGGAGGGACCTTCTACAAACTTTGCTACCTTCAAGCCCTGTGAAGGACACAGGAAACTGACTGTGAAGGCAGTTGAAACTGTCTGGAAAAATATATGGAATGTAGCTGATCTTTTCCTAGACATTAGATTTATTTTCTGCAGATAATGATAACGTGATAGGAACACAACATTTTCTGTGGGTTTGGCTCTAGCTCAAGAGTTGTAAGGCTCTGTATACAGTTCAGTTGTTGAGACTACTCAAGATGTATAAATGTTTGAGAGAGCATATGCTCAAGACAATGGTTCTGATTTAACTCTGTCTTTTCTTTAACCATTCCACACAGATACTGAAAGGAGATTTCCTCCTCGGCTCTCTGAAGGTAAGGGTTTAACAAATAATATGTGGTTTTGCTAATTGATCCTGAGCAATGTGAACTTCACCCAGACAATGACAAGGCAAAGTGGCAAAAGACCAGGTTCACTGGAAAGGATGTATGCTATTTTAATCAAGATGAACATATTCACAGTTCTTGGTAGGAAATTCTCCATTTATTTGGAAAGAAAAGTGGCAGATACTCAAGTTTAGGCAAGAGGACATGAGAGACAATGATGGTAATGTTTTTTAGTGCTATAACCTGGGATTCTGGTATTTATAGATGTTTAAAATTCACCCCCTGCCATCTGGACAACTTCTGGAAGCCTGAAACTGAGGTTATATTCAGAGAGGAGGCTCAAAGGACAATTTAAGAAGGGTCTAAGCTTATCCTGCTTTAAATTAGTTTCCTTTGGGGTAAAGTCCAGAACATTATATACTGACTTTGGCTTATCACACAGGTCCTGAAACAAGAATAAAGTTCAGGGTCATCTTGTCTCCTGTGTGATAGACAGATCTGTTTATGTTTAAAGAGTCACCTTCACACAGAACTTAATATGCACCATTCCCTTGTAGGCTTTCTGGGGAAGGTTAGTGATTGAGTTCACCAGAGCAACGGAAGGAACCTTTCACACATATGCCTTCCATCCTAACACCAAAAAATGCCCACTGAAATTGGAGATGAAAGAGATGGAAATATAGATAATTCCCCCAGACAATACCTTTTTCTCTGCTCATGAATGCGCAAAGATCCAAATTTTACAGTCAGTATAGTTTAACAGACTCTGCCTCTTGAGAAATTTTCTGATAACCTATTGGCATTTTCTGATGTTTTGCTTAATCATTCATGGACACTGTGAAATAATTTCTCTCTTTCATGATGCTTCCCTTGAGCTGCTCAGAGGCAGGATTACATAGGCAAAAATACTGGGCTCTATATAGATGGAATAATACTTTCAAAGTAAATTAAAGGTTCTGGATTGTATGCTTTGAAATTCCTGGGTATTAAAGCTCTTGAGAGATGCAGTCCCTGAAAGTCCTGCACGGTGCATATCCCATAGCAGAAAGGTTTTGCTGAAAGAGATCAACACTTCCACAGCAGCAATATGTTCAACAGCAGCATTACAAATGCCTTCAGACTCCTTTCACCATTTTCTTGCAAATAAAATTACTCCATGTTGACTGTTTCAGTATTGTGATGCCTTGAAAGCATATATCTGAGTTACTCAATTCTGTCCTTTTATCTTTTTTTGGTACCACAGTGCATCAGATAGCCCATTAAGGATCAGGAATTTAGAATGGTGGGGTTTTTTTTTGGATAGCCTGTACATTAGCTTCCCTGGTGAAGAATATTCTGTTTATGCTAGTTCCTGCCTAGATTATTTCTGCCTCTATTGTTTCCAGATGCTCTTGAATTATTCACATCAGTCCTTCCGACTATAGCAACCAATAGCATCTATTTTTGTTGAATAATTTTTACTAGGTATTACTAAAAATGTAAAATAAAACTGAACATAAATCAGTTTTCTGAAATATTTCTACCAGAAAAATCCCTTACTGAATGACTGGTACATATTAGTACACATTAGTTGTCTTCTAATGATTCATAACCACCATTTATCTATATAATACATTAAAGCTAAAAGGTACTTTGTAATTAAAATTCTTTGAAATGTTATATCAAATAGTCATTTGCCTAGGTAATACTATGCTATTAATTATTACTTTATAATTTTTATTATAAAAAATTATTATTAAATAATTATTACTTTATACATATATTCCTTTATGGGCAAATTTTGCCACAGATCTAAAAAGATATTTTATATTTGGTTCATATGATAAACAGGTTTGCCTTAAGATACATGATGATTGACTCTATTTGTTCCAGTGCTTGGTACAGACAGAAACTAGATGAACTTTCCCTGATTGGTATTAAAATATCAAAAATAGAAGTGTGCTAAGAATACTTCCAATCAGAAATTATGTGCGCAAGCCAGTCTGCTTAACATATGGATCTTACTTGTGTCTAAATTTTCAGTTGTCTAATGTCACAATGTATCTAAGTGGCTAGGTGTTTGCGGCTTTGAAAAGTATGTAGCTGTACAACTGTGTGAACAGCAGGTGAAGAAACAGCAAGAGAGACTTGTGAAGGCTTCTAGCTTGATATTCTCTCTGCCCTCACTTGGGCACGCAGACATCCCGTTTAAGGGGGAGGTCTTCAAAGACAATACCTCTCTGTGTAGAAGAGGAACTTTCTTTATTAGGACTTTTTCAGTGGATATTTAAAATTCAGGCAGAAGTTAAGTGCCTGATGTTGATTAGTCCTCTTTTTCCTTTTAGTCACTGAGTGTGACCGTTGTCTGTATAAATATAAAATACAAATGCACAGGCTCTCTGAAACTTTTCTGAATTCTCCAGAGCAACTCCAGCCATGAGTTCAGATGCAGAGATGGCAATCTTTGGAGAAGCTGCTCCCTATTTACGGAAGTCTGAGAAGGAGAGAATTGAAGCCCAGAATCGCCCATTTGATGCAAAGGCAGCCTGCTTTGTAGTGGATGAAAAGCAAATGTATGTGAAAGGTAGCATACAGAGTAGAGAAGGTGGCAAAGTCACAGTTAAAACACATGATGATACAGTAAGTGGTACCAAATGTTACTCATAAATGATCAGCCGGTTCATGCAGTTCCTTGGCTTAGATTCCTTTTCCTGTTTCCTTCTGGTTTTGTCAGACTGTAACTGTAAAGGATGATGAAGTCTTTCCCATGAACCCTCCCAAATTTGATAAAATTGAGGACATGGCCATGATGACCCACCTCCACGAACCCGCTGTGCTGTACAACCTCAAAGAGCGTTATGCAGCCTGGATGATCTACGTAAGTACCGACAGCACTCTTCCCTTGGCTAGCTGGGAGGAATTGCTCTCGAAGTGGCTAAGTGGAAGCCAATGTGCTGTCTCCCTTCCTCACAGACATACTCGGGTCTCTTCTGCGTCACTATCAATCCCTACAAGTGGCTGCCGGTGTACAACCCAGAGGTAGTGGCTGGCTACCGAGGCAAGAAGCGCCAGGAGGCCCCTCCACACATCTTCTCCATCTCTGACAACGCCTATCAGTCCATGCTGACTGGTGAGTCATTTGGCAAGAATGGAAAACCCTGATATATGCTGGGCTGGCTGCTTGGTCAAGAACACTTGGCAGTTCAGGCATCTTAGGTACTCTTTTACTCGGTGCCTGAGAGCAACAGGTCCCATAGTCCTATGGCACAACACAAGATTAGACTGCTTGTGGCAGCTTAGTGACCTCCTTGCTGACATATAATGAAGGAAAGGCAGCAGCTAGCTGTATGGCTTTTTGCCCACTCTCCTAGTAGGGAATTTAAAGATACAGTAAAAAAAGGAACAGCAGAGAATTTGATTCTGATTAAACAATATTTAAGCCAACATTCATACATAAAAGAAAACAAATAGTAAGTGGGAAGCCTGATAAAGAACCATTGCTTAGAGTTGATTTTGCGCTGCTCCATCCCTCCGTGCAGAAAAAAAACCCAAAAGCAGCATAATGCAGAGTTTACCTTAACTGGTTACAAATGGATAAATACAGTTACAATATAGTTCTTTCTCTTGAAATCAGTTAGTTATATCTGAGGAACAGAAGTCCTTCACATCTTATTTGAACAGCTCTTTCTGTGACTTTGTTTTCAGATCGTAACAATCAGTCAATCCTTATCACGTGAGTATATTTTATTATGTGTGACAAAGCTGTCAGAGAAGTAAATGTGTTTTCTTTTTCCTGTAAGATTTAATATTTTCATTTTAACAGTGGAGAATCCGGTGCAGGAAAGACTGTGAATACAAAGCGTGTCATCCAGTACTTTGCAACAATTGCAGTTACTGGTGAGAAGAAGAAAGACCAACAGCCTGGCAAAATGCAGGTATGACATTGGTTTCCCCTTCTAGCATTTACCCAAGTCTCTGCCTGCAGAGCAGAAACTTTCAATGCATATTTTTGAGTTACAGGAATATTAAAAGGCAGAAAGTGTAGTGCAACTGAGGAGAGGGTTGGGACACATAGTCCGAGCACATCTGTGTTTGTTTACCCCTGCTACCCAGCCTCCATCCCTCTGAATGCTAGCGGAACTATACTTAAAGAATCGTTTTCTTAATGTAGAAAAGGCCCAAGAGTCAGTTTGTCTCTGGTCTCCATTTACACAGGGAAACTCTTTACTAGGGAGAAGAAGGTAACGTAAGACAGCAGTTTTTTCTATGCTGTCTGTCCATGTATCTATCCATTAGCATTCTGTGAGACAGGCCCCATCCACAGCACCAGAGTAACTGCAAGTGCAAAGAGAGCAGTTGGTTCTCGATGGCACACAATTGTGCCATTCACATAATCATACCATGGTTTGGGTTGGAAGGGACCTTGAAGATCATCTCGTTCAAACCCCTCTGCCATGGGCCAGGACACCTGCCACTAGACCAGGTTGCTCAAAGTCCCTCTTGAGCTTCTTGTTTCACTCCTATTGACAAGGGAAGTGCAGGAAATCAGAATTCCAGAACGGTTGTGCTGAAGTTAAAAGTAATTTCAATTGCATCAAGCAGTAGTTTCCACTGCCTTGTTGTCCTGCCTGTGGTAAGGTAACAGCCCTGAGGGGCAGCATAAGAAATGGGATAAATTTGGGACATCTGGGACCACTTACCCCATGGTTAGAACGTAACCTCTGAAAGGAAGCTGAAAGCACATGCTCTGATGCCCCTTTCTTCTGAGCAGTCCAGCTGCTGCAATCTGAGCCCACTGTGCATTTGCAAGGATTGGGTTCCATTCCCTAGCACAGAGCAAGCAACAAACATCTTCGTGGCACAAGTGTGTTGTCATCAGCCTGTGAGATGGTATGTGCATCAAAGTGGGTGACACGTGTCAGTGTGTTATTTGAGTATCCAAGTGCACAGCACAGCTGAACCTAAGGAGATTCCAAGGTTGGATATCTTTTCACACTCAGAGGCAGGTGTCTGTGATTGATAGGTTGTTACGGACAAGTCAAGTTCATGGCAAGCACTCTTTCCATCAGCACCATTTCAGAATCTGCTGGGCTCAGCTTTCACCAGCTGCTCACTATGCTAGGACTGATCTCAGAAAAACTTTGAGATATGGGAGATGTACTTACTATGCTTTATGTAAGGAAAATCACCTAGCTCTCAGATGGGCAACCACATGTTCTGCCCTCTTCTGAGTTTATTAACAGAATACTCTATTTTTTTAGTGTTCACAATCTCTGTGACTGTAGTATGCACTTCTTCATAAGAACATCAAACAAAACACTCAAGTAATAATTGTGTCTAGCCCAGCATCCTACCTCAGATGCAGGCTGAAATCAAATGCCAGGGAAGAGTATATGAATAAGGGAAGCATGTAACGGCATTTCCCAAGAACACTGTCTCAGCCTGCAGCATTTTGTCACCAAGCCTGTAGACAGGACTTCAGAATGAACTTGTGTAAAGAATTGTCATGTCTTCTTCCATGGAGACATTCAAGGTGAGGCTCGATGAGGCCCTGGGCAACCTGGTCTAGTTGGGGGTGTCCCTGTGACTGCAGGG
>JAOTQQ010000003.1:23971539-24003164 GCA_026546715.1 Gallinago undulata | reverse complement strand
AAGGCCACTAGGTTAGTCAGGCAGGACCTGCCCCTAGTAAAGCCATGTTGGCTGTCCTGAATCACCCCCCTGTCCTCTGTGTGCCCAAGCATTGCATCTAGAAGATCTGTTTGATGATCTTCCCAGGCACGGAGGTGAGGCTGACAGGTCGGTAGTTCCCAGGGTCCTCCTTTCTAGCCTTTTTAAAAATGGGTATGATGTTTCCTTTCTTCCAGTCTGCAGGGACTTCACCAGACTGCCATGCTTTTCAAATATCATGGAAAGTGGCTTTTCAACTTCATCAGCCAGTTCTTTCAGGACTCTGGGATGTATTTTGTCAGGTCCCATGGACTTGTAGACCTTCAGATTCCTTAGATGATCATGTACAATGTCTTCAGTTATAGTGGGATGGACTTTGTCACCTGGGTCCTCAACTTGTGGCCCATCAACACAAGAGCTAGGAGGAAAGGGGATGCCAGTGAAGACAGAGGCAAAGAAGTTATTGAGAACTTCTTCCTTCTCCTCATTCATTGATACGAGTTCCCCACTGCTTCTAATTAGAGGGGGTACATTTTCTTTAACTTTCCTTTTCTGGTTAATGTACCTGTAGAAGCCTTTCTTGTTTTTCTTTACGTCCCTTGCCAAGTTCAGTTCTAGTTGTACCTTGGCCTTCCTGACCTCATCTCTACACAGCCCGGCAACGTTCCTATACTCTTCCCAGGATGCCAGTCCTTTCTTCCATTTCCTGTGTAGCCCCATCTTGCCCCTCAGTTTAACCAGCAGGTCCCAGGTCAACCATGGTGGTCTCTTGCCTTCCTTGCCCAATTTCCTACATGTAGGGATTCAGATATTTTGCGCTCTGTAAAAAGCATCCTTAAAGATCTGCCAGCTTTGTTCTGCTCCCTTGTCCCTAAGGGCAGTTTCCCACAGGGTCCTATTTACTAACTCCTTGAAGAGCTGGAAGTTTGCTTTCTTAAAATTTAGAGTCCTAACTGTACTTCTCGTGGGCTTCAGTCTTCTTAAGACAGTGAACTGGACTAGGGCATGATCAAGGCAGCCCAGGCTGCCTTCAACTTTGACATACCTGATGATTTTGCTTGCATTTGTGACCAACAGGTCCAACAGTGCATCTCCTCGAGTAGGGCTGGTTATTTCTTGTTTCAAGAAGTTGTCATCTAGGCACTCTAAGAGCTTCCAGGATTGCCTGCAGCCAGCCCTGTTGCTTTTCCAACAGATATCGGGATGGTTAAAGTCCCCCAGCAGGATGAGAGCCTGTGATTGTGATGCCTCTTCCAGCTGGAGTAAGAAAGCATGGTCAACAGGCTCCACCTGGTTAGGTGGCCTGTAGTAGACTCCTACCACAAGGTTCCCTTTATTGTCCCAATCTCTAATTCCTACCCAGAAGCTTTTGACCTCCTCATGGCTATTCTTTAGCAACAGTTCTACACACTCTAACCACTTCTTTCCATAGAGGGCAACACCTCCACCTCTTCTTCCTCTCCTGTCCCTTCTGAACAGTTTTGTAGCCATTGATGGCCACACTCCAGTCACAGGACTCATCCCACCAAGTTTCCGTAATAGCTGCTATGTCATGGCTTTCCTGTAGCAGGATAGTTTCCAACTCCTCCTGTTTGTTTCCCATGCTGCGTGCATTGGTGGAGGGACACTTTAGCCGGTCTGCCGGCTGTGTCTCCTGCTTACAGGGGCACTTCACTGGTCCCCCAATATGCTTTGTGCCAAGCATTGCCCTTCTGTCTCCTATTGTCTCAGGGGCTCTTGGTCCATCTCTGCAAGACCTTTGTTACAGTAGTCACAGCATGTGTCAGTGCAGCACTGCTATCACAACATCCTGCCAACCCTGATGTGTTATCCTGCCACTTGCCATGGACCCTTCTGACACTGTTATCGTCTCCCATTTCAAGTGAGGTAGCAGGCTTATTTTTGCTGGACCTGTGATTAACCCCCTATCCCTTTGAGCCTAGTTTAAAGCCCTTTCAACAAGCCCTGCCAACTCACTGCCAGTATCTTTCTCATCATCACATATGAAGTGTAAAAACAATCTGTTTGTAATATCTCTTTTGCAATATTTGTTATTAACTGGTAGTGAAGATTGATAAGATGCTTTTACTCCTGTTACTAGGGAACTCTGGAGGATCAGATCATCCAGGCCAACCCACTGCTGGAGGCCTTTGGCAATGCCAAGACTGTGAGGAACGACAACTCCTCGCGCTTTGTGAGTTCATTTCAGATTTGTTGGAATGCAGACATCTAATACAAGTCTCATTCATTGATCACTATAACCAACTATGTTGATCTTTACTGCTTGATAGGGAAAATTCATCCGGATTCACTTTGGAACAACTGGCAAGCTGGCCTCTGCAGATATTGAAACCTGTGAGTTGGAGCAACTCAGTGCACACAGACTTTGTGCATTAATGATCTCAAGTTTACCAGGAGATTAACAGCATCTTTCTTTTGGTTAGATCTTCTAGAGAAATCCAGAGTGACTTTCCAGCTGGCCAGTGAAAGGAGCTATCATATTTTTTACCAGATAATGTCCAACAAAAAGCCAGAGCTCATTGGTGAGTGCCAGCAGTGCTGGGCTTGGCTCTGCAAGTGCTCTCGCCTTCTGCTGTCACCTGCTGCAATGCCACCAAAGTTGCCCTGTATACCTGCAGATCTCCTCCTTATCTCCACCAACCCCTACGACTTCCCTTATGTGAGCCAAGGAGAAGTGACTGTTGCCAGTATCGATGACAGCGAGGAGCTGCTGGCGACCGATGTGAGTGCAGCCAAGTGGTCATGGGCACTCCACCGCCAGGCTGGGGGCAGCTGGGGAGCCCTGCCAAGCACAGGGCTGGCCAGAGCTCCACATGCTAGGTGCAGTCAGGGAGGCAGGGGGAGACAGCCCACCATACCATTGCAGCACACCTGCCTGTCAACAGCACCTTGTACTTCAGCCCTTGTGCTTCTCTGACCTTCCCTTGCCTGCCTCTGCAGAGTGCTGTGGACATCCTGGGCTTCAGCCCCAATGAAAAGGTGGGGATGTACAAGCTGACAGGGGCTGTCATGCACTATGGGAACATGAAGTTCAAGCAGAAGCAGCGGGAGGAACAGGCGGAGCCCGATGGCACAGAAGGTAGCGTTCACTGCAGAGTTTGCTTGTGAACTGCACCAGGAGATAAGCTAGCAACCCTGTCCCATAAAGTGCCCAACACTTTGACAATGATTTTCCCTTCCACAAAATGAAGGCTTTAGCTTTGTTGCAAGTTCCACAGAGTCAATCATGTAATTTATGCTCCTCAAGGAAACAGAGACACAAAGATGAAGCATTGCCGCAGCTCTCTGGGCATACAACATCAGTGTGCCACGGCTGAGACACTGCCTGTGTTGGGGGGAAAACAGTCTCTCTGTTTCCAAAACAGGTCCAAGAAGCTATCCTTGACGATAGGTGCATTTGAGTAGCACCAAAAGTGGACTCCTTGTCACACAAACATCCTAGTGCACCAGGAAACTTTTCTTTATCTCTTTTGAACTCATTTGCTGTCTCTGATCCTAGTGGCTGACAAAGCTGGCTACCTGATGGGCCTGAATTCTGCTGATTTGCTCAAGGCTTTATGCTATCCCAGGGTGAAAGTTGGGAATGAATATGTAACTAAAGGACAAAATGTCCAACAGGTACCTATAGAGCTGATCGGCCTTTCATTTTGTTCGGACATTTCTTTCAACTTTGAAGCTAACTCCAGTTTCATTACTACCATGGCTATGTTTTTTACAGGTATACAATTCAGTGGGTGCATTGGCTAAATCAGTCTATGAGAAGATGTTCCTATGGATGGTTACTCGAATCAACCAACAGCTGGATACAAAGCAACCCAGACAGCATTTCATTGGTGTCTTGGACATCGCTGGCTTTGAAATTTTTGATGTGAGTTACAGTTGGTATTCTTGCCCATTGATGACTTTTCCAAACTAAGTGGCATTTTTTTATATTTTGCATTCTGCAGTTCAACAGCCTGGAGCAGCTGTGCATCAACTTCACCAATGAGAAACTGCAACAGTTTTTCAACCACCACATGTTCGTGCTGGAGCAGGAGGAGTACAAGAAGGAAGGAATTGAATGGGAGTTCATTGATTTTGGGATGGACCTGGCTGCCTGCATTGAGCTCATTGAGAAGGTAGAGGAAATCCTTTCATCTTAGGAGAGCCCATTTCTTTCATGGTCATTTATTTTAGGCCAGTCACTCTTAATAAATTGGCACATAACTGGTGAACAACCCTCTCACAGAAGAAGAGACAGTTTATAAAACTGACACTTTTCGAATGACATGCTGCCTCTGCACAAACAATGATTTCCTGAACAACATGGCTGGAGTACACGATGTTCATTTTGTGCCTTTAACAAGACTGCCTTTAACAGTAAGGTGAACCTCAAGTCTTTACTCCTTGCCATAATGGAGAGAATGAAGTTCTTAGTTCTAGCAACACAACTCCTTCTGGCCCCTCTCTCACTGCCCACTGCTACTGCACTGGGGATCTCAAGGGGAATTAACCCCTCACTGCCACATTACAAACCAGTGTCCGCTGGTTGTGCACAGCACTTACACATCATGTGCAAATCCAGTATGTACATACTCAAACAGCTTCCTCCTCAGCAGCATACAGTTATCTGCTCCCAGTACTATTATTCATGCCCAATGCCTCATTCAGCCATCTCATACATGTGTTCACTGCTTGATAGTCATGCCCATGGGTTATGCCTTTGCACATACAAGCCTCACCATTCTTGCTAACCTCCCACAATTCCCCCCACATAGCAGCATCTGCAGCCAGCACTAGCATTCACAGATAGTGCCTGTGGCATATTACTATATTTAACACCCAAAATCCATACACTGTTCTGTGTCCACACATTTTGTGTCCCACATCTTTGCAGTACAGAGTATTAGAGCCAGAGGAATCAGAATACCTATGCTGATCTAATGCTGCATTCTCTTTTGTTACGTCAGGAAAGCAGACACTTCTAGGAATCAAGTATTCTACTTTCAAAGTATGTTCTTTTAGTGATTCTGTGAAATTTCTTTATAATGATTCAATTATAGAAGAGGAATATGGACAGCTAATTCAGATCTAGAATTTGTTTTATAGACACCTACAGTTAGGCAAGATGAATGCTAACCCTCACACAGCAGCTGCACAGGGGAAAATTTTCATTCAGAACACAGCATTCCTGCCCAACATCCACATCCTGTGGCTGCTGCTGCTCTGGAGGATCACTGATTCTAGCTCTGGCAGCTGCCTAGCTGAAATCAGTTGTAAGCATCTAATGGCATCTTATTAAATTAAATTAAACATCCCCATTCATATAAAGAAGGAACTTCTAGAATTCTCTATAGGCCAATGAAGTGTCAATGAAGCCAAGAAAACGAGGACATGTGCTTAACTGCACTATCAGAAGTTACCTAATGTAGCTCAGATTAAAGATCTGATATCGAGAATGTGCCTACATCTATGTATTTAAATACTTACAATTTTGAATACAATTCAGAAACAAATTAAAAGTCTATGGGTATTCTAACCTGCCAGATTATTGCTATTTACACTCCATGTAAAGCAAGGAAAATCTGATCCATCATGCATGTTCACTGGAGACAGGAGTTGTTAAATATTCATTAACTGTACGTATTCCTGGATGTTAAGTTCATGGTGACAATTGCAACCTTGCTGGTAATAGATACACACAACAGCATCAGTCCTGCAAACAGGATGCTGAAACCTACTTCCTAACAATGCAGGGTAAAGATAATTGAAACGATTATAATATATACACTTAGGCTTTCATTCAAAGATGCATGTAAAGAGTACTGTTGAGTTGGGTAGTTCCTTAGTAGTAAATGACCAACACAGACTAATTGTAGTTTGCCTGATGATTATAGGAACTTGCAATATATTAAGAATTTGTGCAGTACAATTTACAGTCACTGAAACAAGTAACAAATCATATGCAAGGTGACATTTTGTTTACTTTTCCACTCCCCGCCACTTACCTTCTTCACATATTCACATTTCTCCCAGCCCATGGGCATCTTCTCCATCCTGGAAGAGGAGTGCATGTTCCCCAAGGCAACTGACACCTCTTTCAAGAACAAGCTCTATGACCAGCATCTGGGCAAGTCCAACAATTTCCAGAAGCCCAAACCTGTCAAAGGCAAAGCTGAGGCCCACTTCTCCCTGGTGCACTACGCTGGCACGGTGGACTACAACATCACTGGCTGGCTTGACAAGAACAAGGATCCCTTGAATGAAACTGTTGTGGGACTGTACCAGAAATCATCTTTGAAGCTGCTGTCCTTCCTTTTCTCTAACTATGCTGGTGCAGAAACAAGTAAGTCTTTTTTTCAGTGATGCAAGGATCAACTAAAGTCTACTTCTGCTTCTGCTCTCTGTCGTATGCTGTAAACTCTGTATCATCCCGTAATGTGACCCTGTTCTTGTGCGCACTCAGATATGCCATAACTAAGATACAAACATGCAGAACTGCTGAAAACATCACATTCATGACATGCAAAGAAGCAAAACTCAGCAAGTTCAAAACAAAGTGACAGGAGGTGTATGATGCCTGACTGTTCTGAATTATGTGCATGCTTGCTCATCCTCCAGACAGATGCCAAGTATATGTTCAAAATGCACACACTTTATAGTGTTTGGGAACAGAAATTTATTTCTTGAGGTGAACAGGAAGAATTAAAATGAGACCATGTAACTGCTTCATATCCAGCTGAGCAGTCCTGGTCTTGCAAGGGAAAATGAGAGAGAATATAATTTGCAAGTCCTCTAAAGGCATCAGAGAGCAGTCCAATCTCTTGCCCTGTTTGATCGCTGAAGACCATCAGGTTGGACCATCAATAGGTCTGCCTTACCAAAAATGGCCACACAGATTTCTACATAAAAAAATTCTGGCAGCCTGGATCCTGGGCAAAAAGAAGCAGCGGTATATAGTAGCAGTCATCTCAGCCACCAGGCATATGGACAGCAGAGTTTGAGCCTCAAGAGAGTACTGCATGGAGAGTTTTTTGCAGTTCGGTTTGGCTGATGTGACCATGTGCCTGAGCAAGTTCCTAGGAAATACTGGGGTAGAGTCAGCTGTGGTCCTTGCAGGTGCCATTAATATAAGAAAGGAGAGAAGAAAAGTTTGTGGGGATAAACTTTTGGATAAGGTGTGAAGTTCAGAGTATGAAGAATCCATTGCAGTTTCAATTTGGTTGGCTTCCACAGTGCAGAAAATGTGAAAAGGCCCTGAGACGCTTGCATTTATATTGCTGAGAATGTAGTTTGCTTCCTGCCTTGGGGCTAACATAACTCAAAATAGATCCTTATTCCTCACCTGGAACGTTGTATTGGGAGATTTTTTGAAAGAAGACTTCACTGATAAAAGAATGTCCCCTTCTGAGCCACATTCTTGTGGCTTTTCACCTAAGTAAAAAATAAAAATAAAAAATGGGGCTATGTCTATAAGTAAAAGAAATGTGACTAGTAGCACAGAGCATGCTTACAAAACTTATGTCAGACCACAGTGTTCCATACCACTAAAACCATATATATTATGATGCAACTTAATTCATGCATGAGACCAAATATACCATACACTTACCAACAGCCAGATAGTAGCAGTTCATTAAAACTCTCATTAAGCAGTGGGTGAATATTTAAAATTTAAAATTCATTATTTTATTGGCCCGTGACCAAATAAAGGAAGGTGAGGCCTACAAAACGTACTGCTTACTCTTAACCATTCAACTCCCATCTACTTCTTTCAAGGTGACAGTGGTGGTGGCAAGAAAGGTGCTAAGAAGAAGGGGGGCTCTTTCCAGACGGTATCTGCTGTGTTCAGGGTATGTGAATTTCTTTTTAAATGAGACTTGCTTCCACAAAAATAATCGGAGAGCTCAAACAACTCTCCTGTGAAGAAAGGCTGAGAGAGTTGGGGTTGTTCAGCCTGGGAAGATAAGGCTCTGGGGAGACCTTATTGTGGTCTTTCAATATATAAAGGGGGAATACATATTAAAAGGGCAGGGAAAGACTTTTTACCAGGGCCTGTAGTGACAGGATAAGGGGCAATGGTCTTAAACTGAAAAAGAGTGGATTTAGTTTGAACATAAGGAAGAAATTTTTTTACAATGAGGGTGCTGAGACAATGGAATAAGTTGCCCAGAGAAGTTGTGGATGCCCCATCATTGAAGTGTTCAAGGTCAGGTTAGGCAGTGCTTGGAGTAAGCTTAATAATCTTCAAAGGCCCCTTCCAACCCAAACCATTCTGTGATTGTATGACTCCTTGACATTTGAAGAAAAATGCAAAAGCTTTGTAGCACAAACCTCAAACCCAGGGTCTGTTCTGTCACAGGAAAATCTAAACAAGTTGATGACTAACCTGAGAAGTACCCATCCTCACTTTGTGCGTTGCCTGATTCCTAATGAGACCAAGACACCTGGTAAGTCCATTATTATACTCTGAAGACACAAGACTGACAGGAATTGGCCTGCTTAGCTTCCACACCAACTTTTTCCAGATCAGTTCCATTGCATGTGAAGTTCTTTGGGGTTGTCCTGCAGTGCCCAAGTAAACCTTGTGTTGTTTCCCATGACTGTAAAATTTTGAGTATTATATGGTCTATAGCACTTACCTATCTCTGTTTAATCTATATACAGAGCTGAATATGATAAAGATGGAATTGGTTACAGCTGATGAAATTGTCGTTGTGGGCAAGAGCATTACCAAATGCCTAACAAATGTCTAATTTGGGGACTACTGTGTCTTTCAGAACTGTTGAATTCAACCGAAGACCACTTACCAATTTCTAGATATTCAATGTTAGGATCTGATACACTGAGCTGGAGGATTGTCAAAGAAATTGTACATCGTCTGCAGAATTTTGTGTACAAGCTGCTGCAGTTGGAAAGCATTTTGATATAAAGCTAGGTTTTTTCCTATATTAAAATGTCACAAAGTGTTTAGTCTCTAAGAACAGTTACATTTTATTTACAAGTTTTCGTAAATAATGGAGTATTTACATGTGGCCATTAAACTATTTGGAGAGAGACTTGCCTGTGTGGGCCGTAAGAGTCTAATCATTATGAGGTCAGATGCTGGTCAGATGATAAGGTTGATACTGGTAGAATGCAGTAGATGCAACAAGAGTACCAGGAAACAGGATCTTAGTGTCTGTTCAAGAAACAAAAGACCAGTTTCAGAACATTTCTTACCTTTCTTGTTTATGTCTCTGTGTAACCCTGAGGACACAAGTAGGATTTCAGCAACAGACATATGTATGACATTCACATTTCAGCTGTTCATCTAAACTCCTTTTATATTCAGTGGAGAGAAGCTAGCATTTTAAGGTATGATTAATCTGGCCCGTTTTTCTGCATCTAGCTTAGAATGAGATGAATCACATCCTAGAAGAAACTGTTTCGCTCCACTGATATAAATGAATGGAAACGTACACACTTTCTATCCTAAAGTGAAGAAAGAGGAATCCCACTGGTGTCTTGACAGTCAAGAAGGTGTGAAGGCAGAATTCGGGAAACCTACTAAAATAGAAAAGCATATTTGAATGAATGATTTTGCCAGATATAGCTGTCATTTTAATGTTCAGTTGGTTGTTTTAACGGAGGTAACTCAAAGGGAATCTTGACTTTTGCCTTTTAAGAAAAAGAAAAGTAGTAGTCTGTGAGCAAAATTAAGGATGGTGAGGTGAAGGAAGAGAAAATGGACATATTCTGATTTTCAGCTGGTTTTAGACTTTTCTAACACTTGCTTTGTGTATACTTTTATTGATTACACTGAAAAGATAAAGTATGGACCATTTTGCACTAATTAATGTCTCTAGCAGCTGATGGAAATTTCTGCATGAAAAAGTGATTTCAAGAGGGTTTTATTCTGCCAGTTTTGGTTTTTTAATACTTGGGAATAAAACTAAATAATAAATGTTATTATTATATCCAATAGATATTTTAGGAGGAGAAAGATAATTTTCCCAGTTTTAAACAACTGTCTTCTACAGACAGACTGAAAGCTTTAAGTAACCTCCTTATCCTTTCCTGTGTTGGAATCTATCTAGCTATCAAATCTCATCAAGTATGAATATAGTCAATACTTGCATGGTAGATCCAAGGTAAAATCTTACATAACATGAAGAGCTGCTTGGCTATATGGTACTAAACCCTACATTGTGCCACTCTACCTACATCCAATGACAATGATGACAATGTTGAAGATTTTTCAGCTGGTCTCCTAAAGCACTCTCCTGTTATTTTTGAGTAATGTGACTTTTTGGCCATCCGTGATTCACAAGCACTGCCAACCCTAGCATTCTTAGTAAAGCTCAGCTCACTGAAGCAACTCTCTGCAACTTGTATGAATTGAAGGCATGTTCTGTCTTCCTCCATCTTTATTCAAAAACTGGTTGAATTTTATCAAAAAAAAAAAAAAAAAGGAGGTAATTCTGGAATGGTAATATTCCAACATTCCTTGGAAGAAAAGGACAGTCATGCTGGATGTATTTCGTTTAAGGTGAAATGGACCATGGCTTGGTGATGCATCAGCTGCGGTGCAATGGGGTTCTAGAAGGCATCCGAATTTGCAGGAAGGGGTTTCCAAGCAGAATCCTTTATGCGGACTTTAAGCAACGGTAGGTCTTCAGTTATTACTGTATGATAAAAAACTCAGTAAACCCACCACTCTGGTGACACCATGGAGAGACATCAGACTAGATTAGTGGCATTTGAGGGAACTAAATCAATTAATACTGTTTTAGGTCATTCCAGTCTCTTCCCTCTTTGATCAGACCAGAGATTTCTTGATTCATCAGAACTAGTTATCATTTCTAAACCATAGCCAATGCCCAAAGATCCAAAGAGATGCTTTATTTTGCATATTCTCTTTCAAGGTAGACTTGAGGATAAGAAGTGGTCTAGTGAGGCACACATCCTCACTGACGTATCTGAAGAAACCCCTTTAGAAGGATTAATTGGTCCCGTCCATGACACAGCATTACCTTAATGATTAAGTTACCTTGCAAAATGCTAAGACTTCTGATAGCATTTACAGAATAATACCATGCCATTTTTAGTCCAAACTCAATGATACAGTGGTACAACTTGTAGCGACTGTGAGCTGTGCAAGATTCCCTTTGGAATATAGCTGACTGTTGTCAGTAGTTTCAATTCATCTTCACCTTTATCTTGAGTAGAGTTCCTCTGATCAATGAAACAAGATGAGAAGTGGTTGAGAAGTTCTCACTATGTTCTTCCTAATTCCTGGACCTGCAGACATTCTTAAGTATGCACATTAATTTTATATATAACAACATACTGTGTTGTCACACAATCAAAAAATTCATCTGAAGAGCAGACGTGTCCCCTTGTCATCATGTTCTGTTCAGCCAAGACTAGCTAGATTTCAGGTGGCATATTCAACTGCTTTCAGATAGCTCAGTTTCCATATTTTTTATGATATGCCATTTTCCTCACTCTGTTTGCAATCAGTCCTTGAAACTTCTCTTACCACAGGTACAAGATTCTTAATGCCTCAGCCATTCCGGAAGGCCAATTCATTGACAGCAAAAAGGCTTCAGAAAAGCTTCTTTCCTCCATTGATGTTGACCACAACCAATACAGATTTGGCCACACCAAGGTAAAGTCCTTGTGGAAGAGTGCATATAATTAATGACAAAAAAATATTGTTCGTTTAAAGTATTTCTTGCATATGTGCAGCAACAAAAGACACGGACTCCTCAGTGAGGGGTGAAGCGAAGACCTTTAATGTTTCATTTTTGCAGCGTATATAGTTTCCATCTTTTGATCACGTGCCATGCTCTCTACACAGATAGGTTGTGGGTGAACGTCCACGCGCTGTTGTGAGCAATATAATTGGCTACATATAAGTGTTCACGCACCTAGCCAAGCCAATCATTACTATCTGCTTTGTTGCTTTGCTATCTGTTTTTCACACTGCTCCGCCACCTCTCACACTGCCTTGCTACACACATATATCACCATATAAGGACACTGTTTTTACTGTTCCCACGGCTTTCTTCCCACCAATGCAAGAACATCTGCTGAACTCCCACAGCACAGCGTATCTCCAGCTTCCTCATTTTCCACACATATGAAATCAGCCTTCACGATGATTAGAAATGAAGTACACCACTAGCAAGAAGGAGTACAGAAAACTTGGCTGGTTCTGGGGATATGTGTGAGGGGTAGCCCTGTCAGCCCTGGGAACACCACACTACCAGAATGACACAGAGTGGCTGCAACTAGAACTAGTGCTTCCCATTTCTCCTGCCAGGTGAACTCATTTATATCAGCACATGTTAGACAGGCTCAGACAAGTTTGGACAGTCAGACTTTTCAGGGGATTTAAGCAGACACACAAGTCTGTCTTCCATATCCAAAACAGTACTAGCTGGGACTCTGCTTCTCTGATCAACACAACCAAGGCAGTACTATCTCTAGACAAAAACCAAGTCACCTACACTACCGACCAGTCATCATCGTGTATGCTTCTCAAATCCAACCCTAAGCCAGTTTACAGAGAAAATCTTGAGCCTGACATGGAAGAGTAGAGCACAGCAAAGAGACAGAATGGGATATAGTACTAAGTTGAAAGTTAACTCTCTGGTTTCATAACTACTGATAAGCTAGACCTTCCTAGAACCTATTCTGGAGCACACATCAATAGTGTGCTAATAGTGTGCTAATAATCAAATCATTATTGCACACAGCAATAATGTAATTAGATCATACATAGAGAGACTTGTCATGAATCACAGGAACACTGAGGATATGAATACTGACACAAAATTTCTCTAGCTGTTAAACATTTACTCTGCAGGCATTTTTCCAAAACTGCATTGTAATACCGTGCATGCAGCTGCCAATGGTAGTGTATCTACCTAAGCCTCAAACTATTTCACCCTCTTTTATGTACTAGGTGTTCTTCAAGGCAGGTCTCCTGGGACTGCTAGAAGAGATGCGAGATGAGAAACTTGTGAGCCTCACCATTCATACACAAGCTATGTGCAGAGGGTTCCTCATGAGAGCTGAATTCAAAAAGATGAATGCAAGAAGGTAAAATAACAGATTTTAAGTCAAGCAGTATACTGTCTCAGGCCAAAAATTGTCCTTGGGAAGATTAGGGGAAACAGAGAAAGCAAAAAATAATGCTTACCTTGTTATAGCCTCCCAAATTCTGGCAATGGTAATTTAGCAATTGGGCCATGCAGCTGGACCATGATTCTTAGTATTTAATAGCAAATCTTTTCTCCAGGAATGCAGTTACCATTTTCAATCTTTAAAGAACCCTGTGACAAATATAGCCAATTGTTCAAGTGCTAAGGTTTGTCTGTTTTGAATATGTTGCTTGATAATGTCATTGGATCACATCAGTTTTGTATGTAATGGCATATAATCACTCTCTGCTCTCCTTAATTTTCTTTCTTGGCTCCATCATCTAAGATGAACAATTCTAGCTTGTACAGAGTAGGTTCTCCATACTTTCAACCATTCCAGATACTCTTCCCATTTCATGGAAAATTCAGGATGTAGGACTGGCAGCATTGGGCAAGCCAAGCTAACTTTCTCAAACGTTGTTGAAAAGTGAAACTTTAGGGAGAGCAAAGATGAAATAAATGTATAAGAGGATCTGCCAACCAGCTGCTTTCAGTTGTAATACTCTGTAGTATTTGTTTAGCTCAGGGTCTTCCTGAGCCCAGGATAGCTTCTAAGAATTCAATAACCCTTACTGGATTTCTCTGCAAGGAATTGTCTAATCGCCCCTTGAACTATGGGCATCAACAACATTCTTTGGCATTCAATACCATAAAACTATTTCATTTTTGTTTTCAATTTCTGACTTAATAATTTCTAATATGGTATTTGAAGTGACCCAAAAAGGATCAAGACGTTATTTCCACAATTTCCAGTAATTCCTAGATTTGTAATCGCAGCAGCAGTACTTCAAGGATGTCAGTTTTCACTCTGGTATTCACCAGACCACTTCCACTTTCTTTGAGACTGACAAAAGTCTCAGAGATTCCCATGCAACATTTCAGTGAAGTTTGTCTGTTTTGGAGTATTTCTCCCTCTTACAACCAGACATAGTTCTCAGTTCATACTACTGAGCCAGCCATTCTGCAGTCAAAGACCTTGAAATGACTCTTTAACAAAAGCAAGGGAGGTGAAGAACAAAGTCTCATGCAAAAGTTCCTTGAGGAAAATGCTGATGCCATGTGGTCAATAATCAGTCTGTTTCTAACCCGAGTCTTACCACTCTCATAAACGCTGTTTTCATATGTTTTCAGAGAATCCATTTATATCATCCAATACAACATTAGAGCGTTCATGAATGTCAAACATTGGCCCTGGATGAAGCTGTACTTCAAGATGAAGCCCTTGCTGAAGAGCGCAGAATCTGAGAAGGAGATGGCCAACATGAAGGAGGAATTTGAGAAAACCAAGGAAGAGCTTGCAAAGTCTGAGGCAAAGAGGAAGGAGCTGGAGGAGAAAATGGCGACCCTGTTGCAAGAGAAAAATGACCTGCAGCTTCAGGTTCAATCTGTGAGTAATCTGCTAATTCAGATTCCCCACTCTTCCTCTTATTTTGCTAGTCTTTCCCTTTTCTTTTCCATTGTCTTTCAGAAACAGACATGTAATGGCCAGATTCTCTGCCACTTTGTATCTAGCCGTGTCATTTAAATCTAAGCAAAGTGAGTACAAACCACATGTAAAACATTATCAGGAATATAGGAAATTCTGACTGGGGCCCCATGTACATCCACTTCACTATTAAGCAAACACCAGGTGAAGAATCAGATTTTCCACAGTATACGCAATGTACTCCTAACAATGGTGTATGATTCCAGATAAAATACAGGCTGTTTCTACATCTGATGCCCATTATAATATCGAGCAAGGGCAGAGGCGCTTTTCTGTCAGAGACAGGACTGAAACTGTGGAACAAAAACTGATGCTTTTCTGTGGAATAGAGTGAAATTGCACGAGACAGGAATATTGTCAGGTATTAAAAGGTGTCGAGATATTATGTGGCCAAGGGCAGTGTGGTGCAAGTGGACTTGTCACTTGCCATGTGGCTTTTAACCAGTTGGGTTTTGACAACATTCCTGTATTGTTTCAAGTACCGAGGCTGTAACTGTTCATGCTGAAGGTCAGATTCATTACCTAAATTCTCCTCCAGAACTTCAACTTAACCTCACTCAGTTTTATAAGTTTCTTTGTACCCTTCTTGGTACATAACGCTCTGTTGTCCAGAACTCACCTACTTTACAAGCATTTGGGGCTTCACTTTAAACCCTTTGTTGATTGTACACCAAAAAAAAAACCCAAGAAGCCCAGGTTTAGCTAGGTTAATTAACTTCCAAGTTAGGATGTCTTTCAAAGCACTCAGATTTCAGACTTTGGAACATTACTTTGCCATCAAGTGTGTTGTCTCTTTCTCGACTCCTGGTTTGTCACTGTTTTAGTACTGGAAGAGTCCTTTCTGTCTTCCCACTAAGTACCATTTTCCTGAGGGAGTTTCTATCAGCCCTGCTTTAAAGATTCCTCAAGCAACAACTTCTCCAATTTTGTTCTAGAAGCTGCACACTAACTACCCATGATGTTCAGTGTGTGCTATGGGTTTCTCTCTGAGAGAGAATTAAACATATTATCTTTTGTTACTGCAGTGATAACTTTCAGCCATAACTCTTCTGGGAGGCAACAGACACCTTTTTAGGCATCTTCCTAGAATACATCATAGTAGCATTAATTTAGACAAAAATTTACCTGTTAATCATGTATCTCAAAATGTTAAATATAGTAAAAGTTGCAGGCTAAAATTAAGGCTGAGCCTGACCCTGTCATGGCTGAGGGATACTTTAGAGGATGATGGCAGCTGTGTTAGCCATAAATTTGGGGAGAGACAGTCTGACCTGTGTCATTAAAGTTTGAGGACCTTATTAAAGATAGAATCATCCAACACTCTATGAAAGCTGACTTTGAAATTCTATATGTTTTACCTATCCACATCTAAGCTCATACTTTCAGGAAATCCAGTTTTCTACCCACCCTGATTCCTTGCAGGTTACTTGTAATGACTAACCCTGTGAGTTTATTGTATGTTATTGTAGTCAGTACATCTGACCAGCTGAAAGGAGGTGTCTCTACCATGGGATCATGGTCCGCTTTCCTAAGTCATGACATAACAGGACAATTTCCTCATAATTGAATCATGTGCATTACTGTGACGTGCAAAGGAAATTCTCGCCTGACTTGTGCAATCAGTTTCCTGGCGATGGCGCTTGAACATACATTGCCTTTTGTAATTTTTATGATAAACATAATGTGCCTGCAATATGTTCTGACAGGAGACTGAAAATCTAGCTGATGCTGAAGAGAGATGTGAAGGACTCATCAAAAGTAAAATCCAACTGGAAGCTAAAATTAAAGAACTAAGTGAAAGAATTGAAGATGAAGAGGAGATGAATGCTGAACTGACAGCAAAGAAGAGGAAACTTGAAGATGAGTGCTCTGAGCTGAAGAAAGATATTGATGATCTTGAGCTGACTCTGGCCAAAGTGGAAAAGGAGAAGCATGCAACAGAGAATAAGGTGACAGAGAAATCAGGGAATTATCCTTCACCAGACAGTTTTAACTTTTATGGAAAGTTGTAGTCGTTCCTAAGTGCTCTGAATTGAAGTGGTATGTGGCAAGGCACAGGAGAAAGATATTACTTAAGATATCACTTAATGACCTGTGATGGAAATTTTTTTTTTAAATTATAACTTCCTCTTAGGAAAAATATATCTTTTGCAACTTTTGAACTAAAAAAGTTAACTTCTTTTTGAACTAAACGAGTTAAGATGTTGTTATGGTGCTTGAAAGAGAATTTCCATATGTGGCTATTTGCCATCATAAGGACACATGTTTGTGTACATATTTCTGCAAGGATGCACTCACTGTGTTCTCAGTCTGTCATTTCTCAAGGCACCCCATCATAGTATGGATGCTGGTATCTAACAGGTTAAGAATCTTACTGAAGAGATGGCAGGTCTGGATGAAAATATTTCTAAACTCACTAAGGCGAAAAAGGCCCTTCAGGAAGCCCACCAGCAGACACTGGATGACTTGCAAGTCGAGGAAGACAAAGTCAGCACACTCACCAAAACCAAGACTAAACTGGAGCAGCAAGTAGATGATGTAAGAAAAAGATTTTGCGTTGTATAGGGGTATACTCTGACAGATTAGAAGAGACTAGAACTCTGTAGTTGGGAGTTTAAGGAACACCTAAAGCATGCAAGGCAGCTCTGATAATTTCAGCTAATAAATCATTGCCAGATAACAGAGTATTCTGGAATTCATTATATCTTTCATCTTCCCCTGCCTATTTAAACTATATTCATCATTGGGTATTTCAGCATTGCAGACTTTTGTGCCCCAACTAGCTGGAGTGGTACAGCTGTGGCGGTTTGAAGTTTGATGCAGTTATTCATGGTTTCTCGCTGTGCAGCATGGAAATACTTGAGGAAGTTGCAAATACAGGGAATTTGTCAATATTTAGCAGTCTATATACTAGGAAGTGAAGCCTCTGGAAATGTTTTATTTCTGTATTTTTCAAAAACTGGCATTTAACTGTGTACTGCAAAGCTGTCGACAGTTTAATATCTGAAACCAAAGCCTAATAGCAGCTCTGATCTTGCAGCAAGAGTGTAGCAGAGGTAGAGATGAGAATTATACACAGGATCAGATTGTTTTCTCTATTTATCAATTTCCTTCTCTAGATAGATTTTTAAATAAAAAAATAGTTACTTTCAAAGTATAATTTACATGTTTCAAAGTATGTTTATGTGTTTTAGCTCGAAGGATCTCTGGAACAAGAGAAGAAACTACGAATGGACCTTGAGAGAGCAAAGAGAAAACTGGAAGGAGATCTGAAAATGTCTCAGGATTCCATCATGGATCTGGAAAATGATAAGCAACAGATGGATGACAGGCTAAAAAAGTATTGCACTGATTTTTTTATGCTCTGATTTCTAAAATTCACATTTATCTTAACTGTATTGAATTTGCATTCTTGTTCTTTAACAGAAAGGATTTTGAAATTAGCCAGTTACAAAGTAAAATTGAAGATGAGCAGGCTCAAAGTTCTCAGCTGCAAAAGAAAATTAAGGAGCTTCAGGTAAAACTTAAGAGTTGTTTATATTTTTTAGTCACCAAGCACAAGTTCCTTAGAATTAACTAATACTTATTCTTAGACAGTTCTACAATAATATTCTCCTACAGGTGAATAAAACAATTAACCTGGACTCTGGGTGCTGTTCCCATCTCTTTTTACAGCAGGTCAGGCCTCCAATCATACATGTAAGACATTTCTTAAGTGAAGCTTGTGGCAGGCTTTGAAAATGGATCAGATACTGAATTATAACAGTAGTGAAGCCACTGAGTACCCCTTTTCTAAGAAAACAATAGAATGTGAAATAGTCTGTCACGATCAGGACAGAGATCACCTTCTAAGTGCAGAGGCAGGAAGATAGTTCTCTTCAGCTCTATTATCCCATGATTGCTCATCCCAATGTTCCTTTTGTCTTGTTTGCTGATGGAGAGAGGACATTGCTTTGTTTTGGCCTAACCTTTGGGAAATTCTAAGGAACTCACATTCTTTTACATTTTCCAGTATCACATCCCCTATTTCTTCAGAAAATGGAATTAGCAGATCCTTCATAACATAATAAATTCATTCTGAGCTATAACATAGAAGGAAATACCAGATTTTACATTCACTATTGTTCCAAAACTGAATATTGTATGTCCTAGGACAAAATCCAGTGAAATTCTAGTGATGATATAAATGGACGTGAATGTTTGCTCTTTATTCCTTAATGATAATTTCAAATCTACCTATTCAGAAATCCTCATTTAACCAACTAACTTTCACAGGCTCGTATTGAGGAACTGGAGGAGGAAATTGAGGCTGAACGTGCAATCCGTGCAAAGACTGAAAAGCAGCGAGTTGACCTCTCGAGGGAGCTGGAGGAGATCAGTGAGCGCCTGGAAGAAGCAGGAGGGGCCACTGCAGCTCAGATGGAGATAAACAAGAAGCGTGAGGCAGAATTTCAGAAGATGCGTCGCGACCTCGAAGAGGCCACGCTGCAGCACGAAGCCACAGCTGCCACCCTGCGGAAGAAGCACGCGGACAGCACGGCTGAGCTTGGGGAGCAGATTGACAACCTGCAGCGAGTGAAGCAGAAGCTGGAGAAGGAGAAGAGTGAGCTGAAGATGGAGATTGATGACTTGGCCAGTAACATGGAGTCTGTCTCCAAAGCCAAGGTTGTTTCACAGGAAGAAGCACTTCTCACTACCATTGTCCTTCTGAACAATTCGATGAGCTGAAGGACATGTTTCTATCTCTTAACAGAGCAATCTGGAAAAGATGTGCCGAGCTCTTGAAGACCAGTTCAATGAAATCAGAACGAAAGACGATGAACATATGCAACTAATTAATGATCTGAACATGCAGAAAACACGCCTACAGACTGAGAATGGTATGTCCCTAGGTTAAATGTAATCATTCTATGGCAAGTACTTAAATATGCTGTCTGACTGCCCATGTATTTTGTAATGTATTCATCACTGTGTGATCTGAACAAAACTCAGACTGCAGAATTTCCTCCTGATGGCAGTCAGAATTCCATCCAAGGAAACAAAACCAAACCAAAAGCAGCACTGTCAATCAAAATGAGTGAGTTTTTGGTCAGTGTGCCAGCACAACATTTATCTTTCATAGTTTTCTCCTACCTGTGGGAACAAAATTGCTCCTCTCCTTCATTTTACCACAATATATTTTGTAATGTCTTTCCATATTGGTAGCTTTTCTCATTTGTATGTTTTATGTTTCATATCTCTGTCTAAAAAAATAAATGTTTTCTCATTAGGTGAACTTAGTCGGCAACTGGAGGAAAAGGAGTCCTTGATTTCTCAGTTGGCTAGAGGCAAACATGCTTTCACTCAGCAGACTGAAGAGCTAAAGAGGCAACTAGAGGAAGAAAATAAGGTTACTTGTTTTAATTTGGACTGACAGATTGTAAAATAAATCAGTGAGCTGAAACAATAAATATTTCCCCTCAGAGAAAGGTGGAGATATAAGAACATTAAAACTTTTGAACATTGTCTTGGAGTGTAACACATAGAAGAGATTAGAAATTAAATAAGGAAGACAGTTCAAGCCCTTGTTATCATGCTTTCTGAAGTTGAAAATCATGAGAGAAATGTGTGGAAATAGCTCTGTGTGCATACCTTACTGTTAGGGGAAATCCCTGAGGCAAAGAACGCAGCAGGAGCCATAAAAACCAAAGAGAGTTGAATTGCAGGTGTACTCTGGGTTACAAATGACAACATAGTTTATAATTTCTTCCACCTTCAGATAAAAACCAAATTCTCCCTGAAAAGCTTATAGGGAAACTTTTTGAGCGATAATTCCCACCTTGACTGTTGCTGGATTTCCTGTCTCTTTGCCTGAAGCACTTGGTGTGGATAAGTTGGATGGCAGTATCCCTGAGAAGGTGGACAAGTGCCTGATCTTGCTCAACAACTTCAAATCTGCAGCACAGAGTCCCTAATGTTATTCACTTTGCTCTTTCTGTTATTCAAGCAACAGTTGCCCATGAGCAGCGAGATGTGGAGGTTGTATCGAAATACAGTAAAAAGATCCAGTCACAAATTGTTAATCTTTGGACAATTTATATACTTTTAACTACCCAGGCCAAGAATGCCCTGGCCCACAGCTTGCAGTCTGCTCGCCAAGACTGTGACTTGCTCCGGGAACAATATGAGGAGGAGCAGGAGGCCAAGGGGGAGCTGCAGCGTGCCCTGTCCAAGGCCAACAGTGAAGTGGCCCAGTGGAGAACCAAATACGAGACGGATGCTATTCAGCGTACGGAGGAGCTGGAGGAGGCCAAGTATGTGTAGGGATAGTCTGGAGCAAGTAGAAGGACATTTAAGTGCAAATGTAAGAAGGAAGTGAAGGAAACCACAATATGCTTGTAGAGAGAATATGCAGAGCAGTGTCCTTTGTAATGTGAAAAGGGGACCGAGTAGAGGTTTAAAAGAGGAGAAGGAGTAGAGGCTTGGGAGTGTCTCCAGAAAGGAGAATTCCAGTGAATTAACTATGCAATTAATCATAGTAGCTGAGAAATCACATTCTTTGCCAATATTTAAAGTGTGTTTCTGGTTCTTTGCCACGTTGGTATAGTCTACCCTTTGGGTAAGTAATCTCCCAGCCTATGCACCACTTAAGCGTGCTGTGTCATCCCAGGCTCCTATTGATGTTCGCTGTTCTCATCACAGCTTTCTATGTTGCTCTCTCTGCCCATCTCCCCCATGACAAATTCTCTTCCTGCCCATTTTCTGAGAACGCCAGAATTTTTCTTGTCTCAGCTCTGATTGTCTCATCCTGCAGAAAGAAGCTTGCTCAGCGCCTCCAGGAGTCAGAGGAGCAGATTGAGGCTGTCAACTCAAAGTGTGCCTCACTGGAGAAGACAAAGCAGAGGCTGCAGGGAGAAGTGGATGACATCATGATTGACGTGGAGAGGTCGAATGCAGCCTGTGCAGCATTTGATAAAAAGCAGAAGAATTTTGACAAGGTTCATTCAAAGACGTTGCCAGATCTGAATGTTGTTATATATTTGATAGACCAGGCGAAGTTCTTCAATTATGGAAGTGCTGCACTCACAGTAGAATAAACTACATTTTATCCAAAGCAAAGCTACAGTAGGGAGCACATAATGTGACATGTGATAATGATAATGTCACAGCGTGAGAAACACCAGATGACCACAGCAAACAATAAAGTAGCTTTCTGATAGTTTTAAAAAGCATGAAGTTTTCACAAGGGAGATAGACTGGGAGGATCCATTTCTAGTCTTTGATCAAGCAGACTGAGTAAGTATTGCAAGCAAGATAACAAGCCCTGAATTTTGCTTGGCACTAAGTCTGCCAGCCTTATATTTGGATAGGCAGAACCTCAGACTCCTTTTCACAGTTTCAGCCTTTACTGCCTTTAATAACATTTAACAGAACCATCACTTTTTGCCCAAGTGATGTTGCACAGCCCTGTGCCTTGGCCTATCCTTGTGAATTGAGTGAATGTGCTAAAAACATGCCCTGCAGGGCTGTGGTACCAATGTCAGGAGACAATCAGTAACGTGATCTGTGTTGGTGAGCTGAGTGCAAGACCACTGGTTCCTGCAATAATAAAAAGGCTGACACAGCCTCATCAGACTAAACACATTGTGTCCAGTGCTGTCAAACCATACTTATGCCTGAGAACCTGGAGTATGCAACAGTGCTGGCTGAAGAGTAATTTAATTAATGATTTAAGTAGGTTCCACCAAAACAGTCAGAGTATGTATCAGAGTTAATTAATTTTCAAAGGGAGAGAACAGTCTGAAACTAAAGACTGTAAAGCAGGCCATGCCTCTTGGGTTCTTGTCCTGTAGAGGTGCAGAGACAGGAGTGTTGCAGAATGGGTCATTCTTATGCTCTGATAGCTCTTGTCACTCCAGGTCCTTGCTGAATGGAAGCAGAAGTACCAGGAGAGTCAGGCCAACCTGGAAGCTGCCCAGAAGGAGTCTCGCTCTCTTAGTACTGAGATCTTCCGGATGAAGAATGCCTATGAAGAAATGCTTGAGCAGGCTGAGACTGTCAGACGGGAAAATAAGAACCTCCAGGGTAAATTCAAATTTCTAGCAGGTCCACCATGATCCACCATCAGCTCCATCAGAATCCACCATGAGTCTTAAGATGCTCTGCCTCTTCCCAGGGTTTTGTTCCTTATGGTTTTCCCACAAAGTTCAAGTTAGGCAACTTTCTTTCCTGTTCAGCTGATCACAGTCACAGGCCTACAGCATCTGACATCCTGCTGGCATTCCTCCTCCATTCCCACCATCATAATCCCATTCATGGCTAGGGACCAAATTGTGGAGAAAAATTATGATGAAACCAGATACTCTTTTTTTTTTTTTCCAGATTATTTTAGTCACTGCCATTGCAAAACAAAATCTGGAGGGCTGTTATCTATCTTCTGATTATTGGAGGGCCATGCAGCTGTGGCACAACAGATTGGCATTTAATAAGCAAAATAACTATATAAAAGAAACACAACTCAGTTCCCTTTTTGTGAGCTGAATGATCTCTGGGGAGCATCTGAGGATAAAGAGAGCAATCAAACAGGACCATCTCTGGAGATGTAATTTCATTATCCAGAGGAAGTTAACATTATTCTCTGAGCTCAATACAGTTGGTCCCTATCATTTTCAAATTGCACAGTGAACCAGAAATAGCAGGTATTCAGAAATAAAGATTGCACAGGAGACAAGATCTATTATTTCTCCTTACTGCTGTATCGCACTCCATTATTATCTCTCCCATCACTCTCATTGCCAAACAGTAATTGCAGGTCCATTGACAATATTACCTTAGGTGACTTGAATCTGTGTTTATTATGTTGCAGAGGAAATTTCTGATCTGACTGAACAGATTGCTGAATGTGGAAAAGCTAATCATGGACTGGAGAAAGCAAAGAAGCAAATTGAGCAAGAAAAGTGTAACCTTCAAGCAGCATTAAAAGAAGCAGAGGCAAGTGTCCTCAATAAAAAGGCTTGCTTTTAGAGAGATCATGAATGGAGGATTCCTGTTTGTCGTGATACTGTCACAAAGGTGCAGTAGGAGAGCACAAGCAGACCAAATAGTACTAAGACATTTCCTCTCCCATACCAATGTGGCATTCTTTGCTGTGGTATCAAGCACAAAAACACTCAGTCCCAGACTAAAATTGAGCTCATTTTGCACCACCTATTTGAATTTGCTCCTCTGAAAGGCTAAAGTCATTTGTATTTCAAAACTCTGAAAATTTCTGTTTTCTAGTCAAATTAATCAAAGATGTTTTCAGAGTATGTCTAATCCGTATTTTAAAATTTTCTTGATATCATCTCCTGTTCAAAGAAAAACGATTGTTGAAAAGAATTAAGATTATATTTCTTCATTTCCCCCACTTTCAATGAACTGGAGTCAGTAATACATTGAAGGAGTCAGTTCAAAAGACACGGGTTCTAATGAATATGTAGAGGTTGCTGGGGATCAGCTGAATCTTGGAGATGGTACTGGTACACTGACGTGCTTTGCTGACACATGCTGCTGTAGGACCATGGTCATACAATTCCATGGTCCCTCCATTCTCCTTACAGTCTTTGCCTATCCCTCAGCTCTTTATAACTTTAAATCTTACTTTTTTCCCAGTCCATGCCAGATTGCAGCTCTTTCAGTTCTCTCTTGTCTGGGTTCTGCCTCCTCTTCCCTATCTGCCCTGACTGTCTTTTGGAAAAGCTTTTGGTACTTCTATATGACCGTATCTGGGTCTCCACAAAATGCCTTTGAGAGCTGCCTGTGGTATACCTAGGACATAGTTCAAACACAGAGATACAGAATTTACTTAGGGTGGAAAGGATGTTTGGAAGGTCTTTAGTACAACCACCTGCTCAAAGCAGGGTTGACTTCAAAGTTACATAGGTTGATCGAAGCTTTGACCAATTCTTCTTTATAATTTCCAAGGCTGAAAATTTCATAGTATTGCTGGACAACCTTTTCCAGTGAGACATCATTCTCATGGAAAAACGTTTTTATCCTTATATGCAATTAGCTTTTGACCCTTGCCTTTTGTCTTTTTGTTGTCTACCACCAAGAAGAGCCTCACCTTATTTTCTTTCTAACTACCCTTAGGTAGAAGAAGAAATAACAAAACAACTGACACATCTCTAATCTTTAGATCTCACTAGATGGGAGGGTAGTAGAAGCAAGAGTTATAGTGGCCATGCAAATCCTGCTGCTGTAATTCCTGCATCTAAATGTCACCAGTCTAACCCTGGATTAGTCACCATAGGCTCATTCTAGAATCAAAAAGGAGAAACAGGCATCTCTGGAGGGTCTGTTCTTAAAAAAGATGCCAAGGCTACATCAACCATTTTATTCTCTGGATGCTCTTATTTCTGTTCACTGGTTGTAAAGACCCAGCTTCAGGCTTCTATCTGAAGATAGAAGGTATGAGTATCAGAGAGAAAAGGCTGTATGGAAGGGGAAGATGCCCATGCAGTCTCTGGGGTGGAACCAAGTGTAGAGCCCCTAAGCAGAATTCAGCACGAGATGCAAGAGAAGGCAAGCTTCTTCTGAGCATGAGGCTTGTCTGTCCTATTTTATGCATTCATGTTTGTTATCTCTGCAGTGTCAACATAGCCCTCAGTGCCCAGACCTTGTTATATAGGAGACATTTTCCTAAGGAGTCTCGTTCCTAAATTACTGATTAATACCCAGCTAAGTTATAATGACTCCTGTGTATGGGAACAGCAGTCCTTTTTTTCAGAGCTAGGCCTTTTCTCACAGTCTACAGTAAGGCAAATATACCTGGATTAATGACTGCAAAGTGTCATAATTCTGCATGGGCATTTCCCAATAACGAACACTACAGAGTCAAATTATATTATTTCAACCTTGCCAGGGCTCTTTAGAATATGAAGAGGGAAAAATCTTACGTGTTCAGCTGGAGCTGAACCAGGTGAAGTCAGATGTTGACAGAAGGAGTGCAGAGAAAGACGAGGAAATCCAACAGCTGAAGAGGAATCACCAGAGGGTTTTAGAGTCTCTGCAGACTACACTGGATGCTGAGATAAGAAGCCGAAATGATGCTTTGAGGCTGAAAAAGAAGATGGAGGGAGATCTGAATGACATGGAAATACAGCTGAGCCATGCTAACCATCAGGTAGCAGAGACACAGAAGCACCTCAAAGCTGTGCAAGGGCAACTCAAGGTAGGGACCACGAGGGCTACTGTCCTACAGTTCTTTGCCACTCGTTCTGCTTGCCTCTCAATCTCCTTGTGCTTCCACCTTCAAAGGATTCCCAGATCCATTTGGATGATGCCTTGAGAGAGAATGATGACCTGAAGGAGCAACTTGCTATGGTAGAGCGTAGGAACAACCTGATGACAACAGAAATGGAGGAGATGCGAGCTGCTATGGAGCAGACAGAGCGAGCCCGGAAAGTTTCCGAGCAGGAGTTGACAGATGCCAGTGAGCGAGTGCAGCTTCTCCACTCACAGGTATTTGGTATCTCCTTTACAACAGGCCTGTGGGAATGGTGTGAAACAGGGTGGGAATGACCTGTCTTTCGGCTGTCCCAACAGAACACAAGTCTCCTCAACACCAAGAAGAGACTGGAAGTGGCTATTACTCGTTTACAGAATGAAGTTGAAGACAGCATTCAGGATGCCAGAAATGCAGAGGAGAAAGCAAAGAAAGCGATCACAGATGTAAGTTCTTTTGCTTGACTCTCTTCTACCTTATACTACCACAGTCACTTTTATACTTTAGAAAGGAGCAATTGGGTTGAGAAGAACCAATTCTTCAACATAGGGACAGAAAATATTGGTGACACACAATCCCTCCCACATGGGCCTCACACAGCCTCTGCCCTCCTGCTTGCCATGGAAGATCCCTTCAAGTCGAGGTCCTCTACTCATGTTCTGGCAGTCTGTGTTGAAGAGGCATCCCGCCTCCCCTTTCCCATACCCACATTCACTTTTGCTTCTAGGATAAATGTGACAGGATAGAACAGATGTAATATGAAAAACTGTAAGAGGAAAAGTGTGGTCTAACCAAGTCCTATTTAGACACACCACAGAAAAGCAGAAATCAACACTGAAGTCATACTAGCTAGACATGTAAGAAGAGAATAGGAATGTTTCACTTAGGCTACAGTTCCACAGCATCAGAAGAAACAAATCTTAGGACTATCTAGGAAAAGTATATGGAAGTGGAACAGAAAATGGTTACACTACTGACTAACAGTCCCACTGTGACTTCATGGTTTACCTGGGCCTGAGGAGCTGTGTCTGATTCTGGTTGCCCACCACCAGCAGTGCTGTGGGTTCCCCCCTACTCTGTCACATTGGTGACAGCTATCCATCCAGGGTTCTGAAGATCTCATCAGGCACAAGATTTTCATTGTAGTTCAAGATACTGGAAGTCATTTCATTGACAAAAACTGCTTAGGAGTCGGACTCTTCATCAAATTCAGGCACCAAATGGCCAGATATTCAAAATCATTTGGAAGCCCAGAGGTGCAGAGTGCTACTTGGTGGTACTTCAAGATGCCTCTAATTTCCACTGACTCCCAAGAAATTAATTTTTTGTACTGAGACATTTGCATGCCCTCATTATTTTTTTTCTTGTCATCAACCCTGCCTGTTTTCCAAGGCAGAATAATTTTAGAAATAGAGATACTGAGAAATGGTAATCCTCTTTATATGACAGACCCTTAGCACAGCCACAGGCACTGACAATGTGGAGAGCCACACACCAATGTGAAACTGGGCACTGCTCTTGGGGAGAGAGCAGAACTGCCAGGGACAGGGAGGCCTATTTTGTAACATAATTGTGCGCTACTACCAGGCAGCCATGATGGCAGAAGAGCTGAAGAAGGAGCAGGACACCAGTGCCCACCTGGAGAGGATGAAGAGGAATCTGGAACAGACAGTGAAGGACCTGCAGCTCCGTCTGGATGAAGCTGAGCAGTTGGCTCTGAAGGGTGGAAAGAAGCAACTCCAGAAACTAGAGGCAAAGGTATGGTGATGATGAGGGTAGGCTAAGGTTAAGTTCCTGAGTGGGCTCTTGGTTGTTGGAACCTCCTTGGAAGGCGACAGCCCCAGGTATCTCCAGCAGGTTTGATGAGTTACACTGAGTAGGCGTACATTGGATTGTGGGTGAGGAATTTAGGAATGACCTCATAAAAATAAGTGGACAAAAACGGTGGGAGGCGAACATCAGGGTAGGCATATACAGTAACTTATATAGGGAAAAATAGTTTAAGATATGCTTACTTGGGGATGAACTTAGAATTGGCAATGACAACTCAGCCAGGTAATCTGTCTCGTCCATGACATGCCTCAGAAACTGTTTGCCCTACGTGCTGGAGAAGCAAAAATGCAAAAAAGAAAAAAAATTCGGCTTTATAAGGAAGGGTACTGAGAACAAGACAGAGAGCATAACTTGCCACGTGCAAGCAAATTCTGGTCTCTGCAATTCAAGAAGGACCTGACAGTTAGAGAAGCATCCAGCGAATGGTATCCAGGGTGGAGCCTTATGAGGAGAGACAAAAAAGACTTGGACTCTCATTTGGAGAGGAGATAATTCAGGGGGAGGTGATCAGCCTTTACAGAATCATGACAGCAGTGACCAAGATGTATTCTGAATGGTTACTCATCAAAATGCACAATATGAGAAGTAAGGACACACAATTCAGATTAGGACATCTTCCTCTGGAGGTTGGTTTAAAAGAAACAAAAGGAAGTTTTTACATTTTACATTTATGCAATGAAATGCAATGCAATGCAATGTATGTAGGCAATGAAATTCTGGAACCTGCTGCCATGGGAAGCTGCAGAGACAGCTGGTACAAGGTTGAAAAAGGGATCAGAAATCAGCAGGTTTATAGAAGAACTGAATGGAACAGGCACAGATATATCATCTGTTGTCCCTATGTAGTATACGCTGCTGCCACTCCCAGGGCCAGAGCGCTTGGCTGGATGGACCCTTTGCCTGAGCAG
This sequence comes from Gallinago undulata, assembly GCA_026546715.1. NCBI lineage: Eukaryota > Metazoa > Chordata > Aves > Charadriiformes > Scolopacidae > Gallinago > Gallinago undulata. Next base: position 23,974,481 of record JAOTQQ010000003.1, on the reverse strand, counting down.
TTACTGTGCTCTTCATCTGTCACAAAATACAGCACAACTGACTCGGGGTTTGGTGCTCTTGGCTTTGAAAGAGAATATCCACATAGAAATAAAAACACTGGAGTCCAGGTTTGACTTATATACACTGCAGAAAGAGGCAGGGAAGCATGGGAGGTTGTTAGGGATTATTTCTGAGAGTGAGCTGGACTCAAAAATTACAAATTAAATAGATTTCCCCTATTTACCTGGTGAACATTGACAGAACTTTCCCCTCCCTGTTTCAACTTCCTCTTCTCTGACAGATTTAAACCTAATTTTGGATATAAATGCCTCAGGTATGCACAGCTAAGTTTCTTCTATAAATCTGGATTCACACAATATGTCACTACTAATACAGCAGAGTGAGCAGCTTTTAGCCAGTCTGGCCCGAAGAAGCAGCTGCAGGAGGTTGCACTGTCTCTGCAGCCATAGTTCACAGAACCCCCATTTCCCAGCACCCTGCAGTGGGATCAGCAGCCTTTCTCGGTAGTTTGCTGTCTTCACCATGATGCTGTGTTTCAGATAAATGAGCTAGAAAATGAGCTTGATGCTGAGCAGAAACGGGGAATAGAGTCACTGAAAGGTGCTCGCAAGTATGAGCGAAGGCTGAAGGAGCTCACTTACCAGGTATTCCACATCCTCTGCCCTCTTACGGTGCATCTCCTCGGTCCATCCTCTGAGGCTGACATGATTTTCACTTCCCACAGTCTGAAGAGGATAAAAAGCATATTCTCCGGCTCCAGGATCTGGTGGACAAGCTGCAGTTAAAAGTGAAAGCATACAAGAAACAGGTTGAGGAAGCTGTGAGTGCAGAAGTCTTTTTAAGTCTTTGTGGGCCCAGGGTAGAGATTTCCAAAAGGCCTGGGCTCCCAAGTTCATTAAAATAATTGAACACTCAGTTTGATAGGGCTGCTGTGGCCACTGGCTTTACGTATTCCTTTCCTGGTAAGGACTTACAGCTCACAACAGAGCAGGCACAGCTGTAATTATCATGGAACCACTTCTGGAGCCGCACCAGCCAATTCTGCCAGAACTGAGCAGGACTAATTGCTCTGTCCCCAGCAGAGGGCTCACGGTGTGACAGTGCCAATAGAAGTGCTTGGAGTGCTGGCGGTGCAGGGGTGTGGCTGTGAGCTGTGGGGCGTTACTGTGGCCACAGGATATTTGGTTAATGGTAACGGAGCAATGTCAGTTTGTGCCCATGTCACTGATGGCACTGAATGACTTTCAGGAAGAACAAGCAAACATGAATCTGTCGCGGTGCCGCAAGACCCAGCGTGAGCTGGAAGAGGCTGAAGAACGAGCTGATATTGCTGAATGCCAGGTTAACAAGTTGCGAGCCAAAAGTCGTGACATTGGAGGACAGGTGAGTTGGAGTCCTGCAGAGAAGGACCCTTCTAGGCCACAAGTGCCACAAAGATCTACCCAAACACCAGGCAGCCGCAGCTGCATTCCTCCACTCTGGTACTGGAGCAGCCTCATAAAGGAAGGCCAGAAATTGGCACTTATTCAAAACCAGTGAGTTTTGAAAGTCCTCTTCGTGACTCCCAAGAGACCGAGCAGATATGATCGATGCTAAGAATCCAGGTCTTTCAGCAGAATTGGGAGATACTGGTTCTTTCCCAATAATATGGCAGAGCATTTGCAATAGCCACAGACCTGAAGCAACCCCACAAACAATTCAATTGCTCCAAGAACCCCTACATTGTCTTCCTTTTTTTGTATTTAGAAATCAGAGGAATGAGGTCCCTGAGTGGAGCTGCGGCAAGCTCTCTTACCACACAGGCTTCAGTGCATCCAACAAGAGATAGTCATTACTTGCTTCAAGTAACCAGGTGTGCATGTACCTGATCTTTGACCTGGTCACATTTAGCCAACTCTAAGTAGAAGCTGTGATAAAAAAAAATAAACCTGGGTGACACCGTGGTGACTGTAAGGCCTATCAATTTGTTATGAGATTGACAACGAGCATGAATGGATGCATCAGGTGCAGCAGCAGTTCCCAAACACCAGGATATGTCCTATGGGGAGAAAGTGGTTGCCAGGACAATGGGAACACCTCAGCTGTTCTTCAGGACTTCAACTTTCCTGCATGAGAGAAGTGTGAGAAACGCGACCATTGTATCAAATTTTAGTCAGGGACAAAGTCTGTGGAGCAAAGAATACTTATTACAGTGCTGGGAGCTACACGGGGGATTTGTCCTCCCATGGCTCGTTCTCTTCTTACAAATGCTTGGGTTTATTTCTCATTGCTCATACATATTCATGGTTTTTCTTGTAAAATGATTTGCATAATCAATGAATTCTTGGAACGTAACCCACCCCCGAACATGTCCCCCTCCCCCGAACAGTGCAGGCGCAGTGTTTCCTCAGGGGTCTTCCTGGTGGTCATAGAGGAAGGCTCGAAGTTTTCATCACCATGTCCTTCTTGTGGTTTCTCCATTCTTTACATGATTGACACCTCTGCAGTTATCCTAGCCAACCACACCATCCCTTGTTTTGCAATGGTTCGGTACTCTCCACTGTTGTTTCCATGGGATATTCTATCTAACACTACCCATTTTCCAACCACGTAGCAAGCACATACCTACTTTAGCTTAAACCATAGCAAGCACATACGCATTTTAGCTGAAGCAAAATTTTCTTCCGAAATTACTATTACAGAAGCAAAGAGTTAAGTAGGAAAAGTACCACAAAGATCTGTCCGTGGGGCTGTAGCAGTCGCTGTGCCTGGAACGGCTCCACTCTTCTGCCGTAGCAGCCCATCCGTGGCGCATCTCCGTGGGATGGGACGCGACGGGAAGGGACAGGTCAGGGCGGGCAGCGGCCGCCAGGAGGGGGGACACGGCTGGGGCCACCGTCCTGCGCTGCCTGCGCCTCCTGGGGACTCTGCTCCATCCAGGGGGGGTTATGGGGGTGGGGAG
>JAOTQQ010000003.1:23954537-23971439 GCA_026546715.1 Gallinago undulata | reverse complement strand
GTTATGGGGGTGGGGAGAAGGGATGCGATCCGTGCGGAGGGGGAGATCCGACCCATTCAGGCGGTGCGTGTAAGGGAAGGGGGGGTGGGATGTACTCCATGCAGTGGGCGGGGGGGCGAGGGGAGAGGGACGGGCGGATGTATTCCATGAAGCGTGGCTCGGGGGGGGATCCGAAACGTGCGGGGGGGAGGGGGGATCTGCTCCACGTTAGGGACTTGGGGGGAAGGTGTCTGCTGCATGCAGCGTGTTTGTGGGGTATCTACGCCATACAGTGATGGAAGGGGGGGAAGGGGGTGGGGACGCGGGGGAGGGTGTATCTGCTCCGCGCAGAGTGCCTGGGAGGGTTCTCTCCTCCACGTAGGGAGGGGGCTGAATCCCGCAAGATGGGCCGTTCGCTCAGCCCATCGCCGCCCCGGGATGCCCGTGGTCGGTTCGTGTGCCTCCCGCCCTGGGTGCCCCTCTCAGGAAGGATGCCGTCGATTTCCCTGGCCAGTCTCTGCTGGCTCCGGGCTCTCTTCTCCCCCAGGACGTCAGTGGTGGGCGCTTGCCCCCGGGCTGGCCCCAAGTCCCCACATCCCGAAGCACTTCCCCGTGACCAGGGTCCCTTCTGCAAAGGGAAGGGTGCTCTGACTGTCTTCCCCCCTCTCGTTTGTGTCTGCAGACCATCACCACCAATCAACTGGTCGCCCCTCTCGAGGTCCTGCCTCCTCCCCTTGACACTCAGTAGGCGTCACCTCCCCGTGATCACAGAATCATACAATGCTTTAGGTTAGAAGGAATCTTAAAGGTCATCGAGTTCCCATCCCCTACCCTCAGCAGACCAGGTTGCTCAAAGCCCCGTCCAACCTGGCCTTGAACCTCTCCAGGGATGGGGCAGCCACAGCTTCTTTGGGCAACCTGGGCCAGGCTCTCACCACCCTCATAGTAAAGAGTTTCTTCCTAACATCTAGTCTACATTTCCCCTTTTTCAGTGTAAAACCATTCCCCCTTATCCTATGATTCCCCTCCCTGATAAAGAGTCCCTCCCCAGCCTTCCTGGGGCCCCTTTAGGGACTGGATGAGGCTCTAAGGTCTCCCTGGAGCCTTCTCTTCTCCAGACTGAACAACCCCAACTCTCTCTTAACCTGCCTTCATAGGAGAGGTGCTCCAGCCCTCTGATCATCTTTGTTGCCCTCCTCTGGACCATTTTCAACAGGTCCATGTCCTTCCTGTGCTAAGAACTCCAAAGCTGGAAATAGGACTCCAGAGTGGAGTAGAGGGGTGATGCTCCTTCCTTCCAAGTCATTTCTTTCCCCTCTCATGTATTCATCTGCACCAATTGTTCTTGTACCTCATGTTCACTTTGGGCTTTTGCCCTGCTTCTCCTGTGTTTTATACTCTGTCATCACTTCTGGCTGTAACCCCTCTGCCTCCTGATGGATCATCCTCCTGGTCCCATCCAGGGTTCTTTGTGCCAGTCCATGTTCTGCTAATGCCCCATCAGAGGGTGATCTGCTATCACTGACTCTCCAAAATCGTCTTACTGTTTCTTTCCCTCTGCTCTATAGGTACCTGCCTAATCAATGGCTCTGGCTTGTATGTTCTTCAGCATGGCATTTTCTGCTGTTGGTGGCAGATGTGGGCAGCCTGGTCACAAACACAGCAGCCTGTGACTTGAAATGTCACCGTGTCCGCCCCCAAACAGGCAGGTTCTGCCCACAGCCTCACATGACATGACATGGTTTTTGTTGTACATTAGGACCACGTCTGCTCCAGACAACACAGAGTGCTGTGATAAGCACAATGCTGGCAGACAAATCAGTAGATTAGCAGGTTTTATCCTTTTGTTAAGTACAAACCTGTTCTCTTCACTCTTATTATGAGTTATTATGAGAAACAACTCCTGCAGGGAATTTTGTTCTGCAGGGGTGGTTTATTTAGGCTATTTTTTCTTTAACATGATGATGGCTGAAAACATATTTATAAAATGAAAGAAAAGCCTTTTTCTGAAAGTTTCTTTGAGGTCCCAGAAGCTTCTAGATGTGCTCTGTAGTTTTCATGAGAGCTATGGAGCCCTCAGAGTCCTTCGCCTGTATACCATGAAGAGAGAGGTAATGGAATGACCAGACACATTGCAGCGATAGGGCCAGAGGTAATGGTTTTACAGTGAAAGAGGGGAGATTTTGATGAAATCTCAGGAAGAAATTCTTTCATTGTGAGGGTGGTGAGACCCTGGCCCAGGTTGCCCAGAGAAGCGGTGGCTGCCCCATCCCTGGAGGGGTTCAAGGCGAGGTTGGACGGGGCTTGGAGCAATCTGGTCTGGTGGGATGTGTCCCTGCCCAGGGCAGGGGGTGGGACTGGATGGTCTTTAAGGTCCCTTCCAAACCAAACCAAACCAAAACAAACCATTCTGTGATTCTACGTGCATCACCCATAAGCCAGCATTGGCTTGTTCTGGGCTTGCTGGCCAGCAGGAGGGAGGAACATTTTGTGTGATCGCCTGTCTCTCTGCAGGACTATTTCAGTAAAGCAACTTGTGAGGTGCTTAGGCTGTACACGAGCATCACTGGCTTCCTTTTGTGATTACAGAACATGTCACCTTGTTCATTCAAGACAGCTCTGGGGGAAAGGCAGGAGAGGCAGGGTGAAGTTTAAAGGCTCAGTCCAAACCTGTGCTACTTATACCTCTGTGCAGAGGCAGCGTGCACTGTGCAAGCGGATGGTTTGGACAACACTCAGGCCAAAGGCTTGGATTCCTCTTAGGCTGATGGAAAAACAAAACAGGCCACGCCATTAACTGAGCTATTCATGTGAAAATGACAGCAAAGATCCATGCCATATGCTCTTCAAGAACTGCTCACTGGTCATAGAATCATAGAATCGTGTAGGTTGGAAGGGATATCCAAGAGATCCTAACTCTGATAAAAACCATCACTAAACCATGTCTCTAATCACTGTCTACCCATCTTTTAAATACCTCTAGGGATGGTGTTTCAACCACTTCCCTGGGCATTCCAAGGCTTAATATTCCTTTCAGTGTAAAATTTTTTCCTAATATCCAATCTGAACTTCCCCAGGTGTGACTTGAGGCCATTTCCTCTTCTCCCATCGCCTGTAACTTGGGAGAAGAAACCAACCCCCTCTGGCTACACCTTCCTTTCAGGGAGTTGGAGACAGCAATAAGGTCTCCCTTCAGCCTCCTTTTCTCCAGGCTGAACACCCCCAGCTCCCTCAGCCTCTCCTCATAAGACTTATTCTCCAGACACTTCACCAGCTTCTTTGCCCTTTCCTGGATCTGCTCTAGCACCTCAATGTCTTTTTTGTGGTGAAAGGCCCAAAACTGAACACAGCCCTTGAGGTGGGGCCTCACCAGTGCCGAGTACAGGGGGACAATCACCTCCCAACTCCTACACACCACACTGTTCCTGACACAGGCCAGGATGCTGTTGGCCTTCTTGGCCACCTAGACACACTGCTGGCTCATGTTCAGCCAACAGTTGACCAACACCCCCAGCTCCTTTTCTGCCAGGCAGCTCCAGACACTCTGCCCCCAGCCTGTAGCGCTGCAGGGAGTTGGTGTAACCCAGGGGCAGGACCTGGCACTTGGCCTTGCTGAACCTCGTTCCATTGGCCTCAGCCCATCGATCCACCCCTCTGCAAAGCCCTTCTACCCTCCAGCAGATCGACACTGCCACCCAACTTGGTGTCATCTGCAAACTGGGTGTACTCGATCCCCTTGTCCAGATCATTGATAAAGATGTTAAAGAGAATCAGCCCCAATACCGAGCCCTGTGGGACACCACTCGTGACTGGCCACCAACTGGATTTAACTCCATTCACCACCACTCTCTGGGCCCAGCCCTCCAGTCAGTTTTTAACCCAGCAGAAAAGCCCACTGTTCAAATCTCACTGTTCAAGCTAAGTGTCTCCACACAGAGACTGAGAAGACAGGAGAGAGGCATTGAGCCTCCAGAGGCTGCAGGAACTTGAGCACGGGTCTGTGCCCAGCAGTTCCAGTGGGCAACTCCAGACTACTCCCTGCTCAGAGGTTTTCGTATTTCTGTATCTCTGTGCTTCTTGCCACTAAATTTATAAGATATGCAGGTGCATATTAGCATTCTGAAGAGAAACAGATGCCCAAGAGGACCCCAAAAACCAGAAATCTGGAAGCAAAGTGAAACAGGGTAACTGCTATATTTTCAAAATTAATTTTATTTATGTCTTTAAGAACAAGAAACGTGCTATTTTTTATTTATTTGAATCAGAGATAGTGTGAGGTAGGCTTAGAAAATAAAAAAGGACAAACTCTTTATTTTAGAACAGTAACAAATAAATTTATTAAGAGAGCAGGAGCTGTGTTGTACCTCAGCGTATACTAAGAATAACTCTTACTACTTTGCCTATCTGTGAAGTCAAAAGGAGAATTGAAATGCTGATTTAAAAACACAACATGCACACACACAGCTCATCACACAAAGGCCTGGTGCCTGCTCCTCCTTTGAGGTCCTGGGGGAATGGATGGAAGTGGGATTCATTCCAGTGGCCTACAAGATTCTCTTTCAAGCCTGCAGGGCCTTTTGCTAGGAAAAGGATAAATTGTGCTGAGAGTTACAGTCCCTTTGCCTATGTCTGTGGTCAACATCAGGCCTTGTACAGCTCTAAAAACTTTCTGCAGAAAACTGAGATTCTCAGGTATGAAACTGCACTCCCATGTGCACCATTAGCGGACTAAGCACAAAAGGACTCAGGGTATGACCCTTTTTAATCACGCAATACATTTGGTCTAATTTACCTCACACATTTGTTCTAATTCTATGAAATTTATGTTTTCAGCCTGGGGACAAAACGACTCCATGTATCAGTGCAGACTGGGGATGGACTGCAAAGGTGCAACCCTGCAGGAAAGACCTTGGGATTCTGGTGGAAAACAAGTTGGACCTGTGTCAGCAGCGCTCTCCTGCAGTGACAACACTGACCAACCATGGGGTTGCATGGCCAGCAAGAGGCCAGAAGGTGGGGGGGACATGTTTTTCCCCTCTGCTTGGCACTGGTGAGGCAGCATCTGCAATGCTGTGCTCAGTTTGGGGACCCTCCCAGTGTATGGTACATGTTGACGCACTGGAGAGGATCCACCAAAAACCCCTGGTGTCATTCAGCTGAAGCACAGGCTGTATGAGGAGATGTGAAGGAATTACGTTCATTTGGCCTGGAGAAGAGAAGGCTAGCGGGCTATCTAATTGCAGATTAGCACTGCTGAAAACATGATTGCAAATTAAGATGCATCCAAGCTTTTTCTGCTAGCGTACAGCCAAAGGACAGGAAACAATGATGTTGCAAACCAGGGAAATTCTTTTTCAATCAAAGGAACACATTATTTACCATGAAGAGTGGTGCAGCCCTAGGACAGGCTGCCAAGAGAGGCTGTGAAATCTCTATCGTCGGGGACTTATAGGATATATGTCAACAAGGCCCTGAGCAACTTCATCTGGCCTTGAAGTTAGCCCTACTTTAAGTAGGAGATTGGACTAACACCCCCGAGATCCCTTCCAACCTACACTTTTCACTGATTCAGCTGAACTCACTAATGCAGAAGGAACAGGGCTGCATTCTGCTGTTTGAAGATTGATCAATGCACTAAAAAGGCTGAGGAACACAGAACTAGTAGCAGCCACAGGAAGGTCAGGACCATGCAGCTAATGGGAATTGTAGTGGTTGAGAGAGGATAACATGAGAATGAGGCCTCTGTCTCAGGTGCCATCCAAATAAGCCATCAAATTACCTCATTCATCCTATAAGTCCTCAAAGCAATGATTCCAGAGATAAAGTGCAACCTCTTCTTCCCATGATATTTTTCCAGCATAGATTTGTAATCATTGTCATTGGAGATATTCAAAAGCTGTCTGGACATGGTCCTGGGCAACCTGCTCTAGGTAGCATTGCTTGTGCAGGGGGTCTGGACCAGATGGGCTCCAAGGTTTCCTTCCAACCTCAACTGCTCTGTGATTCTGTGACTCTGATTTTATCTGTTGGTTTTAATGTTCTGTTGTGTTGGGTTTTTTTATACCGATATGGTTCACTGCCCCAGATAGTCCCTGTGGCAAACTTCACAGTTTTTTGGGCAGCTCCAGGTCCAGGTGTAGCTTGCAGGGCACTGAGCAACCCCTAAGTGACCCTACTTTTTCCTACTCACCCAATGCAGTTGGCAAAGATGCAGAGAAGCCTGGAAATATAAGGGAAAGGGCTGCAGAGAGTCATCTGTGGGGGATGAGAAGAATTTGGGAGGTGGAAGAGTCACTAAGCGGATTCTCACTGGAAAATGGAGTGAGGAAAAGGTTGGCCACAGTGAGCAGTGTGCGCTGGGTCTTGGTCAGAAGCAAGAGGTGGAGGTGCAGTGTCCATTTGCAGAGACAGTTTACTGCCAACCTGTTGTTGCAAATGTGTGTCATCAACAGCCGATTTTAAAGATTACAGCTTTCAAGGGAAAACTAATGCTGAGTTTCCAAGAGTTCATGGAATTGAATCCTCATCTTCAATACTACTCAGGATGAACATAGTTCTTGCATAATTCTTAGAGACTTTCCTGTATGAGTCATTGTTCACAAGAGAATAGCAGCTTTATACACAGATGGTTGCAGAACACAGACACCATTGAGAGTAAAACACTGAGATGCCTATGTCTTGCAGATACAGGCAGTACATATACACAGATCAACAACTTTATCCATAGAAAGCAGTCAGTCCTGCTCAGTGTGTTCAGGCAGAATCTCTGCTCTTTTATGACATAAGAAATCCCTAATGGAATTCAAGTAATGAGCAATTCATGCTAGAGAGGGAATTTTAGTGTCAGAGAAATGTCAATGTCCAAAGTAGCACAGCCAGGGGGGTTTGGCTGGAGGACTGACTAGCTGGATTGCTCTTCTTTGCTGGTCAGAAGCCCAGTTCTCCATGGGATCAAAAGAAAAGATCAGATGTTCTGGAACCCAGCAAGTTGTTGTAGATGATCTAGCAAGTCCAGATCACACCAAGACTGATACTAAGCCAGAGAGGAGGTTTGAAGGAAGGTTTAGGTACTCTCATGGGAGTCCTCCTGGCATGTCTTCCTGCTTTTCCAGTGCTTCTCCATGTGATCTTGGACAAATACTTTAAGACCCTTAAAGTAGGTGGTTCATATAGGCTCATGCCCACACCTCCCCATGCAGGTAACTTTCAGTTCAGTGCTTCAGGTTTGGACATTAGGGCTGCTGTAACAGTACATAGGCCACTGTGGGTGAATTGTGCCTATGATTATTGGGCCAGCACTGCCTCAGATGAAACAGGCAAGGGATAGCTTCCAAAATATAGTGCCTGCGCTGGAAACCTTTGCTACAGAATTTTATGGATGCCAAAACTTTGCATTGCCTCAAAAAATAAATGCCTTTACTAATGGAAACGAGCCGTTAAATACAACTTACCACCTCTAACTGGGAAAGACCTGAGCTATCATATGCTGGAAATCAAGAGGATGTTCTGCAGAACTATGTCTCTGCACCTTAGATTTCTGCTATTGGATATTGCTGGAAACAGGACCTGTGGTCTGATCCAGAACTTCTTGTCTTATCTTCTTGTATAATACTTAGAAGTTAAGACCCAAATGGCCACAACTTGCCTGTCACTAATAATGAGATGGTTTATAGATAATTCCTTTCTTCCTTTCAATGGCTTTTCCATTTAGCATGAAATGGTTAAAAATTCAGTAAATAAAACTGTGTGACCTAGTGTTTATAGAAGTGGAAGAAAAGAGGACAATGCTATAGTAACTGCTCTAGCGAATACAAGTTCTTAGGAATCACTGAGGTCTAGAGTCAGGCCTGTCCTCTTCTTTGTGAGCATCCTGACCGCCAAGAAATGCCCCAGATCTGCACTGCGTATTTAGTTTGCACCAAGAGGAATAGCAGCAAGATGTACTGAGGGGAGCTTTCTCCTGAAATTCCGTAGCCAGATGACTGGAGCACATTGCTGTGACTTTGCTTTCCAGAGCCCTAGGAAGAGGGAGATGAACACTAGACTGCTGGAGAGAAGGCATGGCGTCACCATTTCACACAAGGGTTTTGTGACAACTGGCTGCTCTTAACACCTAACTCTAAGGTGAAGAGTCAGAGTTATGAGTCACATTTATATGACCAAATACATGCCTGTCATGTAAAAGGGTGGGACCTGCCCTGCCTCTCAATAGGAAATATGTTGACTGAAAGAAGGCTGACGTTATCGGAACTGTTTGTTATTCTCAGCCTGCTTCCAAGAAAGGAGATGAATGGAAGCAATCAGCTCTCCAGGTGAATTATCCTGGCAGACAAATCCAGTTTAGTCTTAGGTGAATCACCACAAGCTATTTGTTCATGTAATATCACTGTCCATTTATAGACAGAGACTAAGTTTGTTTATGTCTGACTCTAAAATAGTAGGTACAGCTCTGGGCACTGTTATGACACAGATGACTAAACCTGCCCAGGAACATCACTAAGTTTTACAATGTCTACTGCCAGGTAGGGCACTGCACGGCTGATCTTTTCAGAACTGACCTTGCTCAAGGGCTGTTTCAAGGTCATCAGGGCCACAAGAAAGACTTCTAAAGTCAGAAATCAAAAGCATTCTGTGTCATTGAGAGCATTTTTTAATTGTGTTTGAATCACATATTTGGTCATATGAATATGATTCATAACTCTGAATCCTCTCCTTGGAACATTTGAGGCCCTGGATGCCTAAATTTCCAAGTGTCCTACTCAAGAATATCTGGCTTAGGAAATCCCTAAACTGCAGTTTGGTGCACGATGGGAGAGTACTCAAGGGAAGCACCACTATATGTTGTTCTGCTCTTTCACTTCACCCTATGCATTCTCTTTGAGTTCCTGTCAGAAACAAGACTGCAGCCTAGATGTTTGTTCTGAGCTGCTGCTGCAGTTCTTATGTCTTGGCTCTTGAAAGCCATGCGAATGGTCCCTTCCATCAAAAGCTACAGCTATAGCTTTTAAGAATTTTAACAACTGGAAGTATCTTTTGTGTACAGGCTCAGAACATTTCACAGAATCACAGAATCACCTAGGTTGGAAGGGAGCTTTTAAGATCATCTAGTCCAACCAATGAGAAAAAAAATGAACAAAAAAAAAAAACAAAAACAAACCCCACACCACACAAAACACCACCCAACACTAATCCATATCCCCAAGCACCATGTCAACTCGTCTCTTGAATACCTCCAGGGATGGTGCCTCAACCACCTCCCTGGGTAGCCCATTCCAATGCCTGACAACCCTTTCAGTAAATAAATATTTCCTAATATCTCCCCTGGCGAAACTTGAAGCCATTACACCTTGTCCTATCATCTGTAACTTGGGAGAAGAGACCAACCCCCGCCTCTCTACAGTCTCCTTTCAGGGAGTTGTAGAGAGCGATAAGGTCTCCCCTCAGTCTCCTCTTCCCCGGACTGAACAACCCCTCCTCTCCAACTGGAGGAGCTTTTGTGCTCCTGCCTGCTTTGTGCTAGTCATTTAGACTTCAAAGGTAATTTAAAGATCCAGGGCTACATGTGGTTTCTTTTCAGTCTCTTTCTCTGCTGGTTCTTGGCCTTGGGAGACCTCCTGGTGTTGCTGTGTCTTGCAGACAGATATGGCCAATCATGTGAATCTCCAGTCTAGCATGAATAAAAAACTCTCCTATGCACCTATGCCAACCCTTTCTTATTTTGAGCTCTGCAGAATATTTTCAGTGAAGATAGCAGGAGTAATTTAGCTCTTTTCCATGGGCTAGACAGGTTGTCGGATGATGCTTTAAACAAACAAAACATTGACCACGCTACTCCTATAGCTGTCAAATGTGAAGTTTCTTCTGGTAGTACCTAGATATTCTTAAGTCCCTCTTCATGGAATCTGCCCATCTGTATAGGGCTTGTTTTAGTGGTGTCATTTTAAGTTCCAGGTAACAATCTGTAAAATCATGTGATAAGTTCTCTGACTGGATAACCATAACTGAGGCTCTCTGCAGTGTTACATGAAGTTGGCTCTTTCTCATTCACAGGTAGCATTTCAGTGACACTAAGGTTTGCTAAAAAGTTTTGTCTAAGATTGAGATCTTCACCCTTGATTTTGGTAGCAGATAGGGAGAAAAAGATCCTTCAAGGGGAGATTTGTTTCACCCTAATACAGAATATGTTCATGACACTAATTTTAGAATTGGTTTCTCATTGCTAAGTGGAATACCCTCCTAGAACAGATGACGGAGTATGACAGGAAATAAATTTGGAAAGATCTTACAGGCAGAGGGAGTTTGATCAGTCAGTTAGCCCTGCTGTGTGTTGCCCAGAGAACACTTGTATCCAGTCAAGCTGCTTGAGCTGAGCTGGAACATATGATAGTAAACAAGGCTGAGACTGAAAGTTGACCAATTCATTCTGATGCCTGGTACCCTTGAAGTTGCAAATCTGCATGTTTCTGGGGTGGCTTCTGTATCTTCCATCTAGTGACCCTGGCTCTGATATCTTCTGCTAGCTAAAAAAAGCTTTTTGTGCTCAGAAATAATTATCCTCATAGAGAGTAAACATGTCGCCCTTTAACATCCTTCACAACATGCACATGATACAGAAGCAAACATAGGTCTAAGCCTTTGGTAAGAAGTGCTCTCTGTGCCAGAAGTAAAGCCATTTCACAGGTTGAGGAGAGGGACCAGACATACCTCAAGAGAAACCAACTGTGTAATTATCCACACAATGGAAGGAGGATTGCTGATGGGACCTGTTCAAGAGATACGTACCTCCGGTGACTGGCAGAGATCCTCTGACATGAACCAGGCCCTTCTGTTCATGGGCTGGACTCTTGTACACAAGCCAAAGTGAAGTTGCAGTAAGAAAATTCATGCAGAGAAGTACAGAAACCCACAAAAATACCAGAAAAGGAGATAAAGAGACAGCAAAGCAAGTTGGAAGTATAAAAATACCAGAGAATAAACCAAAGAAAAAATATTTCTGTATTCTTACAACATTAAGCATGAGAGAAGTAAAATTTACACTAAAATCCATTGCTGTAACATGAAAGTTGGGTTTGCATATTCTAAAGAAAAATATGGGGGTTTTGGGTTCAATTTCAGTTCTTTCAATCTATAAGAGGCATTGTTAGAGAGTACTGCTGATAGATGTACCTGGATGTGTGCCATGACATCAGGTCTGTTGCTTTTTGCCAAACAAGGCACAGCTGGTGTGATAATAACATATAATGGTTCATAGTTCAATAGTTATCAGCATAAATGCTTATCAAAAGGGGATGATTTTGAGCAATTTACCACAAATTCAGAGAATCAAAAATAGAAATGTGGAAAATAGCCCAAAAGTTGTTGAAAGAATACTAAGAACAAAAAAAAAACAAAAATTTCCTCAGATTGGTGCTTAGCCCATGTAAAATGAAGGACAGCTACATTGGAAGTCACCTTTTGAAATGTTCAGGAGAAGGGCTACCGTCAAGCTGCCTCATTACTCACATTAAAGGAAAAGGTATTGCAAACTAACAAAACACCAGGAAAACAGAGGTAGAAAACTATTCTAATAAAGTGTCACATAAATAAAAAATCTGTGCAGCTCCAGGCCAGGAGACGCACACATGAGGGTAGATTATGGGCACAGAAAATGGTAGTTGTTCTGAACTTGCTCCTCACTACGGATTGCAAAGCACGAACAAATCAAAAGGAGAAATGGGAGGCTCTTCGTCCATGAAAAAGAAGATGGAAGAGAAAGGGATCTGAATCTTAGAAACAAGCCAGGCCACGTGGTAGTGAGTGGAGGGTCTGTGAGAAGGACTGAGCCCACAGCCAAACACTGCAAGTTGTGGAAAACTTGGAGTGACGCCCAGAAGCACCCACATCCTTTCCACCGGAGCAGAAGATGATGCACGTGCCTTGAACCACCAGAACTGCACCAGCACCTTTTCCTCAAAATGAGCTGCACAAGCCCCTGGCTGTGCCACACATGGAGGGCCACCATGGGCCAGGATGCCTGACGCGTGCACTGTGGCGGGTCTCATACACAGGTAAGCTGGGAAAGGAGCTCACAGGCGGGCTGTGGCCACAGGAAACCCTGCCTGCCCAGGCTCTGACAGAACAGAACAGGACATGTGGATATGGAGATGGTTTGTGATGCACATGGGGGAATCACGTGCACTGACACAGATCTTTCTCTCTGGAGTAGCGTGTATGAACACATGGTGGTTTATATCGGTGCACACCATGTCTCAACCTCCCTGGGTGGAGGATCTCACCAAACCACAGGGGAATGCCATGAGACGTACACACACAGCGCTGAGGCAAACCCCACCTCCCACCATCCCCAAGCTCAAGCTCACACATTCTGAGATTTTGCCACATTCACAATGGTCTGTGTCACAGGTGTTGAAACGAGTGATGTGTATACAGATAGACAAGCACAGTCTTACGTTTGTGTGCATTCTGAGGTCAGTCTTGCACCCCTGAACTGCAGCTTCTCCTGTGGCCCAACAAAGTTCTCAGACACATGCACAATGAGTTCAGTGCTCACACACTTGCTTACACTGCAGGGTCTCACCAACATGCCGGAGGTAGCGACATGGCTTCCTGCTCACCCACGGACAAGCAGTGCCTGGAGGCAATCAACAGAGGGGGCCTGGGCACGTGCACTGGGCACGTCTGCTCCCACCTGTGAGTGGGGAGAATGACTCACTCATCTCACTAGTGTCTGAAGGTTTGTGCCCTGCTATCCACTCTCCACCAACTGTCCACACCCTGCTCGGTGACAGGCGGGGATACGGCCATGGCAGAACCACCTCCTTCTGCCTCATCCCTTTCACATGCACGCAGGTGTGAATCTTGCACACAAGGAAGTGTGCAACACTGTGGGTCAGGCAGCCCAACCTGCAAGTCACACGTGTGTGTACCTGGGCTTCACAAACACACAGACACACCAGTGCTCACACACACAGACACACACACAGACACACCAGTGCTCACGCATGTGCAGGCAGGTGTGTGTGACGTATGTGCAGTGAGTCAGGTGTGCAAGCACTGTACACACACTCTCATACACACCTGTGTGTGCAAAGGCAGGTCTGTCTTACACACACACTTATGTGCTGCAGAGTGAGTCAGGCATGCACACCTGAAGGAGGCTGTGCACACAGAATGGGTGTTCATAAACAAAATACACACGTAGACATGTCTCACACATGCATATGCATGAGTGTCGCCCAGATGAGGGTGTCACGCACACACAAACACACATGGTGCATCTCTCCAACACAGAGGTGTCTCACACATGATTCACACGTGTGCTACAGTCAGACACACACATGTGAAGCAAGTTGTGCACTCAGCTGAGTGTTGTAGATGTACACGCTTGGGGGTGTGTCACACGCACCTGTACGTTCTGTGCATGTTCGGGTGTGTCACACGGTGTCTTTCAGGCAAAATGGATTTCACGCACTTGGGTGTGTGTCATAAAGGCACACAGGGTGTCTCACACGGACACCGGTGTCTCCGGAGGTACAGGTGGTGTCTCGGACACCCCGGGCCCTACAGGCGGCCGTCACAGCCACGCGCGGTGCCTCAGGCGCGCACACGCAGGTGTTGCAAGCGCACGGGGGTGTCAGGCACAGCCAGCGGCCGGTGTCGCGGGGACGGTCCCACAGACACTACACACACCCGCACCAACACACACACACACACCCCCCACCGCGGCCACCGCTCCCGGCACGCGCAGGGTCCCGCAGCCTCCGCTGCCACCGCGCGCGCCCCGCCCCGCCCCGCGCGGGAGGGCGGAGGGGGCGGGGCCGGGCGATCCCTCGCGCTGCCCTCGCCCCGGGCGGGCGCGGAGCGGCGGCCGAGACCGGTGCGGCAGTAGGCGGAGGGGCTGCCGCTTCCCCCCGGCAGGATGTCAGGGTCGCGCTGTCAGACGCTGTACCCTTTCTCCGGGGAGCGGCACCGGCAGGGCCTGCGCTTCGCCGCGGGGGAGCTGATCACGGTGCTGCAGGTGCCGGACGGCGGCTGGTGGGAAGGGCAGAAGGAGGACGGGCTGCGCGGCTGGTTCCCGGCCAGCTACGTGCAGCTCCTGGAGGTAGAAGCGGCGTGGGGCCGGGACCGGGGCCGGGGCCGGGGCCGGGGGGGGAGAGCGGGGGGCAGCCGTCGGGCCGCCGGGCCGGGCCAGGGGAGGGAGGGAGCCGTCCCGGTGCCCCGCGGTTGGTCGCCGGGCACGACCCGGGGTGACCCCGCCGGCGGCGCTGTGGGCAGGGGGTGCCAGTAGTGCACGGCGCCTGGGGTGCCCGCCGGCCTTGCTGTCGGGGACCCAGCTCGGCATCGTCCCGGCATGTGCCGAGGGCTGGGCGGGTGCCGCGGCCGCCCCGGGGCCGGAGGGTGGCCGGGGTGGCCGGTGCTGTTAAGAGGACGCGGCATCTGGAGGAGCCCGCCCGGCCCCGCTGTAGCCATGGGGCAGCGGAGCAGGGGCTGCGTGGCCACCTGCGAGCTCGTCCGGACACGGAAACGTTTCATGCACCAAAGCAAGAAGTTGCCCTGAGGCCATTCGTCCTTTTCTTGCTGACCATGCCCTGTTGTCATTTGGAACTTAACCTAGGATGTGAGTATGGAAATGGTCTCCTGAAGCTGTGTCCCTGCAGTGACTGGGCTGAAGTAGTTAGCAGCCCAACACTTCTCGAGTCAGCCTCTGTTTGTCCTTCAGGTTTCTAGGGGGAACCTGACAGCCTGCTTTGCTTACACGTGAGGCCGGCACCACCCATCCCAGGTTTTCCATGCAGACCCTCTGGGTAATTCAGAGTGGCAGGAGGCACAGTCTGGGGCAGACAGGGCCCACAAGATACATGCATAGCAGCATCCTGTGAGCAAAACGTTCTGTGCAAGAGGACATTTTGCCAGGCATTGCCTTTTTGTTTCTCTAGTCCAAATAAATTTAAATATCTGTGATGAATTTCCATTGACTTCCTGTTTTTCATTCTTACCTGGAAAGACAGGAAAATTTCCCCACTCAGTGCTACAGAAGTGAGCAGTTTTCCCAAGTGCCACTGAAGCTCTTGGGAATTTTTGTTAGTTCAAGAAGTCCTTTTGTTTGTCAGTTTTGCCACCTACAAGATCATTTACTGAGATATGTGAATGATTGTGGTTTCAAAAATTGCAAAATATATACACATCTAGGAATTTAGGAATTGTTTGAAGCAAAATGTGTCATGAGACAAACTGTGCTCAGCAAAGGCAGTGGGAAATCACTTCTGTGTACACAATAACTTTGCTTTCATACCATCTCCCTCTTGGAAACGCCTCTCTTCCTAAAGTCTGAGCAAGTTGTGCTCAGATCTGTGCCTGCACTCCCCCAGGTGTGTCCCTCTGACCCTAGGCTCGTGTACCACTGCAAACTTTGCTGGAGACCAATTGCCCACACAGCCCAGCCTCCCTTCTCTTCAGCAAACCTTCAGAAAGAAGATAAGAAAGACAGCAGGCGCTAAGATGTGTACACTCTGGCATGTGTTCCAGAGGTGGTGCCTAATAAGGACTATGAGCCAGATTGAATAAATGTGTCAAATAAGAGCTAATTAACCACATTTATGGGACCACAGGTACTTGGCACACATTACAGTAGAGTAGATGTTTGAGAAGAAGACAGCTCTGTGTGTGTCTCTCTCATGGCTCTCTGCAGGTAAGCTTTCACTTGTGTGCAGCTAGCTGGCTCAGGGATTGGATCTAACTGAAAGATGCCACAATAGAAATACTCTCCTTCTCCGTTCTCTGATTCAAGCCTCTGCCCAACCACATTGACACTGGAGCTGGCGTCAGGGAGGTAATGACAACGCACAGCCAGATGGATACGCTTCTCCTTCAAGGACCAGCTGCCACTTATGTTGGCTTTGGGTGGCCCTGGCCCTGCAGCTTTTGCTGAGGTTCAGCGTTATGTTCTGAGCTGAACTTAACCACATGCTGTTGGAGAAAGAGGAAGATGTTCTTTATTCCCGCCCTGTGCCTTGCCATCTCTTCCCCATCCCGGTACATAGCAGGTACCTGTGCTCCTCTCTCTGGAGCCCTGTCACTCACAGGACATCTTGGCTGCATTTTCTGCCATAGCATGGATGCATGTGGCTCGCGGCATTGTCCAAAGTGTCTCTGGTCCAGCGGGGTTTGCCCTGCATGACACACACCCTTCCTCCTCACAGCAGAGTTTGTCAGGAGCTACCAAAAGGAGATGCCCACCTTCTGAAGCCTTTATAGCTTTAAGCCTAACACTATGTAGAGATAGGCAGGCTGGATTTTCTCATTCATACAACTTCACATTTCCCAACACTGAAGTCTCCCCTGACAGCATTGCTCTAAAGCCTGCACTGAGTTTTGGTCCTGAGCTGAAAGAGGCAAGCAAAAAAGGTAGGAAGGACAGCAGCTGAGAGGAGTCTCCACCACCCTGGAGCCCATCTGCAATGTTCTGGTTCCTGGGTGAAAGAGGAGAAATTACTGTTCCTGTTGCAATTTCTGACTTGGGAGAAACTGCGCTGCACCAGCAGCATCTGCAACTCCTCACAGGCAGCCGGGTTGCAGAGCTGCCGGCCCTGGTCATCAGCTGCCACGTGGTGCTGGTTGGCTTATCCAGGGGCTGAGGAGGGGGCAAGCTCTTCCTCCTCCTGTGCATGCACACTGAGCGGTAGCCCTTGGCTCTTGCAAAGAAAAATAGGTATCCATGGCTGGTGGTTATCCAGAACTGGTTTTAATGGCAAATGTGGACAGCTCTGAGAAAACCATGAAGGTAGCTTGTGGGAAACGAACTCCAGTCCTAGCATTCATAGAATCATAGAATAATTTGGGTTGGAATGGGACCTTAAAGATCATCGGGTTCCAACCCCCCTGCCATGGGCAGGGACACCTCCCACTACACCAGGTTGCTCAAAG